>CM073768.1:49076930-50276930 GCA_037158775.1 Hetaerina titia | reverse complement strand
TTGTTCAATTTTGTTTAAATCAGGAAAATTGAAACATTTTATGAAAATTATGGGAATGGGATGTGTATTGACTTTTCTAAAGAGATGAAGCTCCTTTTAGTTGTGAGGCTAGTTTTCTGCATGGTAGGCCATCACACATGAATACCCAGCGGAAACCATGGCTAAAGCAGGAACAACTCCTGTGATGTGCAGTGAGGAAGGATAGTCGATCATAAGTCGTCAATCATATTCCAACCATTTGGGAAAAAGCATGTGTTTCAGAATTTAGAGTTTATGCTGTTAGTGGTCACATTGCACAAACTCAGGGGAGTACAATGGCTCTTTTATATATTTTCAATGTTTTAGTAAATTTCAGATAAAAAATATTTCCATATATTTTGTTAATGTATTCATTCAAGTCACCTGAGGAGAAACTAGCATCCAATGGAAAAGGATTTGGGAGACTGAGAATATGATAATTATTGAACAAGTTTTGTCAGTATTACATTCTATCCCATGTAGATTTTGCTCTCTGTAACTTTGTGTAAACATATGATGATTATATTTCTTTCAATGATTATGTTAATTTTTTTCATGTAACTTGTTTAATGTCAAACCTCTCCACCATATTTTTCTTTCAACCACATTAAAGACTTGTCAAATCTAAAAAAAAAAAATTATGTACGTACACATAGTTTCATAATTCACTCACATATCATTCAAAGCTCTACTCTGTTTACATTGTTACATGTTCCTGTGTACCTTCTGTAAGTTTCTGTTGAATGATTCTCATATAAAGGTTCAGTATGATTAATGGAAGACATCTCAAAACTGCAATTCATAGATAGCGGAGATTTAATGAAATTTGTTTTTTTATGTACTAGAACATTTCTCATTCACATGATTGAGAACTCTAAAGAATTGTAATTTAACAGCTAATGTCAAGCAAATGTAGTGTAAGAAATATGTAATGGTCAAAGAACTTTTCAGAATCTTAGCTGAATAGGCGCAGTGATCTGACATCTTTGAGCTCTCTCTCTAAAGATCTTTGGGCTAAACTGAGTGATATCTGATCCATGATTGTCATTTTCTTCATATGCTCATGATTTTTCTTAGATTTTCATCAGCAGGCATTAATTTAAAAACCATACCTGGAGTTGATATCTATAATGCTACTATAATTGGCAAGCCGGAAGAATTGCTGAAATTATCTGGAGAATCTCAAGAACCAAAAGTTGATTAAGAAGAGACTTATCTTAATTTTATTATTGGTATACTCAAACAATTTATTTTTGTGATGAATAGATTTATAGTTAAATGTACTACAAATGATTCCCGGGCAAGGCACTTTGTGCACCTGCAGCTCCACCCAAGCTAGTTGATTTTTCGGGTACCAGGTCTTCCTGGGAAACCATAACCGGCACAGGGAAAGGAACTGGCCCCCCTACCCTGATGTGTGAATATTCACACGCCGTCGGGCTTGGTACATGGGTGAGCTCTACCATCACCTACTAAACCGACCTTCGGGTTGATTACTTTGTTTATGGTTTTTTTATGGTACTACAAATGGGAGAGGATGAGTAGGTACTCTGTTGCATATTTAATATGACCTTAACATGGATTTGGCACTGGGCATTTCTTACATTTATGCATTTGACATGGTGGTCTTGCTCTGTGTTAATGACCGCCACAGCCTTTGAGCTGAAAAATTAATTAAAACTTTATTCACCTCTGAGGGGATGGTCTTCTCTTGGAGTGGGGAGAACAAAGCATCAAAATTGCTATATACTATTTGCCCCACATATCATTCTCAACCCTTGTGGCCTGTATTTCTATTGAACAGTGAATGTGTGATTGAAAATTAATGGTCTTTTGGAGATAATAACCATATAAGTGATTTCTACATATTCATCTATGCAATTTCCTGCAAGCCGCCTCAAAAAAAGTACTTACATGCAGTAATATTCAATTACAGGATACATATATTAAAATCATGCTGGAGAACTGTTTAAAAGATTTGTTGATTTTACAAATTTACAATCAACTTATGGCTCCTATCCTATTTCTTACTATAGTGTCCTGACATGGCTACTTTGTTCATAACAACTTTCACAGATGTGGCTGATCTATGTCGCACTTGGTCTAGTTGCAAAATTAAGCCTACCTTGGAGGATCCCATACACCCACAGTATACTCAAGGTAGGGCCTAACTAACGTGAAATAACAAAGCTCCCCGACTCTCATTATAATTCCCAAGTGTCCTTTTTATGAATGTTAACTTTTTATGACAAGACTCAAGAGCGATGGAAACTATTAATTAAGGAGGAATCTTCCTCACTAGTCAGTTAAAATTGTGGAGTGGTCAAATGCTAACTGAACAACCTGGGTGCAAAAACTGTGGCTCCTTTGGACAGCCCATGGTATGACCAACCTGTTTGATTTTCTGCAGAAATTGCAACCGGCACAGGGCACTGCCACTCCTGTCATGAATGTATGGATCTCAGTTGCCATAAGGTTCAGTACCTACCTGGTGGGTTTTATCCTCATCCATCAAGTCGAGCTTTGGTTGGGGTTTTATAATGTTTGTGAGTTAAACTGTAAATACAGGCAATGAGTGTGGTTTGTTATTTACAAGAGTCTGGACTGTTCTCAGACTGGATATTGTGAGCTTAAATCCATCTTTATTGGTTTCTTGATAAATTAATAGGATTCATAAAATGAGGATATGCATAGCAGTAGAGCCCATAAATGCAAAATTGGTGTTTCTCATAATTTCCTTTTCTCAGGAGAATGGGGTTTTTATGCCAAATAATTAATGCCATTTGTGAAAGATCTTTACTGCAATGATTTTGTTAATCATGATGCTTGTACTTCTGATAATTAATTAAAACATTTTAATTTGATACATGCATCTGTATGTTCACTAAGAAATAGTTACTGTTATTACTCTCTTGTACAATGGATTACATTTGTCCCTCTGTAATGGATTGAACTTCTCAATATATTGTTTTAAGAAATTAAAAATATTTGATCAAAATCTGTGTATCATTCTAGTGTCCCAAAAACTTTTCATTTTCCTAATTTTATTTTGACTTATGATATTTTTGGAATGCCCAACTATTCTCTACTAAACTGTAAGATAGTTGTGTTACAACTCAGCCAAATAATTAGCAGTGTATGAATTGCACTGCCTGGTTTTGACTTTCACAGGCTAGTTATGACCTGGAGCAGTGTTAATCCTGATTTTATAGGCCTTTCTCATTCACCTCTAAAAGTCTCTTCCTTATGAACTTTAATGGTGATCTATCAATGCAAGAAACATCCAGGTACATTGAATTAACTCTTCCCTCTTGGAAGTGCTGTCATTGTTCAAAGTATCCTCTTCTAATAAAAGAAATCTCCAAAAACTTTCATCCCTTCTTCATCCTTTCATCATCTTGTTCCTCTTGTAAAAGTCTTTACATTCATTTACCTCTTAAAGCAATATTCCCAGCCAAGGGGTTTTTCTTTTACTTGACTCTCCAAGTCTGACTACTACACCTCTGATTGTGCCTTTTCATGCAGTACCTAACCCACTTATCAGTTCCTTCACTGACAAAGTCATCATGCTATTGCATTCTCACAGTTATAAACTGCCCAATTAAATACGCACACACATCTTCCTACTGATGTCTAATCCATGTTTTTATCTCAATCATCCTGCAGCCTCAGATTTTCTGAATTAAATGCTGCCAATTAAGAACCTTACATGGAATTAATTTTACCTTCAACACGTGCCAGTATGGCCATGTCATTCTTCCAAGGGTCCAATAATGCTATTTTTAACGGTTTCAGGGAATGCGGTTTACATGTGCATATGGAAGTCTGGAAACAGCAGCAAAGTATGTAAGTAGTCAAGTTGATATAAATATATACATTGCTAGTATATTATTTCATCAGTGGAATAAAATGTACTGATTTCAAGATATTGGTGTGGTTTATATTTAAACTATAGGAAGTTAGAGATTTTCCTTAGTTTCCTTGGTAAACGATTGAAAGGTTTCACACCTACATGGCCTCTTGCTTAGGAGTCACTAATTATGAATAACAATCCGAAGTCCTTGGGGCCTCTGGTTGTATTTATTGGCAACACTCTTTGAATGTTAAACAATCTTCTGCGCTGCCAAAAAACATTGTGCGAAAAATGTATAGGTAAGGTGAAGAAAGAATTCTGAAATATTTGAAATGACCTCTACAGCTGTTTTTCCTTGGGTATTACCCAGAATCCTTATGACCCAATTTTGGAGCCTAATAGAATGGTGTGAATGACCCCAAAATATAATTTCATATTTCAGCCTACTGAAAGTGGAGTGGTTTTGTCAGCGAGTGTTTTAATTATTCTCTAGGGGTAGCATCCAGAAGCCATTTTATAATATCATCAGTTTGTTAATGTGGGTTTCCCAGGACAGATACTCTTACACATGTAATCCCATGTATGGTTTCAGTGGAGGAACTAAATTATTAAACCTTTAAATCTAAAAGGAGAAGTAAATATTTTCCTTTGGTGGGTGTAAAATTGTACAAAAGTTGATGCATCATTTACTCTTGGAGTCAATATTTCCTTGATTTTCAAAGTATAAATAGAAAGGATAGAAATCTGTTGTTCCTAGTTGAGTCATAAATCTTGGAAAATACATAAAGAACGGACTTTGGCCTATAATTATTTTAATATTGAAGATTTCCACTCTTCGACAATTGGTTAATCATAGTCAACTTTAATTTATCTGGAAATGATGACTTGTCGAGTAGGTATAATAATGGCCGAGTTATGTGGGCAGAATTATTTGAGTAACAAGGGATAAGCATGAGACTGCAAGTCTAAGTCACTTTACCCCTTTAAATGGCTACTTTCTCACCTAGGACCCTAAAATAGTCATTCCAATGTTTTGCAGATCAGACAGTCTGACAGCCTTTTGTCTGCCAACTAGGATCTTTCACCATGATACTCGGCACTTACTTATACATCTTTAATTCTTCCTTACACCCTTTCCACCCAGGGAAAGCCTAATGGCCAATGTTCTCTCTTAATGACAACATACCTTGGAAACATAGCGGTTAGTGTGGATGAGTTACCTTCCGGGTGGGTGGGGACCATTCCCATACTTGTCAGATGGTCCAAATTCATTCCCATTTAACTTTCGAATAACATTTTTCTATGGTTCAAAGTGGAGTCTAGGGTAGCCCCAATATAGGGAAATGTAGGCCCCATAAATGTCAATTTTACCAAGTGGTACTAGGGTTAAAATTTACTCTAAAATGTTAACTGTAGTAGAGGGTGCTGAACAGTACAAACGAAGGGGGGGGGGGCAAAAACCTCCGTCGTTTGTAACGACTGGAAAGAGGAAAGAAGTTTCTAAATAAAAAAGAGGCTGGAATTTTCAAGTAAAGTACGTACAACTAACACTAAGAATAAAATGCAAAACATTTTAAAATATTATGTTAGCAGCTACTGTCCAAATTAAGTCGATTTTTATTGGTAAACCAAAAAGAAAGTATTCATAGGGACCACATAATATGCACAACTTTGAAGCATAATATGTGTCATGTAGGCACAAATAAGTCCTCAGCACATGATATTAACTGTCCACTCAATATTTAGCACACTACTGTCTTTCCTATGCCATGTGTTTTACTAAAGTTCCATCAGATAGGTAATGTTCAGTTTTAACTCTCAGTCATTAATATTTTATTTTAGAAGATGAATCAATGAATCTGCATTGATTCTGCATTAATACCTGTCGTTTTGTATGGCATGAGTTTTCTGAGAAGGAAGATACAATGCATCGCAATGCTACATGCTAGGATTGCGGCCAGTCAGATATTTATGTAATCGGTAGCAACTACAACATATACCGAAGTTATTTCCTACGTAAGTTTGATGTTCCTTGCCTAAAAATCCTTTATTATCAACTGAACATTGACCACCTGTTCTCCAGCAGATATATTAAAAGGTACCTATTTTCCACCATGGCTCGGAAATGCAACGAAGCTCATCAAATTTCAAAGAGTAATGTAAATATTTCCAAAATGTGAATTTTGTAGCCATTATCTATATTAATACAAGCAATAAAATACAGATCAGAGATAAACAAGTAGGCATACACATATACTTTCAAACATTTACGTACCACCGAATTTCAGTTCTGACCGAACTGATAAAAATCGAGCGAACCGAGCGCTTTAAGAATTGCTGTTGTTTACATAACTGAGGATGATGGAGGTCGGGCTACAGCTGAGAAGCCATGTTGAAATTGAAGAGCGGGTATGAGCGTACAGAATTCAATACTTATTTTCCATTTTAATGAAGAACGGTTTCTTGCTATTCAGAAATGTTCGGATAGTAAAGATAAATTCAAGTAGGTAAAAATTTTTATTGGTGGTTAAATGTGGTTGTCTTTTGTATATGTGCCACTTCTATAAAGACGTGGGCTGTGGTTCTGCATGTTTACGGTGTATGTCACAATCATTTGTCATAAATATCCTTACTATTTAAAATAAACGCTAAATTATCGTTCTTGTTTGAGTTCTACTGGCTTTACGATGTGTAAAACATTCGTCGGTTAAATGATGTTATCCGTCACACTTAAGTAGGTGTGCCAGCATTTGTTGACAGCATACCATCTTTTTGTAAAAATTTCCATAAATATTGTTACAGCAATCGAAAAACCTTCAAATTATTGAATTATATGACTCTCCGCATCTTTTTAGGAAGTTATTAATGGCTTGAATCAAATCTAATTTTAGTCTTTCCTTAACATCAATTAACGCCTATTACATCTACTTTGCAGCAGTACACGAACAACAAGATCTTGAACAAATAAAGTTTGACCCGCAAGAGTAGTACTTGCCCCCTGATAGTTATGAAATTTTCGTGAAGCACAATCCTTGGTGATCTTGACGAGTTAAGATTCCTAGGTAAGTAGTATAGTTCTGTAGTGGTGTTGTCAAGTTTGAAGAATGTATATTTGGTATTTTAGAAATTTTCGTATGCATTTGTGGCAGCTTTTACCCTAGTCGAAGTTTATATTTGCAGAAGAATCTTCACGGTTTTAAAAAATTGTTTTCATTGTTGATTTAGCTGATAATCATTCCTAGAACCATAGGATACAACATATTTCAAATCATTATAAAATTGGTAGAGATATCATCTGAGTGTTAACTGTTTTTCCGAAAGAATCTATTGATTCTTTCTGGGTTTTTGTAGTACATCTGAAATGCATAGCCTATCTTCAACAGTTCTTATAATATTGAATACATCTTCAGACGTGACTTATACAGGTTAAGAATCTGCCGTTATGCATGATATTAGCGAGTATTATTAGTACTTCTTATTTTGCGTGTAGTGAAGGTTATTTGCTGATTAAGTTTTCACCACATACTTTGTATTCTCCGTTAAAAAAATCTAATTAAGTTCATAATTTTTCATGATGGTGCCCTAAAGTATGATAAAAAAAACCTAACTTTGGTGAATCACCAAGCTGAGCTGGATTTAGATGACGGTTGATGGTTCATTAAAGATACCCTGTGGCAATAATTTTAATGGTAGTAAAAAATTATAATTAATATTAGCTCCATTACTTAATATAATGTGGATAATGTTTCAAGTTATCATCAAGATAATATTTTAGGTTAGTAGAAATCTCATGGTGTCCATTTTCTTGGCTTTAAAATTATCCAGGGTGGTTGTTCCATTCCATGGATTAGTTACTCAGTAGTATATGGATGTGACTTTGGTATTGGTGGGTTAAGAGGCATCAACTTGCCTACTCAATATTTTCATGTTTAAGCAATCTTGAAAATGAATGCTTATAGATTCCAGAGGCAGCTTATAGACAATAGAGCTTTGGTTTAAAGGAAGTGAAGGCTTAATGACTTCTCAGTTACATTGGGTCACAGGTATTGTAAGGCAGTAAATAAAACTCTGGCTTTCTTATGTTGTTAAAAGTTAAAAAGTATTTTCAAAATTCATGCAATGTGCAAATTTCATGCAAATCACCATGGCTATGATACCTATAGAATTGCTTATCTAGGTCTAGCCAAGTCCAGAGGCTTCTTCAGATTGGAACACTAAGGTCTGCAGCTGTATTTATGTTATTATGCAAAAGGATTAGTTATGCCAAATGCATTTTATTTGAATTTCACTACAAAGATTCACTCCTTGTCCTCTTCAAGTTACGATCTTTGTTGAGATAAAAAAAATATATAGTTCAAAATTAAATTTATAGGAATACAACTATGCATATGTGGTTCTCCCATTCAATATCCCTTACGTAAGGATAAACACAACGTGAAGGAGCGCAAATGGCTGACTCATGATTAAACAGATTTTTCCCTAGAATTTCATAATATATAATGATCATAAGAATGGGAAGGCATTATGCATGTTATTTAGTGGTGGAAATAATTAAATATGTGTGAGATACCGCATAAAAGTTTGGGAATAATAATATTTAGTAGTTTTAAAAATTGATGGAGGTGCATTGTTTGATTATTTTTCACTGCCCACAAGAAACTTAAGTAGAAAGCCAAAATAGTGAGAATAATCAGTCTGATGTGGACTTTTCTTCAATGGTTTGGATAATAAAATATATTTATTTCAACCACTTACAATTTTTATCTTGAGTATAGTTTTGTTGAAATTTCCTGGGCTATGTGCAGATGGCTGTTTTTGACTTGGTAATTCTATTTTGAAGATCTACCCACGGTGGCTTTGCTGGAAGTGACAATTGGCCTCCATAATGACTCTAGTCTTTGGTCCTTTGCTTACCCTTTCAAGCTTACTTTTTTAACACTTTTCTGCCTGCTTTCCCTGGAAATTTTAACCAATACATAACCAAACTATTTCAGTATATCTTTTGAATATTTAACTGCAGCATTCACTGCCATCCATTCCTAAAAACTAGTGAATTGGTGTTGTCACACTTTGGTAATGAAATAGTAAGAGAAGATTATGAGTCAGATAAATATAAAACTATTAAAACACAACACCAAAAAATTTATATCTCGTGAATAAATTCCTACCTGAAAGTTTTCGTTCTTCCTCTCTCTTTCATTCACCAATTTGCACTATGCATGCCCAAAGGTTTGTAATTATATCAGTGTTGAGACCTTATTTAAAATTTTTCATTGATCAACATAGTGCTTGCTTTAATAATCTTTTTTCCACAAATTTTTCCAAAAAAAAAGGAAAATTCTGAAAATTTTCGTGTTGATTAATGTATTTCTACCTTATTGGGGCATGTAGTGGAGGATACTTCCAAGTGTCATGCTTTTCATATTAAAACTAATTGTTTGTGTATTCTAGTCTATATTCTTTTGTTATGATCTTCAGTGTTAATATATGGCAAAAAGGAAATTTTAAAATATTTTCCTTTGAGCCTGCCACACTTATTGAGTTACATTTTTCTTCTCAGGGTTTCTAGCAAATGTCTGCAACTTATTAAAACCTTTCCTCTTTCTCTGTAAACCAAACACTTTTTTTTAGCCACTTTGGCGATAAATTATTTTCCTATAAAAGTCTCCTCAGGGGAAGATTCTTTATGGTAATAGGTAAATAATGAATAAAGATAAAGTAAATTGTTAAAATTTTAATTTATCCATTCTTTTAAATGATTGGCTATGTTAGTATATTATTGTCAGCTGTTATTTATGGTGGTTAATGTACCAACAATGAAAATTCTAGTTAATTTATGTAACTTCTTCCTTTCTATTTGTTTTCTAGATGACAAATATGGAATCAAAAGTAAAATCTGAGAGGTCGCACGTTGAATTTGAAAGTGAACTCTGCCATATATTCATTGGTTGGGCTGAATGCCACTGCCCATTCCTTCATTTACTTTTGCACTCTAATTTACCCATAATGTTTTTTGGTAACATTGTTGTAAACATCTCTTTCTTTACTCGATGGGAATTGTTTGTACACTGCTGTATGCTTGATTAATAATATTTGTAGTCAACAGGGGCATCACCATTAAATAGTGTTAAGTGTCATGTATTTTTCTAATTTTTTCATTAAACATACTTACTATTTCAATATTTAAGGTGGAGAAATGGATGGAATCAAAGATGAAGATCGCAAACGAAGGTTGCGGCTTCTGGAAGAGAAGATACAAGATCCCAGAAGTATAGCCAATGTTGACTGCCTTTTGGTAAGTGCTTGATTTTTAAGTGGAAGGGTAATCGGATTTTGATATGTTGGCACAGAATGTTGGCCACCATCTATAATTATTTCCAGTGATGCAATAACAAATCAATTTTGATAATGTTCATTTCACTTATGTTGTGGATTGCTGTGAATGACCAAGCATCATTGAAATCATAGTTTTATATATGTATGATTTTTAAGTCATAATGAGTGAAATTGCAGCTAAGCCTGTTTTTATGCCATTAAAACAACTTTTGATGTGCTGATAGAATAATTGCGCCACAAATGTTTGTGTACTCTCCATCACTGCAGTGTAAGAATATGACTGGGAATTGAATATGGGAGGTGACAGCTCTGGGTCATTCACATGATTTTGCCATAATGAGTCAAATATGAAGATGTAGCAACTGTAACTGTAGCAACGATTGAATACATTGGCATAAAAATTAGGGGGCAAAGGAACAAGATGGATGATTTCCCCCCTCTCCTAATCTATGTTTTCAGTCCATGCATCCATGAGTGAAGTGTGTCCGATGGCTGGTTTGCCTTATTTTTTTGCAATTGGCATCTTTGCTTTTTCCACTTGTGAGAAAATAGGAGCTAGATTGAGAAGAGGACAGGAGTGAGAAATTTGATAACCTTTTACCAACAGAGTTGTGACCAGTTCACTTAGTTCTACTTCCAAGACACATGCTTTTTCATTAGTCAGAGTTGCTAATTACATAATATGTATTTGTATTAGTCATTATTATCTGCTCCATCAAACTCTTGAGTATCTTTTTTTTCTCTTCAGTAAAGTTAATATTAAATAAAATCCAGCTAATTTAACATGGTGAGAAATGCCAACTCCAAAGTTGTCAATGTAAATTCAGATGTTTCATGAAGATTGTTGTTTTACAAGTAATCTATCAGTGTAAAATACTAATTTAGATTTGTCAAACTTTTCTTAAAGGATACCGTTCAGGCTCTGGTTGCCGATTGTGATCATCCTGCTGTCAAACGAATGAAAAATGTGGAAGCATACATGAATAGATGTGAGTCCTACATAATGTTTTGTTGGAAACATTTATTTCAAGATTGAAATAATTTAAAATTGTAATTAGTCTTGATACTCAATGCAATCATGGCTGCCATGGTTTTTTAATTTTCTAAGATTAAACTTATGAGCTGACGTTAAAAATTTGTGAAAGAACTTTATAAATTTAGTGGCACATCACTCTTTCTCTTGAGTTAAGTTTTTGTACATTTTTAAATTATGTTAAATTTTGATCATAAAATACTTTTTTCAGATGACTCGGTGGCTTCTGATATATTCAAATTACGCATGAAGACTGATGACTTCAATCTGATTAAGGTTATTGGGAGAGGTGCCTTTGGGGAAGTGCAGTTGGTTAGTAAAATTATGATTAGATTTATGGTTTCATATATCACTCTAATGTTTATTTGATAGTTGTGTCCATCGAAAAACCTACCTTAACCGGTAGATTACCTAATAATAATAATAATATCACTCTAACCAGTAGAAAAATTACCATAATTGAATCTAGTTTTCATTTTCACTTGGAATTATTAAATTTTTAAAATAGCTGTTTTGATTTTATGTATGCTGAAGTAGCTATTAAGTCATTTGTTTATTTTACTTTCCAGGTGAGAAATAAATCAACCAACAAAGTATATGCCATGAAGCTTCTTAGTAAATTTGAAATGGTAAATATGATTCAGTTTGATTGATGGTGTTTTATTGAAAATATCTCAATCTGTCAATTTATTAATGTTATCTTAATATTATTTGTAGTAGTTATTTATTATTAAATCATTTCATATTTAAATGGCATCATGTTCTATCAATAGCAAAAGGACTTTTGGATTTGGCAATTGTTAGAAGTAGTCCAGGTTCTATTCCCAGACAAGCCTCTTTGGGCACCCTCAGTTCCACCCAAGCTCTGTGATTTTTTGGGTACCAGATCTTCCTGGGAAACCATAACCGACACAGGGAAAGAGCTAAAACTCCTTACCCTCATGTGTGCATTTCACACCCTGTCGGGCTTGGTACTTGGTGACCTCTTGGTACAACTATCATCTACCAAACTGACCTTTGGGTTGATTACTGTTTGTGGTTGATGTAATTATTTATGGAAAATCTTGAATCTTTGTTTTATTTTTTGCTGTTGGCTATCCTCACATTTGTTTACACATTTATGGAGTGAATGTGAAATAGGCTTCAAAATCAAATCTTGCTCCTTATTAACTTTGTTAGTTTGGTAAGATCTCCAAAGATGAACTTAAAAGCAGATTACAGTAATTTTGGGTATGTCATTTTTATTCTTTTAAATTTGAATACAGCAATTTTGAAATTTTCATAGAAGTCCTTAGAGTTAGTATAGTACCCAGAATATTAAATTTACTTCACACTGGTGATGTCTCATAAAATAAAATACAAAATGTACATTGAAAGGCATGCAACATTCTCTTCCTAATATTGCAGTCAGGCTGAGTCTAAAATTAATTGGAGTGGATCAAATACATTGTAAATTTCATCCTGTTTTCATTACTTTTCTAAAAATGAAATGTAACAGGACCAACTTTCCTCATTACAGCTAGCAGCTTTCAATATGGTGGTTCTATGAAGTTATTGACTGCTTGTTTTCAGCCTTGAGAAAAATATATCTACACAATTTTCTTCTGCATCTAACTACTTTTTGCTAATATACATTATGCACGGAGATTGCAGCCGCACAGTTGTTCGCATACCAATTATTTGTAGCCTACACCTCTGATCTTCCCCCAATTAGTATATCTTCAAATATAGGGTGCCTAAAATTGTACATTTTAATTTCCTGTCATTGCTAGGATTTTCCCAAAAAAGATTTAGGTTTCCACGACTTTCAAAATAGATAACTATCAAGTGTGCAATTTGGGCACTTTGAATGGATGTAATGGAGAGATAACACTGCCAAATAATAAATTCCTGAAATTTTACTCCTTAGCATAAGCTATTAACACAAAACATTGAAATAATATTAAATGTGCTTAATCTTTAAGAAAATATTGAAGTCAATCTTTCCATTTCATTTACTTGTTTTTAAGTCAATTCCCTGTGTGCAAGTTCATAATTTATTATGTGTTTTGCATTTTTAGATCAAGAGATCTGACTCTGCCTTTTTTTGGGAGGAGCGTGATATAATGGCTCATGCAAATTCTGAGTGGATTGTACAGTTACATTTTGCTTTCCAAGATACAAAATATCTCTACATGGTAATGGATTACATGCCTGGTAGGTTGTCGTAAATATTCTGTTAGTATGATTCATTAATGTTTTTATTAAACCGAACGGTATTAGGGTTAACCTTGTGAAATTTATCCATGATGGAAAGGAGACAAACTATGCAAATTTCACTTGAATAGAGATTTATTCACGACCCGGGTTTCAAACACTTAATGTCACCTGAAGATGACATTAAGTGTTTGAAACCGGGTCGTGAATAAATCTCTATTCAAGTGAAATTTGCATAGTTTGTCTCCTTTCCATAATGTTTTTATTGTTCAGGTAAATGTTCTGTGGAACAATTGGTGTATGCATATTTAAAGTTGTAATAATTTTTTATTTTTATTAAAAAAATAAATTATTAAGGATAACATATGCATTTTTCAATTTGTATTTCAATATCTACAAATCGTCATCAGGTATAAACAATTATGAAATGTTTGTTGCAGGTGGAGATCTGGTTAACCTCATGTCCAATTATGATGTTCCTGAGAAGTGGGCAAAATTTTACTGTGCAGAGGTTGTGTTAGCTTTGGATGCCATTCATTCCATGGGTTTCGTACACAGGTAAGAAGCCATTACGAATTAAGCTTAGGTATTTAATTTCTCTCTTTGAATGCTATCATCAACTTTACAGAATGATGATTTCTTTTTAAGAATAATGAAATGATTAATAAAGTACTTGGTATGCATCAAATTTTGTGGAAAATTACTATAAATTTTATTATAATTATGGTATATTTCCACAAACTGGAGTTGGGCTCAATTACTCATATTCTCAAGCCTGCATGAAATGAATTGCCATAGAGATGGGCAGTCAGTTTACTGAAATTGAAGAAAGTGACCAATGAGTTACTTAATATTATTATTACTATATTATGTGGGTTTGTGTACATCTCTAGCGGGTAAAAGAGGGTTGTGTACTAATTACATTATCTCAAGCATATCAAACTCTTACTTTGTTTTCTCCACTTTAGAATTTTGATCAGCTACGCATGAGTATGTTTAATAAAATATCTATCTTTGATTTTCCTCTTGGCATTGTTTGGTTTCAAATCATTGTACTGATAAACCAATGATGAAGATAGTGAAGCATATTGTGTCATTGTATCATTTTTCAAATTAAAATTTTGTGCAAAAGCACCTCAATCAAAAATAAAATTATTAGATGTGCATACTGTATCAATAGCAAATCATCCTATTACCATTGAGTTTCTGGTTAGTTGGCAAGGATGTTACTCACCATAATATGGAAATTGAACCCTATTTCATTAAGCTTTGACTATGGATAATATTTCTATAAGAATGAGATAAATTTTAAATTTTTGACTAAATTTTGAAAAGTACTTCTACTGAGATTGGCTGGAGTTTCATTCAGTCTTTAATTAGAAAATTTGGAGTTTGCTTTGTAGAATGACTTATTTAAAATGTGGAAAGAAATTTATCTTCGAACTTCTATCCCAAATTGTTGCTATCTTGATTTATGCAAGTATGTAATCACTTACCTTTGCATTTTAATCTCTCCAAAAGGGATGTGAAACCAGACAACATGCTTCTTGACAAGCATGGACACTTGAAGTTGGCAGACTTTGGAACTTGTATGCGCATGGACTTGGTGAGTACAATCATATCAGAAATGTTAAGTTTTCCCCTCCCTTGATCTTAATTTGGTAATTTTTTTGTGCATTTGTGAAGAATGTGTATTATTTTGTAAACAGCCAAGCCTTTAATGTACAGCTTTGGTCTGAATAACTCAAGGAAAAAATATTCTACTTCTGTTTATTAATGATTTTATTTTGCCCTCCCTATTGATTTAAAATAGCTTTGTTAACATAACAGATACTGATATTTTAAGTTTGATTTAATGCAAATAGTACTTCAAGTAAAATTACTGTATGTGCATGTGTATACGTTGACCCCTAAATTTTGACTTAAAATTTCAGTTATTTTTACATCTCTCGTGTATAAGTCGACCTTAGTTTATGTGCAATACTCATATTCTGCTAATATTAAGTTAATCCTAATGGATTAAAATAAATGAAAGCTTGTTAACTTTTGTTAAATGCACAGTCTCAAGTAATAGGACTAAAAGACATATAATTGACACTGTTAACGGAAGTTATTAAGTTGTAAATAATCAATAATTAATGCAGTATATAGACAGAATTATTATCAAGAATGAAATGTTGAGTGCATTCTGCAAATCATTGCTCTAGTAGTAATGCTACACTTCCTTGCATTTACCATTGTAATATAACAAGTAGACAATGGTAGTGGCAGTTTTTTCTGTAAGAAAAACCATAACTTTGACATTATTATTACATGGTAGTAATAGCAGTGAATTTCAAAATGCAATTTTGTATTGGTTTAACTCACATTTCAAATAGCATCTTTTTTAGCTGGCTATATATACCTCATTCATATTGGTCAGTCCTTAATTTTTCATTGAAATTTTGTATTCAAAGGTCGACCTATACATGACTATATATGATAGATTGCTACCAGACTTTTGCTATGAGTATTGATTTACTTTCTAGCTATGCTAATATTTACGGATGAGAGTAAATTACTGTGGGAAGTGGCCACATTTATTTGTTTTCTCTTTGATCTGACAATAATTTTATCCAATAAATGTGATCAGTCTAAAACCATTATATTTCATCTCTCTCTCTCTTTCATAATGAATATTTATTTAAATTTCTTTTGATAAATATGGTACACATGTTTGATAAACTGACAAAGTTCTGTTATTTTGTTGACAGGATGGCTTAGTTCGTTCAGATACAGCTGTTGGTACTCCTGACTATATTTCACCTGAGGTGCTTCAATCGCAAGGTGGTGAGGGGGAGTATGGGCGTGAATGTGACTGGTGGTCTGTTGGTGTTTTTCTTTATGAGATGCTAGTGGGTGACACTCCTTTCTATGCAGACAGCTTGGTTGGCACATATTCCAAAATAATGGACCATAGAAATTCTTTACATTTTCCTCCGGATGTAGAAACAAGTGTTGAAGCTAGGTCACTTATTTGTGGCTTTCTTACTGATCGGTGAGTTGATGTATTTTTGTCCCCCAGAACTAATTGGAGAGTTCACTTATTATCTTGACTAATTTATTTAACTGTTATTAGGAGTAAGCGACTGGGACGCAATGGAATTGAGGAAATTTGTCGACATCCATTCTTCCAAAATGACCAATGGACCTTTGACACCATAAGAGAATGTGAGTAAACTCTTTTTTTAACTAACACCTATTTGATTTGATTAACCTACCATTTCACACATGAATTATTACAAAATTTCCTTCTTCTCTATGTTGATATTATGTTCATTCTCAATCTTTTGAGAGATGTGCAAGGGAGGCAGTAGCCATGATGGAAATGAAAAACTGATAATGAAAAAAATTGATATGCCTAATTTCAGCTCTTTTTTTTATTTACGGTAAAACTTAGCCTTATTTCCACAGGCAAATAAAGGTGTCCATTTTTAATTTTTATTTCTTCATCAAAATAACTGTTAACTTTTTGGATAAAATTATTTCATTTTTGGAACAGAAGCAGTTCAGCTTCATTAACTACTAGTAATACTCATAATTGTATTTGAAACTTCTTTCTGTTATTTTGTTACAAACTGTCGTTGATGACATCAAGAGTATGAAGTACTAAGAAACCTTCTAATCCATGCCTTAAATCTGAGCATATTTATGTGATCGAGTTACTCGATTGAGTGTTAGCATTCATCCCAACCCTGCAAAAATTAGCCGAATCGTAACAAGGAATTTACATGCTTAATTCAAATTTTAAATCTCAGGGTAGAAATTATGTAAAATTTGCATAAATATTTAGAAGGATATGCTTGGTTGAAAAGTTTTTGTCACAAAAACCTATTTTCAAGTTTAGTGTTATCTTTGTGTGGATTTAGCTAATAGATGATGAGCATTTAAGGTTTTATATGAATGACCATTTTTTTTTTTATAGGTGTTCCTCCTGTTGTGCCTGAATTGTCTGGTGATGATGACACAAGTAACTTTGATGATGTGGAAAAGGACGAAGGACCAGAGGAAAATTTTCCTACCCCTAAAGCATTTGCAGCCAACCATTTACCATTTGTTGGCTTCACTTACTCCAGGGACCACCAGTAAGTTGGCTTCCATTTGTGACCAATATTGAAAGTTATACAGTAAACTCAAAACAGTCCATTAAAATCAAACAGTAAATTAACAGCGTTAAAAAAATGGACATTTGAAAAATTTGTTTTTGCTATTTATACCCCACTCTTTAGTGTATTTTGTAAATTATTTTAGGTATGTCTAATTATATAATTTGATTACGTTGTATTATTCTTTTTTGTAGGTTGCTCACTGGCCATGATGCTAGAGGACACCCTTCAATTGATATGGTAAGTACACCTTTTTATGAAAAAATTGTTGAATATAAATATTTTAATGCTTTTCAATGTATAGGCAGAGGAAATAGTAACTGAGACATGGAAGAAGGTAGAGATAGGAATGAAATTCAGTGAGGAATTCTTAAAATGATGTAGATTTTTGGATGAACAAGTTTTAATTAACTTCTGAGCCAAAGAATAAAAATCTTTGCCGAGCCCATAATAAAATTATTTTAATAGGTGTGGGATGAGACTCAAATATAAAGATATTGGATTCTCTAGAAGTAAGGAGGCTAAGTTGACAGGCACGACTAGAGCAGGTAGAATAGTTCACCATCTCAGAAGTGTTTTGGACAAGGATTGTGTAAAATAGTTGTGACATTGAAGAAGAATTGCATTAGGGACAGAGGCTGTTAGAAAAGGAGGGATTAAATGACTAGGATATAGGAAGTATATACAGGTAAAATTAGAGAAAACTTTGATATTGGCCAAATGATGGAATAGGAAAAGTGAATGGAAAAGGAAAAAATGAAAGAAGTGCTGAGCATGGTGGGAGAGGAGAGAGGGTGTTGAGAGCAAAGGAGGCAAGAAAAGTGGATGCAGGGAATTTTGATGGGTAATAGAATGCTGAAAAAGGAAGAAATGGAATAGAGGAAAAAAGTTGGGCAAGCAAGGTATGTATGGGAGGAAAAGGAGAGGCATGCTGGATGGGAAAAAGGGGGGCAGATATAATGCAGAATTGAAGAAGGGTTAATTTAAGTGTAATGTACTACATTGTGTTTTGCTAGTTGATTCTTATAAATTAAACTGTGGCTAGTCTATGTGACCATCCGCTACCTGTCTTAAATGGTAGACTACCATGCAGGACTTCCTCATTCTCAGTTTAGATATTCTGATGATTTGCTTGTATATTTAGCAGCCGGGTTATGGAGAGTGGACATTTCTCATGCTATAAACCTTCTCAGTTTCTTTCTCTCTAATGGAAAAGGTTTTTTATGCATTAAAATAATATATTCCAAAAAGTAGTTCCCTCTTCTTTGTTTTAGAATATTCTCCAAAAACCCAATTTGAGAAATGAGATGCTAATGTTTGACATTGAGTGATTTAACGCAATATTTATATTTTTTTCATGCCTTCTCTATTTTGGGAATTGCTGCAGCTTGATTTTGTGAGTATATGTTAATTATTGTACAATTTTAGTTTCAATAGTGGTGTACAGAAAACTCTCGATTATCCAGGTGTACATTTCAAGAAACTGCGGGAGATGCCGCAACAGTAACTATTAACGGAGTCATCCGCTACGTCAAGGCGAATGATTTTTACTCTCTGAAATTGTTGCATTATATCCAGGTGTAGGTTATACATACTATTCTCTCTTCCCAACACTTGTTTGAAATACCTTGGCTCTCTTAAAAGTTTTTAATTTTGATCACAAAATCAAAAGCCATCTATAATATTTAATGTTTTACTGAAATGTTTTTATGCTATCCGTACTTTCCATTATCAATTTTCTCGTACTCATTAGCCCCAAGAATTTCATATTCTCCTTCAAGGCAAGTGAATAAATAGTTTTACTCTGCAGGTTATAAAACCATATTTTCCGTGTATTTCGGTTATCCATGTTTTTCAGCTGCCTGTGCTTCGTCATGCATTCATAAGGATGGTTAATCGAGAGTTTATGTACTTACTTTCTAGTTGTAAAGAATTAAAAAGATTTATGCATGTGGATGGCTACATTATATTTGTTTTACCTTAGAAAAATCTTGTTTCAGCTGTTCTTAAAATTTTTAATAGCTTCATAAATTAATAATTGTAAAACCATGAATATACCTTCCATTGATTTTCATTGTACAATTGGTGAGGGTTCAACATTAAGAAACAAATGTGTGGTAGTTTCACAGCCTGCAGGTGCAATGAAATTCTAAGGAAGATAATTAATAATCAACTTAAAATTCCACAGACTTAGTATTTGCAATTAAAAGTATTGATATAAGGAAATATCAGAGTAAAAGATGAAAACCCAATATCTCCAATGTCATAATCCATTGTCTGCTCAGATCTAGTTCAAGCCATTGTTTTAAATCTAATTACAATGCTTTTAATTATATAGTTAATTTTCTTTGTTTTAGAAATGGATTATGCAATATTTGGAGTTTATTATTGTAATAAATTCGGACTTCAAATAAAATATTTTAAGGGGTGAATATATTTATTTGATTGTAATTTTGAACAACATTTTTGATGGCTAAAGCTCTCATTTCATTAATTTTGCTCTGATAACATTTTTTCTTCACTTCTTTCTGAATTCACAAAGGCACTATTTTTAGTATTCTTGTAATACAGAAAGAAAGCAGATGAAATTTCATAATCTCCATTCCCCCATTCCTGTTTTTGTCCCAGGGTTTTGGTAATTTTTTTTTTATATACAGGGAGCAGGAAGAGCACATTTGGAAGGCCGGGAGCTGGCAGTACGGCATGCAGAGGAGGAAGCTCAAAGGGCACGAATTGTTGCTAAGGATGCTGAGGTCAAAGCAGAAACACTTGCAGCACAATTGGAAGCAACAATTAACAGGGAGGCCACGGCAAGATCAGAGACTGCTCAGGCCCAGTCTACTCTTGCCATTATTCGACATGAGCTAAAAGAGGTGAGGAAATTGTTCTTCGTGCATGAAAATTTTATATTTAAAATAGTGATCTATGTTTAAATTGAGATAGGTTTTAATATTTTAATGCATTAGTTTCATTATTTAAATTGCTAACTAATGAGTTCCCATCAACACCATTTTATATTGAAAATGTTCCACAAAGAGAAATTTACTTTAGATTTGACCCTAGATAATCAGGAATGTGAGTTTTAATTATTTTCTGTCCAAACCATTCCTTCTTGACTGAACTGTCATAGCTTTAAAAAGTTAAGGAATGAATATTCATTTTGCACATCAAAATGTTGATGTTGAAATGAGTTTAATAAAAGGGAGAATCATTTTTTTGTTCATAATTGTCATGAATGTTTTTTGTTATTTATTGCTTTGGAAAATATTTAAAGAGAGATGATTTATTTTTTTAGGCTCAGCGAAAAGTTGATATGGAATCTGAGGTGAGACGTAAGGCTGAATCACAACTCCAAGAAATAAAGAGGAAGCTTGAAGAAGAGCAAGGCCGAAGAAATAGGGAAATGAACAACAACCAGCAAGTGAATGAGAAAATCAGTTTTTTGGAGAAGCAGGTAATCCCATTAATCCAGCGTACATTAAAAATATGACATTTCACTATTGGTGAATAAGATAAGTTACTCTATTTTCTTGCTGACATTAACAGTGTTTAGTTTTTTACTTGAAAAAAGTCATGATCTGAGGCTTTACATTGATTTTTTTTACGTTCATAGTGCTTTAAAGTAAAAATATTCTCAGGTATATTCCCAGTATCTTGAATATACCAAAGCAACTGATTTCAAAACATATATTCAGGATTTTTGTACAAAAGTTGGGATTCCCATCAGTTTGTTTGCATGATAATTGCTTGATAACGAGGTTTCCCTTTTATTTTTTTACTTATTGAAGGCCAATGAGATGCAAGAGAAACTAAAAGGGGAAGCAGAAGCTAGTGCCCGCCTGAGGAAGCAAGTGGCAGAGCTGACAGTTGCACGCACGGCTGCAGAGCAAGCTCGGTCTGAGTTAAGTGCCTCAATGGCCCAGATGCAGACACAGAGGGAAGCCCTTCAGCAGGAAGTTGCAGCACTTCAGGGGCAGTTGTCACAAGAGCGATCATCCCGTTCACAAGCATCTGACTTGCATCAAGAAATGGAAGGTTGGTGTTTAAGACATACATGTATTAATGAGTATTGTCAACTCATTCATTCCTTGGCTCAAGCCAATTATTATAACCTAAAATGTCTCTGAAAGGAATAATTTTTTCCAGTCATAGTTGAGTACTCCTATATCATATTTACCTATATTTATATCCAATCATATATATATAAATATATATAAAAAACTTAGACAGCAACACACAGCACGAGAACACATAAAAAGAACACTCACAATAATATCTTGATAATTTTGACGGACTCGAACTCCATCTTCTTCGGAAGATAAGATATTTTATGTGTTCTCGTGCTGTGTGTTGCTGTCTAAGTTTTTTATGCAACACTTCCGTGTTACTTCAAAGAAATTATCTATAAATATATATATAGAAACATATATATCTGTATAATATTTATATGTTTTCACCTTTATCAGAATTTATGCTGAGTGTTGATAGACTCAGGCCCTTTTGTGGTTTGCTGTGAATTGTTTTATTGAAGAAACGAATGTTTGGGGTTAAGAGTGCCAAGGAGGGAATAGCTGGATAGGGTGTCGTTGGACTCCATGTGTCCCTTGAGTGAATACAGTTGCCAATTAGGCCTTATCCAGAATGCTTTGAAAACTCCTTGCTCAAGGATCATACGAGATACATTTAGCATCTCATTTTGTACGTTAAGTGAATGTAAAATTTACATTGTACATATTATTGTCCAATCGAGAAATAATGAGGTTCCTTTTTTGTGATCAGCCCGTCTTCAGGCTGCCCACTTAGAAGTGGAAAGGTGGGTGGCCCGAGGTGCCAAGCTTGCAGAGGATAACAGACTGTTGGGAGAGAGAGTCTCATCCTTGGAAAAGGAGGTGGCGTCACTTGCCCTCGAGCTCAAAGCATCAGAGTCTCGCTATCGTCAGGAAGTTGCAGCACACCATGAGACTCAGCATTCTTGTCTAGTCTCCAAAGAGGAAGCCAACCTTGAAGTAGTGAAAGGTAATCCATAGAATGTTTTAAAATGTAATTCAAGGAAGAATTAATTACTGCTTTAAATAACCTCAGGAGTAAATACAGTGGAACCTGGTAATACGAGCATAATGCATTCTTCAATCTTCCTCGTAAAGCAAAACACTGTGAAACAACTTTTTCAATATAAATTAATGTAAAATATGATAATGCATTCTGTGCAAAAAAAATTATGTACAAGATTTATTAAAAAAATTATTTGTACATTGTTTAGGATCATGAATCATGTACACCGTTTCTTCTATGGCAGAATGAAGTATTCAGGAATGCAAACTTGATTTGTAAAAGAAAAAAGAATTAAAATAATTTGTTTATTATTTATGATATGTACCTCATTCGAACTGCCCTGAATGTATGTCTTGCATACATTCAGGGCAGTTTTATGCAATGCATACATTGAGGGCAGTTTCACTGTATTTCCCTTTCTTGTGCAAACATCAGTAAAATTGGAACAAGCATTGCTTTTATTTTGATTTATGTTTAAAAAATTGCATAAAAGTCATTTTTTAAAAAGTGGCAGTTAATATTGACTTTCAGAAATATTTTTCCAATTGGAATATGGTTAATATTTAGTAAGCTGAAAACTGAGTGTAGCTGAAGACCCTTATTTTGTCAAATCTAGGTCTGTCCATGATAGTGCATTGAAATAAAAATGTCTTCTTCTACAATTGAAATAATAAAAACCCACCTATTGATTACCAAAGAGCAACTTTTTCAAATTCCATTGAGTTTACCAAAGACAATTTTCAAGAAGTAGTATTCCTGACCTTGAAATTTATCTGCTCAGTTATTTGATCCTTTGAAGTTCTAATTTTGGGTTATCAGCTTGGTGAAATTTATGAAACATTTTTTTTTTAACTACATTACTTATGGGATTTTTGGCGTATTGAAATAAAGTTCTCAGGATTTACTTAGAATATTGTTTGTGCTTGTGAAACTTTTGGAAAACTAAATAATGTAGGAACACGTGTACTGTGTAAACCTTTTGCTCAGACTCATCCAACAAAAAAATATGACATGCAACTTACACAATTCAAGGTTCCTCACTGCCTTACCTCTCTCAAAAGTTGCCTAGGTTGATTAGTCAACACCTCTTCTCCAGAACCCTGAAGTATAGTATAAGATTGGAGGGAGGAGTGTTTCATTTGTGTTTACTTGGAATTCAAGGGTATTAGGCACTAGCCAGTCCCTTTTAAGGCTCTTAATCCAGTGGGTTTCATTAGGGTAGCCCTAGTTAATATGGAGAAAAATATTTTCTGCTTTTCTTGTCAGTGCCCTCCAGAATAGTTCTGATAGAAGTAAAAATAATACCCATAAGTTTTTGATTTATCAGACAGGAAAACATGCTCCTCAGGATCTGTCTTTAATAAATAATACAGTCAAAACAAGTAAATAGAAAAGTGAAGAATCAGGCGTGATATTGTGGAATCGAGACATAATGAAAACTTCGTTGCAATTTAACTGTGGAAAATTGCAACGAAGTTTTCATTAAGTAAATAGAAATATCAAATTTCAAAATATTTATTTATTTCATCCAAATTTTTGCGATTTTACCATGTTAAAAAAATACAAGTGGTGAAATACCTTTTATTTTAATTATGGAATACATTTTTATGTAAATTATTTAGCAATGCATTAAAAATGTTATCTTTTATTCTATTGATATTCACAACTTTTTCGCCAATTTCTGTTAGTTTTACTTCATCTGCAAAACTCTTTTTTGTAGTTGTCATGTCACTCTAATAGAAAATTTTTAGAAGTATAAATAGTCTTAAAATAACATTGAGATGCAACTGAAATGGGAGGAGCCTGCAGAAAATAATCCAAACAGTAATTAATGTAATCATGGAGGAAAGCAAACCCATGTTTTTTTAAAGTGAGGTTTTTACTGCAATAATTTGACCTAGTTTTCCTGGACCATCTTGTTTTTTCAGAATATGATTTGTAATTTTATTTCATTTATATGTTCACAGGGTTGCAGGCCAAACTGAATGAGGAAAAAAGTGCTCGTCAGAAGGCTGAATTATGCTGGCAAGAGAAAGAGAGACAAATGTCAATGTTATCGGTTGATTACCGGCAAATTCAGCAGAGGCTTCAAAAGCTAGAAGGAGAGCACAGGCAGGAGGTTGAAAAGGCAAGTTAATTCAGAATTCCTCTTGTTCATTAGTGTCTTCTCAGAATATAAACCAAAAATACATTGCAACAACTTCCGGTCTTTATCAACTGTATTGAAATCTTCCTTATTTGACTTCATCTTAAAACATTGTATTTTCTCAATCATTTTCCACACCCAAATCATCATAGGCCAATGCATAGTTACTACTTTTGATGTTCAGTAAGCATTATCCAATTCATGGGGCATTGTAGTCCAGTGGGTGGAGCACTGTTCTGCTGACCAGAAGGCCCAGGTTTGATTCCTGGGTTCGAATCCCAGGCCCCCTTAGGTTCACCCATGCTGTGACTTTTTGGGTACCAGATCTTCCTTTGAAACCTTAGGTGGCACAGGGAAAGGAACTGGTCCCCCTACCCTGATGTGTGAATTTCAAACACTGTTTGGTTTAGTACTGGGTGATCTCCACCCTCGCCTATCAAACCAACCTTTGAGTGGATACTTGTGATAGTAAACATCCAATCCAAGGCATGAAGTTCGTTAACTCTATATTTGGTTGGATTCACATTCAAGCTAAGAAATGATTTTCTCATGACCTGTTTTAATGAAAACAGCAGCTTGCAGGAGGTATAAGGTGCCAACTTTGGTTAAATTTGAAATGAATTTTTATGAATATGTATTTGTTGGTCCTCATCTAGTGATTTCTTCACTTTGAAATTTCTAACAACTTTAGTAATGTACACTCATTTATTTGACTCATATTTTTACTTTAGACTTCAGAAATTAGAATATTTTCCCAAATAATAAATGTTTAGTTAATAATTTCTCCAGCATGATGATAATATTTATGATTACCCTACTCCATGTCAAAAATTGGAAAACATTATGCATGAAAATTGGAACTATAAAATAATTTGTTACTTAATATTATGATTTTCCAGTTACCTTATTACCCAATCTCTTCTCTCATGATTTTTGTGGTAGCTTGAAGAATAAGATGTGCTCGTCCCTCCATTCAATAATATTTGGTTCATGTTCATACTTTACCTTGAAAACTAGTATATTTGAAATGAAAATGTTTTCAATGCACAAGCTAGGTCTTGAGTATGATTGGATTGTCGCATGCATCTTCTGCTTCCAAATAACTTTCTTAGCAGCTTCATTTTTTTGTGAACTCTTTAGTTAAAAAATGCTGTATAACTACAGAACTTGGGAACAAAACATAAGTTTGAACATTTCTTAGTTATTTAGTGTTGTCTCATGCTTGTTGGCATGTTGTGAGAATTGCTCCAATTTATTTTGGTTTCACTTTTTGGCAGGTCAAAGCACTGGGCATCCAGGTGGAGCAGGAGCAGCAGAGGAGGTCCACAGTACAGTCAGATCTTGGATCAGCAACATCTGAAGTGGCTCATCTGCGTGCCAGGGAAACTCAGTTGAGCTCTGAGGTGGACTCATTAAGAGTCAGCAAGAGGGCGGCAGAGGATGAGGTGAGGCGTCTACAGGCTGCACGGTCAGTGGAGGAGATGCAGGCCAGGGAACTGCAAGACCAGCTGGAGGCTGAACAGTACTTCTCAGTGAGTTTGAAGTTATCATTCCTGGCTTTCAGTATTTCATCATTGTTTTGCTAATTTTTTTGAGGAAGATTCCTCATCTGTCAAATCAAAGCCATTGTCTTTTTTTCAATGTCTGTTGACACAACATGCAACTGGTATGGCACACCCTTCCTTCATATCTTATTGCTGTCGTAGCTTCTCTTATCTTCATATCTTATCTACACTGTCATTGTATAAAGATGAAGCTGAATGTGGGCATTTGTTGTTAGCTATACCACAGGCAACATCAAGGAAAGGTGGAATAGTTTGACCAGGATGTCTCTTCTGTTATCTTTTACAGACTCTATACAAGACAGAAGCACAGGAAGTCAGGGAGGAGAGCGAGGAGAGGTATAGAGCAGTCCAGGAATTGGAAGAAGAGAGGGTTGGTCTCACGCAGCAATTGCAGTTAGCCTTAGCCAGGGCTGACAGCGAGGCATTGGCTCGCTCGATCGCTGAGGAGACGGTGGCTGACTTGGAGAAAGAGCGAACAGTGAGAGAACTTGAGGCCAATGATCTTTCTGCCAAGCACCATTCAGAAATAACAGCTCGAGACAATTCAGTTGCTGCTGTGAGTGATTTTGCATTCTTTTATTGTACTAGACTTCTATGATTTTCTCTGTATAAGAAGTTGAGTTTATAAATCAGTCATTTTATTCATATATTATTCATGAGTAGTACATAATGCCATGATGCAACGAGTATTCTCTTGTTATTGCAATTTTAATTGAAAGAAAATATGGCCACAGCATAGTGATTGAGGACTGAATGCAATAATAATATTTGTTAGCATGTGCTATTACTGCATGAACCTCTTTTTCAAAATCCCTGGGACCTTTGCAATGTGTCAATGTTTTCGTAAGTTTTCTCTGTCTTTCTTCGTGACTCTGGGAGCTTAAGAAAACCAGTGATGTATACTATACTGTCTTTACATGAACCACAGTAAATAATTGTATATGATCTGGTTCATTTGACTGTTATTGTGGCTTATTCTATTATATATAGTCATGATTTTTTCTTTATAACTCCTATAGAATTTGTTTGTGAATGTATGCCTAAGGTATTGACTGTTTATTTGGTAACATCACCCAAACCATTGTGTGTGAGAGTAGCAACTGGAAAAGGGCTCACATTTACTATCCACAAGGATATGAAAGTATATTATAATGCTAATGCTATAAAAGGTGTTCAGATCTACACTTCCTACTATTTACCGTAGGCATTCTTTAACAAAAAGCATACATTTCTCTATTACGGTGATGTCTTAAAGCAGTGATAGCTTAAAATAATGTAAGGCAGCCTGAGATGAAGAAACAAAAAGATTCAATATACTATGCAGTTATCAGTATCTTTATGAAGAACAAATTTTAATAATATTTCTCTCTACCATTGTCTGTTATTCAGCTATTTAAGTTAAATATAAAATCAAAAATGTCCATTTCCATTTTAAAAGAATGTGTGTACAATGCTGTCATGGTATCTGTTAGATAAGATAAGAAATAATAATAATTTGTGAGTCAGACAAAAGTAGGTGGTGACAAATAGAGTGATACATTTCTCTCCACTTTCTTGGGATTAAGCAGTTGAAAGTGGTAACTTTTCCGGTGTACATATTAGGATTCAATTTGTAATTTCACTTTTTTTTATAGCTACAGCTTGGTTTCAATGGTTAATCAATGGTCATAACAATAATAAAATTTGTGAAATTACAATTGGGTAGTTCAAAAGATTAAAATAGAATATCTCAAAGTTTAGTCAAAAGTGATAGAATTTATACCATTTCTGTTACATGATGAACTTCATAATGTAACATAAATGTAACATGATTCTGTTATAATTATGATGTTACATTGTGAAGTCTTTTGGATTTCTTTCTCGTGCACAAGCAGTAACCATATTGGCCTGAATATAAGATTGGTATTTCTTACAATTGCAAGGTGTCAACATTCACAACTCGCCTTATATATGTGAGTCTCAAGAAAATTAATCTGGGAATGAGCAAAATATGTGGTAAGCCATTGCTTTTCCTGTGTGAATGTGCTTGCAAACATAACCCCAACATTAGAATAATTGAAAACATCATAATTATGCAAACCAGACAAATATTACTGGGGATTTTATTTTGTAACGCTTAATATTAATGATAAGCCAACACCAGTGATACCACATGAGCTATTACCACACAGCCAGTTCTGTAGTCCTGGAAGTTGATACTCTTTGCTGCAAACAGGGTAATCTTGAATCACTGCATTAGAGGCCTATTCTCTGTGGCAAATACCATGGGTAGTTGATTGTCTTAGGTTCTTGGACAGACATCATGGGAGCAGAAGAGCTTAAGACTAATTTAAGTTGCTTATGTTGTGATTCATGTAGCTTTTCACATAAGGTTCATCTTGGTACTCTAAATCTTCATGTTTTATGTGAGGATGGGGGTCTCAGTGTTTTCCCCTTGGAAATGGCAAGTGTCATCTCCACTTCCTATTTATGTATGTGTCAGTATTTGCATGCTCTCATCCTGTGTTGTGGGAGGAGAGTGTCCATCGTCCCAATTTCTTCGTTCCAAAGGACGTGTTGTCTCCTCCCAATCCCTTGTTATCTCCACGGCTTCTCCTTCCCTCCTCTATTCCAAAACCTCTCTCAAAAACCTTGCGCCAAAGGTTTGCCCAAGTTTCCACCCCTCCTCCCCCTTAGGCCGGGAGGGATTCCTAGAGTAAAGAGATGCAGTTGTGACAGACATAAAACTTTAAGAATTCAATTTCAGGGTACTTTGCCCTTTGATGTGCACAATTCACAAGTTGTACCTTGTGGAAGGCAGTATTTCCCCATGCTACATCAGAGGGGTCAGAATTAATCCTGGGTACGGGAAAGGAGGGTGGATCAATGCTGAGAAAGCCTTCCTGTAAGGCAGTTGAACAAAATCTCCATCAGTGGAAACACAAATTATTAGTCATGTCACAAGTAACTCATTAAGTTATTCACCTGTATGGTTAGTACAATGTTTTAGGTGAAACAAAGGTGGACTTAAATCACTCCCACATTTTAATTAAAATTTGTGTCATAAACTTATTCTTCATTTTTGATGTTTGTTATTATGGAATTCCATTTGTTTCAGTTGAGAGAAAGGGAAGCAGAGCTTAAGAATTCACTTGATCAGTTAAGAAAAGAAGGAGAAGACCTGAAGCACCAGTTGAAGAAGATGCAGGAAGGTAAGATGTTTTTAAGTGTTTCCATAGTTATTGTTAGGTCCAGGTTTTTGGGATTCCAAAAGTTTTTGAAGGAAGGTAACTTAATGTTAGAATTTAAAGGTGTAAGCAATTGATCAGATTAAAATGAAGCCACACTTAGGTTAAGTTGGTAAAAAATGAATTATAAATATGTCAATATATCAATTTTAAATGCTTATTCATGTTAATTTTGAATGAATAAATTCTTTTTTTCTCATTCTTCAGTATTTCGTTTCTTCTTGTACTAGATGGAGTGGTTCAATCACAGAATCGTAAAACTTTTAAATTCATACTTATTGATCCATATCCAATTCAAAGAAAATATCTGAATCTGATTACTTTTACAATTCCAGTTTAAATCACCATATGATGATATGTTGATCTGACCATCCTTAGTTGTCGTTATTTTGGAGACTTGAGTGTCACAGCTCAAATTCCTCCCTAAACAAACAATTAACACAGGCCACTCTTCCTCTGGTTAGCATAAACATTCCAGTGAATGACCTTATATGACTCACCAATACTGACACCACATGAATGCCATGAAAAAAAGTCATAGATTTTAACTGTTCTCTAATTTTAAAAAGAATTGTCTCATGGATTACATTTTAATATAACTGTAATAATTTTACTAATTTAAATGTCTACAATGTAGAAATTCCGTATTTTTATCTATAAATCCTTTCAAAATATGCAGGAGGGTCAAACTATTGGAGTTTCTCTGCAATTGAACCCATACCCATCATATCTCAGGAGACTCAATGATGCTTGAAGTGTATCGATGCCTTGTCATCATTGTAATCAGACTATTTCTCTCAAAATATAATGAAAGAAAAAATATAAACCTACATATTTGCTTGTAATTGTGCTTGATTTAGTTGCTTACTCATAAGGGAAAAAACGCACTGAATCTCAAAGGTAAAAGAGAACCAATTGTACTCTTCGCTTAGTATCCACAATGTACTTTCTATCTCAAGGCAGTAAAAGAAACAAATCCTATTAGAGAGAGAAATGCTTACAATGTCATCACATTACAAAGAGCCCAAATGATTTCCTTGGATTGAAGGGAAGAGAAACCAACATGTTTTCATAGCAATGCTTTCACTATCACCATATCACCTAAGTCTTAACAATTTGTATCAAAACAAATTCATCATAAAGCGTTCAAAAGTTTGCAGAATTAAGCAGATTAGCCTTACAGTGAGATGTCATTAAGAAAAGGCCACTTGGTGATAGAAACGAGCATAGCATTAGACTGAGCTTCCCCACATGTACACAGTTCAACGTAAAAATTACGGTAAGGTGTATGGGAAGTATTTAAAATAGAAAATAAAATTTAAAAAAACATGCAACATAAAGCAGAGACATCATATTTATTTATTTATTTACATACTTCGTTGCAATTAGGCAATTTTCCTGGTGGCAACGGTCCAGTGTGATCACTGGTCACTCTTACAATGCACATACATACACACACAAGAAGAACAGATATGAGACAAAATGCTCGTATATTCAATGACACTTTTAAGATTACCGACCTCTCCTTTACCATCACACAATGATTAGGTGTCACCACACGAGTACATACTACGCACCGTCCATCTCCACACTTCGTCCGTACTCACGTACTCTTCAATTTCATATACCGTTCAAAATCGCGTCCCGTTAACACATTATTCATAGCACAAGTACATACGATTTTATTTCTCACTCACACGTTTTTAAGGCGAGCATACACCTCGTTTTAAATTTATTTAATGAATAAGGTAAGGACTTAAAGATATCCTCAGGTAACTCATTCCATTCTTTTATTCCACGATTGAGGAAGGAGTTTTTTTTAATGTTTGTTTTGTGCCCTCTATGTTTTATTTTGAACTGATGGTCCTTCCGCCCAATGTAATTTGGTTTGTCTAATCTTTCTGAGAGCTCCTCCCACCCCTTCTCTTTATTTACTATCTTGAACATCCCACATAGCCTGTTCAGCTTCGTTCTGAGTCGGAGCGGTGTCCATCCTAGTGTCTCTAACATTTCTGTCACACTATCTGTCCTGTTATGTCTTCCTAGAGCGTACCTAGCTGCCTTTCTCTGTACTTTCTCAAGCTTATTTATATGCACCTTTACCATAGGGTCCCATACTGTTGTTGCGTACTCCATTATTGGTCTTACAACTGAAGTGTATGCTAATTCTTTATTTGCGACAAAGGAAACAATGCACAAGATGCTATAAAAAATTAATAAATTATAGAAATTCAAACAATACCTTACATTTGAGCCGATATATATTGGCCCACTGCACTAAAAGGGTTGTATACAAAGTATAGGACTTTGTAGTAGGAAGCAGCTGGTTGTGGGTGTGAACTAATAAAGGAGTTGGTTGAAAAACATGTTTAATTGTGTGTTACCTTTGCAGAGGCAAATAAAGCTGCTTCAGAGGCTGAAGAATTTGATCGCCTTCGAAAGCAACTTCGTCAGGAACAAGTGTTGAAGATGCAGGCTGTAAATAAATTGGCAGAAATAATGAATCGAAAAGATGTTGTTGCTGGTGTCGGGGTTGGAGGAAGGAAGGGTAAGGTGTCATCAGCAGACCTACGCCGAAAGGAAAAGGACTGTAGAAAACTTCAACAGGAACTCACAATGGTATGAAACAATTCTTTGGCAAATTGTCTTTATTTTAACCATAAAGTTAGGGCACATGTTAAAACATAGGGAATCACTGGTGTGTTAACATGGTATGAAAGCTTTGAGATGTGTTGTTGATTTGCAAAAATATCGAAGATTTTAGAAACTTGTCAATTTAACAGTCATCAGCTTGGTTTCTAAAGGACCGTAAGTTCTACGATGATTTGATGGAGTCATGTCTGCTGCCAATGCAAATTAGTTGTTGAAATCACTTGTAAAACATTTTTCCGCTATGGTACAAGGAGTGATGATTAGGTTTAGTTTATCAAAATTATGGGAAAAAACATCTAGAGATGGAAATAAAATATTTATAAAATAAATTTATTAAATTATCAAATGTAATTAAGTGTTGTACAATTGAATCCTACTGTTATTGTTTGCCACTATGCGCTCTGTACATGACCAGTTAACATTGTAATTAAAGTTCAGTTGTGATCCTAAATATTTTTATTTTGCTGGTGATGTGTAAAGTAAAATTCTGTGGAGACATAGAAAGTGTTAGTAAGTTATGGACAAGTTCAACTTCCATGATGGCGTGTTTAAATAAAATAAATATATTCTTTTATGTGAGCAAATACTAAGCTTATATATATACTCCAAACAGGAACGTGAGAAGTATGGGCAAATGTGTATAAAGTATCAGAGGGAGGTGCAAGAGTTGCAAGCACAGGTGATGGAAGAAAGCACCACTAGGGTGCGCCTTCAGATGGAGTGTGACAGCAAGGATTCTGAAATTGAGCAGTTGCAAGGTCGCCTAGCTGCATTATCCTCGGAAACAGCATCCCTGTCTAGTGGGGGAGCTGCTGCAGATAATGACATGGAAGACTCTATCCAAGGTGACTAAAATTTCCATTTATGACTTATGTAAGGGTTTCATTATTTTATAATTAATATTTTAATTTCTTTTTTATTGACTGTACAGAGTCCCGTTTGGAGGGTTGGCTTTCTGTGCCAAACAAGCAGAATATTCGCAGGCATGGCTGGAAGAAACAGTATGTTGTAGTGTCATCAAAGAAGATAATATTCTACAATTCAGAAGTCGAAAAGGCAAATGCTGACCCTGCACTCATTCTGGATCTCAAGTTAGTGCTTTTTCCGAACTATTATCTACTAATGAAGTTAACTAATGGCAATGCTCTTGAGGTGTCATTACTTTTAGGTGCCCTTTCATTCTATATTGCTTCTACTATTAGTACAACTTTAAGTAAAATACTTTAAAGATGATTCTCATACCAATCCAATGGTAATTCATGATTGTGATATTGTATACAAGGAAGAATTGAAAGAAAAGTTGTCACTTTTTTATATTGTGATTCATGTATAAAAATATTTACACAAAGCATCATAAAAGTAATCAAATGTGTGTGTGCATATTTTTTTTACTTTTTTGAAGGAGACTTCATGCATCAGTTGTCCCAAAAGTTTTTAACAATGGAGCAAATTTGTTAAAAATATTTGAAGTTGCTATTTTTTGCTATCTGTTGACACATTTTTCATTTTATCTTTACTGGGAGCAGATAAATTTTGATCAAAAATGTTCCTAGATTCTTGAACATTTTTTGAACAAAAGCAATAAAACTCGAACATTAGGTGCTTTAAAAGACTGAATTATATTATGGTTGGTGACTTGAGTTAATACTAAATTCAATTATCACAAGGGTGACACACTCTGGAAAATTCCATTAAGCCACAATATGTATTTAAGACTAATAATGTCAATTTTGGGAATTTGTGAATAAAAATATGAATTTCTGCCTTGATTGAAGTATTCCTTATTGCCATCTAATGAATTATATCATTTTTTTAGCAAAGTGTTCCATGTCCGGTCTGTAACCCAAGGAGATGTTATTAGAGCTGATGCCAAAGATATACCACGAATATTTCAGGTAATTTGAAATTATAGCAATTTTATACCAAATTCTTGTGCACTATTGAAACACTTGGTATGATAAGCTTGGTATTTTATGGTGTCCAAGCTTTGGTTGTCCCTCCTTTTTCTTCCCATGTTAATCACCTATTTCCTACATTCTTAGTCATGACTTTCTCTCTTCTATAATGTATCCCTTTGAATACACCTTTACACTTTCTCCATACATACATGATGAGTAAGGGGAATTATTTTTTTCATGAAAAAATTTGACGGGATTCAGTGGAAATACTTGTTTTTAGGTCCACTGAACACATTTTGACCATTTTCCGAATGCCTTATTTTTTATGGTAAATATAAATAAAGCTAATAACCCCGAGTGACACAAAATTTTTAATTTAGCATTTTTATTAAGACCAGATGAACTGATTAGAAGTTGGCCAAAAATCAACCCACCTCTCACAGTTAATGTCTTCTTTCATCATGTGACAGTAGTGCCACCACAGGAAATACAATAATAAAGAGAAGGAAATATGAGAGTCATTTTTCATTGATAGAAACAAGTTTCCTGTGCCACTCCAATTTCATTTTCTCATTAAAATATGAAAGAATTGAGTTATTCACATGGTACTTAAGTCATTATACAGATAAAAGATTTTCTTATTCAGTCCACCATTTACCATATCTCACGATAAAAATTTATACAGAGCGGCCGCTCAGTGAGAAAAATAGGGATTATGAAAAAAGTATTGGTAGTAATGGTTATATGAAGGGAACAAGTGGACAGCTTGGATCATTTGCTCTATAAGGGATGTGGGGAATATGGTAGGGGTTAAATTTTCAGGGAAAGGGGTAAGAATGGTTGGAGTGGAAATCTCAGTCTTGAATTATGCACTCAATTTCTTTAAAAATGGGGGAAATAAGGGAAAGAACCAAAGTGTTTAGAAAAGTTAGAAATATAATATTCAAATCAGTGAAATGGTATGGTGGGAGTACTGTTCCTTTATATTGTGAGATCAGTTCATGTTTGCCATCGGGCATAGTAATCCGGCAGAAACCAAAACTATAGTGCAACCAATGCCCAATTTAGAAAATTACAAGTAAGGGTTATGACTGTATATGTAAGAAACTAACACTGTAGTCGTGAAAAATTCGCACTATAATTTATGCTATAGAAAGCTATGTAAGCATGAAAAAAATTAATGTATTTTAAATGGACCACGTAAGTGCCAGTATTCATTAATCTTGCCTTAGGTCCATGCTCTAAATTCTTGATTAAATTCATTCATTCAGTTGTTTTTCTGTCTGAATGTACATAAATTGTAAATCAAAACCTCAGCAAAGAAAAATTCATTTTTCTGTATGTGGATCATAAAAATATTGAGTGCATGAAACTGGTTTTTGTGAAAAACTGAAAAACAAAATGACCACGAGATATTAGCTTAAAAACTGCTCAGTGGAATTCAAGGAGCACTTGTTTGTATATTTAATAAATATAAGAGGATATACTAATGTCATCTCGGGAGGTGGGTAATCGCTTAACCTTTCCTTTTACAAGTGTAACTATTTTGCTAGGAGTAACTGTTCTTATTTAGGAATATATGCTTTAAGTAACTATTGACCTTCAGGCTTTTTTTGTGTGCTGTGCAGCGACTTTTTTATGAAGTGGGTTTTCTAAAGGTAAATCCCTTTGCAGTTGCTGTATGCAGGAGAGGGTGAAGCCCGTCGCCCTGAGGATGGAGCTCCCTTGTTGTCTGGAGTTGTGGGTCCCGGGGGCATTGTGGGTGGAGTGGTAGGAGTCGGTGATGGAGGTGTCGGTGGCCATCCACCTGGATTGGGCGGAGGAGGAGATGATAAGCCGGGAGGTTCATTCCCTCTCAAAGGCCATGAGTTCCTGCAGATATCATTTCATATGCCTACAACCTGTGAAGTCTGCACGAAGCCCATTTGGCATATGTTCCGTCCTCCTCCTGCTCTTGAGTGTCGACGTAAGTATTATGTGAACAACAAGTGTTGACTGACTGGTGTACGTGTAGCTTTCCTCACTTGAATCACTCTAATGACTATTGAATATTCTGTGAACTTTTGCAAGCTTAAACATGGGAATTTATCCTCTCTATGTTTCTTCTAGACATTTCTGGATTTACTAATGTCAGACAATTAAATTTTATGCAGCTTTTTTTATATAGAAATTATCTGTGAATATATGTGTGAAAGTAACTATTGCTTCTTTGTATTTGCAGGGTGTCGCATCAAGGTGCACAAAGACCACTTGGACCGTAAAGAAGAAGTTATTGCACCTTGTAAAGTCCATTATGATCCAAACTCAGCCAGGGAGCTCCTGGTATTGGCTGCAAGTACTGATGATCAGCAGCTGTGGGTGGCGCGCCTTGGGAAAAAGATTCAGAAATGCGGTTATAAGGCCAACAGTTCGGGAGGTGCCTTTACTGATGGTAGTGCCGCTGGTGCCAAAGTGTCTCCCAGGTATGCATTTTAAGACATTCGTTAATGATTAATGTCTCCCATGACTGCAATAAGTTTCCTTTGTTCATAAATTCTCCTGATGTGTAGATATGCTAGTAGAATATCTTGAAATTCTAGAAATTTCATGAAAGAAGATTAAAAATATCTTCTGATAATACTATTTCATTTTAATTTTCTGTTTGCCTTAGCTTTGAGGCAAGTAGATGACCCAGAGTAGTGGGGATTATTTTCTTGACTGATATAATTCATCCACTTTATGACACAGTCATGGTCATGGTGATTGTATGTTGTGAGACAGTATGTTGGCAGGCCAAGTATATATTTGAAAAAGAATAGTCTATGATAGGAGAAGTGCGTAATGACCAATGGATAGCAGTAATGTTTGCATATCCTATGATGTAATGTTTTTCTTCTTACCCCTGCTTTCCCTTCCTTTCTTACCCCATTCATATCTTCCAGACTCATCGTAAAATGCTCAAACTCTTTATGTGTATGGGTTCATGCTGTGACTCAGTGGAATGTATCCAAAAACTCAAGGTGTAAAATGTCTTAATTTCTCCCTCAGATGAGTTACGTAATCTAATTTCAATGAACAGCTGAAAGTACATGGCTAGAATTTGGTCTTTCTATTTATTTGTCAATCCTTAATAATTTCTTTAATTCAGAATTTGATATTAAGGTAAAGTAGAGCATATTGCATTGAGTGAATGAAGTTACATTTTCATGTATTTCTATGTTGATTAATTTTTTTTTATTCTAAAGAAATCTGTAATCTTTAAAACAGTATATTAAGTAGTCATGCATAAAATTTATTTTTATTTTGTTCAATTTTTCTGGTTGAACTACATGACATCAGAGATGTCTGGGTAAATTCTGTAAAAATTATTCTGATTGAATTATTGGAATTAAGCACATCAATACAAAAATGTAGGAAAAAGACTGATTTTTCAAATAAAGGAATATACAATTTCCCTGTTTTATGTAATAAATAAATATTGGAAGTTCTAATTGTTTTCATCATACTTATAATATATGTATCTCACCATATTCATTCAGAAGCAACTGATCATTATGTACATATAGTTTTTCTCTAGCTATGTAATATTTTGAATTCTGATGTAGCTTCAGCTAATAATGTGGATTTCTAATGTTGTGTTACAGTTTCTAAAATCATGTTGACCCTCATTGACTGCATTAATGAATTGAAATGTTTAGTGCATGCAGGTCCTTTTAAGAAGGTCTATTTTGCATTCTCGTTCGTTGTTCACATCAAAGGTATAGGTAATTTCGTTGGTGCATAACTCAATGCAGCTGCAGCATTGGTATGTTCTTGAACTGAAATGTCTGTATCTCCTGTCAGGGAATCCACACGTTCCACCCTTAAGCCGTACGTGCAACAGCAAGGTCATCAGCAGCGATCGGCCACATTACCAGCCAATGCATCATCCACGGCCAAGTGATGTACAGAGTGAATGGGAACAATCCTTGTGTGGCATTTGTGGGTTTGACAGTTCTTGTCCGAGTGCCTGTTGCATGTAATTCCTCTTTTGGGAATAGAGCAGAGCAGCGAATGAATAAGGATGTGCTTGCACAGTCTTTTTTTCTCTGGAAACAATGTGCTGTATCTGTTCTTGCCTCAGACATCCATGCTCAATGTATTCCCAAGGAAGAGGTCGACTGGAGTGTCTTCTGTTCCTCTTCCCTTAGCGGTAGTAATTCCCTTTGGATCTTTCGTATTTCTGGCATATGTATTTCTTATACTCATGTTGGCAATAACTTCCTCGTCTCTTCAGCAATAGAAAACCCAGAGAGCATAAAAGTGTGTGTTTGTGTCTTGTGTGTGCATGTGTAAGAGAGGGTGAATGAATGTCATGAGAGTTAGAATGTGGATCGTAAAGGATTATTGTAGGGTAATTCCCATTACATGTATTTGTTAAAATGTGGTTGGATTGCGAGTATTTCCTTCGTAGTTCTTGCACCTCCCTAGATGTGGATGTTTTTTTATAATATGATGCCCTCTTTCAGTCACATTTTGATGATGGATGGGCATAATAATTAAAACAGAATTGTTATTTGTTTCATGCCATTGCAAAAACGAAAGAAATTATTCTCTCAGTATTCAAGGTATGTTTTTACCTTGCAAATGGAATTGTGCTGTTCTCTCCTTTAGAAATGTGTGGTCTGTAAAGCCTATTCTTTATAGAGCCACCATATTATTTTCACAATAATTGTTAAATCAAACTTGTTGCCTTTTTTTAGTCCTGACTTACTGCTGTTGAAACTATTTTTGTCCAACCAACGAATTAGGGAATTATAAGTTGCTTCTCTACAGCCATTCTCTTTCTCTTGTTAAGACATTAAAGTTGGCTAATTACATGAAGTTAAAAGATGAAAAAGAAGGAATGAAAAGTGATTTACCATAACCACATAATCATGTAACCTGCGTGAAAAGGTGCATTTAAGATGGAGTAGATGTTTTGGTATTAATGTATTTTGTGAATGTTGGTAATCTCACAAAGGCAACAGTGAAATGCTGTAAGTCATGTTCACCTTCCAATGTTTGGAGGTGTTCCACTTCCTATCTTGCCTCAATTTGCCCAGGCTTCGGGCAAGGGTGACGTATACTTTTGGAATGCAACACCAAGTCCTCTGTGCATCCTTAATTAGTGCATAAGGCATTTTATTGGTCTAACGTACTAGGGCTTTGCCTCATTACTAATTCCTGATTGATAGAGGGAACTTTGCTCAAAATCTGTGATGTTTTTTTTACTGAAATGTTATCCTGGTCAAATTTAATGGAGCAGTCATGTGATGTGTGTGTTCACTCATCATTTCCCTTAACTCCTGAGCCCCTCACAGTGTGAACCCTTTAGCTGCTGCCTCGCCTATGTTATGTATCCTAGGTGCCTTCGTCCAGTGCTTTGGACGGGGATAATGGGGTGAGAGAAGGAAGGGGGATGGGCACATAAGCAGCAGGTTTGCTCAAGTTTAAGTCATTGAGGAGAATGGTAATCAGGTTTGTAGTTGTTGAGAAGGATAATGCAATCTTTACACCATTTGTAGTCCTTTCTCACTGATGGGTCAGTTACTGAGTGCCTAGGCTTGTAATGTGAAGTGCATTGTGCCTATTGTTCTTTGTGTTGCCTTCCAACGAATGGCCTTTGTGGTGAAGATGGTGCAAAAGACTTAAATGAATGGATGTTTGGAAAAATTGTGCCTATCGAATTGGCTTAAAACACTTTGTTAGCTTTCTTTAAACTTACAGGAAAAGATAAACTATTTTGTAGATACAGCCAAGTGCTGAAATTTATGTGAATGTGAAATACTTTGTACACATTAAATAAATATGTTAATTCATATTTAAATTGCCCTTTTTGTCTTTGCAGTATGCATAATCAAATGAAAATTTATGGGATTGAAGCATCAATATTATTAATGGATAGACAGATATGATGACCTCTTAAATTTATACAGTTGTCTCTGTAGCAGCTGTGTTTCTTATGTTAAGCTAATTCATAGACTATCTCAGTAATCTTTATTTTGTTGATAACTTTTGGAACAACTCCTCATGAAGTTAAGGCAAGTTTTAATATTTTATGTATTGAAATTAAAATGGTGACATTTCTAATTACCTTTTAAAGGCTTCTTCATTGTGATATTGTGAAAGTTTCTTATCTTCCAGGATTTATTCTGTTGGTCCATCTTTCTGGGGTGACAGTGTAAATGGCATTTCAGTCCGTCTTTTCTGATGTATCATACTCAGATGGGTCATTCAAATTTTTGTTGAACACTCATTTCCAAATGCTGGGAAGCACATACCCAGTCTATTGAAGCTTTTGGTTTTTGGTCGAGTTCTATAGCTTCCTGAATGAGTCTTAGTTTCTGGCTTTCTTTCCATTGCTATCAGTTTAGTGTCTTCAAAGTCATTGTTTGGTCTTGTCCAGATATGCTCTCAGAAATAGTGGACAGGTGTCAATAAGTCATCACTATAACATTCCTGTAAATGACATCCTACTGCCATGGATGAGTGGCCAGAATAGGAACTTCCATCACTGCATTTCACTTCATAGGTAATATCATTACATACATGGCTTTGGATATCTGCTATCAACTGGTCCTTGCCATTGCATAATTCTGCTGTCTTGGTGGCTCAGTTTAATCTTGTATTATATTTCTAAATTTTCAACAAGTTATGCTAATAATTATCTAATGGGCAGGAAGTGGGATTGAGTGTAACATTTCAAGTAAGAGCCCACTAACTCTGGCATTCTTTAAGGAACTCACATTAGTAGATTATTAATGTAGTAACAGAAGTTAAAAGAATTGTAAAATGCTTAGTTGAATAATAAAATTATTCTACTGCATGTGACTGCTGGGTAAGTTGTATCTCTGTTCTTTTAGTTCATGTAGAAGCAAATCATATGATGGCAGTTTTAGTGCAGAATGTACTTCACTCCCATATGTCCCATTCTATGGTTATGAATAACTGGCTGGTAATCTTGGAAGCGTTACCCTTGTTTAATGTTTCGTTTTTTAAGAAATTGGTTCTAGGTAGCATAGGACAATTTTATAAAAATAAACTTTTTATTATGTCTTAATGATCATGACGACTTAATTGTTTTACAAAATGCTAATAACCTGCAAAAAAAAATAAAAAAAATTTGCTGGAACACTTGTAATTGTCCTAGAGTGTTGTCTTTAGATTCTTGAGGCTATTTTAACGTGCATCTTCCATCATTATCAGTGCAGCCTATAGCTTACCTGCATTGCTTCTGATGGGAGAGATGAGAGAAGTGTCGTCATCAGCTTCAGCAAAGCAACCAAATTTAAAAAATTGTTAATGGCCGACTGGGTCATTCCTATTCCTCATTAATGTGTAGTTTTTCTCATGTTAGTGATTTCTTTCCATGAAGGTATTGGGGTAAACTTATCGTAGGTTGGGAGAATAATTTTTTGTAGATAAACTTTGACATTTCAATTTGTAGGTATTATGAAGGAAGTACGTATAAGTGAAAAGCTAAATAAACTGCATCACATTCATAAATGTATGCAGTATCTTTTTTGCTGTACATTATTTTATATTAATGTACATATTTTAATAATTGCATTATTGTCACCTCTCCTATTAGGAATTCTCCTTCGTGAAGTTAACTTGTTTAAAAAAATAATTTTACATAAAATTTATATTATTCAATATTATATTTACGGTAGTCCAGGGGGTAGAGCATTGGACTACTGCCCGGAGGGTCCTGGGTGATGAAGCTATGTGGTTTTTTGGGGACCAGATCTTCCTGGGAAACCATAACCGGCGCAGGAAAAGGAACTGGCCCCCCTACCCTGATGTGTGAATATTCACACACTGTCGGGCTTAGTACTGGGCGAACTCTACCATCACTTACTAAACCGACCTCCCGGCTGATTACTACAAAAAAAATGTATGAATTGTTCACATTTACCTATACATATATTTTTCAGGTATATAATTTCATATTTCAAACTTTGAAATATCCAAATGATTTAGCTTATTCATTTTGTTGACTCAGATTTATGCTGATTGATTCCTTTGTCTGTAATAGATGACCATATATTAATATTCATAAAAACTATAAAAGTTACTTATAGTTTTCAATATTTCTGGTTCCCCTTGGATTGTGATTTTTTTAAGAAAGCAAATTTTCACCTGCATTACAATTAATTTTTGAGGCCCCTTTTATTAATTGTTTACTTGTGATAATTTAGTGTAAATAATATTTTAAATTAAGGGACACATTCAATATTAGCTATTTTTGTCTGTGCAAATTGTATTATTGTGCAGCACTTTCAAGATTGTGCTGTAGCAAAAGTCAACACTATATTCTTCATCATCATGTAGACTTGGTTTTGAGCATATCTCTGATGTGGTTTATCCAATTTTAATTGTGATTATTATTTCAGTCAAAACTTTTATTCTCCCTTACTTAAAACCAAATGAGTATTTTTTAAGCAATCAAAATATAACAGGTATCTAGGCTTATAGAATGGAAAAAAGTTCCTTTCTAGGGCAGTGATTGCCGTGACTTTGCAGGGGCTTAACTTTGGATCCGTGGAACATAATAAAAATATTAAAACCGTATCACCTTCATATTATTGCCTGCTTCGTCCAACGTACACGTTCATAATATTATCATTAGGTAATCTACCAGTTAAGGTAGGTTTTTGGATGGACACAACTATCAAACAAATATTTTGTAACTCCAAAATAAACCCAATCCAGCAACCTACTCTACATCAGGTCCCTCTTCATCTCTGTGTACTTACTTCCTTCTTAGCTATTTAACTTTAATCATTATTTGTGTTTTAAATATTTAATGATTAATGAGGAACAAGAATAATGCTGCAATGCATATTTACAATTTGTTACATGACCATGATTCTTTTTCCATGCAGCATCATTAGATGCTTAATGGCAGTGGAACCATGATGTTATGATAGATTGCAAATATGGTGCTTTCCTCCTGTTCCTCACAATGACAGAATTCTCGTAAGTGACAACAGCAGCATCTTATAGATGTGAGTTGGGTAGAGATCATCACCGAATAAAAAAATCGCTACATTCATGTATAGGGTTCCATCACCTCCTTTTCTATGATATTCAAAACAAAGCAAATTACCTGTATTTAGCTACTGATCTTGCTTGATAACTAGAATTGAATATCACACTTTCAGAATAAAGAGTATCAAATATGCACCAAAATTTTTGGAAGTAAAAAGGTAATAAAGTCATCCGGTTGGACTGCGATTTTCTTCTTGGGAATTGCAACATTTTCGTACAATTATTCTCTCTTGAGGGTATACTCTCTTAAATTACAACTAATTTAGATCATCTTGGAGAAACAACACAGTTTAACCAAGGGTATATGGGCACTAAAATAAAATCATCTCCATATCAAAGGGGAAGAATGAAAAGGGAATCTAACGATGAATAATTAGGAATATTCAGTTGTCTCTTCCACCTTCTGTATTCACTTTCATGTGATGCTCATAATTACAATTATTACAATGTTTCTTGAAAGCCGAACGCAGCTCCACCACAGAGGTTGGGTAGTGTTAAGAATAATACCTGCGTATTCAAAGTTCCCTGAGAAGTAGCTTATGAGACCAGGAAGTGAATATTTCACCCATGAAAATGGAGAGTTCTATATCCTGTTGTGACCTTAGTTGCTTAGCCAATTTTAATTATTTTCCCTCTTATTTCATAGTATTGTTATATTTTTACAGCCAAATGATGGCTGAGCAAGTTTATCTTTATGGAAAAGAAAACTTAAATTTTTTATCTAACATTTTTTAGGCTTGAGCCTGAATAATAATGATTGAGCGGACTGGAGTCTCACCTTCGTGACGGTGCTTACTTTTTAAGGGTTGGAGTTTTATTAGTAAATGGAAGTATCGTATGTATGAAAACAATCGCGTTTATAAGGCCCAAAAATTATATTAACAGCCCGAACTCTGGTCCCTAATGCCTAACAAGTGTGAACGCATCTTAAAAACATACTACAGCTAACTTAAGTAGCTGTAGTGTCGTTTCTGAATAAAGGATTTAGCTCCCGATGAAATTAACAACGATCAGAGCCAGATAATCAGCTTCAAAACTTCTAGCGCTTTGCCGGGTGTTGTCCGTTTGATTTAACACGCTTTCTTATTGTCACTTGTTTGTAAGTTACTGTACTGCCTTATGAAATCGTGTGCTATGGATTTCGGAGAGAAAAAGTGTACCAATTTTGTAAATTCTACTGCGTGGACTGCATTGACAATAGCTATATGATTATAATCATTTGTGAAGAAGGAAATACTTTTAAAAAGTCCTCGAACTTTTTTAATCCATGTTTTTGGGACATGGTTGTGTTTGAAGTAATAATTCATTTTTCCTTACAATCAAAGGATAGCGAACATCGAAGCGGCTGGTAAAAGGTTTGCCGACGTTTAATTTTCTTTTGTTCTTCTTATCTCTTGAAATGGATCTACTGTTATTGTTGACATATTTTATGTAATATTTTTTGATTGTACAAAACGTTAGGGATGCACGAATGTTAAAGAAGAGTACTGTTAACCTAAATATCCGGCTACTTTCGTGATGGGAGTGCTAGGTCATTTACAAATTTCTTTCCTCTATGTCTTGTAATTTTACCTTTTAGTTGGTGGTTTCAACGTGTTATTTTACTTCAATATCAAACAAATAGAAAATTATTTTTTCCAGATATAACGAAAGCAGAAGTACTGTCATCATCTCAAAGACGAGTAATTTTTCATTTCGTTTTAACTAGTTCCGCTACAAGTAAAATAACATCCGCATCTATTAATTGGCATTGGGTCTTCAGACGAAATTAGTTCCTGAGCCATGTAGATATTTAATAAGGAAACAATCTATCGTGAATTTGTCAGTTAGCGAGAAACATTTAAATGCATTTATTGCACAGTAGCTTTGGTTGTGAAATTAATTCTCTTTAACATATTAAAAAAATGCTATTGGTGCTTTATTCACCAAAGGCCGGTTCTGCAACGTTTCTTCATGAAACAAAGAAAACGTGTAATAATTTTCTTTGTAGACATCACATGAGAAAAGGTTATTTACATTACATAGGGATATTTAACAGAAACATTTTAGACTTTATTTCCATAATGAACAAAATTCATCTACGGAGAACAAATGTTTAATAAGCAGGTATACTTTAAGATTATACTTGAAAGTTTTTGAAGGAGATGCTTTCTAATCTAGAGGAAGCAAGCTAACAAATTTTGCTCCTATGCTGTATGCCCCCTTACCACCCCAATTTGAGGATCTTGCCTCGATGTGTACGTTGAGCTTAGTACGTGTATCATAATGATGGATATTTAGGTTTTGTCTGTATATATGCATGTTATTTTTGACAAATAAAATTAGATTGTATGTGTACAGTGCAGTCAGTGGCATAATTTGCAGCTCGTGAGCATGAGGGCACCAGGAGTTTCTTAAAGGTAAGTTTGAGATAGCTCTTATGGCCTGTTTATAAACTTAAAAAACTTTTGGATATGGCTTGAGCCATCCCAGAATATAATACCATATGATAATCGAGATTAAAAATTTGAATGATAATTAAATTTTGGTATATTTAAAATAGTGCTAAAAATATCTCAGCAGAAAGAAGTTTATTAAGTGTAGATTTTAAGTTGTCAATATGTAAGGATCATTCTAGGGAAGATTCAATCTGAAAACCCTAGAAACAAATGCTGTTAGCATAATTTAGGTCCATAAAGTTTAACTGAGAATGACGGATATTTGCCAAAATTATGGTTACTCTTTTTTGTACATTTATTAAGAGTTGTTTTGAAACCAATATTGTAGATGTTACTGATAGGTCTACTTTTGCTGTAGCTCAGGATTGGTTTTGGCATTTATTGGAATGGTATTGTAATCAGTATTGTCAGATTTGGAAAAGAATGGATATGTAATTGAAGATATAATCTGGCATACCACTTATGTAGATTAAAAATAGCAAAGGACCCAGGAGCTGCGAGGAACACCTTTTTTAACCTCTTTTTCAACTGATTGGTAGTTTGCTTTGTCATTATTATATTAATTAAGATGGGATATTTCAACGACTTGATGTCCTTCCCAAAGATATGATCTGAAATATTTATTTGAGATGCCCAAAATATCATGTTGGAAACATTTTTTGTAACTAAATATTATGATTTACTCTGTCGAAATCCTTATTTAGATCAAGGCTTATCCCAAGCATGTTTTGGCATATTGTTCATTTAGTATATTTTTAATGAATTCGTGGGATGCTGAAAATGTTGACTAACCTTTAGAAAAACCACAGATCAAACTTATTGGTCTGTAGTTTCCTATCATGTCCACATCACCATTTTTGTGAACTGGTATCACTTAACTGAACTTCAGGCATCATGGAAAAATACCTTCTGACAGACAGGTTGAAGAGATATACAAGGGGTTTAGTGATTTGAGTGATAGAAAACTTAATAACTTTGTAAGGTAGATCATCTCTCACTGAACAAAGCTTACTGCTATGAGAATGGCTCACAGGCCTATTAATTTTGAACAATGTACTGAACATTACCTTTAAGATAATTTCCTATGTATATTGCTGCTTTTCACAAATGTTATGCATATGAGATACTTCTTAGCTTTAATTTGACTTTTTACGTAAAAATACATTTTTGTATCTAATCTCTTCATAATATGTATAATTGTGTTTTTATACATAGTGTTATCTGTAAAACTAAAACATCATATTTTTTTAATTAACTTTTAGTCTAATGACCTGAGGATTCTCTAATTTTGAGAATCCCTTTCTGTAAACTTTTGGAGTAATTTAATGCAATCTAGGTCAAAACTTGCATTTTAACTGTCATTCTTCTTGAATAAGTAGTGACAGTGGAAATGTCAACTTGAAGCTTTCTAATTGGTCCATGATGAATAATCCCAAGTCAGATTTATTGTTGTTTCAATTAAGGCAAGCATGAAAAAAGATTATATTGGCCATGTCATGCGACAACTGTTCCTACTGTAATAGTCTTTCAAAATGAATTTCCCTTGCAATACATATATTTGCTATATTTCCTTTTAAAAATATAACAGATTTAAGTTGAATTAATGAAGACTACTATGGGCTTTTTGCCTTTTCCAGGTTACCTGTGAAATGCAATAAGAAATAAATTCATGGCTGCTAGTGGCTTGCTGATTAATTTACTGCATGGGGAATCAGCCAGCACCAAAAAGAGTTTGAGACATTCTTTCCATAATGCACGACATTCATCCACACAGTACAAAGGTTTAATAATCAGGTGTACTTTAAGATTATGCTAGAAAGTATTTGAAGGAAATGCTTTCAAACCTGAAGAAAGCAGGTTTAAAAATTTGGCTCCATGATTGTATGGTCCCTCACCACTCAAATTTGATGATCTTGCCTCAATGTGTATGTCATTCATAGTATGTGTATCATGATAATGGGTATTTAGGTTTTGTTCTTATATATTTCACATTAGTTTTCAGTTAATCATTGGCTTTAATTTAGGTATTCAAAATTATTATGGATGTTAACTGGGAGAAATTCAATGAGGGTAATTGAAGAGCTTGTTTGAAAAGGCATAGATTTTTAATTCATGCAGATAGAGGATTTTAAAGAAGGCATATATGAAGAGGAGTTATCAGATGGCATATATGAAGAGAATTTTTAAGAAGGCATATATGAAGAGGACTTACAAGAAGGCATATATGAAGAGGTTTAATAAGAAGGCATATATGAAGAGGATGTATCAGAAGGCATATATGAAGAGGTTTAATAAGAAGGCATATATGAAGAGGATGTATCAGATGGCATATATGAAGAGAATTTTTAAGAAGGCATAAGAGGACTTGCAAGAAGGCATATATGAAGAGGTTTAATAAGAAGGCATATATGAAGAGGATGTATCAGAAGGCATATATGAAGAGGTTTAATAAGAAGGCATATATGAAGAGGAGTTATCAGATGGCATATATGAAGAGAATTTTTAAGAAGGCATATATGAAGAGGACTTACAAGAAGGCATATATGAAGAGGTTTAATAAGAAGGCATATATGAAGAGGATGTATCAGAAGGCATATATGAAGAGGTTTAATAAGAAGGCATATATGAAGAGGAGTTATCAGATGGCATATATGGAGAGAATTTTTAAGAAGGCATATATGAAGAGGACTTACAAGAAGGCATATATGAAGAGGTTTAATAAGAAGGCATATATGAAGAGGATGTATCAGAAGGCATATATGAAGAGGTTTAATAAGAAGGCATATATGAAGATGATTTATAAGAAGCCATATATGAAGGGCATAACTGTCTAACTTTCAATTTAGAAAAAAACATTCCTGTTACATTCAGTTGAAAAAGGAGTCCACAGCATTATAAAAATATACACTTAAGCAATTATCCTCTGGCCTGATTAACTTATATAAAAAGCTTTGGAGTTACATTTGACTCACAGTAAACATTCCATTAATGTTGTAACTGTTCAACCTATAGCATACAAATCACTTGGATATATCTTCTGATCTTCTAAAAACTTAGAGAGCCATTTAAAGTTCTGTTCATCTAATTAGATAGGTTACACTGTAAATACTGCTCTGCCTGGTCACCTTACTAATACTCCATATTCATGTAATCGAATGTGTTCAAAGAAAATTTGTGTGCAAAATTGCATTCAAATTCAATCTTCACAAAGATCTCTATTTTAAGGTAATTAAGGTAGGTTTTTGGATGAACACAAATATCAGATAAATATTTTGTAACTCCAAACAAAACCCAATCCAGCAACTTACTCTACATCAGGTCCCTCTTCATCTCTGTGTACTTCTCTCCCCCTTCATTCTGTCCAATATCCCTATCCTGTTCCTATCCTTTCCTCATTTGCCCAACATTCTCCCCTCTATTACCTTCTTCAACATTCCATTACCGCTCAATACATCTTTCATCCATTTTTCCTGCCTCCATAGGATTTCTCTCAACAAACCTCTCTCCTCACCCACCATCTCCAGTACTTCCTCATTTGATTTCCTTTTGGTCCAATTCACCTTCTCCATTCTTCTCCACACCCACATTTCAAAAGCCTCCAATCTATGTTTATCCTCCCGCTTCAGTGACCACGTTTCCATGCAGTACATAGCTACCCTCCGAGTTTTCAGTTTTTTTTATCAGAGTTTTTATGAGTCTCTTCTTAACCTCCCTACTCAACATCCCTGTCATCAATTCCCTCCTCCTTGAGAAAGCCTCCTTGCCTAGCGCAATTCTTCTCCTTATGTCCCTACTACTTTGACCGTATTGGTCCAAAACACTTCCGAGATATTTAAACTGTTCTACCTGCTCTATTTTTTCCCCTCTTATTTTAATGTTTAGTTTAGCCTTATTCTTTCTGGAAAAGCGCATAACCTTTGTTTTACTAATATTGATTCTCATCCCATATCTATTGCACTGAGCCTTCAATTCACTCAGTAATGCTTGCAACCCCTGGGCTGATTGAGCAACTAATGCTTGGTCATCAGCAAACCTAACTGATTTTACAAATTCCCCTCCGACTTTTATTCCTACCTCCAGTTCTTTCCATGCCTCTTTAATCATTTCCTCCGAATATACGTTGAACAGCACCAGTGACAATGGGCAACCCTGCCTTACACCTCTTCGTAACACTGCCCATCCAGACTCTGACCAAGTTCGTCGGTTCTGCTTTAATCTCCAAGAGTAATATTCTATCAGTTGCTTGCTCTATGTTGACTATGCTTCTTCCTACCCCTTTATTTAATATTATGGCAACCCTTTGTTGGCTCTCATCCCTGCCGCTGTATATTATTCTATAATTATCACTCCAGTAATCCCCGCTATCCGTCCATCTCACCTCGCATAGACCTAAAACATCTATATTACCTCTTACCATCTCTTGCTTAATATTCTCTAATTTGCCTGTCCTCGACATTGTCCTGACGTTCCATGTTCCTATTCTAACTACTTTCCTCTTCTGTCCTGGTGCTATTATTTTTCCCCTGCAAGGGTTTCATGGGATGACGACCGCGGAAGCCTTGCCTCCCCTGCTGCCGGGCACAACACACGGCTGCTTGGGCTGAGTCCTGCAGTTGCCAGGGCCCAATTTTTGTCTTGTGTTCACCAATTTCATGGGAATAATAATAATTGAGGTGGTTGCCCGTTGCCTTCCTCAAAAGATCTATATAATTATCATGAAATGTTACCTCTACTAAATCTTCTCTCCTTGCATTAAGGTAGAAAAATAAATAACATAACTTTTCTTTATAAATTATTGTATAAGAAGATTGATTCCTTAGGACTCCTAAGGAAAGTATCTTTCGGAGTACCTTCATATAACACAGGGTATGAAGCACTTTTTGAAAGCCTATAAGCCAGATTATTAGAGATGCCAACAGTTGTGATTGAATTGACCTATTTTATATTTCCCCAGGATCTCTTAAAAAAGTTATTAAAAATGTCTGAAGAATTTTAGAATGCTAACCATTGCTGTGTGGATCTCTGTACATGTCAATAAGTTGTTCCGAAGAAAATGTTCTTTTTCAATGCCACAAGGTCTAGTTAATAATTACTACTGACATTTATCATTTTGCACCATCATCTGAGCTGTTAAAAGTACAATATTTATAATATTGTTTTCATATTTTAATTTGGAATAATATTTAGTATTGATATTTTGGCTACATTAATTAATCTAAGTAGGTGCCTTTGTACTAACTGAAAATGTCTTTAAGCATTGCAAATCAAAATTCTTTGTTAATTGTAAATTAAATTTTAATTCTCAATAAGGAGTATGTAAAATAATGTACTTTGTACCTGCATGTAAATGTTTTTACAATTGTGGACCTAATGTATGTTTTTGCCTTTCTTTTTGTGAAAGGGTTATTCCTGTAAATAAATATCTAAATATCTAACACTGCATTGTGCTCGATGGAATACTGTAATCCTTAGGACTCTAAAATGACATTTTTAACCTAATTTTTTAGGATATTGGTATTTTCATATCCATAGTGTACTCCTTACTGTAAAACTTACAGTAATGAGGAGAAAATTAACAATATCAATATTATAACCTATGAACTACACAAGTTTATGGTGGACATCAGAAACCTAAGAAAACTTGAATTTATCAGTGTATATTATGACCTACTGTATCCACAATTGCGTGGGACTTTTCCTCAAAGGTTAATTGTTTAATACCAACTTCTGTAATTCAATGTTATACTCATCCATTGAATAAATTTGATTGCAATTTTACCCAATAAATAGTATGTACATTACTTGTTTACGCAATGATCAGGATTTTAGTTTTCTATGCCAGATTATGTAGCAGCTCTAAAGTGGGTTCTATTGTGTATTTTCTTAGCAATTTTCATGAACTGGGTAACTTTTCTTTTTATTTTGTTTTAATATTATATCATTGCTCTCGGGAATGAGTTACAAATGCAGCAATTGATTGTAAGATGTTTTTAATGAGAAATAACAAATTTATTGCATTCTGCCCTGATTATATTTTTAAAAAGTGCCTCAATAGTATATCTTCATGGCAGCACATGGTTTGCTTATCTTCTGCAAGGTAAGCCTGATGTGGTTGGAGCCATCGGAACACTGAATAAACCCACATCACCAATCATTGTAAGTATTTCATTATGCATTTCATTCAGCATCATTTCATATCATCATCATTTCATAGCATCATTCATATCATTTCATTCATTATTTCATTTCATTCGGCATCCATAACCACATGTGGGGTGTAATTGCCTGCTGCTGTGTGGCAGTAATTGACAGCTAATGAAATTGTTTAAAGCCATTACATTTTCAGGAAAGCAGACATCTGTGAGAGGCAAGGGAACTGAATAATTGTTTCATATTCACATAAGTACATCAACTTTTACCTTTATGCTGTATAGAGCTTTTTTTTAATGTTCTAATGATCTCTCCTTCTTTGCTACATGTCAGCAAGGGTTAGATAAAGTAATAACTTGTGTGCAAATTTGGGGAATATTTTCATAATTGGGAGTTAATTCCACATATCATTGTTTGATAAAGCTCCTCTATCTGCAGGCAACATTCCAGAGATTATGGAAGATATTCCCAATAAGCAACAGGCTCCAATTCTTAAAGTCCAGATTTCTTTTTCCATGTATCATTCACCAATGTGGATATGGTGACACTACATAGGATATATACCTGTCATATAGCATCAACTTTGTCTTCCTCCTAACTTTATTGGAAGGGCCTGTAAACTTAAAATTGGTAGGCAGTACACGGTGTTCTGATGAAGTATTTGGACATGGAATACTGCAAGAAACTGCCACTAAATGAGATTGGAAAATGGTGAGAATGTAAGTTTTGTCCTATTTTGTGTGCAACCTGCAGAATTAGATTCCCACCTGAAATAATTGCAGATAATTATACTAGAAATTCATCAAGAATGTGTACGGATCCTGTTTCTACAGAATCATTGCATGACTATGCAATTATAAATATACTTATTATGAAGAGGGCAAGTATGTAAAAGTAAACATTATTTACATCATTAGGTAGAAATTATTACCTCAAGGTCAATTATATCCTAACAAAATAGGTTTATAAAAGTCCTTAGTCTCATGAAAGTATATACAGCAGAATTTTAAAAAATGCTGTAAACGTATTTGTCTCCGACAACCATTGAATGCATTTTTAAAAGTAAACAAATGACAACACAAAAGCGTGTCGATTATAAGCTAAATGAATGACATTTAAACATTAAGTTAATCTGGTTCTCATCGTTGTTGTACCTTCTCATCGGGAGCTAAATGTCGGGTTTTTAAAGTACAGCGAACTAGTAGCTGCCAAATAGCGATTAGATGAGCGCATGAAAATGTATCACGATTGACACATGAATTCTTAGGAATTTAAGCAAAAATTAGGAAAAAGTGTAAGCAGTAACCTATCTGTTGTTGAAACTCAATCTCTGTAAATTAAATAGAAATATTACCAAGTATTGGTCGTCTAACGCGTCCATGATCCACACCAAGAAGTATTATTTATTTGGCAACGACAACCAATCTTGCAATTTCGTCCAAAATTATTTGAAATTCTGGTTATTAAAAAATACAATGTAATGCGCCAATTATATAAAAATATTGGAAATGCAACCAGTCTGTACGCGCTTGGGATGCGTTTCACAGAAGACGGCAGAGCAGATGGACGACGACAACCTAAGTTGTGTAATAAATTCATTGTTGTTTAACCTTTTTATTTCATGAATTATTAATTATCCAGGATAAATATTAAGAAGAATGTAATCTATCATATAGTGTAACAGAATAATTTCATATCAGGCAATAAATGCAAAGTGAAACACGAAAATGACGGACGGATTCGAAGGCAAACGCTTAAATCCAGCGTTTCCGAAACTTGGTACCCGGCGAACATAACATGCCAGGAGGTATCCTCGTAGGAGGTTCCACTTAACTCGTACTCATTCCACCGAAGGTGAATACTCCCCCCTCACTCACGCCCGGTAGTACCCCATTGGCAGTAAAAACTGGAAGGCGGAGTTCACAGATAATATAAAAGGGAATCAGCCAATCCGATGAAATCTCCCACTCCTCATTCCAGAGAGCGGAAAAAAATTATGATTGGCCGCTTTACCCTGGGGAGGGTCGAGGATCCACCTACTTGACTGAAGGGCCAATAGGCCGTCAGCGACTAGTGGAGTGGTGTGAGGCATTTTCCGCCGATAATAGAGCGGGAGTCAAGTGGCACCTTCTACGAGGATACCTCCTAACCTGTTATGTTCTCCGGGTATTCCAAAAAAATTTCGCTTACTTTCGTCAATAAGTGATCGATTTTATTCGTTCATCTGAACGCTATTTGGAAGCTACGTTCGTTGTACTTGTAAAACCCGATATTAGCTCACAAGGTACAACAACGAATAGAGTCAGATAAACAATTTGTAATGATTATTTTTATTTTTCTTCTATATAACACGCGATATATTGTTATTTGCCTCCGCTATTCCCAGTACTCATTTCGCGAATTCCTTCGTATTTATCAACGAATTTTAAATATCCTTCAGAGCATTTCAATATTACATTCCTTTTATTGTTTATGCTACATATCCGCAAAATTTAGTGTATTGTAATTCCATAACTATTGTTTCTACACAGAGTCTATGAAATGAGCGTTGCCTTATTTTTATTATATCACTTCATATTCCAATATACTCTTATTTAAGAAAATTATTGCCCATAAAAACATTTTAATAAGAATCGTAAAAAGTTATAATTATGCTATATATATTCTTTGTAAATTTGTTTGTGATCTTGCGAAAGAAAATATACCTCTTGGACGCGACCAATAGCTACAACAGTGACCCTGAAGACCATATTTTCGTAAGGTATACATAACCATAAACACAGTATTCAACCCAAAGGTCGGTTTGGTAGGTACTGATAGAGTTCAGCCAGTACTAAGCCCGACGGCGTGTGAAATCTGCACATCAGGGAAGGTAGTTCCTTTCCCTGTGCCGGTTGTGGTTTCCCAGGAAAATCTGGTACCCGAAAAATCTCATAGCTTGGGTACAGCTGCAGTTGCCCAGAGTAGTTTTCCCGGGAATCGAACCGGAGCGTTCAATCCCCTAGACTACCGCGACCCACAAGGTATACTATAAATAGGAAATAATAAATTAAATACATTGTTTTAGGACTCTTATCGTATTGTGAGTATTTAGCTAGGTTTTATTAAAAATCTCCTTAACTTCGACTTTTTCAAATGAATGAGAAGTTTTAATAATCGTTATACTATTAAATATGCATCGCTAAATTGAAACTTTAACGCCCAAAACAATCATTTTTTGCATGATATTTTTCGCACTAGAATATTTTTATTCGACATCAACCATCACTATCTAATACCTTTTTATTTCATGAAATATTACGTATACCTGGGAGAAATGTTGAGAAGAATGTAATCTATCATATAGTGCAACGGAATAATTGCATATCAGGCATTAAATGTAAAATGAAACACGAAAGTGACGGACGGATTCGAAGGCAAACGCTGAAATCCAGCGTTTCCGAAACTTGGTACCCGGCGAACATAACTTGCCAGGAGGTATCCTCGTAGGAGGTTCCACTTAACTCGTACTCATTCCACCGAAGGTGAATACTCCCCCCTCGCTCACGCCCGGTAGTACCCCATTGGCAGTAAAAACTGGAAGGCGGAGTTCACAGATAATATAAAAGGGCATCAGCCAATCCGGTGAAATCTCCCACTCCTCATTCCAGAGAGCGGAAAAAAATTATGATTGGCCGCTTTACTCTGGGGAGGGTCGAGGATCCACCTACTTGACTGAAGGGCCAATAGGCCGTCAGCGACTAGTGGAGTGGTGTGAGGCATTTTCCGCCGATAATAGAGCGGGAGTCAAGTGGTACCTTCTACGAGGATACCTCTTAGCATATTATGTTCGCCGGATACAAATCTCGATTTTTGAGCATTTTGTGCTCACAGTGACTCGCGTTTATCGCAGAATTTAAGATTATTCTTTTACATATTAGTTTACTTTATTTTAAATATTTATGTTGGTTTTACGAACAATTTGATGACATTATAAGTAGATTTTTAGGTTATTTTAACTTCATTTTCATTTCATTGTTTCCTCACCATTAAAAATCTTCTTTTTCCGTTGAATAATTTTTCTGAGACTACTTTTAGTTGGAGTAAATGGTAGTTTTATAGGCATTATTTCACTTTAAAAGATACAAAAGTGCTAAAATTGAATGAATCTACACAGATTTCAAAAGTTGAAATGTGTAGATATATTATTTCTTTCACAATTTTATTTTTTCCATGACCAAATATTTTTCCCAAATCCAGTGAATATTCTAAAACCATGAAAAATCCCACTTCCAAGGCTCGGAAAATTAATAGTCTGATGAGAAAAATTTATTTGCAAAGTCATTGCACAGGAAATTCATTAAATTATAATCGAGAGTAAATCGTGAGGATCTCAAAAAAATGATTCATGCAAATACATGAGAAGTCACTTTATTGGTGTGACAGTATATAATACATAGCATACAGGCAAATCAAATCTCTTGAATACATGACATTTCAGCACAGTATGGCAGTTTAAATTCTTCCAAGATAGATAACTCCTTTCAATCCAATGTGGTGAGCATCAACAGCATTGGTTCTCATTTGGTGTAGTCCAATATGGTGAGTAGTTACAAGTTGACCAAACCACTGTTGATTGGAGCCAGCTGCCTAGGAGTAAATCATTGTAATGAAATCTATAGTTAGAATGATACTTTGCAGGTATGTTTAAAAAAAAGAAATGGTCTGCTTTTGTATATCAAAGGGTGCCTCTAATTGAATTTTTGATGGAAATACAAATAAAATAAATGTTTATTTGTTGACTTGAATTTAATTTATTATGTTGTATATGGGGTGACTTTTTGTAAACTTCTCCAATATATACAGCAAAAAAGTCCAACAAATTCATCCAGTTAACATTCATGCAATAGTAACTAAAGAAACTAGGGTAACAACTACTAGTAGAACATTGATAGATCAGGTGATGACAAACTTAGATAATTTTTATGTTAATACCATTGACTATGGCTTCTCAGACTACAGAGGGATTTTGCTTCATTTTAGAGCTGGTAAATATAAAACTGTAACTCACATTATGTTTATAAGAGAACCTTTCTTGAGGACCAACCAAATTTTCTAGGTTTTGATTTAAAAAGTCAATCTTGGGATAGGTTATCTACTAAAAATACTTTTAATGATAAAATAGATGCATTTCTTGACAAATTCAACTTTCACTTAGAAACAAATTTTCCAGTTAATATATGCAAAGTCACACATATACATCACAAAAAGCACGCCTGGCTAACAGGGAAATAATCTACCTTAGCAAGAAAAACAGGGATTTATATCAGCTTACCAGATCAAGTGAAAATATAACTCTGAAAAAATAAAAATAATGCAGTAAATTCCTTAAAGAAATTGTTGCAAAAGCAAAACAATCTTTGAATGATATTTTGGTTACAAATACAAAATATATAAAAAAGACTTCTTGGCCAATTATGCATATGGAAACATATGAACTTAGTCTGCATAGAAACTTAAGTCATGACAGCTGATGGTGTGCAATCAAATCCTACTATCATTTCAAATACTTTTAATGATTCTTTTACTGTGACTCCAGAGAAAATTGTTTTCGATTTCAAGAATATAACTTTTATTTCTGAATGTATCACCCATCCACAAACAGTTTCAAATTCCATATGTTTCTGTTTTTGTTATACTGTGACCAGAGGTAAAGTTATCAGCATAGGCCATACTCTGAGCAATAAGCTTTGTTCAGGGAGAGATGATATAGAGGACAAAGTAATTCAGTACTCTATCCCTCAAATTGCTAAGCCCCTTGCGTATCTCTGCAACGTGTCTCTGTCAGAAGGTATATTTCCATGGCGCCTGAAGTTGAGTAAAGATACACCATTTCACAAAAAGGGTGATGCAAACAACATTGGAAATTACAGGCCAATAAGTTTGTTCTTTGGTTTTTCAAAAATTTTTGAAAAGGCTATGTTAAAACTTATTGTAAACTTAATAGAAAAATTATGTTTTTTTTTAAATCAAGAACATGGTTTTAGAAAAGGTATATCAAAATCTGAAGTACTCAATGAATTCATTACAAATGTACAATATACTATGGACAAAGAGTATTCATGACTCGGGATATGCCTTGATCTTACTAAGGCTTTTGACATTGTAAACCATGAGATTTTGGTAAGGAAATTAAAAAATATATGATATTTTGGGCATCTCCAATAAATGATTCAGATTATATCTTCAGGGAAGACATCAAGTAATTGAAATATCCCATCTTATTGCACCTAGAAATTGCAAAGCTAACTACCAATCAGTTGAAAAAGAAGTTAAAACAGGTATTCCTCAGGATTCTATACTGGGTCCTTTGCTACTTTTACTCAATATAAGTGATTAAAAAAAACCATGAACAAAGTATTCAGCCCAAAGGTCGGTTCAATACTAAGCCCAATGCAGTATGAAATTCACACATCGGGGTAGGGGGGGCAGTTCCTTTCCCTATGCTGGTTATGGTTTCCCAGTATGATCTGGTAACCAAAAAATCACAAAGCTTGGGTGAAGCTGCAGGTACCCACAGTGCCTTGCCTGGGAATCGAACCCGGGACCCTCCAATTAGTAGTCCGATGCTCTACCCCTTTTTTTTATGGCTCTTTATTTCAACGTTTTTTGTTTTTTTTTCCATTACAGTAGCATGGTAGCATATTATTACATCTTTCACAATTTAATCAAGGTAACATTAAACAAATTCTAATAGAGGTTGACATCACAGTAGCAACATAACAGCATATTACACCTCTCTCGTACACAAGAATACCAGAGCAACACCAAAAAAAAAAGATGGAAAAAAAAACACCCATAGAACCCGACACCCTTTGCACAAGTCCACTTCAATCACACTAGAAGGACATCTCACATAGGACCCGTCCACAGCAGTCCCATGAAAGCACATCATTAACACCTTACTTCCAGAACTGTAACAGTATCACCAAACTAAATTTGCATTGACCTATCTCATCTTGAAAGTGCCGTTCAATATCGGACTACCACAACCCATACATAATTGATTAGCAGATTGTAAATTTTATACCAAACCCAGTCTTTTTGCTGAAGACACTCCACTCTTTTGCTGAAGATGGACTCCACCATAATATGCCTTCAATATTAGTTTCAAAATAACTCATTGACAATAAATTTACAGAAAACAGTATAAAAAATATTGGCAAAAATCCTTCACTCACAGTTGATGTCAACTCTGTGATCAGGACCTAAAGTTTGCCGACAGCATAAATTTCTTTGGTGTTCAAATTGAATCATCCCTAAAATGGTCCTTATATATTGGCTACTTTAAATCTTAACTTCATAAAACTCTCTTTCAGCTGAAATATTTGTTTTTCAGTACTAGCTTAAATATTCTAAAATGTATTTATCATTCAAATCAATCAATCAAAAATTTCAATCTCAATTATCATATAGCAATATATCCTGGGGTGGCTCAAGCCATAGTCAAAAGATTTTTAAAGTTCAGAAACAGGCCATAAGAGCCATCTCAAACTTACCTTTCAGACACTCCTGCAGCCCTCATTTTCATTAGCTTCAAATTATACCACTGGCTGCTCTTTATCTATGTATACACAAAGAAAACGAAAAATCCATCACCATGACACAGACATAATAAGTCTGACATACATATTGAGGCAAGATAGTCTAATTTGAGTGTTGAGGAACCATACCATCAAGGATCCAAAATTTTAAATCTGCTTCCTCCAGATTTGAAAGCATCTCCTTCAAATACTTTCAAACATAATCTTAAGGTATGCCTGCCTATTAAACCTCTATGTAAATTTTGTGCAAAATGGAAAGAAAATTCTCATATGTTTTTTGTTAAATATTCCTATGTGATATAATTAACCTTTTTTCATGTGATGTATCTTAAGAAAATTGAATGACATTGTATTGTTTTATGACAAAACCATACTCTTACTCGCATAAGGATATGAGAAAAATAAGGTATACGTTGCCACATGCATGTCCTTATGTTAGTGATAAATTATGCATTCCAAATTGAAACTCAGGAAACATTTTCTAATGAATTGCTATTATTCATTGAATGAATTGTTAAATGACAAGCAGTTATAATGCATTATGTTTTTATTGCACCCTTTAATATACATACCCTTTTATAAGGATGTTCATAGTGCCAATATGTACCTGTATTTTGTACTTTTCTTTGCATTTGAAGACTCCTATACCTACATGGTATGTGTGACCAGTGGACAATAAAATATTGTTATTATTGCTGCTGTAATATTAGGAGCATTTTCACTCACAACAGCAACAACTTTCTTTAACAGAGACCAATCTATTAACATCCACATAATCCTGACAGGTAAGTTTTCTGAAGTATCTCTCTCACTGTAGGGGAAGCAGCCAATTAAGAATAAGTGAAAAAGACATTCTTCGTCAATAAATTGCGCTGTCAATGCCAGATAACTTACATTAGTGGAAGAAGTCCAACCATCAATATCGATGATACTAATGGTGGGACTTGGACTTAATTCAAGAAGTTTTTTCGGGTTACCCACCGGGTCAGCCTTCGAAAAGTCAGTGCACTACAACCTGACCCGGTGGAAAACCCGAGAAAACTTCTTGAATACCATATGCCGGAAAAACCTGAGATCCTTCGCTGGACTTAATTCTTCATCAATCAAAATATTCCTAATGGAATTCTTCTCACTTTCAAAAATTTGTGGTGAAAAATTCCCTGAGAGAAACTTTCTATGAATAAAATATAATTGGGATTGAGGTTCTGTGTAATTTTTAAAACTGTTTGCTTTCAATTACACTTAATGGTCAGTAGTCTTTCACAATGAAATGAACAATTAACTCATCAATCTCCTCTTAGAGAACCTCCCATTTGTTTGGATGTAAACTGACCTAATGCAAGTTGTGAATGTTGGTGGCCAGTCAAAATGGGAAGCTGGTGTTCTTCATCTACAGGTTGACTACAAGTAGATGAGGGATTATTTGTGCCTGAGTTGATAGTCTTTCAAAGATATGTCTTTGGCTGCTGGAACCTCTGATGAAGACAGGTCCGACTGTGAGAGAGTGAAAGCAACAGCCCCACGACTCCTTTGAGTTGCCCTCAGGTCCGGTACACCAGGATGCTTCATTTTATCCATATAAATGATATAAAGAAACATTAATTAGATGTCACTGATTTTTGCAAACATTTTTACTTACTGGCAATAACATGACAGAAGAGACAGTACTCAGGACATGTCCTTGTGGATCAAACACCAAGCCACTTTTAATAGATAATGTAGCTGAGCAAAAGTTCCAGTTTGCCCTTTCACCTCCACTTCTGGTGAACATTGTCCAAATAAAACTTCTTTGGTGAGATTACATATCCATGTCTTAGAAAATTAAGAAAGGATCCAAAATTGTCCTGAGATGTTCTGGTATTCACGACTGCCTTTTTTTTGGTCTCCCACGGAACTAGCCCGTGAAATGAGTGTTACATATACCTCAAATTAAACGTTGCTTTTCTAACCCTACCACTGATTATACAAGGGGATCCTATTTTTCTCAACCAAATGGCCATCCCTTTAACACAAACAGAAACAGGATCTTAAAAAGGTCCTGTCTAAGATAGTGGTTTTGGTAGTGCTTTTGTATCACCTACGACTGCACCTTTACAGAGGAAAAACATCTTCAATGGTGCAGCAAATTTCAGTAATTTGTTCCCTCCAAATATTATTCTTTCCCACATTCAGCTCCAGTGGTTCTCCTGACCAAGTGGATCTTTCATGACATAAACAATACATGGCCTCATTTTTTTATATCGAGACCACCTTTCCCAATTCCAACTAACTTTGAAGAGGCACCACATGAAATAAAATGTAATGAATACCAACTATATCATGCACTCCCATAGTTGCAAGGTAATTAATTACTTTTACTGGAGCTACTAATTACAGCATAACACTTAGAAAGTGTTGAATTTTTTTTGGAAATTTGCAGGCCTTATAAAAGAGGTTGTGTAAGGTTTATATTTAATAGTTCTTCTTGATTTAGAGGGATTAAGGTGTGACATATGATAAATCAATAAAGAAATTATTGTAAAGAAGTTTTCAAGTAGTAGTTGTATATTGTGGTTTTGGCACCTTAAGTTTCTGTTTTGTACAATTAACCTTTCCAAAGAATGATTAAAATTGCCTGTATGCCTCAAATGAAGAGTGGCCAATGGAATTGTCATAATTTTCTGTCACCGGAAAGACTGCAATTTTAAAAATTTCATTCGACTCAAGTTTGTCTACAACATTAAGTTTTTGGAAGTCAAGTATACATCGGGAAAACAATCTTCTACACTCAAAAAGATACCAGCATATTAAAACTGTGCTTACAACAAATCCTCATCCAGTCTATTTATTTTAAATTACCAATACTTTACCTGGCATTGGATTACCCAATGGGAGGATTCAAACAAATATTAATGGACAGTGGGTGCTTCATTCAGGCCAGAAGGTAGGTGATCTTGCTTTGTTCACAAAACATTTAAGACAGTTAAAAACCATGGATATGACAAGATGAAGTAGCTGGATTCCAATTTAGCACAAATCTCAACAGAACAAAGTATAATCTATTATAATATATAATATAATATTAATGTTAATCAACCTTTTGCTATTAATAAAAAGATCAAATAATTATTTATTCACTAAATTGTTTCAGGCTCAACTTTGTGGAAGCTCATGTTCATCAAATGAAACTAGTTGAATGAAAATAAAGAACCGTGGAAATATACATTGTGTTCTTCATTTAATGAATTATTTATTCAATTTATTTCCCTGAAATATTTAAATGTATTCAGATTAACCAGACATTTTCTTTCTTAACCAGGGTTCTGGTCTCACTGTATTGATAAGCATTTTTTTTTAAATAAAAGGGTGCTTTCCACAAAATATCAATTTAAATAATTAACAAGTCCTATATCCTGGACTGAACCACCAAAGGCGAACTTAATATTACACTATGCTTGCAGTACTTGATTTGAAGTTAATACATAGCTGAACACTGGTTTCCACTTGCAAACTGAACTTCACTGTTATAGCTGCAACACCACCTATTTTTAAAGTAATAAGCCATTGAAAATTGAGTAAATCATTTAAAATTATAATTCGTAAATATTTAGAACTGAAAAAAGTTGAATCAAGTGAAATTAGCAAGTGAAATCTTATGCCACCATTCCTTTCCTCCAATAAAGAGAAACATAAGGTCTTGACAAAACTTTATGAGGATTTAGAACACAAGTGGGTGAATGAAAACTAGTGATTCAAATGAGATAACTAAAAAAACAGACTGAAGCAACTCTTCAGAGGGTGCCAAGGATAGGAAGGAGTAAAAAGCTAATAACAAATACATTGTTTCCCGTTTCAGGTTTATATGTAGTAGCATACCTTCTGTTACAATTCCTTGGCCTCTACCAAACTAACTATGAAAGTGATTGCCAATTAAAAATCATTACCAATAGTTGGAATGAAATTATGATATCAACCAGTCAAATCAATGGTAAAAAATGGTAGCCCAAAACGTAAAAGGTCCAAATCCATAAACATAATATCTCATCAGAAGATGCCATGGAAAGTTCAATAAAATTCATCTTTCAGAGCAATGTATTTTGTGGCAGTGTACACATGAGTCATTACGATCATAACTATTTGGATCAGTCCAACAAACTATATATTGGAAACACTATGCGTCTAAAAAATTCCTATCTATGCCCACATGTACGTATGTACATGCCAGGGTGAGTGAAAGCATCAAGAATAACATCACATTAGCACTCAACTCATACCATGTTATCTATCAATAAGTATTAACCGAAACCTGTTCTCATCTCTTAGGTACTAATTGCAAGTACTCTAAGAAATTAATGCTGGCAGGAAACATAGTGCTCAGGTTCTTCGTTAGGTGAAAAAATTGTAAGCATGGGAGAACACAAAATTGTGAAGAGCATCCCAGAACGACTTCGAAAATTAATGCTGGCAGGAACCATAGTGCTCAGGTTCTTCGTTAGGTGAAAAAATTGTAAGCATGGGAGAACACAAAATTGTGAAGAGCATCCCAGAACGACTTCGAAAATATAAGTACGATATTTGTCAGAGTTAGTGCTTAGAATATATACACCTGAGTATAATCGATTACTTTTTACATACGACCCATTACCGCGAAAATTGCTACCATATGTCCTCCGCTTTCCCAAAAACAACTTTTCTGCCCAACAAAAATCTTTGTGACTCAATCAGCGAACCTAGCAGAGAATGCAATAAGGAATGGAAGGAAATCAGTTACTTACAACGTATTTTCTTAACGTGGTGCTGCGGACGCTTCTGTGTAACTTGAATATTGTCAAAATATGAACGAGAGTTAAAAAATTAAAATAATAAGAAACAAGCAAAAAAAATACGACATTATTTGGCCTGCTATCACGAAAGATAAAAGGGTTAGATAATACTTAAGAAGAAATAACTATAAATATATTTGGACGTTATTTTATACGTTAACTGATGTTTCCAATCAAACATGCTATTCATGCTATCCGCGTTGATTGGCCCCTTTTTCGAACTCCCCGATTTGTCAATTGTTCGAAAGATAACAATGTCGCTCAGCGCAATGTAAGTGGTTGAAACAGGTTAGCTGGTGAGAATAGGAAGGCTGCGTTTCGTTTAGAGTTCATAGTTTTTTGAATGAAGTGTGAGTTTAAGTTGGTGCTGCAGAAACGATACTGAAAATATTTGGAACTGTGTGGTAGGAAATCACATGCAATAATGAACTGCCAAGCTTTCGGCTGTGAAAATAGAATTGGGAATTCTCCAAAAAAGATTGGGTTAAGTTATCATAGGTATGAACAAAATATGTGTCCGAATGGCTAAGCCTAGTTGAATACACTAGTGTACATTTTGCATTGAGTTGCGTAATATTTTTATTGTTAAATAATTGCCAAAAATATTTCATTGCCTCATTCGTAAAATTGATATGAATGGAAGTCTATGAAATTGTTTCTCCAAGTATATTTATGCAATCCGCAGTGAGAAATTGAGGTATTTCAATACGGTTTTTAACTCGCAAAATGATTCTAGTATATCTCATCTGGGGTTCTATGAATGAATTCGTGTTAAAGGAAATAGTTTCTTTTTTACTTGTATCAATGGGTGGCTTAATGTTTATTCAAGTTTCAGATTTTTAGATTATAAATTAGAAGGGTGGTTTTTATTTTACTCTAATAAATCTTATTCTGAGAGTTACACTGTGAACTAGAGATCTGAAGCAGAAAAATTTAAATGTTCTGAAGGGGAAGTGCTTACAGTGACGCCACACCCAATGTACTTGCTACACCCATAAGCTCACAGAGCCTTCTTGGTGGGTCATGAACAATTTGTGTTTGATTCTTAATCCAGTGTGTATCTTTTGGGCAATAGTTAATATCTCATTGGTTTTCTCACGAAAACAGTCGTCTTTGTCTTAGCAACCCCATGCATGAAAATAGGACAATTGAAAATAGTACTCCTGCGAACTGTATGGTTGGGACAGATAAGGGATTTTATTAGGAATGTGGGTAAACAGTAAAATCAGTTACTTCAGAGTTATTCCCTGTGCTCTGTATTTCCTACTTAAAGTTATAATTAACTTTTTTTATACCAATTGCGTATTTATGACACTTTCATGACTTCATCTGTAGCAGTGACCACTGAAGGTAGTTGATGGTGATACAATTTTTAGGAAAGTAAGTTATCCCTGGGTTAATAGTTAAGGTGTGATTCCTACTTGGTAGAATTGATTAGTCATTCTCTTTTAATTCTTCTGAAAGAACCAATTCCAGTTTTTATCATTCACGAATTTTAGTTGGTGTAATAGTATGGCTGAAATTAATTCATTCAATCCTCAGGTTTCCTAAGAATGAATATTTAAGGAAATGCTGGGAGAGAGCTGTGGGAGGAGAAAATTGGACAGCACCACCAGGAGCAATTCTATGTTCTGCTCACTTTGAACCAGATAACTTTGATAAGTCTGGAAAATTAGTAAAGTTAAATAAAGGTGCAATTCCTTCTATATTCCCCAATTCAGAGAAGAATGAACATTTGGTAAGAAATAAATCCTCAATTGAGTCTCCCCGAGTTTTTCTTTTTCCATAGATATATGTGCATTGAATGTGCTGGTATTTCTGTATGGAATGTTTGTTAATCTTATTTGCTGAGTGTTGGTTAGTATATAACTGTGATATTTAAAGAATTATAATTGTTAAATTTAATTTTTATTTGTAGTTATTTTTTAATTTGTTGTAGAACAAGGGTTTCACATTGCTGGCATGCCTCAAACTATTGGCATGGTTATTTTGTTTTAAAATTAGTGAAACAATATTTGGTTCATACAAAATTTTTCTTACTCTACTTTAACTACAATAAAAACTTAAATATGGTGATTGACAAGTTCTAACCAATTTACGTGTGCTTTTCTGTATAGATATGAGTAGTATAGTGACCTCTTACTTATCACTGCCAAATGCATATTTTACTTGTTTATTAATATGCAGTTTTTTCAAAGAGTATTTTTACTTATTTTAGTTGGGTTAACATTTTAATTGTCTTAGCTCAAAAATTAAAAGCAAAAAATAATAGAATGAATTAATTCATGGGGGTAAACAGACACCCATTGCTTCTCATCTTAGGTTGTTGTTATGTATCAATAATTGAAGGTTATCAATTTTATGCATTATTTAAAAAATTAGGCCTTATTCAACTTAATCAAAGCATTAAATTGAGGACTCCAATAAAGAGTGGTCAAGCATTTCCTCTCGCAATATTTGTAGTGTAAAAATTTAATTTTTCTGTTTTTTGGCTTAATGTCTGATGTATGTGTGGTTTGAGGGTAGTTTGAAAGGTTCTAGGAATCACCACCAGATGCCAGTGCAAGGAGTTTCCTGCATAGTAATAGGTGCTAATGCACCTCTTTTGTTGTTCTCTTGTAGTGATTTGTAAAGATGGAAAAAATTGAGATTCAAGCAGTGGTTAAATATTTCATAAAGAAAGTTATGAAAGCAAAGGAAATTCATTTGGACTTCCAGAACACTCAGGGGGGCTCTGCTCCTTCATATTCCACTGTTGCCAAGTGGACCAGCGAGTTTAAGTTTGGTCAGGATAGCTTAGATGATAATCCATGTAGTGGTAGACCAAAATGTGCCACGACCCCAGAAATTATTGCCATAGTCAAGAAAATGGTCATGGAGAATCACCAACTGAAAGTGTGAGAAATCACAGAAGCTGTGAGGATGTGATCTAAATGGGCATATTACATTTTAACAGTGGAACTGGATGTGAGAAAATTATCTACTAGATGGGTGCTGCAACTCTTGACGATGGATTGAACACATCAGAATGGAAATTTCTGAACAATGTTTGACCCCTTTTAATAGCAACCAACCAGATTTTCTGCACCGGTTTGTGACCACAGATGAAACTTGGGTTCACTACTAAACTCCAGGGATAAAAAAGCAGTTGAAGCAGTGGAAACATGTTGATTCACCACCACCAAAGAAAGCAAAGGCAATATGGTCAACCAGAAAGGTGATGGCTTTAGTTTTCTGAGGTGCAAAAGGGATTCTGCTGATGTATTTTCTTCCTACTGGTCAAACTATTACTGGAAAATACTACGCTAACATCCTGGGTTAACTATCGCAAAAGATACGTGATTGTAATTACCTGATTTAACTCCATCAGATTTTCATCTTCTCTTCCTTAAACTCAAAATTTCCTCTGTGAATGGAAATTATCTTCAAACAAAGAACTAACTGCTGAAGTAGACCAACATTTTGCAGGCCTAAAGGAATCTAATTTACGAAATGAGATCAGCGCATTGGAATATTGCTGGACTGCATTAGTGTATAGGGAGACTACATTGAAACATGAAAATGTTTCCCTGAGGTTAGTTGTTTATTTCTATTACATTCTGAGAACTTTTCAAATTACCCTCATATAAATTTCATTGGTTTGTTTCCAGTATTGAGTCAGTGGTGTCCTTTCAAGTAGAAAAAAATTGTCATTTTACCTATGGAAGCATTAAGGAAACCTGTTGTGCTGTATTGAAATTGATTTCACCTGAGCAAATCATCAGCTAAGGCTTTTTCAATACCACAGAGCATTGCTCTCTCTCTAGCACAGAGAGCATTTAGGATAGTTTAAAACTTTGAAAGATGGGAGACATTACATTTTACAGAAAGGTGGACTGAGAGACCTAGTAACTGCTATTGCAGAAATAAACATTATTAACACTGTTGCCAGTGTAGGATAATATCATTGAATAAATATAAGGGCACGGTCAGAAGTATTAAAATTTCATTGGTTACCACCTACATGTTGGCATCAGAAATATTTGCTATTTCAGCACTTCAGAATAAGTTTTTCCGAAAGCATTTAAAAGTAATGATGTAGTAAAACTTTCAGAATAAATTGTGGTGGCCCGTAGTCCTCAAACTACAATTGGTTTTCCCGAGCATTATTATAGATATTCATTTGTATTTATTTCCATACGTACAATTTGCCTTATAAGTGATTTTCAGCACACTAAAAAAAATATGCCACTGATACTTACCATGAACATGGCGATTAGAAAAGTTTTAGAGGAAATGAAGATTTCATAGATTTGATTTCTTTCTTTCACTTGAACTATGGATGATTAAATACTACTACCCTGTCCAATAAATGCACGAACTGAGGCCATATCGATTTTGTCCCCTTCAAAGTACTCCATTCGTTACTATGCACTTATTCCATCTTCTTTTTCATTGTTTAAAGCACCCTTGGAAGTCCTCGGCAGTTAGACTGTGTAGTTGTCTCAGTGTTTCTTGCTTTATTGTATCCACATCTTCCCAGTGATGTCCCCTCATCACATTATTGCATTTTGGGAATAGGAAAAAGTCGTCGTAGGGGGCAAGAGCTGACAAATAAGGAGGATGATCAAGGATGGTGATTGATTTTTTTCTAGAAACTGGCGAACAGTCAATGCTAAATGGGCACAATTTTTGCACACATTTTTTTAAAACCCAAATGTTCGGTTAAAATAGTGTGTACTGTTGATTTTCCTAGATTCAATTCATGAGCTATTATTTGGACAGTTTTTCAATGATTGGTAAGGACAAGGGACCACACACGATCAATTTAGTCATCAACACAGGTGGTTGAAGGTTGTCCCGGCCTTGCATCATCGGTGGCGTCTTGTTGGCCATCTTTAAAATGCTTAATCCACTTGAAGACGGCTGTTTTCTTCAGGGCATTATCACCGTAAACAGCTGTCAACATCTCAGTAATTTCTTGATAACTCTTACTGCACTTCACCAAAAAAACTTGCTGTTGATTCGTTGCTCTGTGATTTTGTCATTTTTTATTTTCAACAAACATAAAAGCAAGGACAACAGAAACTAACATAACTGGCACTGGTATATGCATAGCTCGACGATTCACCAAGCACAGACAGCTCATATCTGAGACAGGTCTCAGGCAACTAGCGCTACTAGTGGGTAGGGCTATAGTTAGCATCATTGCACCAGTTCGTGTATTTTTTGGGCAGAAGACGTATCTCACAGAAGAGACATCAAGAAGTTTCATGCATTATGAAACAAGAATAATCTCTATCAACAGAAATTGGTGTACATGATCCAAAACTAGTGGCACAAAGTTAATTCTACAGGTAGATAAAGCCTTCACGAAAACACTTCTTTCTGATGAGTCATATTTTACATAAATTGGCCGTCGGATGTAGCCATGCCTAATACTTTTGGTTAGTCACTGGAGTCAAGCAGACTAAAAAATAATGCAGTCACATTAGGATCAAGGCAATTTCAGTTGAAACTAAAAGGAGTGTTGCAGGGTTCTGATAGGATGTTCTAATGCAGCTTTCAAATTTTGAGTTAAATATTATATATATTAAGGAAAGTGTAACTGTGAATCGGTGCTGAGACCCTCAAACGGGTTCAGTCTAGCAACCTTCTGCATACTGTAGAGGCTCGTATATAACTGATGTGGGTTGTGTTGCTTTCCCAAGACCTGTCACTATTTTTCCTACCACAAATCGTCCAACTCCAGTCGTCTGTTTGCAAGGATAAATTGTTTTACTTACTTTTTTGGGCAGACCCTGCTTAGAAAATTTTTGTAACTATATAAATGAATAAGCTCTGCATATTTCTAAGGTTTTCACTGAATTTGTATACTTGTATAGACCACAGTTTTACCAGCATTCCAGCTAGTATTTTCAAGTCAAAGGACCCGAGAAATATGTAGAGGTCATTGAATCTGTCCCGTGGAAACCTTTGAAAAATATGTAAGATATGGCCATATTATGTAAGAATTGGTGGTTTGCGGCAGTCCAGGGGGTAGATCGTTGGACTACTGACTGGAGGAACAGGGTTCAATTCCCGGGCAAGCCACTCCAGGCACCTGCAGCTCCACCAAGCTATGTGATTTTTCGGGTACCAGATCTTCCTGGGAAACCATAACCAGCACAGGGAAATGAACTGGCCCCCCTACCTTGATGTGTGAATTTCTCACACCATCGGGCTTACTACTGGGTGAACTCTACCATCACCTACCAAACCGACCTTTGGGTTGATTACTGTGTTTATGGTTTTTTATATAAGAATTGCAACCTTCAGCATTCATCGATATTTGGGATCTACAGCACTTTAAGCTGAAAATCCTTTGTTTGTTGTGGGTTAGTTTTGTTTCTTCCTGGCATCCCACATACTTGAATGTATGCCAATAAACTCAGGGTGTTTTTAAGCAAATGACTTAAATGAAAGTAAATACAACCATTTCATATGGCTTGGTAATAAATAATGTCACTCACATACTTAGTAGGATGGCTTATGTGCCAGCTGTTATAGTCATGACTGCAACATGAACATTTTGAATGGAAAATGATGTAGGTACCTTACACAAAATATCCTCCAGCATAAATTGTTAGATGAATTACAGTAAAAGTGTCAGTCATTAAAAATTAAGTAGAACATATAGCAAAACATAAGGCACTGAAAAAAGTGGTCACAGAACTCAGGTTCTTCATTTTCATACATTTTTGTGAGGACTAAATGGTACAGTGCAAGAGAAAAGCCTTGGTTTTTAATTGCAGCCTGTGTCAGTTTCATTTGTTTGTTATTATCATTATTATTAATTGTTATCCACCTTAAAATTGTCTCAATATCACTTCTTATTGCTTAATATTTATTGAAAGTTTTAATTTTCCTTCGTTATTGCTGCTATTGTTTGAGAATTTGTAGGGGAAAGTGAAATTGCTCTCATTTCATTGTCATCAAAAAAGAGAGTCTTATGTGTTTGTAATATTGACTTTGCAGGAGCAACTGACTGTAAATGGGGATAGCATTGATATTGACAACAATTGTAACTCAAATTTTTGCCATAATGAAGGTCCTTTGGTTGAAGGCATGACCAACTGTGATTGCTCACGAGACTCCTCCTCAGATAATGATACACCCCTCAATGAGGTAAAATTCATGAATTTGGGTTCAGTACTTAAGGAAATTTTAAAACTACTTCCTCAATGTTACCAATTTAAAATTTGACTTTGACCATGGCAAAATATTAATCTCAGTTGATTTGATTCATACACGTTCACGTAGATTGCATTACATATTACATATGCATGCAATGTCCTTTTTCCTTTTCAAGATAAGTTTAAAATTTTGCTTTTTAAGTTTAATTTAGCTTTACTTCCATATTGCATGGTGAAACTTTCAACTATATATTTATCACACAAAACATTTCTTTAGAGTCCTGTTCACGAATGGGTTAAATAATTTGAAGAGAACTGGTAGCAACAATGAAATTTTGTATTATAGTGTTGTCTGAAGTGTCCGCTCTCTGCATGAGGATATCAGCACTCTTCAACTAAAGTTGGGGATTGTGTGTCCGAATGGGTTGAAAGGTACTCATCCTAATTTCAGCCATTGTGGACCCCCCAATTGTTGTTTGACAATCATTAAAGTGAGTCATTGCGAAGGTTTTTTGTGTAAATGAAAAAAAATTGAGTATCCAGCTGTCATTATATGTATGTTTTTGAAAGCAATGTGTTTAGGTAAATCAAAGATGAGTATAGGGACTCTATAGCATCATTCACAACCGTGAAATTTTGGGCAGCTGAAACACAAACATGGCCATACTTGCTTGGCTGAAGATGAGCATTTGGAATGGCCAAAAACTGTGAAAACCATGGATTACATAGAAAAATTCCACCAAATGGGTACTGGATGATCATTAAATTAAGTTTAGAGAGATAGCAGAGGCTATGAGCATATTAAAAGGACTTGTTTGTCATAAATTGATTGAAGAATTGGACATGCAAAAGCTCTTTTATTGATTACCTTCAAAAAGGTAAAACAATAATGGGAGTGTTATGCATCATTACTTGAGAAACTGAAGGCAGAAAATGCAAAAAATGACCACATTTGAAGAAGAAGAAAGTGCTCTACTATCAAGACAATTCACCTGCTCACCCTTCCATGGCCAACCATGCTAAAATTCACGGATTGCATGTCAAATTGGTTGACCCCTCACCATATTCACCAGGTATGGCCCCCAGTGACTTTTTCCTGTTTCTTAACCTTAAAAGTTTCACTTGGAGGACAGAGATTTTCATTGGATAGAAGGTTATCACATATGCAAAAGCCTATTTTGCATAGAAAGACTTCAACTACTATTTGGAATGGTTAAAAAAGTTAAGGCATCACTGTAAAAAGTGTGTCGACTTAAAAGGAGGTTATGTTGAAAAACAAAATTGGATTGAAGAAAAAAATGCCTCATTCATTTGTAGATCAAAAACTTTTTAGACTACCTCCAAAAATTTGAATGAAATTCATGTTTATAAAGCTAGAATTCTTTACATAAATATGATTTTGGATTCAAGATTAAGTTTATTAATGTATATGACTTTATAATACATCTTGAAGTATATGGAAGACCCTGAATGATTAAAATTCCTCCGAAGCTGTGGCCAGTTGGCTCTAGTGATTATAATGCTGAATAACAGGTTAATAAAAATCGACTAATAAAAAAAAAATTATATGAAACCTCCTTTGAACCAGTATCACCAATAACAATTGCAGCATTAAGAAAACAGCAGTAATAGTAACTTCTGATCAAAATATGGCTTCATGCAATGACCTAATAATGCTTAACTATTTAAACAGGAAGCTGTTTTTCTCGCCCACTAACCTGAATATATTTGGTTTCTAATCCCACCATCAGCATGAATATTGTTGTGTTATTTGGTTAGTTTTTAATTACCAATGTGATATGGAAACACCTGGAAAATCAAATCTAAAATTGCTGCCTAAACAACTTTTGAAGTGTGTGAGGTTTGGCTGACTTTCATACACATCTTTGGTAGTGCTAAAGGTATTTTTAACAACCAAGCAACCTTTTACGTATGATAATCCACCCGGGACATACACATCACCCAAAAACTAAATATGTACTTAATAGTACACTCTTAAAAAAGACTGTTGCATGCTGCACAGGGTTAAACAGGGTTATGTTACTCTTAAGTAATTTAAATAATTTGACTTAAAAAAAGTAAAAATGGAGCATTTTACAAAATTTTCCAAATATAATTAATTTCTAAGAAAATTCGGATGGCATGGAATTAGAGATTACTGTTGATTTAACACTGAATATTAGAAAAATTTACTAGCCTTGCATTTTAGTGGTCATGCTACATTTTAGAAAATGTCAATCTAAATTCTAGTGTTTATTTTATGGTAGTTACTTAGTTAATGATAAATTAACCCTTGTATAGTTGCAACCGTATACAGTTGTGCAGAAAGCTTAGAAAGATAATTACTTTGTCTAGTTCGTGCTCTCTGAATATCCTTAATGAGTTTGTCATGTCCATGTTTGTGAAGTGTTAGGATTTGAACATGAACATTTGTGAAATGGTTTCTTGCCGTCTGGTAGGATGGCTTCCAGAAAAAGAGAAAAATTGTTGTTTCAGTTGGGAGAAGTGCCAATTTTTCTGAAAAAATTACAAAAATGAAATGTGAAGAAATCTTCATGGGGTAATTGCTCCTTTTAGTTAAGAGACCTCCCTTCAAGTTTGGTTTAAATCAATGTGCATGCATGCCCTGACAAAAACAAAACCATGGTAGAACTGACTTTGGTGATACTAATGTCATGCACAACAGTGAGAGATGATTGCCTGGGAGCACCTAATTCAAATCCGAAAATTATGGAGAAAAATTGGATGGCAAACAGATTGCTTGTCAGGAAAACTTGGGGAGTAAAGAATCTAATGAATAGGGTGGCCACCCTGTTCAAGAGTCTTGGAGTGCCAGGGCTTTGGATTGTTGTTTATGCATCCCTGTGACCCCCTCAGAATTAGGAGTTATCGGCTGCTTTGGCTGGGTCTTGTGCATTAGATGTAATGAAGTGTGCCTGCTCCATGATTGCTACTGTAAACATTTAAATGTGCCGCTGGCCTTGTAAAGTTATGCCCAGGTTTGTGCTCATGGGATGTTATATACACAATTTTAGAGGTACTTTGTGTGGTATATTATTTATATTTTTTATTTGTTACCAATATTAAAATTTTGAGCCTTAAATTCAATGATTAACTCATTGTAGTAGTAGTAAAAGCACATTGGGGAGAGAATTAGGGCATCTAACCTACAAAAAATGCTTATGCTTGTTTTAAATGAGATTCAAAGGTACTCTTGTTATACAAACTACATTTTAATGTAGATGAGCAAAAAAAAGTAAAAGTTGTGGGGAGAATATTTGAAAAGCTTGTGATTCCACAAAATTTACCATGAAAAACTTATGTGAAGTCTTATTTGCAAAGTCTGCAACTTTTGTTATAAGTAGTGTTATTTCAATAATTATGTATGTTGAAAAGTATTTCTGCCCCTATGCATAAAATGTCTTTGCATAAAATAAATTTCCTGATTGGGGTCTGTTAATATTTTTTTCCAGCATGAGTTGACTTTGGCTGTTTAGTTTTATATGAAATGGTAGAAATCACAGTAGAAGGGATGATGATTTATCGTAATTAAAAAATAACGAAATCGTGTGGACCTCTCCGTAATATATTAGAACACAACTTGTGTACCATGACTACTATTGAATGAGGTGAATTATGAAGTAAAATTTAACATTTTGTTTACAAAATAAACCAACTTTGTGAAGTTTTACAGTCACCACATTCTAATAGGAGGATTGATATTCCAGTGAATATAGATAAAGATCTCCTACATGATGTAATGATTCATACCCACATCAATTACTTGATTTGAAGGTTATAATATCGATTGGGATATTTTTAACATATATTTATTACAGAGGATTGCTAATGCAATGAAGAAATTGACACAAAATAGCAATATGAAATTCATGGAAAATTTTGATCCTGAGACAAGCAACAGGGAAAAGAGAAAACTCTCAAGGAAATTTAATGCAGGAGGGTATGTACAAATTAAGCCTTTAACCATGAGTAACATTAATGTAGTTTGTGAAAGAGCAACATTAGTCAATTGGGTACTATTACTTTAATTTTTGCTTTCTCATGACCTGTCTCCTAGGAAAAAGCAGACCACAGATTATGATGAAAAGGGATGTCTAACTGCATGTGGGAAGGATATTTGTGACTGCATGGAACCAGAGTGCCCAGGTTGTCACTTTCCATGCTACCGTTGTCAGTCGCCAAAATGTGGCCACGAGTGCAGGTGAGAGAAAATAAAAACATAAAATATGATCAATACAGAGAAACCACTCTGTTCTTTCTTTTTTTGTACATTCTTTGTAATATCCATTAACTACCTTTTGTTTGTTTCAGGATCAACAGAAAATATGTCTATGAGTGTATAGACATTGAAGGAACACACAAAGAGTTAAGCCTTGAGGGAATCACATTGAAAAAAGATTCATGATATTTTGAATTTTTATTTATGCGATCATCTTTTGCTACCTTGTTCAGTCTGAAGACATTTCCTCCCACTCCTGTGACAAGTGTTTCTCTCTGGACATTTAATAATAGTGTTTTGTACAAGGTACAAAGAGGAGTTTTGAGCAATGTTAATTGTGAATTTTTTCAACTTTGTAATGTGACTCATAATTTAATGTCCTATTTCATTTAATATACTTGCATACTCATGTTTATTTTCATTCAAAAATTCACAATGAAGAGTAAGGTAAAGCCACTGATATTCTATGACACATAAATTGCTACCATAGCAATTATCATTTCATTCTGAATTATATTTGAATTGGTTTTAAAAATTTAATTATGTAGTGGTTATTTTATTCAAAATTTATTCTGCAGCAAAAGACAATATGGCAATACGTACTTATTATGCAAGCTGAGAGGTTAATAGCAATTTATGCAATATTGCTCAATATTTGTTTTCAGTATCAATTCACAGAGGGAATCATTAAATGAAGAGTCAATTTATACTCATCAGTGGCAATCTCCCATATTTATGCTCAACTTGCCCTAGTGGCAGCCTGTCGATTTTAATTATTAGCTTTTTTATATGTATTAGCAAGCAGTTTGATTTTGATTGGTAAAGACCAACTTTGGAATACGTGTGACTTCAAATGCCTTTTAAATTTACTCCATACAAGAGTGAAATTAATGATTTAATTATAAAAATTAGCTGAAAATATTTCATTGATCCAACTTTACTTTATTCATTGTGCAAAATTTACTTAACCATCATTGGAAAAATGAGTAATGCTTTTAAGTGCATGGAGTCTTACCTATTTTTAAGTGCATAATCCTACCTATGTTTACCTCCACATTGTTGTGGGTACGAGCTAGGGGTAAAATTGAAAAGGTTCAACTGGTGATACATGTGCTAAGGATGTCACTGTGTCCATCGCTCTTGTTTGCATTTCTTAAATTTATTTCAGGAGGTAATATGCTCATGCTTGGAGTGCTTTGTGAGATGAATAATTGAATGTAATTAAACATAACTGGCTGCAACTGGGCAAGAAGTGAGCTGTAAAATTAATTACCTAGAAGGAAAACTAGTTTATTCTGAAATAAGGCCTCATTCTTTATCCTTCTTTCAAGAATGATTTATTATCTATTTAGGCTTTGAATAATTTATTACAGGTCATTAGTCATGTGAGTGTGTTTATGCAATGTTGTCACTATTAACTTAAGTTTAGCATTTAAGCAATTGGTCGACTGAAGTAGTTGTGTCATCTTGTCATTTACCTAATATGTAACATGATATCCCATTATACTTTTTTATTTGTAACATATTAAAAAGTTTGTCATGAACTTGAGCTGTACTGCCAATTCATTCTCTCCATTATCTAATTCACATAAGTTGCTGTTATAATTTTAAAATATTATCTTTGACATGTGCCTGGATATCAAAAGCAAAGTTTTCTTGGTAGTGACTTTGTGCTGTTTTTGGCTGCTTTGTTATTTAAATAAGAAAATCACAAAGGCTTTTACATTGGCTGACAGGCAATACATATAATATACGCTAAGAAAAAGAACGGGTAAAAGCAATACACAATAATGAAAAGTTAACAAATAATGTCAAGAACAGATATAAGATGGCAAAAGAGCACATATGCAACCAGAGAGAGCTAAGTTACTATCTGGAGTTTAAGGAAGGAGGTGGAAGCATAGAGGGAGAAAGAGAGGTCCAGGGAAGGATACTGGATGCTTAGGAAATTGAATGTAGTGGGAAGTCGATGGAATAGGGAACGTTGAGAGATGGTGATTCTATACCAGGTTCAGAAGTTTGAGTAAATAATATGTATCAGGGGTTTTGACAATTTAGCATTGGCAGATGGTGGGCTTCACTGTAGGGAGTGCTGGACAACTCTTTGCTATTCTATTTTAATTTATTATGTATTTTATTTTTTACAAAGATTACATACACACTACTAACTAACGAAGGTACTAACTTGTGAAATCTTAAAGTGAAAAGTTTGTTACCATTGGAACTTGAGCCAATAAACTAAGGATTGCATGTTATGTGGTTGTACTGCATGAGCTAAGTACATGGCAGCTGAATAATTTTCCCAAGGTTTTTCTCAATTTTATTATTTTTACTTTTGTTGATTTATTGACTAGAAATTGGCATAGGCAAGTAAAGTGGACTGGTTCTGTGAGCAACAGATACTCCAAGATGGAAATGCTTTGACTCATGATCTTCACTCCTTCATGACTGTCACTCAGATTTAGATTAATCACCCGTATGGAGTTGTATTCAATCCGGTACAAGTATAATAAACGGAGCTTGTTAAAAGAACATTGTATTGCTGTCATTCTCAGGAGTTCCTTCAGAAGGAGAAGACTTCAATAGTTTTGAAATATTCAACAGCAAAAAAGAGTTAAGTTAAAGTCAAATCTGTGACTTTATCATGTCAGCAGCATCATTAGTTGATTATTGCAGAGCAATTAGTTTTTCAAAATCGATTTGAAGAACAATTGAGCAATCCTAAAATATTCTGACTAACCATACATATTTTGTAACTTAAACAGAATCACTTTTGCAGTGCCTTCATTCTCATAATGGTTTATTAGTGCCTCCTATCTATTTTCCAAAATATGTCGTTTGTTCAAATAGTACATCCAAGAATTTACATCCTGCCTGGAGGTTTGTTTGAGCCCTTTCCATCCAATTTTAGGATCTTTAAGAAAAAGTGTAAAGCAGTCACTGGGTGATAAATGCCATTGATCAGTGATTATTATGCTATTGTACTTATTAAAATATTGTATGCATGCGATGTGGGCGGAGTGAGGAATTGTATCGTGAAAGTGAATGATGTGTTAACAGTGAGTGATTTTGAACGGTTTATGAAATTGAAGAATGGGTGATTATAGACGGAGTGGGGCGATGGATGGTGTGTATGTAGTATGTACTTGTATGGTGCAAACCGAATCTTTGTGTGTAAAGGTAAAGGAACGGTTGATAATCTAAAAGTGACATTGTATATAAGAGTGTATATACTTTTATATCATATCTGTTGTTCCTGTGTATGCATGTATGTGCTTTGTAAGAGTGACCAGTGATCAGACTGGTCCATTGCCACCAGGACAAATGCCTAATTGCAATGTGCTTTATATAATAATAATAATAACAATATTCCAATGGATTGAAAGCCTTATCATGGCCTCTTAAAGTTTCAAAATTTCTGCAAAACTGGTTTCTTCCAAGAGACTACTTTAGCCAGGTTTAATGGTTTGACCTTTTCGATCTTACTCCCTACTTGGTATTAATATAAAGAAAAATATTTGACAGTGTTTGCAAATGTTATTTTTCAGAGTATTTCCTTAGTTCTTTCTCATTTTGCTCTTTACCCTCAACTTTTATCCTTCATTTAACTGATATCACAAGAATTGCCAAGCTTTTGGCATTCTCAATGTACTTTTCAGAGCTAATTTATTTTCAAAGACTTATCTTAATCTTTTACATCCTGCACATCCCACGAAACATCACCAAAAAGTAGACATAGAAAGGAAATCAACCTATTTTCCATATTGCAGCCATCTGACCAGTCATGTAAACAAAAAATACTAGGACCGTAAACTTGATTGGCACTAAGTAATAAGAAAGAAAAGAAAAAAAACCCACACACACACACAAAAGCCAAAACAAATAATAAAAAATTAAAAATAAATAAATAATAATAAAGCAAACTTACAACCACTCGATCACTAGGGTGTGTTACGAAATAACTTTCACTCTCGTGAATCACATTCACACACACACTCAGGGTTTGCAAGGATTCCTCCTATGTCAGTGACCCATCAACCACAGAAATAAATGAAAATTATAAAAGGATGTAATGAAACAAAAACACCTTACGTGAATACACAGTCACTCAATCACTCTGGTGTGCTCGAAAACAAGGACCTTTGTGATTCACAAATACACGTTCAGGGTTTATCAGGATTCTTCCTAGGACAGGGACCTGCCAATCACACAGAAATAACAAAATGGAAAATAAGGTACTTCCGTAAAAATGCAATCACTCAGGTGCATCTGGACCTTTGTGAAATGTACGCACTCACTCTTTCAGGGTTTACAAGGATTCCTCCTATGGCAAGGACCCGTCAATCACACAAACAAAATTAAAGAACTATAATTGTGGGTAGGTAAGTGCCTGAGAAAACCTAACCTACCAGTCATGATTAATTCATAGGTCACACACAGTATTATGATGGTGTTTCTATTTTCTGCATTATGGAATTTAAAAGAAGTCAAAATTCAGTTAAGCCCATTCTTTGCTTTAAATTTAATTTTTTTTCTTGGCACAACCAAGTAGATAATTTTACTTTTTTGAAGATGGATATACTTTTTAGTCATTTTCATTGTCTGATACTCTACTTTAGTTGTCACTTAGTCCTCTCTTGGCTGTAATCTGTGGTTTTTCAAGCATCAGTCCTTGGGGAGCTCCTGGTCAATTTTTGCTTACATTGTATCCAATTCCTTAATTTTACATTGATCACATGCTTCTCTACCACCCCATGCCATGCCTGCCTCCACTCCCACCACAACCTCCCATCCTAAAAGCATGATGTCCTTTCGGCCAATTTCATCTGATGCTATATCACTCTCCAGTCAATTTGGTCATAACACACACAGAATCTGGCAGCTCGATTTCTTGTTTGATCTTTGACCTACCCCTGCCTCCCTCCTTATGCCTTCTTGAAAACTTCATTAGGAAAGAATTTGGTAGCTGCATGTGGCCTACACACACCCCACAATATGTACATCGCTGCATGGCAAGGTTGCATTTTGACTGGTGGCACTGAGAAAACTCTACTTCGGAAGTGTGAGAATGTTTTTTTGCTTTCATCATGTGGCTTGAAATTTTACTTCGCCTATCATGAAATGTTAATTTCATAAAACTATGGAGTGCTGCAGCTCTTACGGATGAGCTATCAATGAAATTCAGCCAGTAATTACTAACTTTTTGTTGTAATTTATGTTCCATTGGTGGGCTGTTTTTTAATTGTTCCATGCCATTGATAGGTGAAACACAATTTTTTCAACAAAGATTTTACTTAATCCCTTCCTTTAATGAGTCTTCCTTTATGCTATAGTGGTGATAAGTGACAAGAAATTTTAAAATAGCCAACAAGGACCTATCTCAAAAACTTCGATTCCAGGAAAATGGCCATTTTCCTACACACACACAGAGTTCCTACTTGCGTTTTTAGTTTATCAATGCACTTGAAAAGTTTCATAGGATCATATTTCTGTCAACATCTCTTATTTTCTATATATTTTAATATTCAAGGTGGCCAGCAATCTGGAAAAATCCGGGAATATTCATGAAATTTCGCTGTAGGTTATAATTTGTTGATTTGCAAAATTATTTTTTACGATAGTCCCCTTTTCTCAATGCGCGACCTTTCGGTCCTGTAGCCAGGAGGTTTTTTTTTTGTATTTCAAACGTGTGTAGGGAAACCAGCGGAAACTTTATTTTTGAACCATTCGACAGCTGAAGTCTATTTTTTGTGACAATGATAATGTACAGAAAACAACCTAGCCGAACAACAACTATGCATGAATTTAACGACGTTAAAATCCAGTTCTTCTTAAATTGTTTTCCTAACTTGTAGGTGTTCGTTTGGTGAAAAAAATCATGATAGCCTTATAGTAAGCATTACACTAACTAAAAAGCCCAAAAACTGTCGTTGAGAAATTGTCTTGAATGATATGCTTTGCAACCTGATACCATACTCTGTTTCAAATGAAATATTTTAGTTAATGTAATAAAATGCCATACAATGTTTCAATATTGGTTATTTTTCCTTCGGAGGTCGGCATTCTTTTCCGAAATCCTAGGTTAAATTATATACACGTATTCCCCTATAAGTGAAATGCGGAGTAAGTAATAATACCACCTGATATCTCTCTTTGAGATTTTTAGTCTCCTTAAACTCATGGATATAATTTCACTTCATGCGTTTTAAATGAAGCTTACCGAAAAACACTAAGTACTTCAAGGTAGCCTAATTTTCCATCCCATATCATATTTTTGTCCACATACAGGTTTCCTTGGTTGTGGGATTATTGCGTTTTGTAAGAAACCTTGTATCCGTTAACATTTATTCAAGTGTGCTAACCTCGGAAGTGAAAGTGTCTACAAGGTGTGAATAAAGGAAGACTGTAATGAGTTTAAGACAACCCGAATACGTTAACATTTTTAAAAGCATTAAAATGTTTCTGACAATCATTAATTTAGTTGCTGGGAAAGAAATGCATTTATTAAAGATATGATATATTCAAAACTATCAATTAAATTGACCCTACCTGCTAATTATGTACCTGAATGGCACAAACAGTAAAACAGGGTAATTATAGCATAAGTTAAAATGTTTTACTATTGAGTGTCTGAATTTACGGTCTACATGAGTAATTACATATTTACAGACAGTCATTAAACAACGATAGGCTGAAAAGTAATGCACACAAGCTTGTGTAGAGCGCGAACAAAAACAAGCATGAAAGTACATTAAAGTACAAGTCTAAAGTTTCAAAATCATATATTTATTTTTGGACGTAATCACCGTTAAGGACCGTCACCGTAGTCACTTTTCTCCCAACGTGTAACAAGTTTTTTCATTCTGCCACTGAAAAACTTCCGACTTTTCTCGAATCAAGGACTTGAGAGCCGTCTTCACCTCATCGTCCGAGTTGTAATTATTACCCTTGAGGTGTCTCTTGAGTTGAGGAAAAAATAAAAATCGCAAGGGGCAAGATCGTGGGATAAGGAGGGTGTGGAATCGGTTCAAATTTCAGGTTTCGCAGAGCCTCTCCAGTTGCGCGCGAGGTGTGCCAACGAGCGTTGTCATGTTGCAAGATAATTGACGCCAGGCTGCCTTTAACACGACAAACTCGACCAATACGGTTTGCGATGCGCTTTTGAGTGATTCGCCGGTCATTTTGAATCAATCTTCGACGAGTTTGCGATGCCTATCGTCTGTGGCAGAGATCAGACGCCCGCTGGGTGTTTCATCAATTATCATCAACATCTACAATTATGGCTTTTCCAGGCTCGCAACCACGAAATTTTACTACCTATCGGTTTACAGTAGACCTGTCTACAGCATCGTTACCATAAGCAGCCTTTAAACGACGATGAATCTCAGTAGGACTCCGTTTTTCAGCAGTTAAAAATTCCATAACAGCACGCTGTTTAACTCGCGTTAATGCATCACTAGAACACGTCTCCATACTTCCGCTTCTCAAAATACACTGGATGAATGTAACGATTTAAAACCTGCTCATGTATGTTGAGGGGGAATGTTACTTCCACATGCCACCAGGCGTGCTTCTGAAGGTCATTTTGTTTGTGGTCTACAAGCATGTGTACCTTAGTTTTCAGCCTACCCTTGTATATACTGAGAAAATTCTGCGTGGATATTGCGGCGCGGAAAGGAATAAGACGCGGCAACGAATGCGGACAGCGGTAAACCGCGGAAACAGAATCCGCGGATACGAAGATTATAATTTATTATGATAATCACAAAACAATTACTTAACCGTCACTCGGAGACCACAGTTGCAGTTGGTATTTTCTGCTTCTTCCTTCCTATTACCGTGGTTAGGGAGACAGGAATTCGATGTATGACGCTGAAGCCAGACTATCGCCATTGCCACTGAGTATGGCATACCTTATGGGGCCCAAAAATGCTTTCACTGGGCACGATTTTCCTCTTTTAGAGATCCTTTCTTGAATACCAATCGCTCTTGAACTGTCATAGAGCGTAGATTTACCATTGCAAAGAAAATATTTACACGTACTTGAAACAGTGGGAAAATCGAAATTCGGCGGATTTTTTGTTTTTTCAAACCAAGTATGAGCGGCCAGTAAGGTTTTGGCTGAATTCATAATATTAAATATCAAAATGAAGGTTATAACCTGAACTATGTGGAACATCATAAAAGCTTTGTTCTTCGTTTACAAATTAAACAAGAATCACATTTCGCAATAGCAGAAAAGATCCAAGGGAGATGGAAGGAATATACAGAAGAACTGTATGGTCCTAGCTTAGGCATAGAAAGAGAATATGGCGTAGATGAAGATTTCGTAGTTTAGGTCCAAGCATACTCGACAATGAGATAGATAGGGCATTGAGGGAGATGAAACCAAATAAGGCCGTGGGGGTAGACAGCATTCCTGCGGAACTACTTAAAGGTTTGGAAAAATGTGGGAGGAAGAGTCTATATAGACTGATTCGTAGAATCTACGATGAAGAAATCTGGCTGGTAGACTTTGTGAGATCAGTGTTAGTTCCTATTCCAAAAAAAGGTAATGGCTGAGGTGAGGACCACAAAACAATAAGTTTGATATCCCACGCAGCTAAAGTTGTTCTCAGGATCATCAACAAAAGGTTGGAGACCAAGGCAAATGATTACTTACGGGATGATCGGTTTGGATTTAGGAAGATGCTATTACAGTAATGAGATCACTAGTCGAGAGGAATATAGAATACAATCAGAACGTATTTGCCTGTTTCGTAGATTTCGAAACGGCTTTTGATAGAGTGAATTGGGAAATACTAATGGAGTATATTGCAGAAAATATGGATATATTGGAGGGACAGGAGACTAATCCGCAACATGTACATGTCTCAGACTGCTCTGCTGCGAGTGGGGAATTGAGAGTCCGGATGGGCAGTGTTAGGAAGAGGTGTAAGGCAGGGTTGCCCTTTATCACCGGTGCTGTTCAACATATATGTAGAGGATGTGATTAAAGAGGCATGACAAGAACTGGAGGCAGGAATGAAAGTCAGCAGGGAATTCGTGAAATCAGTTAGGTTTGCTGATGACCAAGCTTTGGTTTGTCAGTCAGCCAAGGGACTGCAAGCATTGCTGAGTGAATTGGAAATTCAGTGCCACAAATATGGAATGAGAATCAATATTTATAAAATAAAGTCTTTGCGATTTCCCAGAAAGAGAGAGACTCAAATTAATATTAAAATACGGAGGAGGTCAAAAACTAGAGCAGATGAAACAGGTTACGTATCTCGGAAGTGTTTTGGACCAATACGGTCAAATTAGTAGGGACGCAAGGAGAAGAATTGAGCTAGGGAAAGAGGTTTTCACAAGGAGGAGGGAGTTGATGACATGGACGTTGAGTAAGGAGGTTAAGAAAAGACTCGTCAAAAATTTTATATGGAGTGTAGTTATGTACGGCGCGAAAACGTGGTCACTGAAGCAGGAGGATAGACATAGATTGGAGGATTTTGAAATGTGGGTGTGGAGAAGAATGGAGAAGGTGAAATGGACCGAAAGGAAAAGAAATGAGGAAGTACTAGATATGGTGGGCGAGGAGAGGGGATTGTTGCAAGGAGGCAGGAAAAATGGATGAAGGGCATATTGATCGGCAGTGAGATGTCGATGACTGTTATAGAGGGGAGAATATTAGGCAAACGAGGATGGGGGAGGAATAGGATGAGGATGTTGGACGGGATGAAGGGCGGAAGGAAGTACACAGAGATAAAGAGGGGTTTGTTGTAGAGTAGGATGTTGGGTTGTGTTTTGTTAGGAAAAAAAAAGATATTTATTTGATGTCGTGTCCAAAGCCTACATTAGCAGGTGGATTACCTAGTAACAATAAACTAATTTCGAAGTAGAGAGTTAAAATCTTCGAATTGCTCACTTGTTGCTACTTTCCCCTATATAGTCAATTTCATTATGAAGTAGTGAAGTATCTTTACAAAAAATCCAGATATTCAAGGGACTTTATTATAAAGAAGTGACCAGTTTTATGCATGTCTATATTTTATCCATCATCGTTAAAGTAAAGGTAAATAAATTGAAATTTACAACGGCATCGATATTGAAGCAAAGTTATGTTTCTAGTTTTGTCCAAGGTTACTGATACTAATTAGACTTAGTAATAGCTTTAAGCCATCATGAGAGTTTGTCCGGTGGTAACCGGACGTACGCAGATACATAATAGCAGCGAGCCTAAGTTTTTCCCAGGTCGATTCCATACACGAGTTACATAATAGCCCTACTGAATTGCCTTTCTCATAACTACAAATAAATATGCAACTTATATTGCGCCATTTTTTCAAAAGTAACCAAAAATGTAATACGAACCCATACTTACTAATTGTTTGAACATAGTTGCCACCGTTAGAAGGTCTTGCGTAGGTGTGCGAACAACGAAGACGCCAAAAGTGACACGTGGGTTTTTTTTGCATAGAACCCTGCAAGCCAATGCCAGAATGTGCGGCAAGGGTTGATTACACACCAGATTACCCTTGACCCAAAACACCTTTCTATCCTAGAGCGGTCGGACATTATTTTGCTCCCTTATCGTTCGTGGGATAAATTACATCTTAAATCTTTCTCTTCTACACTTAATTTCTCTAATTTTATTGACTTGATCTCACCTACCGTAATACGATGGGGGTAATATTATATTTTCAACGTCATTAATAAAGAGACATCCTTACAATTTATTCATGAGATTAAATTGTAATTTAACCTTCGCTCTGTGAGTAATTTCCAGCCTAGCTCCTCTAACATTTTGGATACACTACCAAGCTTATCAGAACAACGTTTCACAAATCTAGCTCCTCTATGCTGCACGCGATCCAATTCGGCAATCAATCCAACTTCTTGAGGATCCCATATACTAGCGGTATATTCTAAATGAGACTTAAGCAGCGAAAGATAATATTTCTCTTTCCCCTTCTCTGCACATTTCCCCAATACTTTTCTAATATATCCTAATTTTTTGTAAAATGTCCACATACATCCATCCCACGCATATGTTTCACCTAGGAGAGGTCGTGAGTGAGGGTAACGCCTAATTACAAGTATTTAATCGAGTTTACATTTTCCATTTCGGTGATCCTGATGGGGAACTGCTCTTTGAGGGATGGAATGCTCATTTTCCAAAAAAATCGATTCGAGAAACATGGACATGTAAAGAGGTGAAGAGAGGATTAATCAACATATGAATATAATGTTGCAAGGTTGGAAACTTGGACTTTGAGAAACGTGATGAACATAAGTAGATACTTATGAAATGATGTGTATAATAAAGAAAAAACGAAGAGAGAGACAGAAAAACGAAAAAAATGGTCACCAGTGCGAGGACAGTGATGGTACAGAAAACGGGGTTTTTGGACGAAAATGCAGATAAATGGACTCAAAAGACATTGGCAAAGCACCAGTACCTTGGAGAATATAATAGAAGAGATGTTGCTAGGTGAATCTGAAAGAGGGAGGAAGAGAAAAGATCAACACGGGGGAATATTTTTCAGGAGTGCCTCGAATAAGCCTCAGAAGTGTCCCAAGGATGTGCATGAAGTTGGCAGGGATCATTGCACACTTACATACCTCATCTGTACAAATGACCTAGATATCAAGCATAATTTAAAGTAAGGAAGTAAAGAGATAACTGCAATAAATTGGAAAGCAAGGTTTTTGAATACTGGACTGCACAATATGAAATGGTATTTTAAAATCTTTTATATCGTTGTAATTCAAACGTAGAAGCGCTGGGTTATCAATCTTTTCTTCCATTTGAACCCGTACACTTTGGCCACAACGTTATTTTCCCGAACCTTGTGAATGGCAGGTCGAGGAGAACGGGTCCTTGACCGTACTGAGCGTCTGTGCCATAATAAGCCGTAGAGGCGACCGCCACTACAATTTTATGAAAGTGAAGGTGGAAATACCCTTCTTCTTATTTCATTCTATCATCCTCATCATTTGACTATCAAAATAAACGATGCTTGTCATGATGTTAACACCTAGGCGCGCGAGTCGGCAATTTATTGAGATATACTATTCGACTGGGGAGAAGGTCGAAGAGTTCCAGATTTAATAGATTTGTTGGAGTTTTTTGAAAAAGATGTACACTCGACTTCTTCGTGCAACATGAGGGCGAATCACTGGCAGTAATGCGCCTACAAACAATTAATTCGAATTTCGGTATTTCAGTTCGGCTATTTTTGGGGATACGATGCATATAAAAGTGAATATTTTTTTCCTCTCCTGACAAAGGGCCCCGATAGTTCATCATTCGCGAATTTCACGACAATCCTTTTCTAATTATTTTAGTGTCTCTTGTTAAATAAACTGCTTTACCAAATATTCGCCCTTTGTTGAATATTAAGGTACTATGATTGCCTTAAAATTTGTGCCCAAAGTTAGCCTTCCTTTCCAATATCCATGACCGTTAAAATTATGGATGCCGTTTGTGACTGTGGACGTTCTTTGTTCAAGACTTCAGGGTTTCGAAACCTTTCGCCGGGGAACTGCATATTCTCTTCTATACACAAAAACACCGTAGCACTATTCCGTTTCTGAAATGCGAACGCAATAATTTCTCAGAATTAATTTCGAAATTCTATTCCGATTTGTGACTGGCACAATAGAAATATTGTCCGATTAACTTGAAGACCATTCGTTAAAAGCATGAATATTTCAGAGTTGCGATATATTTTATCGTGTTTTTACCGTCAGTCCGTCTTAAGCATTCGGTAATTTTCCAAGGAGTTACGTTTGTGCGTATTCCAGACCCCCGCATCACGAGAGCAGGCCATAGAGCACCATGACCCAATCAACTACTCTCCGCGGATGAAGACATGCGTTCATATTCTGAACTTTCAACACGTACAAGAGTATATCTGAATAATTGCATTCCAAAACAATTTGATTCTACCACGCAAAGCCGAGATGAAACACTTCATATACTGTGAAACGCGTAGCAACCTGCTCCCTCGTGGATCGCTGTCTTGCGTGCCGGACTTGTGATCACCGAAGTAAAACACAGGCCAAGGTGAAGATTAATATCTACCGTCGTTGGTAGATTAAGAGGTGATCAGCTAAAAAAAGAAACCTCTTCCTTTTGAGTCATTACCACTTTTGCTGGGAAATATTCCCAGCACGGCCTCGGCTCAAGCTTACATTCATGAGGAAGGAAGGCCTCTGCGGTCACCGCCATAAACTCATTGTATTGTAATAAAGAAAGGGAAAGACATGGTCAACCGAAGGCTCATCTTCATCCAAAAGGACCATAAACTTTCTGTCACGTCTGTTGGATGCACCTTGTCTGAAATATCGAATAAACTTCTGATGTGGAGATGGTATTTTTTAAGCTTCAATAATAATGCCAATTGACTGTCGGTTCAACAGTGATGAGGCGAACTGAGGTAGGGCAACCTAATTATTATAACTCAGAAGGAATACCTACATTATTTTAGAACCGAAGAACTAATGCATCAACTTCTTTAGCAATAATGTCGCAATTAATTTTAAGATTTTAAAGAATAATCACATCTTTAGGCAAAGACATTAATTTTTTATCAAGCAGGGATATACAGAATATTTAAAACTAAATAAATTAGTATTATGAAGAGTTTTGTAACATTGAATTACATTATATTAATAACATAACATTCTTTTCATCAATAGTTCGGTAATAACTATGAGAGCAATATCAGTAGCTACTTTTAGAGACACAAATGATTTAATCATCAAAATAATTGACATTAAGGTATATGGAAACTTTTCTGCGGAAAGAATCTCATGCAATATGTATGAAACAGCTGAACCTCAAATGAAAAATTAAACTCAATCTTCCACAAGAAGTCACTTGTTAACTTATTTAGGCTTAGTTTCGAAACGACATTCTAAGCACAAAAATTTCCGAGAGAGGATTAGCACACTGGCGTCAATTCTACCATGGTGAGTGAGGTTACTAGCTTAAGTGGTTCAGTTGTTTCAAACAAGATTTCAACGAGGTTCCGAGGTGCCCTGAAGGGACTATTTCCATTAAGAGCCACTGTTAGCACTTGAGGATAACTCTATTGAAATCCCAAGAGAAAAGGTTTTCTGAAACTCTTTCATGGCTCGGAGAACATTCATTCACTCATGACTGTTATTAAGAAAGGCAAGATATATGAGAAACGTTTTTGGAAACGAACTCACCACCTAATAAATATCTCTGGTGCATTTTTAGAGGAAAAGTAGTGAGAGATGTATGTTTCAGACGAATAATTGAACTGTTATCCCTTAAATCAGTGTCAAGCTATATCCAATCTTTCGACAGGTACGTAGTTGTTTTAAGGAAACGCAAAGTCCCTAACCTGGTAACCTTGTAAAGGGTCAAATTTCAGGATATCGAATTACATGGTAATGGGGAACATAATAACCATACCAACAACCTCTTAGACCCAAAACAACCTGCTCAGTTTTAACGTTAAATTTTGATACATAATGTTCTCTTGAAAATACGAGTAGTCGTTACAACGTGCTGGATTGCATGTTTAGAAGAACTGATACACTAAATCCAACAGAAAAGTTTACGATAGGTAGATACAGTCAGTAATTGGTAATTTAAATATTATGGCACGAGCCACATAAACTATGGTCCGCATGCAACTCCTCACCACCTGATCTCCGGCACACGGAAATAGGCATTCACATCTGGGTCATTTTTCTCTACCAGTAATTTGGTTGCCTTCTGCCAGCGATTTAGATCCCAAACTCTTGAAAATCGCTGCGTGTTTCTCATCAGATCATGTTTCGGAAAATTGTAAAAATTTTCAATCAATGTAAAAAATTTTAAATCAGTGTCAAGATCTATTTAGTGGTTTTCACAATTAGTAATACCGAGACAAAAAGCCAACCATTTTGAAATGCAACAATCACATAGGTTCCGTCTCTTGGCAATACACGTGTTGCTTAATGCCTAGAGGTTGACTAATGCCACTAGGGCTTGGAGGAAAAGGCACCGAACTCCACGTGCGGCCACATTTGAAAGCAGAGGAACATTCACGGGCTATTAGGTTATCACTCGTCGAACATGGGTAAGCGGTTGGTTTACGTTTATTAGAAAGTGGGATCAGAACTAGCAGCCATGCAAATAAGAGCGTACCGCTGGGCATTAAATAATATTTCACTCTCATTGCAGCAACGAAACATGTTTCATAAATTTAAGAATATAATATTTGTTTTAATTTATTATGAAATCATAAGTTAACGAGCCTGGTGCTTAGAATCTATCAGAACACTTTATTCTATAACAAATGGTTTTCTAATCCGCGTGGGCGAGGGAATACAGACTTCAACAGCCTAAAGTAAAACTGGTGTTTGATGATCAGGATGTCAAGGGCCATTTTTACACTCTGATTGCAACTTTTTTTAATTCTCACGCATTTAGTTTATTTGAAGTAAATTTTCAAGTATTTCCCTAATCGGGAACTCCTTTGGTTCTCATTATCCCCTATGTATTTTCAATAGCCTCCTCAACATCTACAACAATCCCTACACATACGCAATTAGGAAGTAAATGAGGTCAATGGAGAAAATTTGCTTGAGTGGCTTGCGCGAGTAATTGGTATCCAATATTTCTGAATTTTGTACCAAAACTATGTTTCAGGAACTATTTACTCTCAAGTATTTGCAAGCAAGTGTTAGTTGACGCAAAGTGTACCCACTAATTGTTTCAATAGTAAAGCATTTTCCAACTTTCACAGGAGTATTTGAACAAAGAGTAATTGGAGATCCTCACAAGTACATACCATTCAAACGAATGCAAGAGAAATAAGGTCAAGGAGTGAGTCGAGATTTAATTTCAAAAGTTGACGCCTTGACTAACTCTCTACCCGAAGTTTGTAACCCCCTGAAAAACATTACTAACACCAAGAGTTCTATTGACGTGATGAATGGAAAACCTTACCATATTGAACGCAAACTCCACCAATACGTAGGGGACCTAAACCTTAAGAATTGATTGAATTTGAAATAAGGAATTTTCTAACTTGAGGAAGGAATCTAAAAAAAGGAATCCTCTTCCTTGAAACAGTATACATTTGAAAAAAAAAACGATTTGAGGAAAAATGCATTTTAATGTTTAAAAAACTCTACCCTGGAGAGATAAGGACGCTGTTACCCACTTAAGTGACGGCTGACGATGCGGACCTTAGTGGCCATAACCTTGCTTTTTTCTCTTATCGACGTGATGAGCTAAACACCTGGGATAAAGAGATTTTGAATTAAGCTCGTCTTAGGATGCTTGGAAATCCATGGGTCGTCCATTTGGATTAACTATGTGGCCTTTGCACCAAATGGAATGAATTCAACCCCAAAGGTGCAACAGATCCACGTAATCAGCAAATTGCAAAATCCAATCGCGTCATGCGACCAGAAGGACCCTGTTTTTTTTCTGCTAGTCGGAAATTTCTCAGTATACTCTGCCTGCTTCGAGTCCATACGGCCACAGGGTCAAGGGTCGACATGCGCAAGAGCAGCTCAATTAAACAGTCGCAAAAACATGAGCTAGCTAAGACACACCCTCAAATACGATCTATTAGTGTTTGCTCCAAGATTACGAAATTTTCAATTCATCATTACCTTTACGGTGTATGCTTATGAAAATACGTTGAATAGGCGCTGTTTTCATTTTAATTCGCTCCCAATGGCCAGTTAAAAAGGGGAGTATTGCTGAAAACACCAGTTTTACAACAACAACATTGCCCCTTGACCCCGTGCGTTTTGATGTTTAACTTCACAATGCAAATGACTGAATGGATGATCATAATCTAAATCAGGCAGGAAAGGTCTATTTCATCATATTTTATGAAATAATTAAAGCAAAATGGCAATACAATCGCTAGTCCCATATGATTGAATGTTACATAATGATTGAAACAAAGGAAAAACTTGCATCGCCCGATCGATTTGCCGTAAAGTATTAGTTAAAATTACATTTGAAACAAAATATGAAAATAAATTGTGAAATAAAAATTTTAATAAATACGTGAAAGTAAACATTTCGTGTAGATAAATAGTACTGAAAAAAACCGACAGTTAATGTACAAAAAATTGAACTTCGGCACGCTTCTAAAGTGACAGAACATCTCATGTTTTAATTAACCATATAGAGCAGCCATACTTATGCATGTTTTACTTTGTATCTTAGAGTATAACAATTTCTTAAATTCCGAGAGTTCGCTAAATTGTCCGACATTCATCGATTCCATGGTCATGGGTAGGTATTTATGCACTCGTAGGTAATTGGTGTGGCATAGATGCCCACTTTGAGGTACCCATTAGCGAAAAACGTTGCAGAGTGAGGACTTCTGCGAACCGTTTCTGCCTGAGAAAAATAATCAGCTTCCTATGTTGGATAAAACTTTTATACAGATGGGACATGTATCCCAAGAGTTAAAAAAAAACTTATTAATATTAAATCTGACGTTTTTTTAGCTACTTTAAACTTTTACTTGCGGTAGACAATGTGTTTTATTTTAATATTCATATAAACTACTTGTTGCATTTATGTTACCATAATAACTATCATGAAATCGCACAATGAAATCATAATCTTTTAAATATTTTTTACGTTCTGAATTTAATTGCGTAAACCGATATTTAAGAAGAGTAAACAATGAAATTAAAGTTATCATAATTACTACTAATTAATATATATTCTTTACCGCATTAAAAATATATAATGGTGTACCGGTTTCCCATTCTACACAATTGGTAACTTAAACGTCCGAGCTCTACTCTACTTTGTCTCGTATTTGAGTGGCAACCCTGTTGTTACGTCAAAATGCTTTAATAATTCTCTTGAAATTTTAGAATAGGGAAAGAAATGAAAACACATTCTTCCTTTGCAAAATATTCCAGCAAAGAAATAAATGATGAAGTTTAGGTGACAATTATGTTGAGAAAATGTCAGCTTTTTGTAATCTTGGAAACTGGTCATTACTTATGAAGCCCTCTCTTGGCATTTTAGAAAAGAGAAATACATACAAAGAATTTTTTTAGTTGCCATACGTGCGAGCGGGAAATATATACAATGAAGTTGTGGTGAGATACGAGTTTAAGAAAAAAAGGTAAGATAAGCGTAAACATTACTTCAGTCTTGCGTGTCATGAAGTGACAGTAATCTCAAAGACTCTGACATATCATTTATTCGGTTTGCCAATCATTGGATACTAATTCTTATGCAAGTGAATGACTTTTTTACACGCTGTTGGGCTTATCTATCCATCTACGTAATACCCTGCAAGCCAAGCGCTAGGGTGTGTTACAGGGGATGATTACAAACCAGGCATGAAATATCAAAAATTAAGTTTTTCTTAATTTTTGGTTGCAAAAATATATAACATCACCCAAATAATGTAGGCCATGATAATTACAGGTACATGCACTACCGTATCTAAGTAAAAAGGCAGATTGCATATCCCAAAATATCTAACTGTAAAAATATTATATTTGTCAATTCTTATGCATTCAAAGGTTTCTCACAGGTGTTTTCCATACATTTTGCGAAGCATAATTCCTGATAATTTCATGCATAAATGATGTCTACCAACTGAGGTTTATGTCAACATCATAGTAGTTGAAACCACCAAGTCGACGATTTGTTGCACTAATATTCGACCTGTGAGTATCACTGTATATTTTGTAATTCATTTACTACTTCCAAATTTCTGTCAATTTTTCTACTTTACCCCGAGACTTGTGTTTTTTTTCGGTTTAGACAGCATATCACGCCAGCCTTACATAAGAAAGATAACTACCATGTGAGGGCCTTACTTTGGACAAAAATATTCTCCTAGGGTAATGATAGCTATAGTAGGGGAGGAGAGATAGCTGTTAGGAGAAATTCTAAAAAGGTAAGACAAATGGATACAGAAGATTCTGAGAAGCAATGGGATACTGAAGACGGTAATGGAGAGAGGTGAATGCTGGGAAAGCGAGGTCGAAGAAGGAAAAGGATAAGCATGTTGGACAGAATAAAGGGAGGCAGGAAGTGTCCAAGGCTAAAAGAACAAGCAATTGAATGTATTTAAGGGTTAAAGAATATTCTGTGTCATACTAATAAGAAGTGCAGTAGTGTTTAGTGCCAGGGTCAATTGAAAGCCTCCCCTAACCTTTTAGAACTACTGCCAATAGTATAAATGAGGTGTACAGTACATAGAAAATTTTTTGCGCATGTGATATTGCTGTCAATAATTCCTTGTAAATGGGCAAATACTGTAGTTAGATTTAAATTTTAAACACTGTATTTCCGAAGAGCCATTACTCAAGGATTACCCGAGAGCGCACTAATGGGAAACATGTGCTCCATGATTACTTATAGCCATTAGTTTCTAGTATCTCTGAGCCAATAAACTCATCTGACGTCGACACAATTGGGAAAGGTTGCAAGCGGTGTCCGTGTGTACATATAAAAACAGATGAGAATATTTTATACCATCCGTAATGTAGACTTGTGCCTTAGTAATTTGAGAAATTTCTTTGTTGCATACGATGAAACATAATTTTTATAAATGCAAGAAACTTCTCTAAATTGATATCCAGCAAAAAGATTGCAAGAACAGTTGAGTGCCGCAGTCTACACTATCATATTATTAGGCAAAATATTCTTGGGGTGGATAAAGTGTTTTTATGAAAATCGTATATTTCTAATGAACGCATAATGGGGCACGTCTTAATTGTTGTAAATTTAGCAAAATAAATTGATATTTTTTTCATATTTTTATACATCATCTAAATATCGCAAGAATTGAAAACATATTTGCAATTTTATATCGTTTCCAATTATAAATTATAAGGTTTAAGATGCATCTTCGGGGCTTACGTCAGATGAACTTTTTCTATTTTCACAACTATGGAAACACTCTCATAGGAATCACCGGAATTTATATAATCAGTAGATAACATTTTGGCAATGACGATTTATTTTGAATAACACGAGTAAGAGTTCTGGCGGAAAATTAGCTCTATACTAATAAACAACGTAGTGGTAATAGGATTTTCGCAGATTTACGAGAACGGTCCAATAAAGAGTGATCAAACGTTTTTATTGGCATAATTTATTTCGTAAAAATTTAATTTTTTATTATGTAGTTACATTACTATGCAATATGTACATTGTATAAGTTTAATTGATTTTTAATACCAGTATTGTGACCACGGTAGCCGTTGTAAGTTAAACCAAGTTCAGTTCGCCTAAGGCAACGATGGGAGTAACACGTTTCATTTCAGTTTTGCTTTCACTTGAACAAAACACCAGGCGAGGCCAAAGTACTACAGAAGGTCTTTTGAGAGTCTTTTCTTCCCTACTCTACAGGTAGAAGATGGTTTAAAATATTTGAAGGTTGAGAAAATCATTTTCAAAGAATGGTGGATCCTGAGCTCCACTAATTGTAGTAAACATTTACATCACTGATGCAATTGCAAGAGAAAATCTTCCAATTATCATAAATATTTAAAATTATATTGGATGGCACCCAAACGTTGTTCGTAGTATAAACTGTTGTTAAAGGAAGATGTGAAGTTTCTTTCTAAGTTTATCGCTATAGATAAAACTTGGCCACATCAACTGGATCCTGAGAGCAAACATCAAAGCTCCTTGTGGAAATCTTTGGCATCACCAAGACCAAAAAAAGGCAGTGGTTCAAAGGTTATGACGATATTATTTTATCAAATTTAGAGATTCGTGTGACATACGATTGGGGCATGTTGTACCAGCTCATGCAACTGTTAATGGATCATACTATAGAATAATTCTGAAAACTATTAAAGGTCATATGAATCCCAAAAATCTATATTTGAAAGCAACAGTCTGGATGCTATAGCGCAATAATGTACGGTGGCACAATGCAAATGTTGTAGCTGAATATCCAACAGAAATCAACATAAAGAAACCCTTTCGTGGAAAGAGTTTTTCATCTTCATCATATTATCGAAGTCGGAGGGAAGAAATGGGAGGTGTTTACCGGAAGAGCTTATTTGGATAGACTTCGATGACCTGAGAACCATTGTTTAAGATTTTTTGTCACGGATGCCAATAGTAGTTAGGAATCGGAAGTATAAAATTAGATGTTGTTAGATATGGTCTGTATGAAATTGTAGCAATTAACACAAAGTTTATTACAAAAGTTGTTTTTGAATCGTTGATATTTTAGGCGAAGAATTATAGAGTATGTCATTAATCATGGTTACGAAATCATACATACGAAAGAATAGTGAGCGAGTATGTTGGGGACGATTTAACATACTTTAAAAATATGGCATGTTTTGGGCGGCGCAAGAAAGAAATCAATAAACAACCGATAATTTTTGTTAAAAAATGCACAGGTAAAGTTGGACAGGGTTTTGAAACCCCAAAATCGTTTCTTAAACTACCGCAGATGGTAAAGGATAACATACGGTTGCCGTTATGATTGATGGCATCTGGTGATCGCCGTTAGTTAGTGCAGTACAATTAAACTGACGAATATTACAAATGTCCTCATGGAAAAAAGGACAAAATTGAGAGGTCAATGCCTTTCCTCGTGTAATGCAACATTTTAAAGAAATATTTGGATCGATTAGAAAGGTCTTAAAAATTAGTTCCGACCAAAAGAGTTGAATGAAACCCATTTGCAATACTACGCTTTGTATGTAATTTTGTCTTCAATGACGTATTTTCAACCTGCGTTGGCCGTAGAATAATTGTGCCTGTTTGACAGTGTCTTCAGAAGAAACGAAGTAGCTGGATTAAAAGCGAGGTGACACGAGGGCCTAATAGCTTGTAGAGCGGCTTCTGCATATTAACAGGCATTGGACGACTTGCAAGGTGGAATTAGCGATTTCCCTGTTCGTCACTGAGCATTAGTGATTTCTCTGCGTGTTCGTAGTGAAGGATGTCCACGTAGAGAAAATACTTGCAGCATTGAGGATCCTAATGCTGTCATTAATTTTTGTCTGCTGTTGATATTAGATGGTCAATGTTATTTCAATGATTTTGGGGGATGAGAAGTAAGTTGAGTGAAGGAGAGGGCATCAATGTACTTGTAAATGCGCCACTAGAAGCATTTATAAAGCAAAGGCTACTTTCGAATATGTATATGTATATATATATATATATATATATATATATATATATATATATATATATATATATATATATATATATATATATATATATGTATATATGTAAAAAAATATGTATATATTGATGAAGAGTAGGTTGCTGGATTGGGTTTTGTTTGGAGTTACAAAATATTTATTTCATAGTTGTGTCCATCCAAAAACCTACCTTAACCGGCAGATTACCTAATAATAATAATATATATACAAATATATCTTGATGTATACCAATTTTCGATGGCCAAATCACGTTTCTCTTTACCCAAGAAATTTACTTTTAATAATGGTGGGAATAAGAGGCAATGGAGTTTTCAAGAAATCAACAATTGTGACGAATTAGGTGGAGGAATCAGCTGATGGTGGCATCACACGGTGAAATTTACGCCATTGATAGACAATTGGATAGCGTTTGGTATGTCATACCATTAGTAGGAGTTGTTTGATGAGAATTACTACAATTTGAAATAATACGCATTGGAAAGGAGTGCCGCTTTCTGTAGGTCAATGGCTATGCGCACCTCGCTCATCAATTTCATCTTTTTATAAAAAATTGCATTTTCTTTTAATACGTTCGCCTCTTTCCTCCCGTGACTTCATCCTGACTGTTATGACGCCATATGCACTGATTCCGATTTTCATTAAACAGCGCCCTATGTATATTAAATTTTATTTCTCCATAGTTGTAGATGATTCACGGTCACTCCTTTACTGCTGGAATGAAGTTGCAGTTACTCATTTTTTTCTCCCGATTGGTACAAATAGGCGTGGCGGTGGATGGTGATCGTGACATGGGCGATCGTTCCCCTTTCCTCCCTCCTTGGATTCCCGACAGTTGACCAACTTTTCGGAGTCAAGTTAAAGTCAGAGGAAGTTTTGCGAGTTATTTTTTAAACCATCGGAAAGCATGTAAAACGCGTTGCGACTGAATGCCCTCTAACACAAATGTGTGGGCCGAATTGTTTACAATTCAGGGATCTTCATACCCAAAGAACTTCCGAGTTGTAAAAATGGGTCCTATATACACAACCACGACTTTGGTACAGCTACATTGATACGTAATAACAGAAATTTTGCGGAGCTGCTATCTTTTGAGGCATACATTTTTATTAAACATTACGTACGAAATTGTTTTAATGCTATCTTATGCAATTGAAATGTACATAAATGATCACCAGTAATCGAAAAAACTGATGCACATAATAAAACATTCACGCGGACAGAAATAAAAATACTGAGTAAAAGATTTCCACAACTTATTCATGAACACGGCAAGTGTTTCAATGTCATAATTAGGCGTAGAGTGTTTCCAAGAGCACACTTGAAGGTGACGTAGTAACGTCGAAACACGTTTCGTATTCATAAATAAATTGTGAAATTTTTACTCAGAATTTTTATTGGTATACAAATGGCATTTCACAAGGTAAGACCGTAAATGACGGCCAAAGTCATTTATGGGGATTTGAAGTAACCACTTGGAATACACCGAAAAAATACCGCATTCCTGTATTACCACATTGTTGATTTACATAACTAATCGAAAATACACTAGTTATTATGAAGCAAATCCCATTCAGATTTTGAGCACAGATAACATTTTACGGTCCCTGGAAATCATTACTCACAAGAGGTCGTGGGTTTATAAATTACCTCGACGCAATGTAAACACTTTTTCTCGCCAAATAGAATTTATCTGATGATTTTCTATGGAAATACCTGTATTTATAAAATTTGGCAGTTCTTTTATAGGATTCTATAAATCTCACGCAAACTGTTTAAAATATTTCTATAGAATTCTTTGAAACAACGGAAGAAGTTTTCGGGCAGATTCTATCCTGACTTCTTCAGTTTATGTTTTGTACCTCTGTAGTATCCGTGGTTTTCTATGTATATTCCACAAAACAGTGTTGCACGCTTTGTTTTGTTCTAAGAAATTAAAATCTTAGTGAAGAATACTTACCAGACACGCGAACTGTTCTACCTGCTCCAATTTAAGCGTTACATTCCCTTTAGGATACGTGTGTTGAGAATAGTTCAATATTTTTCTCCTAACATTCAGGATGAATTATTTTGACATTTATTGCGTCCCATCTAACATCGAAAAGGGGGTTTAGCCATGGCTGAAAAGGGAACGTGATAATATCAATTTAATTTTTAACAATTTTCACCAGATTCAAACCAGACACAGTTAAACAAATGAGAACTATCAATACGGATAGAAGTTCTTCAGTTATGATGAAATAACAATCGTAAAAAGTGAGAATATCACGGGGTAATGAGAAAGTGTTGCATTGAAGTTATTGAATCGTTCTCGGAAATCGTTAGTCTTGGCAACGATCCATGCCGGGGATTGATTCCGAGATAAATATTTTCCATCCCTTTGACGTAATCCTCGCCAGAGAAAAAAATACGTACAATCAAGGCAAGAGTTGGAGGAGTCTCATTGGGGTTAGTGGGAAAAAGAACCATGCGTTAACAAAGCACAACCTCAATTAATCCATCAACGGACGAAAATCTGCCCACTCACGCCACATAATATATGAACCTCCGTGCTAATTTTTATGCAACTCTTCGGTAAACACTTCGGAGTAGATCCAAGGTTCCAACTGCTTTTTCAATTACATACATTGTGAACTTATTCACCAACTTATTTTATCGTTTTTATGAAATTTTTAAAGTGCGTTGGCTTTGTTTCCCGATGGCCAAGGTCCGAATCCCAGCGTGTTTTTTACGTGAAATTCCGCTGTTTGATTGAGTGAAATTTAAAGAGCATTTCGGCAGTTCTGTCTCTTTGTCAAATCAATTTGGGCAAGTTTTTTTTTACGACGAGTCTTAAAACTGCGACTGAATTGGCTTATTTCATCATAATAAGCCCATTGTCGACACCAGGTTTCTCACCACCCATTCTCCACAATCCTTCTCATCCCCTATACTTAAATAACCCCATCGATGGTAGAAATTACCAGCTCTGTCAGTCATATCCCATAATAATTGCTACTATAACGATATTTTTAGTGCTTCTACATTTCTCTCAAATCAAGAATCCATTCAATGATGATATTCCTATAGCTGTTCATTCCTTAAAGAAGAAATTCATGTAGAATTAAATAATATGAGCACTGTGAAAAGAAGTAGAGCGAAATTTATACTGAAAGACAAGCGCCAGGAAAACCTATTGGCACTAGAACGCATATCGACATCTAAAAAGGTAAGTCAGGCGTAATGCCGGATGCGTGGGCTTCGGATATTCAGTGAATTTATTTATTGCCAGAAGTCACACTTGATGACACCTTCGCGGGGCTTAGTTACCCCACCCTGCGGTGTAAAGTGTATCCTTGATTGAATTGGAGAGGTCAATGAAATGAGGTCTTGGATGAGATTGGTAGATGATATTTGGACATAAGTGAAAAAATGAAGATACGCAAAAGTTCATTGGAGTTAGCGATGACGAATGGAAAAAAGTCGTCGTTAGATTGAATTTCGATCGGTGATTTTTCAAGGAAGATCAATTTCCAACATATTGATTCAATTAGGACTGATGAATCGTGATGATTCGATGAGACTATACGAGAATAAGAAGAAACGTTAAAAATCAAAAAGGTTTATGTCTCGACGGGAAACGGTTCATGTTTTTCAATATTTTCTTCATAATGCTGCTCTCTGGTATTAACTTAGAGCTTCATTCCATCCAACACCAGCCGTGAATGTGTCACCGCAAAACAACTCAGAAAATATCTATAACGTGATGAGTGAATGCTCATGACTGAGTCGAAATTCCAACCGGTAACCAAATTTGGAAGGTAGGCGCGATCGACACTCTTAGGACCAAATTGGCTAACTAATATTCATATCCTAACCATGAAGCCTCATAAGCCTAAGTAAACGGAAAACTAAGAAAATAGTAAAAATGCATATCGATAAAAATACAACTATATACTTTTATATCTGGTGTAGCACAATTAGGAGAGTACCAAAAGTCACGTGGTTGATATTTTGGAAATTAAGAAAACTGGTCGCTAATTGGCCAGGGGAAGAGCTGCTTCAACTGACCAATAATAATGAAATAATATTACAATTTCAGTCAGAGGTTACGTTTTTCAAACGCTTTATTCGTATAATATGTCGTAAATTGGCATTTGCAAATAGATACGCTCACAGCCCTGAGTACGAAAAAAGTAATCATTGGCAAGCTACAGATGGCTATTGCTTATGGAAGGAACTTTTGAATTACGGAAATACCTATGTTTATGTCAACAAGAGATAATTCACCAAAACTAGGAAATGTCAACGTCAAACATCAATCTGAATAAGAGTGTGAATCTACCTACAAACTAGGTGCTAAAGTGAAAATTTATAACTTGACACATCATTATTAGTGGATACGCAGTGAAGGAAGAAGGTTTTGAGATTGGTTCACAAAATAAGTCATAATGTAAGTTCAAAAAGTTAATAAATTGCGTACTAGCCACACAAATATCAAGTCCATTTAACTAAACTAAGCACCACCTAAGATAAAGTGTTGTGTTTCACTCCGCATAAAAATCGAATGTCAATTGGACTCCAACTTAATAAAGTAGTGATAATGTACTCTTAAAGCGATTGTTATTAATATTCGACATGAATGTATGCTGCCGTGATGTGTCGATTACTTTCATTAATTCCCTCAGTTGAATGAATCAAGAAAATATCCAAAATTATTGATAAGAACTTGTTAGTTGCAACAGAAAATGAATCTAAAGTAAGTATTCTATTTATTTAGTTTAAAAAATAGAGATATCATAATAATTTATCATGTTCTAGTTTAGCAGAAATTTAATCCTGAGCCTGGCACAGTACAGGCATTAACTTCATAGTACATGCATTAACAGGCAAAGTACAGGCATTAACTTCATTGTAGTGCATGCCCTTAATTAAGATGGAAAACCGGAGAAGGCAGTAGGTTATTACACCCAACACAATGTGTACATAACAAAATAATGAAGATGGCATGAACTAATAATTAAATTTAATACAAAAAAATGTTTCTGTGATCTCCGGAAGCACATTTAAAACCGTTTAAAAAATTCAGAAATCTCATCAAATATTTTTCAAGGATTCTCAATTGGAAATACCCATGTTTAACTCATAATTTGAAACGTAGGTGATTTCCTAAAAAATAAATTTGCTTGTTTCGAGCGTCGGTTTTCAGTCATATTTTAGTTCGTGAGATGTCGCACCCAGCTTCCATTTGTAGAGATTCCTCAATGACATCACTCGAAACATATTTCGACAACATTGAAAATTGGCAACTTCTCGAGAGATATACTATAAATGGTTGGAGAGATAAGTAAATGGGTTTCTGATTACTCAAATTCAATAGACTATTACCTGGTCGATTGGCGTGTCGCCGCATTGATTAAATCCACTCGACTGCGTGTAATTCCTGAATCACCCCCTAGACTCAAGCCGAAGGCCATAGATTAGTGACTTCTGCCACACGGAAAGTTAGCCGCCCGACGTTAGCAGAAGTTTATAAGGCTGAAAGTAAGATTTTTGATAATGTTCCAACATTTCTCCCTTCGTACTCCGGACGCCTGTACTAATCGATAGTAGGCAAATCTGAGCTTCAATCCCTCCACTTTAAGATAACACAAGAGATATCCTTGAAAGGTTGAGATACCAGGAAGGAAATCAGCGTAATTTTCCCCTAACCGTTCTAAGACAATTTCACAGGAAGGGGAAATGCAAATGAAAAAAGCTTCCCGCAGTGATGACCTTGAAAAACATGTATGTATTCTTTACATCATTTGTGACTTTCTGAATGGAAGGAGAGACTGATTTCTGATTCCGAGGTTGTAATAGCTGTTTAATGATATTTCCCGCCGAATAGATTCCTATGTCTTCAGCCGCGTAGCGTCCTTTCCCGCTTCTTTCATTTAAATCGACGGATTACATTTGCTTACAGCGAAGGGCGTGAAACTAATCAAACCAACACGACTCGTAAAAAGTGTTTTGTGTCTGGACAGCCGCATTAATAAGGATGTGGCTATCTCGTTGATGGACGAAAACACTGCTTTGCATCTTCTGTTGCCTGGTTGCCACTTCGTTCATTTTATATTCTCTGGGTATCCCCGATTTTTCTGGCCAAAAATCATGATTTTTCATACCTTTCCTGGAAATGTAACTCGAAGACAAAATAAATTTACTAAACCAAGTGCGAACTTCTTCAATAATCTTAATGCATTTATTAGCAATTAACTTGCTGGGAAAGTATTAATCATTATTACTTTCCCAGCAAGTTGCATTAAAATAAAAATATTAATTCGACCAAATTTGTAGATTTTTAAATGAAAACTAATATTAACTTAAGTTGTAAATTTCCTTTCCAGAAAAAGTGACAAATTCAGCCTTCCCTTATAAAACACAGGACTTGTTTTGAAGCGAATTCTGTCGAAGTGGAGAACGAGAAAAATACCATAAACAAAATTTTTCATTGATTTTTTCCCAATATTCCCCGACTTTTCACGTTATTCCATATCCAAATAAAAAATATATTTTTTGCCGGTTTTATAGATAATTCGCAGGCCGGATCTGATAGAAGTAATTGTTCAGTGGCGATTGAAGTTGTTTTCACTGGAATCGATTCTTGATATAATTTTGTCACGACAGACCGTTGATGCCATACGCTAGATTCAAGCCTATGCGTTTTCCAATTCTCACACTGATCAGCTCGCACCACACCCTGAGGTCGTCCAGCCGGCTTCCGTATTAAATTCTGGACGTCCTGCATTCGATTAACTTAGGTTTGGCATTAAATATAGGAAATTTTAATGCCGAAACATTTCGAAGTGATAAACTCCACAGGATGGGGTCATATCGTCCCATGTCGTACTTTGCGCAGGACGTCATTCGTGGCAGCACACGGCTACTGCCGGCCCATTTTCTCCTAAGGGCGTATCTCATTTCTTACTACTCGCAGGGGGGTTAGGTACCTGCGAGGTTTCACAATAATCCTGGCTTTCCAATCGTAGCACTTCAAAGCCATGAGGTTTAGGTCCATATTGCTTGGGGCGGCCCAAGGCTTGGGAAAAATCCACAGGCGAAAGGTTGTTGCATAAATCGTGGTGGCTACTCAGTAACTTGGCAACGGTGACGGGTAAAACCATTTCGAATTATTCACATAGAGCTTCGTTAGCGAAAACCAATTTGTTTGATAATGACAGAATAACATGTTTTATTTACATGTTTTTAACCTTCGATACTTGAATAATTTCCGTAACGGAACGATACAAAAAAGGCTGAGTAGTTCCCATCGGAATGGATGAAAAAGTCGTATAATCGATTGTATATTTGGATATAACGAACGGATATGATGAACCAATATATGAACAATATGAACCAGATGGATTGGGTAAACCTTAAGACAAGATTGATTTGTTAGGAACGCCACAGATGAGAAATTAGAAGGGAAGGTCCCAAGAGGTAGGCCAAGGTATTAGGTAATACGTAGGCCACACCACAAGAGTTACGAGAAGGAAGAACTACGGGGATGTGAGACTTATATTAGTGGACGGGTAAAATGGAGGCTACAGTAAATAAGTATTAAGATGAACGAACGATAAATATTTCTGAATCGGCAAAATACATTATTTCATGTCGTGGAAACTTTTCTGTGTTACGCATTCACCACACAAACTCTTGAAAACAACATTGAGACCTCATTCACCTATGCCGAGAGGAATGCATTGGCGATTGGAGGTTGCATCCTATTTGCAGTAATCAGCCAATTAAAGAAATCATATTACTCGATGAGGAGGACCAAAGGAAATTTAATAAGTGAAATTTATAGAATGTTTTTCTTATGTCCAATTTTATTGATACAAATGTGGTTAAAAAATAGATGAGCCTATTTTTTAATCTGGGAGGTTCTTAAAACTCATGCACCAAACGTTTCAAAAGCAAAAAAATACAAACATAATGGAAATATAATAAGAGCATCAATGGAAATATATTGCTATGTTCACTCCAAATAAATGTAACTTCATTTTAAAAAGTTCAATGGGGTTAAGTACGCTCAGGGCATACTATATAATTTTGGTAAAGAAGATCTCAGTGTATATTTACAAATCAATAATGCTGACCGTGATTTAGAAATAGATCCGAATTTTTTATCCTACTAATTCCATGGGAAAAAAATAATTGTAATAACAGAACCCATATCTACAAGTTTATGAAACTGTTGCACGAAGTCCTTTATGGATAAAAAATCAAATAAATGTGCACCATAACCAACAATACATATTGAAGAACGACTCCTTGAGAAAATACACAAATTGACTTCATAATTTTTGTATTTAAATATATTAACACATATATATGTATACAAAAGTACTTTCCCATGGGATTGAGCACACATGTGTCCAAATATTATTATGTTCAACTAGACGATAACGCTAAGCAATAGTTTTTAGTATTTGAACATTTTACACCATCTTTAATACACCACTATTCACACCACTCTGCTCTTCTTATTATTAACATTGACAACTGCGAATAAATATATTTTTAATAATTTAACTTGAGCATACGTATATGGCTACTCTAAGTTTTGGTGTTTTGATTTTAAATATTTATTAGAAATTTTCCTTTATCATTAGATAATGTACCAATTCGTTAAATTAAATACTATTTGTTAAGGTGGTTAACGAATTTTACCGAAAAACTCTATACTAGCTGAGTATTACACTTTTCTTCCTAATCGGAATATCTTAATCCAATTTTTATTTTTGCTTCACATTTCCACCACATATCTCCTCAATCTGCCGATACCCGATCAACTTTGCATTAATTGGTTTTCCTTCCTCTCCATTGAGCTAATATTTTCTATTCTTATCTCGAACCATCGTTTAAAATCATTTACTATAAACTCATTCTTTTCCAATTTAATCCAAGCAAGCAAATCTAAATTGATGCTGTCTATAAACTTAATGAGCACGGCACAACGCGTTCCGCAACACTCCATCACGTTCGTGCGTAAGGATTGGGAATTCCCGTTGGCTATTTGGCCTGGAGAAGGATGGAGAGGATGGTCGTGGTGGTGAGAGGTCGTGTGGTCGAGTGAGAGGGGAGGGAAAGAATAAAAAACAACAACACAGGCAACCAAAGATTTTCCATCCAGTTTTCTTTCTGTTTGTGGGGGTTGGGGGAGGGGGGGTAATTTAAGACGACGGGAAAATGAAGCCTATTACATCAAAGTGTAGGAGAGGGGAGATCATATCATGGTACTATATGGGAAATTCACTTTTAAGAAATCGACTAATTTTCTTTTTCCAAGGGTGAAAAGGAAATATTGTACTGAATATTCGAATCACGAGTAGATATAGAGCCTGATAATGTTTTACGGAACATTTTATCAATTAATTGTAAATAATATCACAACTAAAGATCTATAATTTTATGGTGAATTAAAATTTATTTGTTGAACATAATGATAATATTCTTTATTAAGTTTACCCTGATCCGTATTTTTATGCCTTATTTCACCATAATTTGAGAACGGAACTAATTGTCTCGTTTTAAATTTCATATCGATAAGAAATTATTTTGATTCAATAAAAATAATAGTATAAACTACAGTTGTGTGAACGCAGCCCCTAAATTGTCTGAATATCAAATAATAAGCATTATTAAAAGAAAATGCATTGACGAGTTCGTAAAACAACATCCGAATTTTCTATAATGCACTTCTGCTCATCAATCTTTTGGAAGTGTCTCGCTCTTCCCCTATCAATTTATTCCATTCATCACCTCATATTTACACCTCGCACGAAATTACCATCCCACTCCGAAAAAAATATTCGTAGTTTCAATTCAATTTACTATACACGTATACATTACCCCTGGAGGTGCACGAGATTGTCTGTAATCTCATTTACATTATTCTACTACTTCGGATCCACGATCCATAGGTATGTATAAACCCTGAACAGAACATACGAAATATGTTCAATAAATAATAGCAATAAATAATTTATCCATATGATTTACCATTAATAAACTTACTTTTACGTGATATTGTTATCTTGATGTGTAGTGCTTTGAATTCTGCATTTCGTCAGCGAGATCCATTGTGATTTGAAACAATGCTAAGTTCGCGTACTCCTGCTTCTTATGATGAACAACCCTCTGCACTAAGGTGTTCCTTCACATTTGGAAACATGCAAAAGTCACGTTGACTACATTTAAACTATAGGGAAGATGGGAACACATTTTACACTGATTTTTGTGAAAGATTCAGCAAAAACATTCCCGATGTGCCGTCCTGCATTATCGTGGTGCAGCATCCATCTCGTCGCTTTGAAATATCGCCTGTCGCGACTCATATGCCATTTAATAATTTGCAGTACATTCCTATAGCATGATCCATTTACAGTCGTGTGTGCTGGTACAACATACTGCCACACCGTTACCGAATATCGAAAACTGATAAGACCATAACATTTAATTCACTGCCTTTTTTTTTGGTGTTAGTAATTCCGGAGATTTCCACACAGAGCTCATTTCTCTCAGGATCAAAATGATGAGGCAAAGTTTCATCTCCAGTGACAAACTTCGAAGGGAACTCCTTAAACGTATGGGTGGTACCCAATAAAGTTACCATGATCCTGTAAACGTTATTAAACGACCTATTCTGATAATTGCAGTAGCCATGTTGATGTTTACAACCGCAAGAGCAGGGACTAGAATTAATTTCGAAATAATTACATTTTGAACAAAGGCTTGTTATTTTCCCCTGCAGAACAGGCCAAGGTTCTTTTGAATGAATATGAGGGGAATAACGTTGCTTCGCCTTAAGCAGTAGAACAATATTTATAAGCCCGTTATCCGTTATTAATAAGAAATGGTTTCTTAAAGAAAAAATATAATGTGGCAAGAATAATACTGTTTCCATACGATTTTCCCTATCATGACCAAAGACAAGGATATCATTGATGGTCATTTTTTTGAATTACTCAGGCTTATTACAGGTATTTCTTCGAGCCTTTTCAAGGCAAAATGAAAGAGAAGTCTTGAAATCACCTCTTCCTACTGTTAATACTTAAAGACGTAGTATTTTTAAGATAATTTATTCTTCCGAGCAGAAATGGCTCTTTTTAGGAGAATGGTTCTGCACCGGCGATAAAGTTGTAACTATGACCTCGTTGATATGGGCCAAAAAAAACAATACAGATTCGCATGTGAACGACGTTTTATGTATATTTTCGTGTGAAATAAGATAAAAAAGAAACATATTAAGATTATTAAACCCGTTTATTCGTTCCGTAACCGTCAAGTACCACGATAATCACTAAATTTTGCCCTACTTATTCAGAGAAACGAAAGGGTGCTTCACGTATGTTCTTATCAGCTTTATAAAAATAATTGTCAGATCTTTCTCTCTATTAGAACGCACTTTTTGCAGCGGCACCACTCGATTAATTATTAATTAAAAAACCCGAAATGGTCACTTCCAGTGAGTGGATGTTGGCCAAAATCTGATCAGTTCATCAACTTTTGAAGAAGGTAAGTATTTCATTTCCTTCTTGTCACGTTGGTAGTTTTTCAATTATCAATCCGAAAAAATCAATCAAGTGGGCACCGGAAAAAATTTGTCCATATTTAAGTTAAAAAATGATTAAAACAGTTTCAAGGGACCTCAAAACATTTATTTCCTTCCGTCCGATCTGGTACTCGTTTTTCAAAACTATGACTCAACTTAAAAATCTTTGTAGTTTACCCGAGTAATATCTCCCATGACGAAAACAAATGTTTTAACTCGATACACCAAGTTCATTAAAAGAAGAACACAATGTATACATCCACTGTTCTTTATTCTCGTACAACTAGTTTCAACGCTGAGGCGTCATAATCAGGTGATGATGGCGTCATCACCACCTGAGCGTTGAAATTAGTTATACGAGAATAAGGAACAGTGGATATATACATTGTGTTCTTCATTTAATGAACATGAACTCCCACAAAGTTGAGCCTGAAACATTTCAACTCAATACGTCAACTTTTCACAACATAGATTCATTAAAATATCTCATATTGCACTAACATTTATTTTTAAACGGCCTCTTAATTGACTTGCAGCGATGGACAACCGACCCCTAATGTGATGATTTTCTTAAAGAGCTCTCATTATGGAAGAAAATCTTCCTGGGTAATTTTTATAAACAATTCTTCAAAGGTTAAGTTCATTGAGATACATGAGCTCCAAAACCTTTCGAAAATACCGACGCACATTCGCAAAAAAATCTAGAACATTAATTATATTCGCAAATATTTTAATGAAATTTTAAAATGAAAAACTATTTAGGAGGAGTGCCGAAGCTGAAGATGAATCGAATAAACACTCGAGTAGCAAGTCACCAACATCGGTAATCAACCTGCCAAGAACCATTTCGCGGCCATTGAGCGAGGTAACCACTGTGTGGCGAGGAAGTTGGTTGGAACGGCGAAGATTACGTGGTGTAAAACTGAAGAGCACTGAGCGTGCGTTTTGTCCCTCGAAGAAACGTCGCGACGTTCTGTCGTGGGTGGCTGAACACCTCTCCTACGACACCACTCTAGTGTCCATTTCCATTCAAATCCGAGAATTTCACAGCGTAAAAAAATCAGATGACACCCGCGACAAACGTCCATTTACATTCGCTAGACTTTGTCCCAGGAACGAATTTTTTCGCCAAACAATAGAGCTGAAGGACCTGGTTTTCTCAGGAGAGACACAGGAAGAATTCCGCACGACACCAGGATGCGCTTGCCATGTATGGGCAGTTTTTCGGAGTGTTAGAGAACATTCACGATGGCATTAGTTTTGCCTTGAGCGGACGAAGAGCGCACATTTCATGAAAACTAATAGAAAAGGTCGCACATAACTTTGCGTAATATCCTTCAACGAGCGAATGCCAAAATTAGCAAAATTGCTACTAATTAGTGAATGTTTTTAATAATGCTTAAATGCCTAGCTTCGCGCTCAACAGATAGCTACGGCTTCATCGGAAAAGATATACGCAATTTCCCGGAAATTTCTAGGGCAGTCAAGAGAACAATTTTTATCTAATCTCAAAATTTCACTTTCTTCTTCGGCCTCGTAAGAAGCTAATTATAGAAAAATTACCTATATGGGGTAGGAATGCTAACTGAATCTCACCAGTGAAGGAATGACTGAATTATTTGATGAAATGGTAAACAGAGATGGATTTAAGTAGTAAATTGCCTCTAATCCACGAAAAACAAATTAGGAAAATCAACTTTCGCATGCAATAAAAATGGTATGGCAATATTACATATCCGAATCCTTAACCGTAGTTTTTATTAATAAATAATGTTAAAATCTATGTAACAATCAAGGCTCTGAAAAATACATTCGAAAAATTGCATTGATATGATTTTAACTTTTTAAAAAAGTAACATTTCTGAATTCATTATCATTTATTCCCGACAAAAAATCAATCACATTTTTTTCCATATTTAAATTAGAAAATGATTAAAACAGAGTCAAGAGACTTCAAAACACGTACGAGTATTTTCGTCCGTCCAATCTGGCACTCGTTTGTCAAAAACTATAACTCAACTTAAAAATCCTTGTAGTTTTCCCGAGTACTATCTCCCATGATGAAAACAAATGCTTCAACCCAATACGTCAAAATTTCACAGCATTGGAATATCTCAGATTACACTAAGATTTGTTGTAATTGATGACATTCGGCGTAACTTTGTGAAATCGATTCATATTGGAAATGAAAAGATGATAACTTCACAGAAATTTATTACGATACGACCCGGGTTTCGACGTCCAACGTCATCTTCAGGTAGATGATGACACCTGAAGATGACGTTGGACGTCGAAACCCGGGTCGTATCGTAATAAATTTCTGTGAAATTACAAAGCTATCATCTTGTCAATACTAACATTTGTTTGAAAACGGCCTCTAAATTGACTTGCAGCGATGGACAACCGACCCCTGATGTGACGATTTTTTCAAAGAGCTCTCTTACGGAGGAAAATCTTCGTGGGTAACTTTTAGATAAAATTCTTCGTGGGTTAAATTCATTGAGATACATGAATTCCAAAACCATCGGCAAATGCCAACGCACACTCGCAAAAAATACATAGAACTTTCAATATAATTGCAAATATTTTATCATATCAATAGAATTTGACCTTTTTGGGTGACTTGGAGGTACTCGGGAGTTCAAATATAACTTTTTGGCCTGCACTCCTAAACGACTAAAAGAGAAGCAAATGGCTTTTTACATCATTACACAGGTTTGATAAGTTATAATAAAATTAAAGGAAGGATGAAATAAATTTGGGATTTGGTGATGGAGTCACAACAAGAATATAGGACATTGATGGGCGGAATCATACAAAAACCTATAATCCACTATACCTATAGAAAAGTCGTCAGTAGAATAAGAAGAATTGGGAAAAGTGAAATCCCAACATCTAATATCCAAAAGTAAAAAACATCTAATAATAATCTAATCGGGTTCGTATTGAAGAGGCGATGAAATTTTTGGCGACATTATGGTTCCCATAAGCGAGAAATTGGAGAATAACTAACAGCCAGTATCTACAGTGCCTGCAGACTGAGTCTCTCAATTGGGGAACCCTGAACCATCTTTTGATTATGATAGTCCAATATCGATGCCAAGTTTCTCTTAAGGAAATTCTACCTTCTAGCCCACACTTCCCATCTCTCCCAATAGTGCCAAAAGCCTCAATACGTCGTCAGGCGAGTACCACAAAAATAATTACATTAACTCTTGAGTGGGATCGGTACGGTGGCTAACCTACTGGTTTCCCATCGTGAAGGCCCAGTTTCGAATTCTGGAGGCGACAGATATTTTTCAGTGGTATCCCGATCCCTAGTTGAGGTGCTCTGCGGAGAGCACGTTGAGGGAGTACGCAGTCCGTCGGATGGGCCGTTAAACTGTTGACCCCTTGGCGCCTTTCGTTAAGAGTAGGCTAATGCCGACGCCGGGTTTCTCTTCATTCTTACTTTGCCATCCTTTCCTAATGGCGCAATTGACCTCAGCTGTCGGTAGCCTCCCCTAAAAACTACTATTACTAATTCTTGAATGCAGGATTTTATGTAATTATTGTTAGGCAATTATGATTTTTACATAAATTTCAACAATGCAATCCATTTTCAAATTTATTCCGTTACCCCACATAATAAATAAGTATATTTAAAGGCTCTTTAGCAGTCAATCAATGCAACCCATATAGATAAGCTGCGCAGCGCATTTAATATTTTCGTTTCGGATTAAGTCCCCAAAATAATAAAATTCACTCAGGTTTTCACGATCGCATCAAGGTGGAATTTTTCAATTAATTAAAATCGCCTTATTTTCAACGTTTTTCAAAACCTGCTGCTTTGAAAGGAGGTATTCAACGATATTCCAGGTATTTTCAACGATAGTAAGTTACAAGGAAATAAGGTCGAATTCGGAAAAAACAGACCTTGAACGGACGCTTGTTTGTGATATGGTAATGTCGTGCGCACTACAGGTAACGAGAAATCATTCTGCAAAGTAAAAAAACGGAAATCTCATTGTGATCGGCGTGAAATCCCAGGAAGCAAGCGCACCGTTCGATGGAGGCGCTCGACTATTTCTTTTACCATGGAATGCACACGTCGCCATAAAGAAATCGCCCATCAACCAGCGGAAAATGGGATGGTGACGAGAGGCAAGAAAGGAGAAAATAAATCTTAATTAAGGCCGATGCTAGAAAAATGAGGAAAGCAAAGTAAAAAAAAAGAAAAGTGACGAGTGGAGGTCTTGTTTTCCATCGGAACACTGGAAGCAGGCGGTCAGTGGTGAATAACGCAGGGCCTCCGTACATTACGTCACGAAGGCGCACACTGGGTCCGCGTAGGCGGCTGGCTCCAACTACACCCTTGCCGTCGTCGCCTTCCTCATTTCCCACCAACCCCTCCCCCCCATGGACACACCGTCTCCCCTGCCCAACTCCGACCCTCCTTTCATCCCACTCACGCGAACCCCTCTTCAGCGCCCCTGCCTACCCCCATCTTCCTCTACGCCAACGGGTTTGGTGCCCTTCGGGAGAGCTTCCTCTTGTCCGGCGGAGTGGCCTCCGGTTCTCCCCCTTCCCTTCCCTGCATTCGAACCTCCGGAGTACGCTCCCCAGTGGAGAGAGAGAGAAAAAGACCTCTCACGGAGGGGCGGGAGCTTAAAGGGGGTGCCATGGTGATATTGAGTGGACGACTTGAGCAGGAGGCGCCGAATGGGGGAAGGTGGAGAGGGGGGGGATGTTGTGCAGCGTGATCTTGGTAAGAAAGAGGAAGGTTACTCTAGAGTGGGAGGGGAGTGTAGGGAAGGGGAGAATATGGGATTGTCGTGATGGGACTTCGGGAGGTCGGTCGGGGTGGGGATACGGAGAGGTCGCTGCATACGAGGGTGGGAAAAGATTCTCAACGGAAGTCCAGCTATGACAGGTGGGGGACGAGGAGGGAGTGAAAAACAGAGAGAGAGAGGTAGAGGGGGAGGGAGGTCTCCAATGATAGGAAAGGGGATGGATGACTATGTCTAGTTGTTGGTAATTGTCCGACGGTATATAAACACCTTCGTTCGAATCATAGAAGCACAGTTAACAGAGTCCAGCTGAAGGAAAGGCATCAACATCCCAGTGGAAAAGTTATTTTACTTCGTCTGTTGGAACTATCCAGGTGAGTTAAACATAGTGCTCCCATAAGCTCTAGTCAGTAATTCCTTGGGACGCTCTTTGGCTCCCCCGGTTTCTTATTCATACTCCAACCTAAGTTACATGGCCTTTCCAAGTGACACGATTCGTTCCAAAGGTTGTCAAGCACAAACCGGGATTTTGTATTTCCGCTACCAGAGCGAATTGTAAATTTAATTTGCATGTGCATAGTTTGCACGATTTTTCACCCAAGGTGCTAATACTAACGAGGGCAGGCTTTTTCATGTAATATTGAAAAACAGACCCTAATTGTTACTAAGAGGTTGCCGAGTTTATCGAGGGAAAGAATATGCACTTAAGAAATTAAGTATTTCTACAGAAATTTCTGTAGAAAGCAAAGATAATATTTAATTTCTTAAGTTAAACATGGATTTCTACAAAGTTAAGGCCTCAACCATTCAGTGCGGAAAGGATATGGTTTTTCAGATAGTTTAACCGTTTTATTTACTGCCCAAGAATGACGAAACACTAAAAGGGGGCAACCATTAACTTCCATGGCATATACTGACGGATACCCCTGATTTATTTTATATTTTCTCAACACAATTGTTACAGGAAAAGTAATTTCATTTAAAATATTAAATAAAAACAATAATAGGGAGAATTGGTTTCATTACTTCAGTGTTAAATATATTTCCTCCACTACCTGACGCAATTCAACTACCCTACCATATTCTGGATTCATGCATTCATTCCTAAATGCTGTTAACTTTTTTATTCGCTAATTATTAATAAAAAAACGTGTTCAGTTCAAGTTTAAAAAATCCGCGTAGTTTTGATAGTGACATCCAAAAAGGTCAGAATTAATTGAGATCTTCTCCTATAACCTTAAGAACATATTTAATACCCCTTCTATCACTCAGAATTTATTTGAAAGAGGGACGGGATCGGATTTCTCAGGCGACAAATACTAGCAACACACATGCCCGAGGTGGGATACCAAATCCTTGGCATATGGAACATAGCCCCACTATCACGATCTGCCAACGTGCTATTTTAACATCTTTTAATTAATCTAATTCTACAATTTTAAACTCAACATACCTCGGAAATATACTTGAATATGAAACCACTTAGAAGAATTTTGGGAAGTCCTTAACGGAAAAACCTTTAAATTACCATCATTATTCGGCATCGTAAATAGATAGCATTGCGTTGATCTATGTTCGTCGTAGTGGTTAGTTAATGCCTTAAAGATGATGCTAAAATTTAAGACCCCTGATCTATTGTTAGTTGTAGTGTTTTTTAGTAAAATCATTAAAGTATTGATTTGGGGAATAGCTTTCTGACCCTTTAAATCATCCAAAATATAACTAATAGCTTTTAAATTGGTAACTTATATGAGCTACAAACTTCAGACCTCTTGAAATATAAAAATTATGCAAAACCTTACTAGCAAAAGTTTGTATAATATATACCAAAAGCTAAAAGAACACAATATTTCCTAAATATTGCAATGTTTTACGCAATATTACGCCACAATCCTTTTCATTTTAATAAGAACTAAATGAGAGCATATGGATTACCAGTATCTGGATGCTAATCTTGCAATTCAATTAAATGCGTTTAACGTTCAACTCATATATTTATGTTGAAAATTTAATTAATTAATGTTGAATACATTATTAACTTAGCAATATTGCACTGTCAAAATATTTTTGCAAGCAAAAAAAAAAGAAATTGAGTACAGGAACGAGAAAAAATAATTCATACATATTTTATTTTTTAGTGCAGAATTTCTCACTTTCCTTGGCCAAGCTCGTTTCTATTTCACCGCTATTTCTCCTTTGAAGCTATCGCGGTGAACTATCGTGAAAGAATGCGAGAACCTTCGAGGTATTTTAGCACGAAAAGACGCAACGCCTATGTTTCCCTTCACACAATTAATTAAATATATCTCCCTCACCTTTCTGAGTGATCACTAGATTACCTTACCCAACATCAGTCTGCATCGACTTATCCCTTGACTGCTCACCACAGATCCACTTTGAGGAAACCGACTTCCTCTTTAGATCTTCATGTGTGCTCTTTATTTTGTTCCGCATGAATTAAGGTTTAATTACAACCTAAGACATCAGCGAAGTCGCTACACAGTTTTCACTCCAGCAGCGAATCATTTTTCTGACGAAAAGCTTAGAGCTTAGAACGAGGACGTAGGTCCCTGAATACTCAATAGGGCATGTCCAATCAAAGCCCCTCGAATACATTACTACTTAGCAAATACAACCCCGTTGGTTGAGTTTGACAACAGTCAGAATAAACTTGTATTTAATTGTAAATAATTCTTAAGGAATATTAATGGTTCTGTGGCATCGTAGTAAACGGAAAGAGCGTTTTAAGAAAGAGATTATGAACAAGAAATATATTGTTCAGGCAACGAAATGACAATAAAATACACTCATCATCTTTCTTTTCCATAATCCACATTACTTGAATGACGTTAAACGTTTCAAGAGCCGGAAAAACCTATTCGTACAATTGCTAATGTCAGCATTTATGACACTTCAATGATCACCGGCACTACTGCTGGTGAGCCACGGCACTTAAAAAAATCGCAAAAATCCATCTGGATAAGTTACTCTCTCACCTAGCTATTTTCCATTTCTCGAACACTTGCGTAACACTCATTAGAATCAGGTAATCGATTAGGAGGAAGCTATTTTCCAAGATTAAGTCTAGAATTAAAGCAAAACTGAAACTAACGACGTCTTTCTTAACCCGTTTTTTTCCAGTCTGAAGCAACCATGAGGGCCCTTCTTGTTTTCGCAATCGTCGTTGTCCTGGCAACCGTTCAGGTAGTCCTCTCGCACCCCGCTGATGGAAAAAATCCTCCTAGCTACACCTCCAAGTTCGACAGCATCAATCTGGACGAAGTGCTGGCTAGCGACCGCCTGCTTAAGAATTACTTCGATTGTCTCATGGACAGGAAACCTTGCACCGCTGAAGGTAGCGAACTCAAAGGTGAGTATCGATGGATCATTGGAACAACTTACGAATTCCGTCTTCCGCGAGTAGCCGATTAAAACGCCGGCGACTAAATAAAAGTCGTGGTCTAACAGTCCACTCAGGCACTATATCATGATATCGTTCACGGATTCAATCCCGAGGATAGCCGCAGAAAAAATTCTACAAAAACTTACGTTTGCGTAGTGAAATTAATTAGATGATAGAGAAAATAACTTTGCAACCCATTTATGCAAGAGTTAATTAAGCAGATATAGGATCAACTGCCCGACGATTCAGAGTTAGAGGTAAATCGAAAGAGTCAATCATAGTCACGAGTGAGTAGCTGGACAGAAGACAAAAGTGGTTGTGACGGGAGACGGCCTTGCTCCTGGAAGCCTTCTAAAGGTAATTTGAATATTGCGGCTATAGAATGGAACGACCTAATTAGGAAATATCCAGCATACATACAAATCGTCCTCGCAGTAAAGCTCAGGCTCGGGCACGCGTCACGCTTGACCTTCGAATGATCCATACCATCTTCGTGAGCGTTCAGCAATCTTCGGTTAACACAAACATTTTCCTTTCGATGCAGTATCAGTATGAGTGCAAAAACCAGTATCGTGATTCCAACAATGGAGGATATAAAATGCGTAAAAAAGATTTGGGGATGAAAACATGATCAAAATAACCAGACGTAACATTTTCAGAAAAACGATAAACTAACGGCTTCGGAAGTTGGCTAGGGTATTGAATTATGTAGGTAGAAAGATCTTTACAAGTAATCCAGATAGTAAAATAAGGGACAACATAAATGTCAAGGCAGGCACAAATGCCATGAAAACGATATAAAAAGGAATTGGCAATATAAAGACAATAGTGATACTTCGCATACGTTTCCATCACTTATTCTCACGTTCTCATCGAATTTGAACTAGACCTGGGTATTTTCATGAGAGAAGACATGAGATAAATGGTAGGACTGGTATTTTGTGCAAAGCTCCCTTGTGTAATGATCGACGTAGCGTTGTGACTGCAGGGTGCCTATCACACCGTGATGAATCTCGCCTCTTTCAGTTGACGCTTAAGATATATTCAGAATAAATTTGAAATTTAACCACCTATAGCTCAGAAACTTGCGAAAGATTTAAGAACAGAAAAATGCGGATGCCTTTATTTTTACAACTCTAGTAGGAATGTACAAACAAAGAGTGGTGAAGGAGCCCATTGTTTTGTGCGAATTGTAATTCAGAGCACTGACTCCAATCGGCGTTCGCGTAAGCAAGGGTAATGAAAATACAGGAGACTTCTCATTCCTCGTGTATGAGAGCAATGTTGATTTATAAAGTAAATTGACTTCGTGGTTAATCAGGAAATGGATTTCTTCCGCTTTAACATGCACTCGATCCCCGATGACGTTTTAGAGAGCCCCACGCAGTAAATACCATTATAATTCCACTGCCTGTTGTTAGTAATCATGGAAAAATTTTCCCGCGACTCTTGAGTCAGCGAGATCGCGGAACGGAAAAAGAGACTGAGATGTTAAAGGGAATAAAAGAAAACAAGAAGCCGAAGGTCGTGGAATAAATTTCACAACGTTCCAGAGGTGAGGGAAAGGTGCAAGGCATTATCAAATCAAATTAAACCAAGCAATATGAAAACTTCCGTGGGTTCTAAGAACGATAATTGCAATAAGGAAGCTCGTTGTTTGGAAAAACATTCAATGCGGTAGTTTTCTGTCAAGTTCAATGATTTCAAACAGAGCATTCTTTGGGATTGAAAAAACGCACGAAAATCTCTCATGGAATTAGGACGATCTCGTATTATATTGTAATTACATTTAGGAGTTTATAGGAGGAGGCTATAAAATCAAATGTTTACAATTATATGTATATATAATAAAAACATATATATTTATTTAAGAGAAGATCTAATTTATTATAATTTCTGAACGTACGATTTGCTAAATCTTGTTAAGGACAGAGGGATAGCATACTTAAGAACCAATCTATTATGATGAAGCTTATTCTTATTTTCTCTTACTTTTTTTTGAATTAATATCAAATAACCGAATGATTTGATAGCTTTTAACTTTGAAAATTGAGAAAAATATTTTCCACTTCGACTTAAGGTTAGGGTATTTTAAGTAGTTTCACGATTTTTTAAGCTCGCCGATAGACTAAAATTTATAATGCTTAACATATATAAAACAAAACAATACACTGATTTGTTGGCACATCTGGTTAGTTGGTTAGTTAGTTAGTTAGGCTGGTCAGTTAGTGTTAGCCAGTTAACTCTGATATTTACTTAATTAAATTAATTGGTCCCATCGCATTTCCATCGTATAGACGCAAAGATTCTGAAGTTTTTGTTCACCGGATTTGCGACATGAAAGTAAATATGTGGCTCACGACCACAGGAGACAGAGAATTAACTCATGAAAGAATCCCATGCCGAAATTTACACCAACTGAGTAATTGTCTTCTTGCGCAGCACTCGGGGAATTAGCGAGTCCATACGAGAACAATTAATGCTTCCAGTTCCTACGCCACTGGGATCGGTTTTGTATGCAAATAAGAACGCTTAAATTCCTCTTATCATTTCAAACTTGTGGTTTGTAATGTATTTCTTGATGATGGTAAGGATAGTCATATGTAAATGGTAAAACGAACGCATTTTTGTTACACTTAATTTAATTATTCTAGGATAAACGTTTTCCTTTCACAAATGAAAAGCTCGCCGAGCATATTACTATGCATTGGGTCAATAAAAAACTAGGTAGCTTCCACTTTTATTCAACAACTGGAAGAATGGGTACACTAATTCCTACGTAAAAACAAAAGAGAACCAGCATGTGAGTGCATCACGACTATTCTCAAACTATCGAGTTCCAATCTGGTAAAGGTTCGAGTTAAACTGTTCACGCAAAACAAATACGATGACATTCAATCACTAAACGTTAGAAAAATGACGATCTCCGACGAGAAGTGCCTTGTTTGTCAAAAGAAAACTAATAAAAGTATCATTCGAGAATGATGTTAGGAGAATTTTAAATTTTTGTGGGTACGATTACGTCCAAGGAGTAAAACTAAGGAAATAATCACGGTTTGGCAGAAGATTGTACAACCAGGAGTTGACATTTTGCTTCTGTTTCCTCTCACGCTCATAGCTCGCCTTCCCGAGGCCCTGAAGACGGAGTGCGCCAAGTGCACCCCCAAACAGAAGGAGGGCGCCGAGAAAGCCATCCGCTACCTGATGAAGAACAAGCCCGACATGTGGGACGAGCTGACCGCCAAGTACGACCCCTCTGGAGAATTCAAGAAGAAGTACGCCGAGAGACTGAACCAACAAGCATGAGCGCGGAGAGTGAGTCACTTTGGGGTCTGGAGGTCCCGAGGCCACCAAAGACTATTATAGGCTTGGAGTCCACTTGAAAACCACTCCATAGTTCCTAGCCAAGCCTCTGTTTTGTTAACCAAGGTTATTGACAAATAAAATTGTTGAAAATGCAATAAAAATGCGTAATGATTCATTAAAAACATAGGATTTGAACCTTCCACCCTCCCGTCACCTTTTTCGGTCGATTACCATTGTAGAAGAAGAAATTCGATTGAAGCTTCATCATGATAGAATTTATCCAATCAAATGTTGGTGTTAATAACATTAGGCCGTTGATACGAGAACAGAAGTAGTCTCGTAGTTTTACAGACTGCCCATACATTTCGACAAAAACAAATGATTCTGATTCAGATGCTGGTTAATTCGGCACCTGAATCAGAATTATTCAAATGGGTTTAGCAATAGCAATCGAAGGTATCATACGAGCCACCTGGAGAGAGAGAGAGGAAATACGCACCTAGCATTTTCCTTTCCTAGAATTTCCTTTTATAAATAATTTCTCTTTGATTAATATTGGTTCAATCAAAGCAGGTGTGCTACAAAACGCTTATTCTCGCTCCAATGTTTGAAGAAGAGTGATATTTTTTAAACTAAAATATGAACATTTTACTTATTTTTTCAATTTGCTGGAACTCTAAATTTTTGTTATTAGCCCATTTGGAATTTCTACCCTTCAATTTTTAGGAATACTCGTAGTTTCTTTTAGTCAATCTCAAGCGCTTTCTCGAGGGTGAATCCATAAAAATTGGTCGTTTTCCAAAATTCTCGAGCATAAGGAAACAATTATGGTGCGTTGATGCCCGTATTCACGCATACCCCAAATCAAACAATTCATTCAGGAAAAATATAGAGCGCCATTGAGGTAAAGAAATCGGTCGAGTCCCACGACGGGAATTGTAATACAAATGTCTAACTGCCGAACGAAGAGTATGCTACCTCCAAATTGACCTGTATATTTTGTGATCGAAAATATTTTAAGAGATGACACTCCCATTTTGCCTACAAGCAGTTTATACCTCGGCACAAAGTCACTAGTACTAGTCAACATCGGTAAGACAAATTTGTTCTTCCTGCCCTCTCTCGTCCGTTCATCCATTTCCGTAGATTCTGGACCGTGATACAGACGCATTAATTGGCGAAAACTTCTCCTCTTCCCCATTCCCCATAAGCATATGAAAATACTTAAATATGAAAAATAGAATTATTCAGATTTTGTCATTCCACTTCAGATTATTTCCGGTACCCCCATATTTCATTGATATCACAGTTTCAGGAAAAACATATCAGTAGCACCTAGTTTAGTCAATGGATTTCCCTGTTATTTTCATAAAATTACAAATGTAACAATGAGAGTTTTTCGCTGTTGGAGTCATTAAAACTTATCAAGTAGCCAATAGTATTTTGGACGTCCAGATATCCCGATCTGTCCGACGTTGACCGATTTCACGAATCCTCCAGCTTAAAGCGTGTACGTCTTATCAAAAAAGTCACTCGTAATACGGTGCAGCTCTGAGTGATACCTAACGCGCAAAACTCCTAATTTAAACTTCCTTAATCCAAGTACCTCCATGCCTTCTTCTGTCAATATTTTTCACTAATTAGAGCCTCCAGAATTGGCTCATCCCATCATAAGTTAGGGAAAAAAGAACAATACGCAAATATAATAAAAATATTCGTCGCAAGCTAGAAAATAACCTGAAATTCACAGCTATTTAATTGCAGTAAAATTAGTCAGTAAAATTCTGTTGATTAATGAGAAACCATTCCAATTTCAGAACTGCAGCCTTGATAAATTCTACTTGTAGTCTATTATTAGATGTGGATTAGTAAGATACTTTTATTCAGACTTCATGCGTAAGCATGTTGTTCCTCTTTCAGTTTAGCAATTAAATAATATCTACTATTTTTTCAAAAGGAAAATTTAATGCACGTAAGCAAATTATTTTATATATATGTTTCCTAAAATAACATATGATAGGAATACGAGAGATTTAAGGTTTCATTAAGTTTGTGAACACAAAAACGTACGTTTCGAAATTATATATATATATATATATATATATATATATATACACTTTTTTGGAAAACCCACAAACGTGTAATGTAAATTCACTGATAGTCATAACAAACACAGAAACCAAAACACACAAAAGAGGGACTCACTGGTTCTCGAATTTTCGGTGGTCCAACCACCTTTCTCAAGAGGAATTAGGAACAGAACTGTTCAGTTCTGTTCCTAATTCCTCTTGAGAAAGGTGGTTGGACCACCGAAAATTCGAGAACCAGTGAGTCCCTCTTTTGTGTGTTTTGGTTTCTGTGTTTGTTATGACTATCAGTGAATTTATATATATATATATATATATATATAATACGAGAATGTTTTCGGCTTCTCTTTGTTGATGTATTTTCTCTAATTTTCTCGTCTTATGCTGGGCTCTTCCTCAGGCAATGGAACAATATTCTATAATGAACCAACGCTGTAATAATTACTCCCACTCACCAATTTATGAGCTGCGTTGTGTGACACCATCGATATAGAGAATACTCAAAAAAAGTGGTAATAAAAGGAATATCATTATTAACACGAAGCCAGAACTCCAGACGAATGAGGTGAACGGGAATCTTTAAAACTGTTAATGCAGCTCTACAGCGGTTGGTTGATCTCAAATCTTGTAGCCGAAGTCCCGTGAATGGTGCAGAACTTGAATAAAGCAATAATTTGACGCTGAATGGCTTGAAGAGAGTTAACCTAAAGTCTCTAGTCTCGAAAGATAAAACTACTACTGAGTACTTTAGTCTCGAGACAATATCACCACAGCTACGAAACAACACAATCCGAGATTGAAACTTCAAACTCGTGTGACTAAAGACCCATCGTAAAACGGCCTCTATGAACAGTAGTACATAAAACGAATGTCATTAACATTAGACTAATCGTAATCATAAAAAATACCAGGGTTACCAAATTAAGAATGAGAATGATTTAGGCACTTGTAATTGGAAAAAACAGCTTCCGCTGATACTAATTAAAAGTTGTAGGTACCATTTGAATATTCAGACTTATTTTGTACTCGTATTAGCTTGAAATTAGCTCTTATTTGGCTAATCTTTCTTTAAGGCTCACTACGACATGAATATTTCTTACATAACTGCGAAGATGATAACAATTATGAAAAATTTAGCATGTTATCAATCTAAAACCGTGATAATTAAATTTAAACAGATAATCCCTTACAAGCAACATATGAATAAAAAAATTGTTGGCAACATGAAAAAATTGGTCTTCCGTGAGTAAAATAAGCCATTTCCCACCGTCTTCAGAAAATGGGAAACAGCTTGTGTGAGAGATATTAAAACAAACATTATTGAAAGGAACCCGATTTTATGCCATATTTATTACGTAAACGCACAAATAAAATTACCACAAAAATTCATCTTTTCACCCCTAGACAAATTAAAATATTTTATGGGGGTGCATAAACCTTTAGGGTATCCTTGCAGCAAAACTTTTAGTCTATAGGACCAACATTAATATGAGAAAACAAGCAATGCGAGGCGTTTTTAAAAAACAAGGGCCGGCTCAGGGAGTGTACCTGGGTTGGTAGCCAACAACTAGAGATTGGCAACAATGAATTCGTGTAAGCGTAATGGGCCCAGTAGTTAGCCATCACCTATATTATCAGCAGTAAAGAATAATTTTAAAAAATAATTTCTCATTGTTACCCTTAAATCGATTCATATAATATCCTCCGCCGAATGTCAGTGAAATTTCGGCTGGAATGCAAGAAATCCAAAGCATAAGATATAACTCGATTTGGATTCATCAGACACGTACTTTTGATAGATGTAAGTGAATTATTGTGGCGAATTAAGCATAACTTTCAACGAATTTGCACCAAATTTGGCTTAAGTACTCTTAGAACACCAGCAAAAATATTGCGATAGCTCCCAGGCTTCCCTAAAATTCACCCTCTTGAAGTTACTGGAAAATTACACTCAACATATACTTCTACTTGAGACAATATTGTATTAACAATTGTATGGAGAACATTATTATATGAATAAACAAAGCATCACCAATCAAAAACTACACTAACTTCGAAGACTGCCACTTAGCATTGTTTTTAATAAAGGATTAAATAGAATAATTTCTTCATAGCTTGAATCAAGAAAGAAAATGACAAGAGATAATTTTCCTAAGTTGTTGTTTTATACATATTAAACGTTAAGATATTGATGCAAATAAAAATATTTGGGACTCAAATATTTTTCTCCCCGATAGACACTAGGCGAAGCAAATTTGTATTCTAAAAACTTCTCGACGCATAGATGATTGTGGACGTGACTACTGGTAAAAAGAAAAAAAAACATATTTTTACTTGTGTAACCAGTGAGAATAAATTTAATTTTGGGTTAGATTTTAAGGGAGAATTTGAAGCGAGAGAGGAGAGTATGGAATGAAAGGGAATTTTGAAATAGTCAAACCCCATTTAATGTACGCATGAAATTTAATCAATGATAAAAAATAGGAGGAAATGGATAGACGGATACACAATGATCGAGAACGAATCCATTATTATTTTAGAAGGTGGAAAAGAGATGGGGAGTATGCAGGAGACTTCATGAAGAATAAAGTAATTGACTGAGAAACCAATTCGGCAGCTGAAATTACGTCGGATGGATAGGTGGTAAGTCGGAAAGAAATAGATATACTATATAGGTGTGAATATCATTGACAGGGAAATTCGTACCTTATAACATTGACAGGATTGATATTGTGTGAGAAAATGGCTGTGAAGGGGTTACAGAGAAATTACAATACCAGTTGTTAGAGAAGACAGATAGGTATAACGAAGATAGAAAGAAAATGGGGAAAAGCAGCATAATAAATCCACTATACCCAAAATTAGGATGTGAATTAAAGAAATATTTTTTCGAGTTCTTTATCATTGGATATTTGACGAAGAAATATTTAAACGTTTATCACGCTAAGTGAACAATATCTGTTTTCAAAGAAGAAATTTTAGTTTCGTAAATAATAATGCCTAATTATTACTCTTAACTCTATTTACTATGATCCCCCCCGCCATGTGTCAACGGAATTTCAGCTAGTAAAGAGTAAGTAGGAAGCATATAGCATTTTGAAGGTTGGAAGGGAATTCCAGCTCTCCCTACTGGCGGTTTTGAGCGCTCCGCCAAGATTTAAGGAGTGTTTTGGTAAAAATCTGTGAGGTGGGGATGAAGAATAAGCGAGCCACGAAAGAATGCGGATTGGATGCACTGTTAATAGACTGGCGAGTTTGAAAGCAGGGTTCGTCACAGGGTTGGTTATGCTGAGAGAATGAATGAGAGTCAACTCACATAACATATATATATATATATATATATATATGAGAGAAGAGTAAATGGCTTGCGAGAAAGGAGCAGACCGAGAAACATTGATGAATGTCGTCAAAGAGACTCTCAATACGAGGAAAATTAGAAGTCTCCGGAACAGAAAGGAATCCAATACGAAACACTGCCCTTATGCGAGAGAAAGAGAATGGCGTTAGCAGTGTGTATGAAGGTATGTACTGCGTGTGAGAGAGCAAATTAGAATTCGGCCTTTTAGAACCAATAATATCAGTACTGTGCAACAGAAATACCCGCACTATATTATTATACGCCGTGGTGGCAACGAGCCTTTCAACACAAACAGTTGTTCAACACCGATAATAATTCACAATTTATTTGAATACTGATTTAGTTGGTTGCGATTACCAGCGCGTAAATTAAAGTCATGAAATTAATAATATAAAATAAAGTGAAGCCTTCCGCCACTGCAAAATCATCGGATATATCAGAATTTTAGAAACGCTAGCTTATATTTACAGAACAAATCATTACACAGCATATAATTTTTAAATCTTTGATTTCTTTTTAAATGTTTTCACTAAATCAGAATGCATGAATTTGGAGTGGAAGAGTTTGATATTTTCAAACTTTTGTCAGGGAACGCAAGGTATCTTCAAAGTATTACTTTCTGCAATCCGTATTTATAGTTTCTTTAAATGAAATGTGCACGTGGAGACAACATTTCTGATTAAGTTCCATCTCCGGGGATAACTGCACGAAATTACCTTGAGAAAAAGAATGGTTTAGATAAATAAACATACGCTGTTTCCGTTTTGCAGTGAAACACTTTTCAGACATTTATTTGTGGAGACAGTGGCTGGTGGTATGTAGAAAAAATAGGAGTCCCCCGTCAAACATCAGATTTCCTCAGGGAAAACTGAATTCAGCTGCTGCTGATTGTGCCAGGTGCTCGGTTGATGGTCAAAACGGCTAACAAAAAAAATAGCAGAAAATATATTTTTTTTAACCGGAAATGCACAAGTGCTTTTGAATAATGCTTAGCACTCGGATTATAATGACCTTGATAACTTAAATAGAACAAATGACATTTGCTATTATTAAGGGCCAGTGACGGCATTAGCCTTCTGTCTAGCCTTAAAGCTCGAGGACAACTCAAAAAAAGGACTACAATGGAGCTATAGAAAAGTTAATTGGGGACTTTTCACTACACATAAATTTCTAAGAAAGTAACTCTTGCGTGAACACTAAAACATCCAGGCAGCCATTGAAACTAATTGACACAGTTGACATTGAAATGAATGACAAACAAATATGTTTTTCACTAAGATATTCATTAACTGAATTTCAATACGAATTTTAAGTTACCTATTTCTCACTGGGATTCATCATAAATTTTCTTTGTAAAATTATTCTAATATTTACATAATTCTTACATTATTTTTAACAAATATTTATACAGTTTGAAATACTGATCACAATACCGCAATTAAACTTTCACGTCCGAATTTGAATTCTTTGAAAAAATGTATTGCAACCGTAATTTTCACCATAAGAATTTCCAATCTACGTAGCTTAATACAAATGCAGTTGTCTGGACGCCGAATTATGTCACATTCATCAGAGGACACGGCTCAAGAAAAATATGCGCAAATACAGAAAATCGAGAATTGCTTGAAACCTTCAAACTTTATTCAGAGGAAGTAGGCTACCACTATGAATGTAACTCTCCTGTGTTTCCTATACAGCTTTATTTTACGCTGTAAAGAAATTAATTATAATTTTATTTTCAAATTAAACATAAGTAGTGAGATGAAGTAGTTAGGTGTATCCACCGTGAAAATAAATTTTATTAATGGAATCCCTAACGGAAGTTTTATTAATATGCTTGTTAATATTATTAATATGTTCTATCTATGTTTTAGTTCTAAGGTTTTTCTTGCATTTAAGTTAAAATATATTTCTATACCGTGCGATATCCATCCTTGATCTACCACTTTAAAGAACGCATTTATTCTGATCAAGCCAGAGTAAATTGAATAAAAACATTCGTAATTAATTTGAGAGATGATTGAGGCCGATACTTAGTTGAAATCCATTTGTAACGCACGAAGACAGAATCAAAGACTTTGCGGTTCCACAGGAAAGAATACAATAGACACAATAAATTCTTTCCTGTGGAAACGCAAAGTCTTTGCTTCTGTCTTCGTGCGTTAACATTCGTACTTATTTAGAATTTTATTTGATAAAATTTCAGCAATCAAAAAGAGACAATTTTTGCTCTAAAAAATAAATGCTACCATCGGCAAAGTCCATATCCCACCAAATTCCCACCAGTTCAATCTTCATCAAAAAATATTGCTTTTCTTATTATGAATGAGTTAAATTTCTAAGTATGCCACCTTCGAAGTAAATGCAAACATCTGTTAAGATGTAATACATGGGGAATAAAAAACAAATACTTCCCTTAAAAATTCCTAGGTAACGGGAATAACCTCGCGAACCCTTTTCGTGTTGACCGTAGAGAGTCCGTCCCAGGTCCAGCAACCCAGTTATTAACAACCGTTCATTGCTGACCATCTAGCATTGAAAGTCGGAAACTATCATGCTCGAGTAGTTAGATGCTCGTATTTTCTAGGAGAGAAACGTGAAGGAATACTGGTCTATTTCTCATCACGAGGTTCTCTTAAGTGCGCAACGACACACTCATATCCATCAGCAACATATCGGAAGCATGGATAGGTAAGGAATACGGGGAGTGTAAGGGAGGAGAGTGGGGGAAGAGAAGCGGGAAATCGGGAAATCACGATCTGGTTTCAATGGCATGTACCTGAAATCCGGAGTCCTCAAGGTGTACTGCATTGTGGGCCCCTTCATTAGTCGCCAGATTCCAGAAGCGACTGCGCAGCGGAGGTTTGCAAGGAGAACGGAACATGAATAACAGCCTAAGCCTACGGCTGCTTATCGAGCTTTCTGGTCCTCAGCAGAGTGTAGAACTCTCTCCTTCTGGCGTGAAGATGCCTGAACGAATAAAAAGGATCATTCAATTTTTAAATAGCTCACTCCCAAACGGCAAACAAAGATGAACACAATGGTCTATAAAGGGAATAAAATACGTGGCAAAGTAGAGAGAGAAATTCGAAGGGTTTCTTTGTCTATTAACACAAAAAAATAGAGTAATGCGAAGCCGTCAAATGGAGTGCGAAGATTTTAAATATGGCATATCTAGGTTCCCTCTCCTTGTTATGCTATTTCATTCTCTTTTCATGCAACACTATGCCCCCCGCCACACACCTTTTTGTGGCTCGCACGGTATTTATGTAGATGCAGATGTAAATACGTGTATGCATTTCATATTGTTTGATATTGTAATACTCGTATTCGTTGACACGTTCTTACTAGTCTAGTAGAATCTGGTAAATATATAAATGCAGTATATAAGATAACGCAAAGTATGGACGAAATAGAGCGTAAGCATACCCATTTGGCGCAGTCTCAAATATTTTACCAACTAAATTACTTTGAAATACATTGATTATTTTACGAGCACACGGCTTTCAGCGTGGAACATGATTTATTTCTGATACACTTCACCATACAGACCGACGTATACATGTACAAGAATGTAATTATACATGTACGGGTATTTCAAGAAATCGGACCGAATTGTGTCTCTAAGTTGTGGGGAGTCTGAAAAAGAGAACACCCACTCTATTTTTCTTGGGTTTTATTTCTATTCCAGTCTTTCGAACCACAATCAAACTTTTTAAAAATGTACTTTTGGGAGGTGAGATATAAAGAGCGAGCTCACTTTTAGTAATTAAGTATTTAGCAGGCATATGACACGGCTGTAACAATGTTCATTCGGACCGGTTACAAAGGTGAATCCGATTCATCAAAATTTTGGTATATTGTATTATGGTAGAGTGAAAATTTGAAGTTTGTGAACATTCTGAGTCGACAAAAATATAGGTATATCAATCGCAAATATGCGCATCAGAAATTCAATAACAATAGAATTGAGATGATTGGGAATTATGACGTGTCATAGGATTCTGTGTGAACATCGCACTTTCACAAGGATGCAAGCTCTGTCGAGAAAAAAGCCATGCACAAAGGAATCTCCGACAGAATGATAAGAGCATGTAGACAGAATTCATACAAGTTATACCGTGGAGTAACCACATTCAAAGCTCATTTGCCTAACCCTTACGGGAAGGTTTAACGAGGAAATAGGGATTATGATGAATTTGGTTATCCATTTCAGTTAGACACCACTCTTTGGGTAAGTATCCTCAAAGTAAAACCTTAGATACCGAACTAGATGTGCTCATTTCCGGAACTTGGTCCATGCCGTCGTGGTGTTCTCGTATAAATGAAAATATCCGGACAGATTCTCAAAATCCTGAATACTCAGCACCAAATCGGGTGATGCTGGAAACCCATATTGAAAACATATTGCAGGTTTATAGTTCCACACATTTTATCGCAATACCAAAAAACTCGTTATGCTACCCTATGGCATATTATTACGTAAAAGATGGTGTCCAACAGAAAACCTACGGAAGGGTAGTGTGGGGGGGGATATTGACAGGATGGTTGGGAGAGTGGAAGAGAAGGGGATCGATCCTGGGTCATACGCCACAACGGAATCCAGACGCAATGGCTTATGGAGGTCTCGAGAAGGGCACTTCCTCACCCCTTTATTCCTTCGTCTTTCTGCCTGCCACTAATTCTGGACATAGGGATGAAGATCAAACGTTAGGGTCCACAGGTGTACGTTTTTGTCCCCGTTCACCACTGTTGCAAATATTACCTATTGTAATTCATAAAATATCACTTACGCACTATCTTCGGGATCTTACATTTGAAATACAACAAGACTTTTATATTTAATATAAATTTGAATTGCAATTACGAAAATAATTGTCACAACGCAATGTTTTATCAATTACATTTCATTATTACATTTTATATTGACTTCTAATGTATGAAAATATTAAGTATTTAATATGGTTTACCATTACTTTGATTAAAATCAAAAGTAATATATTAATTCCAAGTTATAGGTCCTTAGGTACACTACAAAACATATTTTTTATGTCTTCATAGTTCCAAGAAGCTTCACCTTTCTCAATTTATCCCAAACTTAGCTTTATTTTTTATATTAGCACAAGAATACGGATTAAAAAAACGACATAAATATTAATATTTTAAGATGCTGGAAATAGATTGCCCTGCATATTAAGAATCGGAATCCTTGTGTTTTATTTTTGTCATAGTTAAAGATCAAATACGTAGATTTAATAACTCCCTCCCAAAAACTTGTTTTAAAATAACACTACAGAAATCCCCAGAAGGCCGTAGTTAAAATAATCAAGTACCGAAAACGCACTAAAGAGCATTACAGCATATACTGTACCTGCTGCAGCATATCTGCTACCTTCCGATAAATGGGTGAGAGCCTGACTACGGGGGTAAACAGAATAGAGTAGGGTTTATAAAGTCGTCACGTGGGACATAATTGGCATCCATTAAATATTAAATAATCTTGCGGCAACAACCCAAGAATCCCTAGGGAAGATTTTTCTAAGGAAGTAATTGGGTCGGTTTCTTCGAGCAACCAACTCAGTAACATGTCTCCCGGTCCCGGGGTAGATATTTTATAACCGGGAATCACATCCTCAACGGGTACCCTTCAGCCTTCATTCCTACCTCGAATCTTCTGATGTATAACAGTAGAGCAGGAAAAACTTTGGAGAACCGAGCGCCTGATATACTCACGGCAGTATCTTCACCGCTCATCTCGTATCCTATAAGTATAATGATTCTCTCATCATCAAAATCTTTCAATACCGTTTCATTTCGTCACGAGCTTATATTGACCATGACTACCAATTGATTTATACATTGGACATTTAGTTTGTGGTATCACATGTCCATAGAAAATTTCAGTAACCGAAAGAGATAAGAGATTTTGATATATTTGGAACTGAGAAAGTTTTTCGAACCTTGGAGGTGCCGTGCTGTGCCTTGACAATGCCCTTTCGAAGTCAACGTCAAGTACAAACAATTTCAACTTCACCATCTCGACGCTTCCGTCAATGGCGGAGCTAATTCTTGAAACGTCGGGGTTCGAAAACTCAACGCGGTGTGCGACCGAAAATTTTCTTTTCTGGAAAAACTCACATCATGCGTCAATTTGCGAGATAGAGACCCAAAACTCATTTTCCAGGATATTCGCGAGGATCATAACGTTCAAACTTCTAGGTATTATTGTAGTTTTTAAATGATTTACAAAATAAAAAAACATTTCCTTAAACAGAACAGGATAATGCCTAACAGAATAGTACCAAACATTGACATTTGGCTCAAATATGTAGAAATTTATGTCCGCAAAATTAGGATCATTAAGTATGAAATTAATTTTGTAGAAAATATGCACTTTCTCATATTTTGTGAGAATCATAAGTAGAGTGCTGCCGCAGTTACGTTTAAGGAAGTAAGTTTAACCTATGAACCTTAGGAAAATACTAATTTTCTGTAATATTACGCCTTTCAGGTCTTTTCATCGATATTTGCAATACGTTGAATTGAATTTTGGCACAGAAGGTTATGTATAATGTAATTTTTCATTGAATTTTCTTGTTTGCACTTAAATTTCACACGCACACAATTAACTTTAAGTCATTGAAATGGACCTTAATTTGATGCCGTTTTTGTTAATATTCTAGCAAACCACCAGATTTAATGTTTTTGCCCAAAGTGATTACAAACTGACTAAATATGACTTAAAAGGAACGCCCGCAGTGCAAATCCACGATAAAAATCAGTCTTAGGGCTCAATATCTCCCGTTTTGTCTCTGGAGTGATCGATTGACCTTTTTCACCCACCTCTCGATCACGCACGCTCACGAACCACCGCGATAGGAAATCAAGTTTCCATCTGAGCGAGAATTCCTTCTTCTCCCGGCATCAACCAAGTGACGCATGCACGCTTGACAATTGAAAGGGAATTGCAAATATCGGAAATCGGAGTGAAAATAAAAAGCCTGCGCTAGGAACAGCGGGGGCGAGCGTGTTTCTCACTCATTCCGCCAAGAGCAGCACGGGGAAATTTTCTCTCGGTTTCTTTTACGAACGCGCGTCTTTGGCTCCGGTAACCAAGATCCAGATCGCAAATTCCCCGCTAATCAAGACGTCCTTGCAGTCAAAGTTGTTTCGACGGGATACCACTTCTTATAGTCGGCCACTCCTTATGCAGTGATCGTACGTATACTTCTAGTAAATGACTTTTATTAGATTTTTGATTCATGGGGACGCGATATAGGATAGAAAGGCGAGAAAATAAATCCTGCACATGCGTCACAAAAGAATCAGAAGATGGTTTCATAAATCTGGATAGCTTTTACCAGTAATGCGAAAGTATTTAATGAGACTGGCGAATGCATGAATCGATTACTTATCAACATAATCCCTGCAAAATACCCACTCAGTGGCAGGACGATGCGCCGGTATGTTTGGAGATTAATGCCGTAATTGATCGAAGATGGAGTTACATCACCATTTTGAAAAAACTTGGTTTTGAAAATAACTGCACCTGGTTTCCCCCAAAAAATATGTTTATGGGAAATAATTGTCTTATGTCACCAAGTAAGGGAACCTAATAGAGTGGAGTAAATGAAATAAAAGCCTCGATGGCATAGTAACAGCATTTTATACGAGAGAGAATAGCCAAGTTAATATATTCATCTGACTTCATCGATCTGGAGTATAAAAACAATTATGTTATGCCAATGGAGTGAGTCATTGGGATACGATGAAAAGATAACATAAATTTTTCCATTTTTACTCGAGCGATGAAATCATTCTAATTTTTATTCGCGCTTCCCAGTACCGATCATCTTACGTCAAGAAGTAATGAACAAGTGTATGAGCCAGCTTCAATTGCAGCAGATTACTGAAAAAAACATTAAAAACTGTGGCACTAAACATAAGAACAAAGGTGAGTATGAATCAATTCAAACAAACTAAGCTTTGTACCGCCAGTGTTCTTGACTAAGAAATGAGAGTGCAACTTTGCTCTAAAAGAGTTTTAACTAGGGAATCCCAAAACGTGGAATTTGTATTTTTCGGATTGCTTTTCAATATTTTTGTACCGAAGCCTCCGTTATGATCAAAAGCAATGAATTTTCGGAAAAGACATACAACTGTTTTACAGCAGTTCCAATAATCCATTTTAAGCATTGAAACAGCTTGAATATATTCATATTAATTTGTTTACTAATTTCAGACTACTAAACATAAATGGCGTGAGTAGTTGGAGATTTGAGCTACTGACCGAAGGGTCCCGAGTTTGCATCACGTTATGCTTTGGACATACCCCTCTAAAATCCATGCGATACGTTTCCCGGTTTCTAAAACTTCGTGGTTAACCGAATGTTTGCAAATGGAATGAAGCTGGCCATCCCTATTATGCTGAATAAGTGAATTTCACACGCCTTAAGGCTTGCGTTCGGGATGAGCTCCTCTACTTCTACACCCAACTGTCTTATCTAATTTTCGGGCTGAGCACTTGATCATGATGACGAAATAAGGCAATACGTGGTAAACTGAAAAATATCAGGTACATTGATACAATAAATGTCCAATGACCACAGATCGCATGAATCGAGTACATTATACAAAGCACAATTGAAAAGAAAATTTCGGGAACTTATTAATCATCTGCACAATAAATGACGCTGGTGTTTGAATGAAGGTATGGAACGTTAGCTGTGTGAGTGAAGTGGTGTTAACAGCTTCTTTCTATAGTGAAATTTGAAGTAACAAACTTTAGTTAGTAACTTCCAAACCTGCCTAACGGTAGGGTTTACTTTGTGTTTTAAGCACACGGAAAATTCTACCACTAGGTTTGTAAGTTATTCAACCCTCTAATAAACACCACCACTTTGTGTTCATAACTATTAATAATAAATGTTCACTGAAAGAATAAGCAACTATATATTATTCACATAGTATTAATGTTGGCCAATTGTGACCTGTTTTTTTGGCTCAGCGTAAAAGAGAGGTATGTAATTTTGAATGAACAAACTTTAATTGTTATATGTCTATCCTTTATAATACTCGTACATTACATATAGCTTAAAGCCTTGCGACGGGAATAAGGAAAAATATCGTTGGCAATAAGGTAAGTAACCGTTGGTAAGTATAGCATATAAAGTAAAATGTTTTTGGTAAGTGGTTCCCACAACTCAATACTACCTCCTTTTATTCTCCGAGCAAATACATCATCTCAGACGACTCAGCTGAACCCGTGTGCCGAGCTACGGGGCGTACAGAAATGCCAAATTAGCAGAAATGGCGGTAAAATTATATCCTTTGCTTCCGAATAAATGACAGAGGAGTGTAATTACCCAAGAAATGGTGAAATCAGTATGAGAACGGAAACGTAAATGTAAAAATTAAACGATACATTGCAGTGTGTGACGTAGGAAAGTATTATAGAGATTTGACTGTTTAATTGAGAATGTGGCGTAAGGCTTTATTATACGTATTCGTAATTCTCGTAAGCCTTCATTACTTTTATTCCTTGAAATTCAGCGAACTCGCCTATGGCGGGTGACTGTTGAAACTGTGATGATTGCTTAGGTGTCTCTTGTAATACTTGCATTCTAAAGGTCTCGAAAACACCTCAGTACTTGAGACGTGTCCATTATTATCTGCTGGCATGCACCAGGTAGCATAATTTTAATATGGAAGTTTGCTCTACGATAATATCCTACCCCATCCCAACTTATCACACATTTTAACTATTGTTTTGGCATTGATGGAGATATCCAGATTTGCCGTTGAAATTTTAGCAATATTCTTGAAATATAATATCATTAAAGATAAGAATTTTAAAGAAATATTTTCAGTGTTATTGATTTCTCCGAAGGCGTGACCTGCTATATTAGTTTCCTGAACATCATTGAGTCCCTATCCTCAACTAATCCTAATTTTTCGTCCATCAAATTTGCTAATAGCAAGAGGTTATCCAATTCCAAATGTTTATTTTATTACTATTACAAATTTTATACGTTGGATTTATGTCTGGTGGTAAATTACATGTTAATTTGCATGCAAACAAATAATTTATACAGAAAGGGTATATATACACTAGAAAGCTAAAATGAGCAAACGATATTTTTAAGGGAATCTACCGGTTAAAGTAGGTTTTGGATGGACACAACTAATACACTCATAAATTTTTCCTAATTCACTCTATCATACGCCTTTTCTAAATCTACGAAACAGGCAAACATGTAACTTTTTGTTCTGCAGTCCTCACATGAAGTAGTCTTTATCATATTTGGGATAGGAACAAACACTGCTCTCACAAAGTCTCCCAGCCAGATTCCTTCCTCATAGATACTACGAATCAGTCCATGCAGTCTCTTCCTACCACATTTTCCTAAACCTTTTAGGAGTTCCACAGGAATGTTGTCTACTCCCACGGCCTTATTTGATTTCACCTTCATTAATGCCCTTTCTGTCTCATCATCGAGTATGCCTGGACCTAAGCTATCTTCCTCTACGCCATGTTCCTTTTCTATGTCTAACCTTATTGGCCTAAGTGTTTTACCAAACAGTTCTTCTATTTCTCTTGGATCTTTTCAGGGTCAACTATTATCTTTTCCGACTTATCTTTAACTGTTAACACAGATCCTCCCTTCTTACTTCCCCAAAGTTTTTTAAACTTCTTATATAGCGCACCGATTTCACCCTTCCTCTGCAAACTTTCCATATCCTTCCACTGCGTCTGCCACCATGCTTCTGCTTTATTCGTTATCTGTCTCAAATTATTCTTTAACGCTTGGTTCTTCCTTTTGTCCAACTCTGTGTTTACATTCTTCCACATCCTCCTCCCATCAATCTTTCTAATCATCTCATCCGTGCTCCATAGTTTCCTTGTCCTTTTTCCATTAATGGTTCCTATAGTTTCTATTGCGGATTTTGATATCGCTTTTTTGTTATGCATATTTCCATTTTTTCTGGATAGTACTCAGTTATTTTCCCTCACTCATGAATTTCTTTACAACCAACTGATACTCCTTCCTTTTCAGTCCAGTTAATGCTTCTATATTCCAATACCTCACTCCCTGAGCCGTCATTCCTGCCTTATCTTTTCGAAACGGATGCTATTCTTCATAACAACTAAATTGTGGTCAGATTACGCATCCGCTCCCGGGAAACTCTGCAAATTGATCACGCTGTTCCTAAACCTGTGCCTAACCATAATATAATCTAACTGATACCTTTCTGAGTCACCTGGCATTTTCCATGTATACCTACGCCTTTTATGGTGTCCAAATTAAGTGCTGGTGATGACTAACCTCTGTCTCCTGAAGAGTTCAATTGCTTTATCCCCGCGTTCATTCCTCGTGCCTAAACCGTATCCCCCCACCTCATCACCATCTCTTCCTTCGCTTACCGTCGCATTCCAATCCCCCACCACTCTCAAATGTTTCCCTGCAGGAACACACGCGATTATATCCTCTAATTCATTGTACATCCTATCGACTTCTTCCTCCTTGTGGTTGCTCGGTGGTATGTATATCTGAGCAATGACCAAGTTCGTTGGTTCGGCTTTTATCTCTACAGGTACTATTCTATCCGTTGATTGTTCTCTGCTCACTACGCTTCTTCCTACCTCCTTATTCAATATTATGGCAACCCCTCTTTGGCCATCCTGTATATTACTCCATGACTATCACTCCAGTAATCCCCGCTATCCTTCCATCTCACCTCGTATAGACCTAAAATATCTATATTTTTACTCTTTCCATCTCTCGCTTATGTTGTATAATTTCTCTGTGCTCAACATTTTCCTTACATTCCAAGTTCCTTTTCTAACTAATTTGGCCTTCTTCTGCGTCTTCTGTTCTGCTGCAGTCAGTTTTCCTTTGCAAGGGTTTGGTGAGATGACGATCGCGGAAGCCTTGCCTCTCCCGCTGCCGGGCACGGCACATGGCCGATTGAGACGAGTCCCGTAGTTTCCAGGACTCATATACTCTATACTGTCCTTCATGATATTCTTGGGAATGATAATTGCGGTGGCTTCCCATTGCCTTCCTCGGTATTATTTTTAACGTGACACCATCACTTAATGGCCGCCCCACTGGGGTCAGACGCCTTTGCAGCCGCCTAACTGAGGAACAGACACTGTGCGGACTACCTTTCGTTTGATGCCTAATCTTCGACTCATCTGGCATTGGTGACCTTACCAGGCGCAATTATCATTCCTCCCGCCAGCGCAGCTCAAGGGGTCATCGGAACGCACAAGTCCTTCCACTACGTCAAGGTTGTACTCCATGGGAGGGAATGAGGAAACAGAAAACAAAAATGAAGCTAGTATGTTGTTGCTAAGAAAATATCTTACAAGTATTTTACATCTTTTCTTAAAAATATCGACGCGGTTTACACTGCATTGGAAAGGGCTTAAATATCTGTGTAGGTAGACTTCCAATCTACGATGGTCTTATTGCGGCATAAAATTTTTTTATATTAATCCTTCATGACCCGCGTTTCATCTTGCGTTGACGGTCATTAAGATGAATAAGAAAATAGGGAAGGTAAAATTGGGCACGCAAAGATAAGTAACAATTTCACCTACAATTTATAGTAAGAGAAATTTTTAGGAAAAACGACGAGGATAACCGAGACGACAATTATATGCATCAACGATGTAGATTAGGTAAACTGACGAATATTATGAATATAAGGCATACTGAAATGAAAACTATAACCCCAGCTAACACAGTGTTCGATGTGTTCAGCCAAAAGACAGGCTATAAAGGCTACAGGTAAATAGTAAGAAAGCCGAAATAAGGTATTTTCGGTATGCGCTTAAACGATCCTTAAAGTATACGACCAATGAAAGAAACAATATGTAGGCGGGGAACTTAATTATTATAATTTCTTTCAGTGAACATTTCGGACAAATCAAATATATGGAATCTCTTCTTTGGTTAAAGTGCAGTTTCATAAATTGACATCCTAAGGCTTTGAGGGAGCAGGGTGATTATTTGTAAATTGACCTTTTATACCGTAATGATCTGTAAAGTTCTAAAAAAACGAGTCCAAAAAAATAAAGCTGAAACACGATCTTTAGTCACTCATTACATCAATTCAAGGATATTATTGACGAAAAATCACTCCTTCCTCCTTCGAGACGTTGGAGTCGCGTCTGATTTTTTATCATAGATTTTAATTTCTAGAGGAGCAATGTCATAAGGAATAGCCACAAACTTCTTCAAGTAAAAATTGTCAATTGAGTATTACACACGAGGAGTAATATAAACAGCGAGAAATGAATGAGTCAACATGTTTCAGTATAGAAATCTCTTAATTTGCAACTCCCTTCCAAGAAAAGTTAATGATTTTTTCGGTAAGTTAATCGGTCTAAACGCAAATCTTACAGAAAATCAAACTGTTCGACCCAATTACGTGCAACCCGATGTCAAAACTCATACTCTGACTTGTTGCATTGGGCGCTAGGACATTCAGATGACTATATTTAGGGAAAATAGTCTGAAAGCATTGGTTTTCATGCGGCTTAGAGGTGAATAGGAATTTGAATCAAGACGTATAACAAAAGATTTCGAAATCACGTATGATACGTATGTGCAAAATTTTAATGCGAATATAATGCACGTAGGCTCGAGATAAGTGTAAAAACAGTTTAGTATGCCATGTGTGTGTGAAAGAGGGAGTAACTTTATCGTGGGACCAGACGCCCTTATTACACACGAGAAAATTTCGTTTATTTCTTTTGGTATAGATACAAGGTGGCATGCAGTCTTTTGATGCCCATAATCGTGCCAAAAAAACGACAACAATCAAAAGGTCTGCTTTATTTATTTTTTTTGCGTTGAAACTTCTGCGTCACCTCTATGATTGATGGAATGCTATGCCCTTGATAATAATTGCCTTCTTCGTTGGAACCAGTTGCTGCGACGTGTCTAATTTTACCCACCACATTAGCCTCCCGCAAAAGTGTAGTCCTGATCAAAGTATCAAACTCGCGAATGTACTGGCATCTTTCTACTAGAAATCGGGATCATTAATTTTGTGGTCATAGTTACTCTAGACCCTCTCCTCAGCGGTAATGGACCTTCAAGGACTATAAAGCTCATGAACAATTGACGTCATAGTCGATTCCGGGTAGTCAGGTGATTAACATATTCACCGTCTAATCCGAAGGTCGGCTGTTCGAACCCCGTGCGAGGACGTTGATTTATTGAAATTGATTTTTTTGTTAATATGTTGTGAGCTGTCGGAATACCTGAAAAATACTTAAACTTCTTCAGAGAAAGTTGGTAAAGAAATTCACCGAAAACGTTCTTTTCTTTGGTCAATGCCCCACTGCGGAACTGCTTGTCATCATATTTCTCCCCCTCTGGTCAATTTTTTCCATATTGTCTGCGAAACTTTCAAGAATAAAGTTTTCAAATATTTCATCCAACTATGCCACGAATATTGCAACAAAAATTACAATAACACCGTACGTGCGTAATTCACAAAGCCTAGAAAACTGAATGGAAATTCAATTGTAAATCGATCCCGATTTGTAATCATCGGGGTGATCACGGAGTGTGAATTAAACCATCTCCATTAAAACACAGATACAATAATGCTTCCCTAAAGATCTTTATTGGCACAATGCGTTCAGCCGTTTTACGGCATCATCAGATACAAAGGCTGAACCTGGAGCTCGGGTATATGTGCATAAATTTGGAGATGGAGTTTTTTCACACAGCTTAAATGTAATTGGTGGATTCATGGGTAGTTGTTGAGAAGAGCAGTCAGTAATGGCAAGGGGGAAGAAGGTCGAGCTAAGTGGGGAGGGTAGTTAGACAATGCTGCACTGGCAGGCGGTAGGAAGTAGAGTAGTATGTAATGAGGGAGGACATCACCCCTAGTTTACTACCACTCAACTCCATACCGTCGTAATACTCAGTATTTCTACCTAATAATGACGTCGTACCGTGAAACGCGTCGTGCATATATAGTACACATCTGTGGAAAAGCACCAGTGTATAGGTGCATTTATCTGTATCTGCGTTTTTATATAAATATTAAATAAAATCTTCCACAAAGGGAAACCTAAAGCGTTGTGTATAAGAATTAACTTGATTGTGCGGCGAATCTAACTTACTTGTGTTGGATACAAGCAAATGATATAAATAATACATATAAGTAACATGCACCCCAGGTATCTAATTTAAATCTATCTATTTAAATCGCTCCATTAACATTAAATAGGCATTTTACTGCACCCCTTAAAGCGATTAAGCTCATTGAAGGGATCCTTACCCATCGCAAGCAAAATTTGTAGGTTCATCATTTCTTTAAGAATACCTTCACGTATTTTTTGTTGTATTACTTCATAGAGCAGAGGATGACTGAAGCTGACGTGAGCGTGTCATATACTTCGAAGTTCATATTGTTGGTGGTCAATGTGCAATTACAGAATGGACATTATGGGTCAAGTACATCCGAGGATTGAAGTTTGATCACCTGTATTTTATTTTAGACTCGATACGGATGCCTGTGGATTGCTTGCTCTCTTTCCTCCGGGTCTCGAGTTTTTCGCTCACTAGTTTAGATTGAAGGGTGAAGATCTCAACAGCATTCACGAGATCATCGACTAGAGACGAAATCGGCACTCCGACGCTTCCTTATGGTTCTAGAGGAGTGGAGCTTGCAGTGCACAGGGCAGCTCCCTATCCTACTATGTTATGGCATGCATAGGGACTGCGATGGCACGTTCACGTAAACGGATGGAAGTGTGCGGGAGAGGGAACATTGCAACCGGTCACATTGACAGACCAGAGACCGTCTTTCACCTTGACCACAGTTTCATGTTAGCATGACGCAGGGCAGAACTTGCCACCCAGTCGGAGACCTAATGAACCCGTTTCAATAGTGAGAGTCACTTCAGTCGCCTGCTTGCTCAATGATTTTACTGCTCTTGTCTCGTCCCTTCTCGCTCGCCTCCGCTACTTCGCACCTTTGAGAAAAGACATAAAACACCAGTAAATTGTTCACACTTTCGGCGTTTGGGAACAAGTTTAATAACGAGCGCTGAAATTGAATTCGAACGCCCACTTTCCCTTGATGCAGTGAGATGAGTGTGATAACTCGACCTATACTTGCGTCGGTATTGAACGGAAAAAAGTTTATTGATGATGCTCTATTTGAGCAGATAATTGAGAGTCATCATCACGAATGCGCTGGATGCGTTGAGCTAAGCGCAGACGACCGCAATAACATTGGGGAGAGCAGGATATTTCACACTCTTCATCCGCAATCGTATCGGGCGAAGCATTCATTCTTGTGACTGTGTAACATTTTACTCGTGAAATTTAATTTAGATCATAAAATAAAACGTAAAAATGCATCGAAATTGTCAGGATTGTATTCAAAGTAATGTTATTAGCCTTTTGAAATAGTATGGACTTAGAAATTGAGCAGATTTCTCGATCTTCCCTTTGCGAGCTTAATCTTCAGTTATAACTTTTACCAATTTATTACGCGCACTGTTAATTTTACCAATGGAATACATTTAATAAAATAGTGACAGCGACTATTTCAGTAGTGCATGAGCAGTACAAATGCAACAGTATTATATTACAGGCACAGAATTGACACAAATTACCGTGAGAGCGAGGAAAGGGAGGATATTAACGAAATCACTTGCTAAAAAATTATGTTTACAACACAGTTACACTAACGATTAGGAGAAGGAACGTCGGACACCGGCTCCTCCAATGATAGAAAATAATAAAGAGTATAAAAAATACTGATTATTAAAAATATTTTTTCCATGTGGTGCCAGATTCTGTATTTTTTGTCAGGCGCCTATAGATATAAGATAATTCTTCAGTATAAGTAAATGAGAGCAGCAGCGTAGATTAGCGACCTATTGTGATGTGGGAGATTTTGAGAAGAATGGAAATAATAAAATAAACAGAAAGGAACACAAGAAAAAATGGCATGAGAAACAGAAGCCGCCTGAATAAATTTAAAAAAAGGCAGGACAAGTGGATACTGAGCGGCAAATGAGATGCATTCATTCATCGGTCGTTCAATCTTAAGATTGGTTAACTGCAGCCCTCCATCCTACCATATCTGATGCTAACTGGTTTACTTCCAGGAATTTTTGCAATGTACTTTCTTCTTTACTTATCCCATGTATTTATCCCTTGGCCTTCCACTTGGGACTTTTCCCACTCTTTTCCATTCTATTATATTCTTCACGAATCCATTGTGCTTCAGGGTGTGACCAATCCATCTGGTTCTTATTTTCTCTATGTTGTTCCATAAGGTCCGTTCTTCGTCCATTCTTCTGTATACTTCTTCATTCCTTATTTTATCCGTCCATTTGGTCTTAAGCATCCTCCTTCAGGCCCAGGTTTCGAAGGCTTCCAGTCTTTTCTGGTCCACTTTTCCGATGGCCCATGCTTCTGATCCATAGATTGCCACGCCCAATACGAATATTTTCACGTTCTGCTTCCTCGTCTGTAGTTCTATCTTCTTTGAACACAGCAGTTGTCTTTTCATTTTGAATTCTCTCTTAGCTTGAGCTATTCTTCGCTTGATGTCTGCAGTACTTCTTCCGTCCCATGTGATGGTACTTCCGAGATAGGTGAAGGAATCCACTTGCTCAATTTTTTTTGTCCTTTCAGTGTGACTAACGTATTCCGCTTCTCTCTCCCACATGCTAGGATTTTAGTCCTCTTGTTTTTTGTCCATGTTGTATCTTTGTAGCACTTGATCAAATACCTTTGAAGATTCTCCTGGTTTTCTGCTATCATTAAAATATCGTCGACGAAGCGTAGCATGTTTCTCTCTTCTCCATTGATCCTAATTCCGTTTAATCCGATACCTTGTGCTTCTTTTATTGCCTCCTTCAGGTACATGTTGAACAATGCAGGTGAGAAGTTGCATCCTAGGATTACTCCTTTGTTAATTTTAGCCTCTATATGGCTACCTTCTCTCTTTCGCATTGTAGCTACTTGCTTCTTGTATAGCTGTTAGATTATTCTTCTGTCGTTGTAATCTATTCCGGGATTTTCCAGTATTCCAAACATCTTGTTCCATTCCACATCGTCGAAGGATTTCTCCAAGTCCACGAATGCCACATACAGTTGCTTGTTCCCATGCATTGTTTTCTCTATCATGATTCTCAGAGAGAGTATGGCTTCCTTGGCTCCTCTGTTCTTCCTAAATCCAAATCGGTTTCCCGATATGTTATCTTCAATTTTCATTTCCATTCTTCAACTTATTATTCGCGTAAGTATTTTTGATGCATGTGACACAAGACTCAAGGTTCGGTATTCCTCACATTTCTCTGTCCTCGTCTTCTTTGGTATCGCGATCATCACACTCCTTTGAAAGCTTTCAGGAAGTCTTCCGTCTTTGTAGCCATTTTGACTATTCCGTAAAGATTGTCCTTGGCTTTGTTTCCGAGTGCGTTAATGACGTCTCCGTCGATTTTGTCTTCTCCAGGAGCTCTGTTTTTCTTAAGGTTTTTTACTGCTCTATCGAGTTCACTCCTCAGTATGTATGGGGTCTGGTTTTCGTCATCCGTTTCACACTCGTCCTTCATCGAATTTTCTTCCAGAGGCCTCGGACTTCGGTAGAGTTCTTCGATGTATTGCTTCCATCCATCGCCAATATCTTCACGTTCTATCAGCATATATCCCTATTTGCATCCCTAATGTCGTTGCTTTTCATTTTCCTTTCTCCGAAATGTTTCTTCACCAGTTTGTATGCTGTGTCGATATTCCCCTTCTTTCCTCATAAAGTTAAATGACACCAAGGGATGTTTTAATCCAGTATAAACAATACTGGGCTCGGTTTGACAGATCAGATTAGAACTCACATCGTACTTAGCCTCAAATGAAATTCACACATCATGACAGGTGGATTTTTTCTGTGGGGTTTGCGGTTTTCAATAACGTTATGGATGTCAGATTCCTAGGTTAATCAGAAGGCACCAAGAGGCAACACCCATACATGAATTATCTGGGTGGTGCCTTGGGTCAGAACCTGAACTTTGGTCCACAGTAACAGCCGAATGTCATACTCTTAGGGTACCACGGCTCAGAATTTTGTATTACCACATCGAGAAATTACCTACATTGAAAAGAACTGAATGAAAAAAAGAGAATAATATTCACAAAATCTTGGATATAAATGAAAGAGCATTAGAATTAACATAAAGGTCAAATGCAGTTACCATTTATTAAAAAAATATACAAAGGGAAAGAACAATAAATTATAACGCTCATAAGTAAGTGAACCAACACGAGAACGAAAAAGGAAATAAATAATTAGATATTATTATTAAGTGGGGTGCGTGTTTTTTTTTAATAATATGAATATAATACCATCAAAATATGCTAGAGCATCAGGTGAATCTTAAACATGCACGAAGAAGACAATTGACTTAGCTTTGAAAAAATTTGACTAGTTACAGGCAGTTGTTAAATAGGGGGTATCGTTTAAAAGCAATAATTACTAAGAATTAATCGAGATATTCGGATGAAATTTATTTTGCATATTAATTGATCTTTATGGACATAAATTTGTAAATTGCACCTATTAATGTTGATTTTTTTGTTGCAGGAAACCTTAGCTCGAAGTAACTTGCATTATGGAGAAGATAGTCTCACAGTCTGATTAAGTTCCTTCATTTGAAAGGCTACAGTGTCCGGAAAATCCGGGATGAAATAATGGTTGTACAGAAATGACAGCTTGCATGTATATAGTATGACACTGTTGTGACATGGAAAAGGAATTTTCCAACTAGCCACATGTCCCTCACAGACAATCCAGCAAGTGGAAGACCATCACCGGACGTTAACAGACAATGCCAACGGACAATGCTGCCACAGCGAAGAAAGTGGAGGACTTTATCCTTTTAGACCGATGAACAATTTCCAAATGATCATGAATGAGACTGATCTGATCTACGTCAGTGTGTGAAAAATTATTCACGAGGAACTTCACATGTCAAAGCTGTCAGCACGGTGGATTCCACTACTGGCTACCTTTCAGAAGCAAACACGGCGCGACCTGCAACCGCGACCACGGCGCGACCGGAAATCACAGCGATGCGGCTTTGAAATTTTGCCACATCTATTCCATTCTCCCGATTTCGCCCCAAGCAACCTTTTCTTATTCCCAGAAGTAAAAAGACCATTATCGGAGTAGCCGGGTCGGAGATTTTGCAACAAAAATGACGTCGTTCAAGAGGTGGAAAAATAGTTTTCGACGAAATCTGTTGAGTTCTAAGATAACGGCCTTCAATAGGTCAAGAAACGCTGGAGGAAACTTTGAATGGTGATTATTTAAAAAAATTCTTAAGAATAACAAATAAAAATTAAGTTTATATCTCAATAATTTTACAGTTTACGATACCCCTTCGTATTATTATTTAATCTAAAAGGACGATAATCGTTTAATTCAATCTAAAATTCAAATTTGTAAGTAACTGCAAAAGCAAAAAACTTCCTGGTTTACAGATTCAAGTTTTCCTAAAACATGCCACACCTCAAATGTAGTCATTCAATTCCAAGGAAAGTTACTGGTACAAAATCCAGGGCAAGGGTTAACTACGTGAATTTTCAAAAAGAGAACGAAAAATTTGTGGTCTGTAACCATTCCAGTTTTTTTCACAGATATAAATATAAAATAACCTTGAAATAAAAGAAACATTTTAGCTTTTTTCCAAATGACTATAGAAAAAATTGAAAACGTGCAAAGGAAACTACCAGCTATACATGTATACCATAAATTCACTAATAGCAAGACGAAGACACTCAATATATCACTACTGAAGATAAAAACAAAATATTAATATAAAAGATTATTACATAAAACTTGCAAATGGAGAATGATGCCAATTATATGTATGAAATCCTTAACTTTCCAGGGCGTTACTTCACAAAAATTGCCTGTTTTATGGATTGATTCTGAAGTGAATTTCTGCATTTAAGTTGAAAATTTTACCAGGCCATTCGGGTTGATTCGAAGTTCAGATAGAAAGCAACCAACTTAGAATTTGAGCAAAAAGTCAGTAAAAGACAATCAAGGCTTCGATACGAAGGCATTCGGTGAAACATTGAGGCACTGGAAACACTCGCAGCATAAAACTTTCATTCGAGTTATACCCTGACATGACAACAGCCATTAATATGGTCTATCGGGAAGCAAACGCTTTTGGTAACACTTCTGGCAGGATTCTACTAACACAAATTTGCAGGATATATTGAAGCACCTTTCATAACATGCTGCCTAAATTACGAATCTATTAGTAGAAGATGACACCCATCTTTGCTAAAACTACGTGAGCGAATGCGAGGCTAAACACTAAACCTCATTCTGATTTGGTAAAAAAACTGTTAAATGAGGTGAGAGAAGTATTAAATGATAGTTGAAAAACAGTCGTCTCATAAGCCTCATTGTCTTTCCTTCGCCGGTGTCACCTGAGAAGTGACAGTCGACGTGACGCGTCGTGTGTCACTTTATTCACAATATCTGGAGAGGTGGCCGTTATCCGAAATACGCTTGGGAAGAGGTGCAAAATATAGGTACCGCTACCGTCGGCGATGGCTTCAATAATTAAATTCAACAGATGGCCTATATTTCACCAGTGTGAAAGATTTATCCCAAAATATCTTTAGGAAATGTGCTTCCAATGCATGTGCCCGAACAACCCCAGGGCTAAGCTACCAAATGTATCATTTCCTTAATGTAACTAGTCGTACATATACAATTCATTACATTGTACAAGCAATTCTTTAAGATATGGATATCTCTATTCCGACATTTAAACTATTTTGTATTTTACACCTCAATTTGAAACCATAAACAAGAAATTTTTCAGCAGGATTTGGCTAGCTGCCTACTTTCATCACCAAGCACAAGATTTGCGGGAATTATACACGTATTTTAGGTGTCATTGCCTGTCAATCAATTAACTTCTTCGGCCTAAGTCAGGAGATTATAGCTGAATAGATATGGGAATAAAAACAATTTCACTTTGTAACCATGCAGATAGTAAACGAAGATGTATTTAGTTTTTAATGTAAATATATTTTTCACAGGAAAATTCTATGCCAGCCATCTACTTGAAGGAAAACAGTAACATTGTGAGAATCATAGAAGCAAAGAGTTTCAATTGTTTGGCATTCCTCAGACGTTCCCCAAAGAACTACAAGTAGTACAAATTTGCTATTTTTTTATCTTGAAAAAGATTCAGATGATGATAGAGAAATAGAATTGAAAATTCTTACTTCCTATACTTGACCCAACACTTACAATTAGTAACATCCAGTGAACCTAATGCGAGGATGACGTGTATCCGGTTTAATGGACGTTCACCTTTACACACGCCTTCAAGACAGAGAGAGAGAAAGAGAAACACGCACAAAGACTCGCACATGCTGGTTTGCTTTTCCTCGCTCTCAGGCACCTTGATTGAAATATCATTCCAGTTGCGCGAGAGCAACCACTGCCCCCCTCCCCCAAATCCCCGGCGCTCAGGTCTCTCAAATGGTCGCGATGTGGGGCATGGTCAGCGGTTGTTTTCGCTGTCCTTTGGTTACATTCGTACCTGTTTAGAGTTTCCACCGAACTGAGAACTAAATCCTTCTCGCTTCCAAGCCGGGTTTTGTGATGCCCCGCACTTTGCATAAAAATTATCTCTTGAGGACTTGAGCAATGCTCATAAATACTTCTCTGTAAGCATGGTTATTATGCGATTTATGATACGGTATGCCTCCAAACTGTGCCACTTTCCTCAAAGAATCTCTCTAGTTATGGGATACGAGAGAGTGTATGTGCACTAAAGGAAAACTTCGGAGAATAAGCAGTCGATTAGACTCCATGCAGTAAAAAAAATGTTTCCGCACAAAAACGAAAAAGAATCTATCATTTAACCTATCTGGAGTAGGGACAAGGACAAAACATACCCGTGTCACTACATAGGAAACTTTTTTCCTCGAGTAGGACTGTCCCAATAGTACTCGTGCGTGAATTTTTCCTACTGCTACTCTTATAAGTTCTTTAATTAATGCTTCCATATTAAATACAAGATTCCTTGAGCATTATGTTCACGAGAATTAATAAGTAAAAGCTATTAAACGTTCCTAAGTGTTCACTTTCATTTGATGCACATTGAATACCAAGAATGCTCCATCTTATTCGAGTGCAATTTCATCATCTGAAATTAATTCTGAGTCTTTTTAAAACCCTAAAAATAATAAATAAATCTGTAATAATAACACTCGCGTGGTATGGTATTCATAAAGTGATAAAAATAAATTATTTTATATTAACGGAGCAGTAAACCTGACTGCAAAATCCTAGCTTTTTACAACATTCTGATATGAGTTTAACGTAGTCACTAAAAAATGAGCTACCAAAACTTTTTACCAACAACCAACTATTCGGTATTTCATACTCTTCTGAGAAAGTGAGTTTTCCGCACTGATAGAGCTTTATTTTAGTTTTGAAAGTTATTTACTTTAAGGACTAGAAAGGATGCAATGTAATTAACGTTCGTATTAACCGGTTCCATTTCTTTTTATTCACTTAGAATTAACTCCCCACTGAATACCTTTCACCATAAGGCAAGGAAAACGAGAGAGTCTTAAATCTCAGCCATCAAAGGGCCTCGAGTAACTTTCCCAATTGCAGTGGTTTTTCCGAGAGGTTGCAAAATGTTAGAAGTAGGCACAAAATAACTGGTCAGCAACATAATAAATTTTCACTGTCCGGAACTAATATGCCCGTTTTTATCTTCTCCTGCCTTTGTCGACAGCAATTCGCATGCATTAAATTTGCGCCATATAAACTGAATGAAGTGTCTCAGAACAAACAGAAAATTATACACTCATGTCTTGGTAAGATTGAGTAATAAATCAAGTAATTCTGGTTTAAACCCCACTATTGTTACCTGTCCAGTTTTATCATACCCCACTTCCTATCCTATCCACATTTATCCTAGCTTAACACGAGTAGCAATAGTTAACAACCTCATCTCAAGTCCAATCAGGGTTGCCACTAATATCTTATTGCAATTTCACCTGACTACTTAAGATTACCCAGGCTGAAAAGCATGTTTTCCCATACTGTTCCTTGGAATTACCAAAAAAGCAATGCTTACAGTTCTTGACTTATTGCCTTAAATAAACTAAATTCATATACGTACACACTCTTCCGGCATACTCTGTTGATTCGGCCAAATTTGTTGGAGTAATTTTGGTAGCAAATATTTGATAAGTATTTTAGGAGAGAAGTGATGTAGAAATACACACGCGCAGCAATAAGTAAGGGAAAAGCAAAATAGGTCAAATCCCCAGAACACCTTGACCACCCCAAATTGGCCCACTGTCACGTAAAATTATTCACAATTATCTGAGGATGGTAAGAAAGCAAGAGTGAAGGATCATTCAACTATTCAATTAATATCCTCAGAATTTAGCGAGACAAACCCAGACATCTGATGACTAATTACTGATCCAGTGTCCATTCATAAAACACCAGTGCACTTTGCCGAAGAGGGAAGATATTTGCAACAAGTTATTCCATTCACTTTCCGGAAATTATTGACTTTCTCAGAATTCATTACCCAAATTAAAATTCCAGACATATCCAGTTTACCCGATGGGTGGCAGCCCTGCCTCTCCCCTCCCCTTTCGTACTCACGCTTTCCCCGTCTACCCTCCCCCTCGACCCATGCATTGCGCTCCTTCCCGGCAGTCACTCCTGCTGCTCGGCCAAGGGTCGAAATATTACGACTAGGGCAGCGTCATGAGGCAAGGAGACTGATTGAACCTCTCTAATAACTACTGTTTAGCGCACTCCAAAATGAAGTGCCATGTTTCTCTCCTTCAAATGGACAGAAACATTTTCAATGATAGTCAATCACGGGACGAAATTCCCGTAAGTAATTTCCAGCAATGCCTACCGTATTTAGGGTCACTGACAGCCACATAAGCCTGTCTCTAACTAACGAAAGATTACAGATTTATTTTAAAATTTACAGACACACTATAACTATTCTTACAATTAAAAAAATCACGGATTAACTGTAAGTATATGGCATATTAAATCCTTTTAATAACTCCCATAAACTTCTTCCAAGAAGTAAGCAAAAAGACCTGGTTCCGTTCCCAGTATCTCTTCCACAGAAAGGTCAGAAGCAGGCCTTCTACAGGCTGATAGTTACTTGGCGATGAAGATAGGTCGAAGGTGATCCTTCCACCGTCGTCTGTCATTAATTTCCTCTGCCGACCGTTCAACCTGGCTAATCTGGTGCACTCATTGAAACCTCAACAGATTACTTATTTGCAAAACATCTGACTTCGGGGATCGGATTGGTGCGGTGTCCAGTTCACTGGGTTCTCACCCTGAGGGCCCAAGTTTGAATCCAAGCAGTGGCAGAATTTTTCTGAGGCGCTGACCCCTCCTTGCTAGCTATGTGGAGAGCTCTTCAAGTCTTTCGTTACGAGTAGGCTAATTATGACGCCGGGTTTCCCTCCACCCTTCTCCCATTGCTTGGAAATGTGACCTATACCAAATTGCCCACCTAACCCTAATGGCACAATGGCCTCAGCTGTCGGCCACCTCCAATGACTACTACTAGTAATGCCACTTATCATCTCACGCTTCACTCACGTTTTGTTTTATAAGTAAATAATTAAATTTCAGGGGAATTCGTCCATGCCGGTGAAACTTTTATACGTCAATCACTCTTTCAAGATCATTCAAATAGTTGGGATCAGAAAATGTTAACGTTAAAACATTTAAGAACCAATAGGGAAATTATACCTTTTAAACATTCTATGATATTTTGACTTATTTAGTGCCATAAAATCACGTGATAATGTATAAACGAGGTGTGTTCAAAAAGTAAGGCGACTCTTCAAATTTCGTGGGAAAAGTACAGTTAATTTTAATTTTTTTGTTTTGTTGTGTTGGTATACATATCCCAAACATTTGTTTACAGTTTCAAAAATATTGCATATTTGTTTGTTATTGACAGATATAAATGTTAGGCGTGTTTTGTTGTGCTCGGAAATTTTCTGCTACAAAAACATGCATCAAAGAATTTCCATCAAATTTTGTGTAAAAAATAGAATTAAGTTCTCCAAAACATTTGAAATGTTAATAGTGGCATACGGTCAGTCTGTTCTGAGTAAAAAAATATTTATAAATGGTACAAGCTCTTCCAAGATGGCCGAGAAGATACCGATGACGAACCTCGCTCTGGACGCCTCAGCACGTCAACAACAGATGAAAACGTTGAAGCAGTGAAGAAAACTGTTTTGAAAAATCGTTGAATCACTATTAGAGAAGTTGCTGAAGATGTTGGCATATCGGTTTACTCGTGCAATGAAATTTTTCCGGATGTTTTGGGCATGAGACGTGCGTCAACGAGGTTCGTTCCGAAACTGCTTAATTTTGACCAGAAGAACTGTCGCATGGGCATGATTTTGTGGCCAAAAACAACATCACAATTATGACTCAGCCACCATATACACCGGATTTGGCCCCCTACGACTTTTTCCTGATCTCAAAACTGAAGAGACGCATGAAATTGGGGAGATTTGCGACGATTGAGGAGATAAAGACTGCATCGCTGGAGGAGCTCAAGGCTATACCAAAAAGTGCTTATCAGAATTGCTTCGAGGATTGGAAAAAGCGTTGGCACGGGTGTATTATATCTGGGGGGATTACTTTGAAAGGGACAACTTCAATATTGAAGAATAAACAAATATTTTTTTCATAAAAATATAAAGCCGCCTTACTCTTTGAACACACCTCGTAAATACGAAAAACACAAACATTTCATGGAAATAATTTATCAGAATAATAAATTCAAATATGAAAAACATAAAAATTTAATGAAAATAATTTATCGGAATAATAAATTCTTCTGAATAATCCCTTTTAGTTTCATAAATTAAACGCAGCTATTTATTTAAAATAAACAGGATTGGTTTTTATTGAAAGGGATTTGAAATTATGAATTCTTTTGTTGGTAAATGTGAAAATATAATAATTAAAACCTAACAGTCGTTAAACCATTACCTACACTAGTGCTTCAGTCCATGCCGTCCTGATATAATCGTACACGTATAACATTCGTCAACATCTTCACAACACGGTTCAAAGAGGTTCACAAAGACTCATAGTCATAACCTAATACTCATTATCTAGGAATTTACAAGTTTTATCTATCTTCTAGACCACCTTTAATTCATTTTTAGCAACTTTATGTTAGACAAATGGAATAAGTCATATTTTTTCAAAGTGTACCAATGCATGTCCACTGGTATGTTTCATCTCATTAGTCAAGGCGTGGTCTTAAAGATTGGAGCATGGAATCAATAAGCATTTGTCTTAAGGCTCTATATCGTGCGTAAATGATAAGAAGTGAAACCCATTTTCCAAGTGTTGTCGGGGTCGTCGTCAAGGATGCGAATTGAATTTCTTATCAATGTGAGATTTTATCCATTCGTTTCCGAAAACTTCATGCTCTTAAACTTTTCAGAAACAATTCTCTGTGATGACTAATTATCCTTTCTCGGTAAGGACAGAGACGGAACTTGAAGAATAGCATTCTGGTTCATTTATCAGAAATATATCATTCACAAAATTTATGTGATGTACCACTGTAGTACAATCCTTCATATATTTTCATTACCACTTCCTTGCTCAACTTGAAATTCTCCCTGTTTGACATGGAGAAGACAACTCTTTCCAGACTCCCCTGCAAACAGATTTATTATTTCAGTCGCTATATCCTCTGCCGCGCACCCTAGCATAGATATAGAAGACGCAGTTGAAAAAAAATGCCTCCATATTATCCTACATTCTATTTCTATGCAAGGCTATAAGAAAGCAAAAAAAAATACATATAGGTGCGGGTTTTAGATTTATGAAAAATTAAGGTAAGAAAACGACGATTTAACAAACAATACCGAGTTTTTCTTTGATACCCATGAGTAGGATTTTTTAATACTTACGAAAACATTCACTGATATACACAATAAAATATTTTTTGGACAGTTTAAGTATACATAAATTGAGGCTAAGTTTACAATAACGCTTTCAGTGAATAATCTGAATCTGTGAGTTAAAATACTAATCCTGACGCAACACTTTCCCATTAAAAAGCTTTGGTGCATTTTGAAATTCACGGTTTCTCTCCACAAAACTCTGCGATTAAATCCAATTAAAATTCCTATGGAAAGATAATATCGAAATTATAAAAAAAAATATCTGAGAAAATATATTTTTATATTTAAAAGGACCCCTGAGAAATTAACCGTACATTTAATCCTTTATTTATAGAGTACCATCACTTGAATTTGTTCCTTATTACAGACTAAATGACGTATCATTCCGTATGAATTTGGTTGGGAAGTTGGTAATACGTTTTAATTTCCTTAATAATTCGAAAAATTTTAGGGTTTGCTGGAACATAAAAAGAAAACTTTCCCTCAAACGATTTGCGAGACAACAAATTATTCGCTACTCGAAAAATCACAACGCGCCGCAAATTGTAATATCTTTCAAAAGAATCGAAAAAAGATAAAATAGATTGAAAGTGAAATCACTGAAAATAATCAAAAGTATCAGATTTTGACAAGCTAAAGGCAAACACGGCATTGAAAAAACATCTAAATTATATAATTTCTTTTTTAAAAAAAGAGCGAACCAAGAGATAACACGAAAGTTATGGCCCGTAAACCAATTAATTATGCCCAAGAGTATTGCATTGCCCCAAACAAATACGTAATACTACTTGAAGCACCAGAATCGGTTTGAATTTTTTACTTTGTTAACTTCGCAAAATATTTCTATGGAAACAAATGCTCGTAAGACGGAGGCTGAATTGTATAATGTCAGTAAATCATTCTTTACTGCGCACACGGATATTGCTACGTGAGTCGTTCAATAAACCCTTAGGAAAAATTGGATAAACAAATTATTTTGGAAAGATTTTTTCTTATTTTTCAACATGCGTTCCTTTCATCTCGATATGCACTATCACCTGCGTTTCTTCAACCTTTTTAAGGCGCCCAAAAAGTAGGATTTCGAAAAGTTCCCAAAATGCGCATCTGTGCTGGTGATGACCTCCTCTTTCGACGTGAACCGTTTTCTGCAGAACCATTTTTTCAAGTATGGAAATAAAAAGGTCACTCCGGGCCAAATCTAGTGAATACAGTGAGCGTTGTAATAATTTGACCTTTAATTTCATAATTTTGGCTATCTACGAGAGGAGAATTTTCTTTTCTTTGAGGACGATTTTTGCAGTAACGACGCATAATACCCTCCATTCATCGTTTGTCCTTCAGGCATTCAATTTAATAATCGATGTAGATGATCCCGCGAGCATCCCAAAAAACCCACGCCATCACCATGTCGACCGATTTCACCGTTTCCGCCTTCTTTGGAGCCGGATCGCCTTTAGAAACCCACTGTTTCAACTGTTCCTTTGCCTCTGTAGTGTAGTACGTAATGCATCTAAGTTTATTCCACCGTTATGTATGAACACAGCAACTCATTAGGATTGCGAGGTAAAAGCGCCCGACCAGCATCCGATTCAACCACATGATTGTATTTACTCTCCACTTAGAGCAAACGCGGCAAACAACTTGTCGAGATTTTTTTCACACCCAACTTTCCGTGCAAAACTAAAAACGTTGTACCTAGTGTAATGGCTGTGGCATTAACTATTTCGCGAACTCTTATTTGCCGATCACTCAAAACCATATCGTGGATTTTGTCAATAATTTCGGGGGAAGTCTCTTCCAATGGACTTCCCGAACGATGTTCATCATTTGTGGATGTACGGCCACTTTAAATTCATTTACCCAATTGTAAACAGTCGCAAACACAGGAGCAGTTGCCATTAACTTCATCCAACTCTGTTTTGATCTCTTTCGGTGTTAAGCCCCTTAAATAAGTGTTTTAAATAACCGTACGAAACTCATATTTTTCCATTTTCCGAAATAAACAACTGTTTACTATCAAAATGAAACATGTGTTGATAAGGCTGAAACTTTAACAGCTGTCTAATGTGAGAGATCTTACTAAAATCAAACCTTTTCCGATACTACGAACGTCATCTCTTGCATTTTCGACAAAATAATTGAGCTACCCACGTACTGCTTACCTCGTATACATCAGGCAGAATTTTCCCCGTAATATCCTTAGAATGGTCGATTATTGAGTGATATGTCGTAGAAGAATTTTTAAGTAAAAATTTTGTCAGGAAAAGTTTAACGAGTAAAAAAACAAATAATTAACACTTTCATTATATAAAATGTCCATAACTATTCATGACGCACTTTTTTAAATCAGAAACCACGAGAAGTACATTTAGAATTAATTTTTAAAATCTCCACGGAGGATCAATCAAAATAATTTCAAAGCATACACTATTTTTCGACTTCAAATGTTTGTAACATGAAATTTAGAGAATATTTAAAAGCTCAAAATTTTGGTCTCCCTGGAATTTCTGCAGGCGGTAAAGAATTATTACAGCAAAAATACAAGGTATTCGCGGTCCAATTCGTCCAAAATACCCCTAAACATTTTTTGGTTGTTAAAGTGCCACTAACCTAGCAGCAAGACCCTTGAAAAACAAGGAAACTAAACCTGGAGACCCCTTCGGTGGGATTCGTGTCTCTGCCCACTATCCCGCGCTTGACCTTCATTCGGCTGTGAGATTCCACACACGGCTTCCTTGGCGGAAGGAAGACGTGCAAAGTTTACGCCGAAACCACGTTTTGGGTAATTGAACGAGGTCAGTGCCACCTCACTCGAATTTCACTCAAATCTTGATAATCGAGAGTGGAAAGAAACGAGTGGACTCGGCGAGGAGGGCAGAATGCGCGCCACGTTGAAGGTTGACCGGATAGCCTCTATCCGCGACCGCTTGAGTTTCGGAGGGATTCATTAAGCGCCTCTTTTTTACCCGCTCGAATCGCAGCAAGGTGGTGCGTCATCACCGCTATGCGCATTTAACGTTTCTTTTGCGGACATTATGAATTCTGAGAAACCATTATCTTCTCCTCTCTTTTGCAATCGGTATATTGTCTCTGATGTTGCCTAGCAGTCCTCATTCCCTATGGTGGTGGTTACCTATTCATTGTTTTCGCTATTCTAATTTAAGAAATTATATTCAGATGTCATGCATACGACATTTTGATAAAAATATCTATACTTTTACTCTAACGTACATTCTCTCAAATTACCATGATACAATGTCATTTTTTGCGCTAGTTTTCATGTATCTTAAAATTGAAAACACAAGATTTTACACACGCTCTTAATGCGTAGGAGCACCACCAATGGCAAAATTATTGATTATAGTGAGAAGCACATGTCATTCTCACGTAAAACTATCGTCATGTGCTCAATTATATAAGAGTTGTAATATTTAACGGATAAGCACCCACTCACCTTCGTTTACATGCTATTTATTAATTTTAATTTGTGGAAATAGTATAGTTTCAAAAATTAACGCCTTTTAATTAGTCCAAAATAAGCTGCAGAGCACGTTTCAAAATTAAAAATACCCTCAGCGTGCTCAAAAATCGCACACACAAATAACCTGTTTACGAACTACGCATGAATGAATATTGCATTATTTCTCATCACTCGTCATTAGTAAATGAACTAATGTGACACATTGACTCGTGCAGGCACGATTAAACTCCATAAGGGCATTCGTCAGAGGAGATTTTCACTACCACTTCATTTTCACTAGGTGCTTCATGCTAATGCCCCGAATAAAAATAATATTTACATGTCTTTATTAGGACGAGATTGAGATTAAATAGTTCCAATCCCTTCCAACTAACCGTCAAAATATTGAAATCTGGTGATCAATACAAGATTTCTTGAATCAAACGAAGAGTTCATATCACAGCTTTTACATTGAGACTTAGGAGCTATTTCGTATTAATAAGACCATAACTTGTAGAATATTTAAAAAATTGCGAGTGCAGAAACATCTAAATGATTTGTGGATAAACATCTGAGGATTAATTAAAAAACGAAATCCTTCAGGTTAGGCGGGTGGACCAACATAATAGTAGGTCGAGCAAATGGTATGACTCCAGGGGGGACTTCCCATTCGTAATTAAATATCCCAGTTTTCTCCAATGGTTCACCTTCGATTCCAATTCATTAAATGTATAACATTTTTAGCATTATTTTTTTCAAACACTACACGAATGAGAGAGAAACGTCACACCACGAATGCTCAAAAATTCTCAGTCTATTTATTTAATGCCAGGAGAAAGTAAACAGACACAAAAGTAACCGTTTAAAAAAAAACTACTATTTATCAAAAGAAAGCGTCACACTTCAGATGAGAGACCTTCGATAGCGAATATTTAATTAAAGAGAGTAAAAGGTAATGAGAGTTAAATACCAAAATCGAGGAAGCAGGTAGCAACTTAAAATAGATATGCACACAAACAAAATTAAGGCGAGTTAAACGAGAAAGGCTGTTGAATAAGTTGAAAAAGTTTTTCCATCGTAATTAATTTCAACATAGAAGTTTAAGAAAGCAATAATAGCAGAAATATGTGAGGGAAAAATGAACAGATTAACGTTATCAGAGGGTTAGGTAGCGGTAGGAGACGGTCACAAAAATTCTCCAGATATTTATCAAGAATTGTCACTAAGATAAATTGGGCTGCCTTTTACTATGTCATACGTCGGTGGTCTGAATAGTTTCCGACTTGAATAAAACAATGAAAATGAGAGAACGTTTTACTAGACGCTCAAGATGGACAAAATTAAATCCTCAACAAGACACATTTTCACGGATACTCTGTTTCCATGAAAATATTCCCAGCGTTCATCTTGAGCGTTTGAACGTAAAAAAACGACTCAAGGCTCGTGCATTTTATTACGCGAATAAATACAGGAGACGACGCGATGAGCGATGGGTTTTTACAAAGACAACAAACATTGACGCAATGTAACTCGTCTCACCCTTCAGTTATTAGGTTTAACCCAACTGTAACTGGTCTCTACGTTCCTCTTCCTATTTTCATTCACTATGTGGGGCTACCCACAGCATCGAATACGTGCGTAATTGAAACGCAACGGATCACAAGCTTCGCAGCTGCCACAAAGGCACTCGCTGGCGTCAAGAGGCGGCGGGAGCCCTTTCGAGGAATTACCCAGCGACGGTGGATGACGCACCCGGCCACGACTCCCACCTACCCCCACTATGCCTCTCCTAAGCCCCTTCCGTCGATGGAGCTGCTACGGGGGTGAAGGGCGCGGCAATTGATGACGGGAAAGAGAATGAGAGGATGAAAAAGAAGCGAATGGGAATAAGACGGCAAGGCGATAATGACAAAGGGGCCAACCTGCCTCACCGAAACATACCAGAAAGTCAGGGGGAGCAACATTCAAGCTCGACTAGGCCAGGAGTCAGAGAAAAAACTAAAATGCGGCTGATTTGCAGCGAAATGTAAGTTTGTAAGCTCCGCAATTTTGCGCAAATTTAAGGACCTAAAAATTATGACAATCAGCCACTTGATACACCTATCCTTACCCATGAACGAAGTTTATTTTGCGGAAACCTTCACGAAAACAACATTTTTTTGTACTGCGTCACATTTTTTTATTCAAATCAGTACCACCAGTTCTCTTTTCTATGGACGATGACATATATCTTTAATCCATCACAAGACAGTAGAAATAAACAAAATATCTAAAAAATGTAAACAGTATGAGGAACAAATTATTTTTAGTTTTAATCATAAATGTTCAGTGAATATTTATGATGAAATATGACTGTAAAATGTTTCCTTGGGTTTTCTTAGTTTAAACCATGGCCCGTAAAATTGGTATTCCATGTTACCGAAAGTACTTAAAGAATGTATTTTACTGAATTGATAACTTTAGACTAAATATTCTGATGCAAACGCAGTACTTATTACGAGGCTTAATTGAAAACCATTCCTCATTTTTATTCTCATAAAAGAATTACTATTCACCTAAAGTAAACATCTGAGTCTTGTACAATGACGATATTCTGCAAGTGCATTACAAGTATAAGATTTAAATTAATAATAAGAATGACAAATTTCATAATCACAACTAGGTAAATTTTCAGATACTGCAATCATGTTAGAATGGAATGATGTAAGAAGAATTTGTCCCCATTTTAAATGCCAATTCAATTGCTATAGAAAAACTCACCCCTGACTGCAATCGAACCATTTGTGTGCAAGCAGAGTAATATTTCATGGCAATTAGGAATTGTGAAATTAATTTCAATAATAATAAATTGCAGTAAAAATCGACACTTCGAGTACCAAGAATTTTATACTCTCCGTACCATGGAATTGCTTAATTTTCAGTTTGGGATTTGGAAAGGGTGTAATTAACCAGAGGCTACATTGAATGCGCCTGAATCATAAAACAGCCTATGGTCGACTCTGTGAGGTCAAACCGTAAGTCTTGATTGCCATCTCACATTACTCAAATGGAAATACACGTTGGTTTATGCAAGAATACATCCACGTCAATTTCATAAGTCTTCCAAGCGGAAACCGAACTGAAAACAGAAAAATCTTTGTCACGAACTTCGAAGAATTGAACTTTGCAGTGGAAGCCATGACTAGGAAATACGAAAACAAATTGGTAGAACCCACAGCATAATGGGACGTGCGGCAGTTTTTACACAGAAGTCTTTGTTCTTTCAGAGGAAATCCTTTCGGAATGGTGGATGGAGGGGGAGGGAGAATATTTGGATGGAGCGAGCGACACCTTGGAGAAAAAGAGAGGGAAGGGAACTCCCAGCTTGAAAGACCGGATTGCAGGACGTCGACAAAGGGGATGACGGAGAGGAGATAATGGGTGGGGAGTTCGTCAGTTAAGGGGAACACGGTAAAAACAGGAGGGATGTGGGGGGAGAGATTTCAACGGCTGATAACCGCAAAGGCGGGTGCGGGGGGAGAGTGTGCTCGAAGGGGTGAGTTTTCTGAGGAAGCACTGGGATGAGGGGCGCTAGGGGATCACGGGAAGCGTGGGAGAGGAGGGCGGGACGGTTCTGGGGGAGACGACGGGGACTCGGGGCGGAAGGATGGGGAAAGTCTTGTGAGAACAAGGACAACGACTCCGATTGGATGGTTAGCAGCAAAAGAACTTATGAGCAGTATAAAAGTACCCCGGGTCTCATCAGGGAGTACACTCCAGTTCGACACGAGACATGAAGAACGCAACTGCATTCCTACTCCTGGCGGGCCTGGCGGCGGTGGCGTACGCCGGCCGCATCTACCGAGACACGAAGTATACCAACAAGTACGACAACGTCAACGTGGATGAAATCCTGAGGAGTGACCGTCTTGTGAAGAACTACTTCGACTGTCTCGTCGACAAAGGACCATGCACTCCAGAGGGCTCAGAACTAAAGAGTGAGTACCTACTTGATTAAAGTCATAAACTTCTAACTAACTGTTCGCTCACGATTAATATTCCACAAGGGGTAATTTTTTAAGAAGTTCCTACTTTCCTGTGTAGTAGCTAACATTACATAGGTATTGTTGACAAGTCATTCACTGAAACGTGGTACTATTGAGAGTGAAATTTTATCATAAATTATCGTGTTTGCTTCGGCTTGGAATTTGGCAATCACTCTGGGCCTTTGAAAGAGAAAATGATATAATTTTTTACGTCATAAATTGATAAAAAGACTAAAATATTTTTAGCTTTTCTAAAAATTTGTCATATGTAGTTCATTTGCATATAATCTAGGGAAAACTTTTGTGAAATTCACAAAATATCGAGTTTTTCATCATAAATTCAAAATAATCAGTAGGGCATCGGGATATTCATTCACTAGCGCTAAAAAAGATAATTATGGTGTTTTTTTTCCGGACGCTAATCACTCAAAATAAAAATATAGAATATTAAATAAGCGAAAGTGATACATGAAAAAAGGCTAAATTCACCCAAATTATGGTAAAATATTTGACAATTTCTTATGCCCACTTAAAAATAAGGCGTTTATTTTACAAATAAATTAATTTAGTTAATTAAAAATACGTTCTAGCGCAGCAGTATTTATCAGACCTAACCGTTGTTACATAAGATTTTCCTTAACGCCTCCTTTATTGCACGATTTGAATTCCAGCATACTTTAAGTGGCAACTGCTACCCCAGACCACTCCCTTGATACCAATACGTACATCGTGGCTGTTATTTTTACAACCCAAAAAAGCCAGCAAGGAGCTACGTTTACTTCAAGTATCACCTTTCTAATGGATAAGACTCACGAATACAGAGAAAAATCAATACGCCAAATACACTGAATCTCATTTAGTATCATTCTATTTTGTTTAATGGTCCAGAACTGCTCATATTCTCCAGACTCTACAAATTAATAAATAACGAACTTCGGTAATGTACAGGGAAAATTAAGCCAACATTTCACTTCTTCGAGGTTACATTTGTTTATTATATCTTCGATTTTATATATGAGAAAATGTTCACTTTCCATGAAGTTTTTCGGCATATCAAATTATATTTTTCGTAATATATTTTCACTTCCGATTCATTGGGAAAATAAGTAGAGTGGTATTACTTCACTGGAAGGAGATTAAATGGCAACTGTTTTTCAGCAGAAAAATATAGCCCAAATCATACCTCCCTAATCACTAAAATGATTCCCGTGGGATCAATAATATGCAGCATAATCAATAATTGGCATTGACGAATACAACTCATACAGGGCCAATTTTACTTCCAATAAATATTTGCAATAATTGGTGAATCGAATTACAAAATCTGTAAAATGCTATTTATCTCTTTTTTTATCGTCATGGATCAAGTTCAAAGAAACCACGATTTTATAACTCGCCCTTAGAAAAATGTTATGCTCATTCGTCTGCGAAAGTTCATTTAATTTATTTTCTTCTGTTTACCTTGCAGAGAGCATCCCCGATGCCTTGAAGACCGAATGCGCAAAGTGCACCGAGAAACAGAGGGAGAAGGCAGAAAAGGTCATACGCCATTTGATTGACAAGAAGCCAGAGATGTGGGCACAACTGGAGGCCAAGTGGGACCCCAATGGAGAATACAGGAAGAAGTATGAAGCCGAGTACAAGAAGATTAAGAATTAGAGTGAAGACGAGCGTTGAAGTCACCCGTGTCCTCCGAGGTAGCCATGTGTTGTCCACGAATAACCACGGATTCGAACAAACTTTGCAACCCTCTTAGGAAAGAGAGCTGAACAATCCTCTTTGGAGGTGGTGCCGATGATGAGATTTCCATTGATACAGCACAATTTCACGCGTTTCTATAAAAACAGAGGTATCTATTCCTCTTCACAGTTTATCTTTATGAAAAGAACACCATTAAAAAAATAAACCAAACCAAAGGTGATGAACGTGTGTCTAAACTCATCTAGTAATATGTGTGCCTTTGAATAACTTTTGCTGGAAACTGTTGTTGACTATAATAAATATTTCTTTTAAAAAATGAAACAACCCCTATGTTTGCACTTAATTTTATCTTTCATAGTGAGTTACCCATATTCGCTGTAAATGATTGCATGATTCATTTCGTAACCATGCTAATGATGATATACTAATTATATTTTAATAAATATTTAGTCAGTAATTTTCTTACTATCAATGCCTTCAATTTTGATAGATTTTCTGATTTTTTTCATATTCTGAATTCTTTAGTTTCACAGCACAGTTTACAGTTTGATGCACAAAAATTAACATTTTCAAATGTCATCAGTTTACTGATTATTATGCTTTACTTCGTGACTTTATATGCCAAAAAAGCCTTCAATAACAGCAAAATACAGTCATATTCTGGAAGAAAAATACTCATATGGGCATAGAGATGAACCTTGTAGAGTGTATTTCCGCGAATATCCCGTACTTCAAATTGACTTTTGCAAATTCCCTCCTCCCGTATTTTTCTTTTCCTGTATTCCCCCCCTTCTCCTTCATTTGTGTTAAATGTGCAACTTTCTTCACATCACACGTTTATTTTTGCTTCTAATGAGCCTCCGTAATAGAAAATATGGTATTGACTTCAAAAGGGAGTCAAAGCTCCATTTTCAAAATATAATTTCTTCCTTATTGTGTACACGTGCAAAAATAATCCAATGATGAGGCCGCAATTCCTCAATTTATTTTCCCTAACTTAAAAATTAGTTAGAAAATATAAAAAATACACTAATTATGCTACACGATAATGCTTATCATAATAATTTCACAATCTGAATTTCTCCCATTCAAATTTCCTTAGCTAGTTGTGGTGACGATGGAGGTAGAGTAAGCTCTCATGAAAACCTCAGGTTTATAAGCACTTTCCTTTAGAGTGGTTTGTAAACAAAATATAACTCTTGCGACGGGGGTAATAACTTAAAAAATACGACATGAAAATAGATGACTCAGTGCTTGTTTCCTGAGAAAAAATGATGAAAGCACTCAATTGAAAAACGTTTCGACGTTCGATTTCCATATTGCACACATGCCTGCGCCTCGAGGCGTAGTAACGACAAAGTGCGCCCAATAAGATTTATTGCTGACGTAAAGCAGCCACCAAACTCGTTGATTACTGTTTCGAACAATTAACAGGCCCAAAAAGTTACAATGTAACCATTAAGAAAGCATGATTTCAGCGGAAAATTAAGAGAAATATACAAATATACTACAAATGAAACTAATACGAGTTTAAATGATGCAAGATAGATAGAATAATACAAGAAAAGATGGAAGAAATGTAAAGCTACAAATAAAAACATAAATTGGGGAATAAACTCAAACATATTATTATGAATATCGGCACAGGTTAATAATTCCGTATCATAGAATGTATTTGAAATAGTGTACTAGAATAAGGATGAATCATAGAGGACAATTCATTGATGGACGATGAATTCCCAATCATTATACCACTGAACGATTGAAATGAGTTTTAGCAAAATGCTAGGCATTCACATCGGGAGTAACGACCGAATTACATTTAATGAGTATAAAACTACAAGATAATAATATATTGTACAGTTCAGAACCATTTTTAACCAAAATATATCGCTTTAACATTCAACTACCTTTACCTCAGAAATCCCTCGGATGTTCCTGAATTGAATGCACATCCGAGGGGAGGGAAAATGTTAAATCTCCGATTTCACAACAAGCGGTAATATCACGGAAGGGACCATAAATATTAAAGAAATACGAGTTGTGAATCACAAACTCTCATTAGAATGGAAGAAAGCTTTATATCCGACTATGACAGCAGAGCGATGAGATTAGCCAATGGACAATTACTATGTTTTATTAAGCACAAAGCGGATAAAATGTTTTAAAACTCCAATTCTGCTTTTCCGTAGACGTTCTGGAAAAGATGATTACAACATGCTACGAATTAAGACACATTAATAGAAGTGAAGAATATGTGAAAACTCGGTGAAAACTACACCCATGAAATCACTATGAAATTCTAACCAGATGTAATTGGGGTCACTTTTACGTTAGGCTTAAATGAATTGTCCAAGGAATGGGAACCACTACGGCATAACGCATAAAAATGTTCCATGCGCCTATTATAATGACGTAATGAAGTGGGAAACCACCTGATATTGGATTGGGAAGCCATTAAGGCGAGATCGATCCGGTTTGTGCGCAACTTGAAAATAATACAATGACTCAAGGTCCTTCGGTGTGCAAAAGAGAAAAAAAGTGGATCCCAAAGACAAAAATGAAGATAAGAATACAACACCTCGTTGCTGAAATGGAACAAGCGAAAGTTACATTGAACCTGCTTAGAAATACAAATGGGAGAGGTTTTGACACTATCACTAACGTGGAAACTATCTCCAAGCGTAATTTCTCAATCTTAAAAGGTGCAGCGAATTCCGTTTAAATTCCGCATAATCAAGCCCTACGGACTCACTAAAAAGCCCCTAACGGACGTTATTTTTAAGTGAAATCAAACGACTAGGGTAAGTGTTTTAGTTCTTAGGAACCCAGAAATATTATCAGACAAATTCCGATACTAGGCAACGAAATACACTTAAATTCTTATTTCTTTACCACTCTTCATGGCTGGAAATATACTCGTAACATCATTTTGGAATGGTAAGTAGGATTTATTCCCACCGTGGCGCGCTGTTTAAGTATTCTAATATCGAGGCAAAAGATTACAGCATAATGATTAAACTGAACCGAAAACCAAGTGAAAAAAATCGAATGAGGTAATCTTTTACGAAGCATAAGATGATTGCTTTGACATTGAGAATTCTCATTTACCATAAGAAAAGATCTCCGAGTCGACAAGTGGAGACCGGGTATTCAAGCCGAGCGAAAATGAAACTGGTTCTAAGAAAAAAAATTGAACAGGTGACTCGCTGACGCAACGCGAGGGCACTGGGTCTGGCCGACATCTTCCAGAGCCGCAATTCTGGACTTTATTTTTAAGAAATAAACGATTGGTTCCAGGGACTACTATTATTTCACAATTTCAACTTTGCGGAAAAAATAGAAAATAAAGATTTCAAGCTTAAAATAAAGAACAAAGGAGCACCGCGAATGATATCACATTACACATAGTTTCAGAGCGAAGCCGATAATTAACATTGATATATGAGAAAATAAAGGATATTTGCATTAAGTAATCTATATTGATCAATTTTCATCTGATTCACCCCTGTTTTGTTAAATCGAAAGGACAAAAAGGAAAAGAAACAGAAGTACGTCAAACTGTTCCAGAAACACCTTACCGTGAAATTTCCAACCGAAGAGGACTTGTAGAATTGGGTTGTCTGCTTGCAGGGTAATGGTCAGCCTAGAACAAAAAAAGCATCTTTGGAATTAATGAGTTCCCACCAGTTTTTTAGGCTCATTTACATTTTGCTTACGATAAAGTGTAAATCAGTCCTCGAGGAGGGATTTGAACATGCTACCTTCACGGTTAGCCAGTAAACAACCTACTCGCGGAACGAGCGGTGTTTGTTCATTATTATTTTTGAAACAGGGATCGAATAGGGCTAAAATCTTATTTTCTGTTTGTTCCACTTGTTCTTTGGCTCGTTAATGATACTGGAAAATGTGGATAATTTGTGAAATAAAACAGAGCACTCGTTCCTGCATGTAAGCGGAAAGTTCATAGAGAAATTTTTCAATAGAAAGCTGAGCCGTTGATTCGGACTCTTGAGAGACTTGGGAACGACTAGAATGGATGCAATTAATTAAATGCAATTTGACAAGTGCCCTTATATTATCAGGAGGATCAAAATATTACTGTAAAACAAAACCGAGGTGCCCAAGACAAATCTTTGCCGCTCACGAAAAAAGTAGGGTAATTGAAAATACAAAAGCCTAGTTATGATATGGAGTAGCTGAAAAGCTACACACTATCCCGCCTTGTTTTGATCAATTCGCAGTTAACTCAGTGAATTTTAAAGATTAAGTTTTGAACAAAAATTGCCAATATCCATTGTTGAATGAAATTTTATTCAGTTGGGGAGCTGTAACACAGTTTCCGTAATTCTTTCTTCCCAACTCTTACTTTCGGTATTATAGCCAGTCAGGTAAAACGCGATGAATTGAGCGGATTGCCAAATATTTTGTGACGATAAAAAGTGGAAGAGATGAACCTAAAAAAAAACTTAAAATCAAATTGATATCCTTCATATGACTTTAAAATGGTTACGCAGTCCTCAAAACAATTTTGCGCAAATAGTAGAAACACACGTATTTTTACTTTTATACCTTCGACGAGTTTAATTGCATGTGGTTGAAATACTTTGTAAAACAGATATTTTCGGAATCAAGATCCTAAGTTCGAATCCTGCAGAGATTTATTTAAAAAAACGAGCTACTCTAGTACATTTACTTTCCAGCAGAGTGCGGAGCTTACCGAAGGACTCGGAGGATGTTCTTGAGGGACAGCGCCATCAATAGTAGAACTAACTGAATAAAGGTATATAATTCAAACACATTCAGGAGGTTATATTGTAGTTCCAAATCGGAGGATCGTCGATATTACTCGTTCCTTATAAGGTATACAACTTAAAGGATGTTAGTACGTCAAACATCAAATGCCTTGAGAGGTTTTAAATATCTATGGTCCTCTTAAATAAAGCACTCACTGCAGCTGACATGGAATTTAAATAGTGAAAGTATGACATTAGGTAATTTGTGAAAGTAATAATTAAGCTTGCAATTTGTATAAAGTAATTAAACAGTTAAGATACAATCAAGGGTCATATGCAACGAAAATAATTAACAAAACTAAAATAAAAAATTAATTGACGAAAAACAATTAACAACTCCATCGCCTAATGTGGAACCCAAAAATATCAAGGGGCCCAATTTTTTTTGTTTCAATGCTATTCATGTAATAAGAATGAAGAATATGTTACCATTAGATACTGATAGTATCAGAATGTAAAATATATCAATTTGGCGATAATTTTCAAATAAATCATAATTTTAAAGCGTCTTTGGGGAATCGCATTGGCCTGATTATAATCACAACAACCGAGCTAGTTGGAGGCAACTGAAAGACAAATGTAAAGAATTGAGGACAGTCGGCAAACTTTCGTGCCCTCTTGCTTGCCTGTCAAGTTCTTCAGTATTATTTTTGGAGGGATTCGAACGATAGCCTTGTGGTCGTATGACTTGAAAGCCATTATTAATGTTGAAAAGGGCCTCTGATTTTGGCGAAATGGTAATATTATTTTTGAAGTGATTCCATATGGCGAAAGAAAGAGTTAAGAAATAAGTTCTTCAATGGTGGTTGGCTAGTACATAAACCGGTCATTAGATAAACAATATTATAAAAGCAGTCATATACATCTTCCAACACTCATGATTCAATTCAACTTGTAATTTTGCTTACCAGTTCATCCAAAATGGAATATTCCCAAGTTATTTTTATGCACATTTTCGAGTACCCACCGAATATTGCGTTATTCCTCAAAGTTGTCCCTTACCTTATCCCTTTCATGATGGTTAAAAACAAACTTGTTCATCCAAAAATACATGCTCATTTAATTTTTTCTCCCTTCAACTGCTAACCTTTCGTGGATTTTATTTATTAGTTTCCAATCTAGGACCCGACAAACCCACGGCTCGTAGTTAGAAGAAGTCTTTGTTTTGTTTTCTAAATTGATATTCATTATGTTTGCAAGATATGACAAAGGCTCTTTTAATGTTTAATATTCGAAGTGACATTGAAATGTGTGTCAGGAATGATCAATGTTCTATCATGTTTTTTTTTGCCTGAATGATTGTTACGTCTGTAACGATTAAGTCTGAGAGACGTCAGAAATGACCTGTACACAATGTAGCATGACAGGATCGAAAGGTGTCCCTGAGGAATAACACTTGCTCGCAGAGGAGGAAGTAAAAGGTACGTATTAGAAATATAATTCGTGGACAGGTAAGATTGACATCGGGAGTTCTTAAGGGAGCAATATTGGGCCACTAATATGTTTAGTTTACAAGACATTGTTTCCGATTTCTATCGTGATGAGGATAATAATTCACCAAAAAATGCATCTTGTATGGGTAAATGGAAATTAATTTAACGAAAATGGCGTTACTGTGAAAGCACCTGGATAATATTTCTGAGTGGATTACAACGAATAAAATGAGAAAAAGCGCTAGAGAGGGAAAAACAATGAATTAACACCGTAAAAAAATGGAACGGTATAAATAAATCAGATGTAAATAGTACAGAGAATCAATAACGAAGGACTTCATGAGGAGAATCCATGTTAAACATTTTTCCGGCAAGACATGAAGCAATATGCATTACGCCGATCACATTGCTACGGTCGTTTTCCAAATTGAAAGTTGCCGTCGTACAAACAGAATGAAAAACGCGGTAGTCAGTTAATATTTCTTCTCAACTACTATGGTTTCACCACTGCTTAGTATCATCACCACCACTCATCTGTTTATTTCAAGCAGCGGTAAAACCATGTTAGTTGAGAACAAATATCATTTGTGGAATTGCTGTGTTTCATTTCGTCTGTAAGAGAGAAAAAATCCACCAAGTAACGGTTACAGTTGCATAGCAAGTTTCCTCTTTTCCACTTGGGTCCCATGCATTCGCGTCAAAAATTTGCCTGGTTGCAGCAATGTATGCTTATCCTATCGGATTTTTTGCGCCACTTTTAAATTCCTTATTACAATACAGATAGTGAGCCCAATGTTTAACAGGAAATTAAAATGAAACTCTATACGAGAGAGAAGACATGTTAAGCAATAAGCCATGCATGGACGATCCTTTATGGGGAAAGTGGCCAATATTTTTTTAATAAAATACATAACGGTGGGAAAAAACACAGTGAAACGGTCCTTTAATGGAGACCTGATGAAGTCCAGCGGTGATTTTAAAAAAATATATGAAATGATTCCAATTACGGACTAATACGTGTATGTCACCTCTTTGATTCGAAAATAACAAACCACTACTTTTCAAAATTAGAGCAAAGTGGGCAGGAAAACATTCTTGAATTCTGGACTCCAATAATCCTTGCCTCCGGTAATATATGCATTACACTTTTTAAGTAACCCATAAGCCAACCTGTTTGCACATACTAACACCGAATGATAAACATATGTCTCTGGAATTCCAACGGTTATTTCTGGGAGGAGCCCTTTCAAAATGCTAGGGATAAAAAACTAAATTGCCATTGGCTTTCTAAATACTGGCTTCTCACTTTCGCAAGGCAGGAAGTGAAGAGTAGGAATATAGATGTCCTTGCGGACTATTGTACCCACTCTCACTAATGTTTAATACATATATATAAAAATAGATATATCGTGGGTCGCGGTAGTTGAGGGGTAGAGCGTTGGATTACTGACCGGAGGGCCTGGGTTCGATTACCGGGTAAACCTCTCTGAGCACCTGCAGAGGTCCACCCAAGCTATGTGATTTTTAAGGTACCACACCTTCCTGGAAAAGCACAACCGGCAAAGGGAAAGGAACTGGCCCTCCTACCCTGATGTGTGAATTTCACACGCCGTCGGGCTTAATACTGACTGGGTGAACTCTACTATGACCTACCAAACCGATCTTCGGTTTGATTTATTACTGTGTTTATACGAGAACCTCGTACCTTGAAATAAGTAAATTACGCTGCCGCATCCTGTAAAAAGTTACACTCATATATGCTTCAAGCCTTTGTTTCAAATGTCGGATAATTCTTATAGGTCCCGATCGGCTGACTCCGCACAATCTCGCGTTCTGTCTAGATCAGGATTTAATACTCATCAAGCCACCCAACTAAAACCGGACAATGTCCTTGACCAATTTGGTAGGAGTCGCTAAAGGTGAGGCGAGTTTTTACTCAACGTGCTTTTTTGTGTAATGTCTCAGGTCAGAGAACCTTAAAAAGAACATGAATACAATTTTTGAAATAGGAGTCAAGGGCTCCGCCATTGAATACTGTATGTAAGGTGGAAATTATGGAATAATGGATGAATTTTGGGCGTGCGCCATAGTCCATGAGGGTCAAAGTTCATGAAGATAGGCAGACTAAAACATTTATTCTGAAAGACTTGCTACAATTATTCTAATTTTCAGATAACTTCGACACGCCCTCTTCCGATTCGACTGTATAAAAATAACATCCGAGTAACGACACAAAAGGCTTGAAAGAAATGCAACGCTTGCAAATATTTTACAATTTTTCAAACCAAGTCCAGCTACATCATTGTTGTCTAACATGGACGTACGCCGCACGGGGGAGAGGGAGTAATCGAATATTTGGAGCATAAATTTAAAAAAACAATGTTATTTTCATCTTGTTTTAAGTCCCTATTAAAATGATTTTGTAACAACTTGGGTGAAAAAAGCACGTAGTTAATAAACTAAAAAATTATCTTAAATTAAATTAACACCTTTTAGGACTTTTTGGTGTCTTTTTTTTTGAGATTACACAACCCCCATATAATATGGTGCCCATAACAGCATTATATGGATAGACGTTTCCCTCGCCTTGTATTGATCTTCTTCAGGTAAATATTACCTAATTACCGCTGCTAGTTTCGTCGTTTTATCGTATACCCCTTTGGGACCTTCCTCTTTCTGATCATTATCTCTAATGGAAGCTGTCGTGTCTCTAATGGTGATAAGAAATCAATTAAGATAGTCAAGTAAACAGAGAGAAGAAAAATATTAGCGACAATAACGGCCGTGAGAGCCTATGATCAGTGACAGAATGAAATGAAAAGGGTTATGTGAAATAAAGATAAGCGGTAGCAGTTGAATCGCTCCTTATAATGCGTGCTGTAACATGGAAGAAACGTTAAGCCACGTAATGCCCCATACATGCAGTCACACTCGAAAGCCACCATAAAATCATCAAATCCCTGCGAAAGCCTCTGATCTACGATCCCGAAATATTGCATAAAAATATCGTTTCAAATTTTCATTCATCCTTAGCATCTGTAGATAATTTATAATCTCATGCGTATAAATACGGGATTAAAAATTTATAATTCCCTCGAGAGTTCCCGATAAATCCCGAACTGGTTGTTTTTGTTTTTACGATTTAGCATCTATATGGTTCTTTTTGTAAGTATATCATCAAGTAAATAGGGTCAACAGAATCGAAATTTTAGTTTATGAAGCGCTGGAAACTTAGAATACGTAATTCGGCAGGCAATAAATTTAATTCCTTGTAAAAGTAGGTCACTTTTCCTTCTGTGGAAAACCAGTATTGAATCAGATGACTTCGCATTAAATATTTTCCAAATCGTAACCTCTTGCCAAGTCAGAATTTTGAAAAAAGAAAAAACTTTACTCCTAACGATGGCATTTAGTCCAACTTTTGAGACTTTTTTTTACATATTCTCCATCCCTTTGGTTTAATCCAGCACTACGGAAGACAATGAGACATCCATTTTCTTTTAGCACAAATTGGGCAGCGGAAATATTTCTCAAGACAGGCCTTCATTAGCCTTCGATGAGACGAAGAGCTGGATGCTAATTGACGTAACTTTATGTTTCCTTAGAAATCAATAAGTATTCATAGGAACTACGATCAACTGGTTCCCATAGAAATAATTGGAAGTAGCTCAGTGAAAGTGAAAGGTTCGCTCGGAAAAGGGTTCCCTCAAATTTGTAAAATAAAGTACATAATACGAGAAAACAAAGGTAATTAATCTCGAAAAAAACTAAAATTAATTGACTCAGAAAAATTAGTAATGTTTGGTCCTTTTTTTCGTGGAGAGAAAACGCAATAAAAATTCCTTGCTCATTTCAAAGCGTGTTGGCCGATTCCTCAACAAACGAATCCTCCACCGAAAATACGCAAACAATACTTACGTTAAACGATAGATTATATATTATGCAGTAAGGTTTACAATAACATCATTAGGAGCTTATTTAAAACATAATACCAACCATTGACACGGGTACAAAATTCAAAGGCGTTAAACAGAAAAAATAATTTAACAATTGCCATCTGAAGCTTCTGACCGAAATGCAAAATGTACGTTCGGATTACCGACCCCAGTTCCCATGGCCATGTTGGGGAGGTCCGTCCTCTGAAGTGATGGGAAAGGAAGGAGGAGGAGAAAGGAGGAAAAAAGGAGGAAGAGATAAATGAAAGTATTCCGATCAAGGGAAATTAAGTATAAGTTTCACTACTACATATTTCATTAATTTTTAAACACGTGATCAGTAATCATAACTTTTAATTAATTAATCTTATGTATCATTTTTGATCATTATATAACCCATATTCATTCATAGTTAAACTGAAATACATTTTTGAAGTAATTAACTAATCTTTTAAATGCAATGATTTTTGTCTATTCCCATTGGTCCCAGGTATGAATATGTGCCAAGACGCATTAGGTACGCAATTATTTTCATACATATATTTGTAAGCGATTTGTGTTAATATATTATTACTAAAAGAAGGAAAGAGAAATGATTACTACCCACAGAAATCGTTTTTTCCTCTTTTTCATGATTAATGCGTACGTTACTCAGGTTATCCTTCAACCTTGAGAGCCCTCATAAAGACCTTCTAGATATCGCCCATGGTGATATGACTTGCAAAGGTGCCCGCATGCGTCTCCATAACTTCTTTTTGGAGTTCACGATGGTGAGTCATTTTTTCTAGAATCCTCTTATAGAAGCAGCAATCAAGAGTGACACTAAGTTCAACACTTTTGAAGAATGATCTTCGAATGCGTGTTGCCGAAATTCGTGGAGATAATCCCTCAGTATGAGGGTATACAATTAACAAGCAACATCATTCATATTATTATCATGTCTCAATATCATTTTTCAGTCCCTATTACTTCCAGCACGGGAAATGAAATTTAAATAATTCCACACTATATTTTATACACATATTTAAGATCCCCATTTTGACGGAAATGAGCCGGCTATGGAAAAACAAGCATTTGAATGAATCAATGAATTGAAGCATGGAAGGGGTAACACATTTTAAATATATGTTACCTGACTCTGACCATATTCATAATTATTTCATTCTTTATGCTTACATTTCACCGTGAAAAAAAAGGTACGATATTTTAGCAGAATAACTAAAATTATCATGTGAGATAAATTCACGGGAGTACAGCTCTCATGGGTAAATTATTTCATGAAATCAACGTTTCGGCCGAGTTCATTTGAATTAGTCGGAGTACTATAAATGAATCCTTAAACTTTATGCCAAAATAACGCTGCTTTTCGGGGTTCCTAACTTTCAAGGCGATGCTAATACAGGAGAGTTAGATAGTTCACATACACAATATTTTCGATCTACGAAGTTTTTTACATTCAATAAAGGGATTAATGTAAACAATTTTCTATGACTTCGCACCCGAAAACACCTCATCAAAACACTCTCTACCACCTGACTCCACCAATTATCAATCATACTCTTACACACCTCCGGTGCTTCACCAACCAGAGGCCTTTTTATTTTTGCTCCGTTTGATGATTCTCCGCAGGTGATCGAGTAGGACATGGAATAGATTCACGTCCGATCGAATACCATATATGGGCATGTGGGAACGACCTACTGTTTCTGCGTTCCTTGCATTACCTTGACCCAACCCTAATCGAAATAGCCGAGAAAATTATTGAATCCACCAATTAGTATATAAATAATAAGGATTTTCATTAAGTTAAAAATTTTTATTGATGATTAATTGAAAATAAAGTATTCGTGATGAAAGATATTACATGATCTTCACAAATTAAAAACTTCTACCGAGCTGTAAGAAATACCTTCACCCTAGAGGGATATATATAACGCATCCTTAGCCGTTGAATGCCTATTGAAACCAAAAAACAGCTTTATCTCTGGTTTTTTGAATTGACGATCTTGAAAACACCGTCAATGTTCCTTATAGAAGACTACAGAAAGGCTTCAGAGAAAATTACAACGTTTCACTATTATATGGATTAATAAAAGAGAATATTAGCACACGATTAAAGTTTTAATAAACAACGTATGCTTCAACTCACAGAGTGATCTTCAGGTACAAGAATATAGCATGAGACTGTATGATGTATACGGCTATAAGAAAAGTGCAAAAATTATCTTTTTTTAATATGAATTCCTTCTAAAACATCAGCCAGAAACTGTGAAAGATATACGGACGTTCGTTAATTCCATACCCGTAACCCGAATTCATACTGGTACAGGTAAAATGACATCATATGCCATTCGGTTGGTGTCGAAGCGTGTTCGGGAATGGGAGTAAGTTGAAAAGTTCTTAATTCAGAAAGAGTAACAACATGACTCAACGACTTTCAGTGTTCGGGATAGATGCAACCAATAAATAAACACATATGTGTACACATACATTTATATATGTGTGTCTGCATATATATATAGAACAAATATATATTATATATTTAAATATATACAAATATGTATACCTTCTGATGACGACGGTCGAGCCGTCGAAACGTCAATACATACTGTGAGTGTCCTTTCTTTGTGTTTCTGCATGTCGAATATTTTGTATCTGTGTGTTTGTGTTTATATATATATATATATATTTATAAATATATATATATATATATATATATATATATATATATATATATATATATATAATATATATACATGTATCCAATGCGTAAATTCTTCTCGGGTCCTCCACCGGGTTATATCGTCCATCTCGGCCGACGTTTCGATGTCCAACCGGTCATCGTCATCAGTCGGACATCGAAACGTCGGCCGAGACCGGGTTATATCGTCCATCTCGGCCGACGTTTCGATGTCCAACCGGTCATCGTCATCAGTCGGACATCGAAACGTCGGCCGAGATGGACGATATAACCCGGTGGAGGACCCGAGTAGAATTTACGCAGCTGATACGCCGAGAAAACACCAAATCTTTTACCATTCACCTCTACGGGGAGGAGACTCACCGTAGTATTCGAAAATTCGAAGATCTACGGAAGGAGAGAGCGAGACTGCTTAGCGGCCTTGCTTTCCTTTTGAGATGCCGTGACAAAGAAGCCATCCCTACGTTTGCCATAGTGAAGTCAGTCGGACATCGGAACGTCGGCCGAGATGGACGATATAACCCGGTGGAGGACCCGAGAAGAATTTACGCAGCTGATACGCCGGGAAAACACCAAATCTTTTACTATATATCCAATCAGTCAGGGACATTTAGTCAATTTATCGAAGCAACGGATTAGTATGAAACTTGCAAAAACAAGTAAATATATAATTAAACAAGTGAAGAATTGCATTGAGGTAGCATTTCAAATTGTATACAGCAGTAATAAATAATATTTTAGCATATTATTCAAATTCAATTAACTAAACACAACATGCGTTGAAAACTAGCATATATTTTCAATATTTCATACAGTGTGAGGAATAAAATCAAAATAGAGAATCATATCATGAGGAATAAAGGAATACTGTTTTAAATACCCCATTTTGACCAGCCACCATAGAATCAAGACATCTGTTAGGATAAAAAAGAGCAGTGACATGAGGGATGTACTTTTAGTATTTATTCAGTGTTTAGCACATATTTTTAATATTTCTTTATATTTGTTGATGATCACAAACTCCTTTGTGATTTTATATCCATACGATAAATTATTTGATTTATAAAAATCATATTTTAAGAGCGATTTAAGACCATTGTAATTCACTCCTTATTAGTATAGTTATGTAATGCTGTCCATGACCCAAGAGTGGTTGGAAAAATAATCACCTTATTACTCTCCTGATAAACGGAAAACATGTTGAGGCCTTCGCAAGCCAGGCAATATGAATGACAGATGGACGGAGTTTTAAAATTCTTTTGACCAGGAAAGCTTACGCAATAAACTCAAGAAGTAAATTTTATTCGCTCGACGGATATGTGTAGAGGCCCAAGGAGAGTGCTTTTAGAATTTTAACTGTTTGTGCGAATCTGTTCAATAAGTGACTCTAAAACATAATTGCATTATTTTCGAAACGTTACCTGTATGAATGAATACGGCATCATTAAGTTTTAATCGTAAAAATCTAACGAATTATGGCCCAAACTTCTTGAAATATACTTTTCCGAAACATGCGTCGGAAAATAAACGAGGTATTTCAATGACAATCAATTGAAAAACCACATAGAACATCCAAAGCCTACACTGCGTTCAATTTCTAAACTGTCAAGGTGCTAGTTACAAAACACGGTTACCTTACACTTTTGATATAGACAGCACTACAACAGGTGTAATAACATGACTCGAATGGTATGGCTCAACAACTTTCGGTGTAAGGGGTAGATGCAACCAATAGATAGACATATAGTTGATAGAGGCAACCAGTAAACTACGGGGTTTTGGAACTTAGATTGGAGTTAATTTTCTTACAATTTTTCAAATATTTTTTACGCATGAAATTTTCTATTTTTCAAACTTTCTCGGACATGTGCCAGAGAAATCTAATCCATCTCTTTAAAAGCCATTGTTGCACCAAAACGGCCAAAATTAGGCGAGGCTCACAACTAAACTTCGATCGCTGGGAGTTCACGGCGCCTTGGTAAATTAAGGATGGGAAATTGTATAACATGGATGGAAGAATAATTGGGTGTTTTCGAATTATCCTCGCTCAAAATGCCACATTCGCGGTCTGCGATCCAGCACGCCTTCTCGGTGCAACCCTATCCTCTCTACCCCTCAGGTCTTCAAGGTTTCGCAGGTGGAAAAAAGTCAGAACACGATCCGCCTGAGCCTTACCAAGGTCAAGGACAAAAAGCAAGGAAATCGCTTCTCCCGAGACTGCGTGCCACTAGGAACGCGGAGTTGGTTATATCAGCTTGCCCCGGTCGCTTATTCCCTCTTAGGTCAAGGCTAACTCCCTCTCCACCATCGGACTTCCTTTCCGGCTAACACACACACACACACACGCACATTCTCTCACGTTAGCTAAAAGGAGACGGTCGTTGGCCTTTGGGAAAGTGATTTCCGCGAGGTTTCCTGAATTGAAGTCGAGGAGCTTCTTGAGAGAAAAAAAAACATCAAGTCATTCATATGCTGTGATCTGCGTTGGGATCTCCAAACTTCTCATGAGGTTGTGTCATTTAGAATGTTTGTAATTTGGATTTAGACCGAATTTAAAAAATCCCATCGTAAAATGATAAACTTCCTTTGGAATGAATTATAAGTGAATTTTATTTTTGGCATCAATAAAGATTAATGTGCCCCACGGTAATCCAGTGTTAGGCATTACTTCATTAAGTTCAAAACATGGTAGAAAGTCATATGTATCATTACAACTATATTAATCCAATATTTACTTTAATTTAAACATCGCGATCATTTAAATTTACGTCTTTAAGACTAAGGGAAACATTCTAGGTTTTGATTACAATGGAAATTAGTATATTAATTATTTTTCCAAGCTTTTCTCAGTCTCAAGCGTGTTGCTACCCCAAGACCTTCACCTACTTAGGATAATTTTCCAGCTCCGAGTGAGCTGGGTCGCCATGAGGGAAGTTTTTCTCTAGGATTTGCATTCAAACCTTTAAACATGTGCCCTTATTAGAGATTCATTAAGTTCAATGCATTTGATAAACAAGTTGACGAACAACTTGGGAATGCATTGGAGGATGTTCGGGGTGGGCAATCCACACAATGATAATTAAGGAATTAATGCTCAGGTAAGGAAACCAGAAAGAATTTCCGGGCGTTTGTTTCGATTCCGCTGCGGGGAAAAAGAGTGGGGAAGCCTCAGGATGTGTTCAATTAGTTTCTCTCCTGTTAAGTTTCTTCCAAGGACCTTTATCTTTACCTAACCTTCAAAGTATTTACATGGCGTACCCGTACATTTGGTACTCTGTCAATCCATTTTATTTTCATATTTATTCTGTAGCATCAAACTCGTACTTCCATTGCTTCTAGTCTCCTTTCCTCTGCTACTCCATGTACGTAAGCCCACGCCTTTCAGCCACAGAAAAGTAAATCCCATTTATAGATTTAATGCACCGATTCATAATGGCTAGACTCGAAGAATTAGACGTTGGCAGTTGTTTCTACAAATAAAAAGCTTTATTTTCCATTTTCCTTATTCCTGATTTTTATATCCCTATGCTTCTATTATTTCTAGTAATCTTTTTGCCTCATAAAGAAACCCCTCTACCCTTTTCCGTGCGTCTTTACCTGATATCTGAAGACTATCTTCTCTCTTTCGACAGCAGAACTCGGCCTTTATTTTATTCTTGTATATTTTGAAGTTGCACTTTTTAATTCCTTCTTTATCCATGCTATCTTTGTTCATCTCACCAGGAAAACTATGTCGTCCACAAATTTCAGCATGCTTATTCTAATTCCTTGAATACGTACGCCAACTTTTATATTTTCCTTGATCTCATTAAGTGTTTTCGCGAATTTAACATCAGGGACGGTAATGAGCAATAGTACCTTACCCTACTTTCTTTATTATAGATTATCTGAATTCACCGCATAACGTCTAATGATCTTCTTTCGCTTTAGTTAATTCGCATTTATTTTAGAATAAATATTATATTACAGTCCTCACAATCAAATGATTTTTAAAAATACACGAATGCAATTGACTTCGTTCAGTCTTTCCATGCTCTTCTCTACGACAGAGCTTAAGTCAAGTCTTATTCGTCTACTTGCAAATCCAAGTGAGTCCTCACATACATATTCTTCCGCTTTCCATCCCCCAATCGCTTATTCTCGCTATAATCTTTCTTTTAATGGGTTCCCAGCGTAATTGAACGATAATGAAATAAGGACGATTAAATTCTTCTGAAAATCAATCGATATTTCCACTCCTATACACGTGAGGTCTGTTCAAAACTTCCCCAGCTTTTTTATTATAAAAAAATACTTCACTAACAAATTATTGGTCAGGGTCCCCTTCAAAGTAGTCTCCTCCCCAACGTATACACTTATCACAAAAGAGTTTCAGCTTTTTTAAACAGTCCTGGAAAACTTCTTCCAGAATGCTCTGAAGTTCTTCCGTAGAATTTTTCTCTAACTCTGGAATGGTGGCAAATCTTTTACCTTTGAGCACGAAAAACCGCTCGTCGCTCCTACAAGCATTCGACCGTTTTCGCCTAATTCTCTCTCTCTTAGACGTTTCATAACCCCCAGATAATACTCCGTGCTGACGGTATGGCCTTTAGGTAGGTATTCGTGATACACAACCCACTTTGCATCGAAAAAACAGTTAACATCACCTTGACATTCGAGCGTATTTGTCGAGCTTTTTTGGGGTAGGGGATGTTCCACCAAGCTTTAGGAAGATTCCACTTTTGATTCAATATCATATCCATAAACCCATGATTCATCACCAGTTGTGATATTGGTCAAGAAGGTTTCATCCTCTTCAGCTCGATTAAACAGGCCCTGACAGACTTGAACTTGTTGTTTCTGGTCTGCTGTCATCATGCGAGGCACGAATTTGGCGTCGACTCGATACATTCGTAATTTTTCAGTCAGGATTTCATAGCACGAACCAATCGAGAATCCACACTCTTCTAAAACTTCCCTGGCAGTTAAATATCAATTTGCACGAACGAGATCGTTCAATTTATCGATGTGGGGGTCATTAGTGACGTTGATAGTCTTCCAGAACGCTCTCCCCCGGATTGCCGCCCCTTTCGAACCGGTTAAACCACTCATTACAAGCGGTACGTTTAATAGCATCCTCACCATAAGCCTTGGTAATCAACTCAAGAGTTTCCGAAATTGTTGCATAGTTTCACGCATATTTTCACAGAAGAACGCTGCTCTTACATAGACCTTATTTCCGCGGATCCGATTTTTTGCTTCACTCCACGAACACCCCTTCACATAAACGGCCGTAACAAATCAAAAAAACAAGATATCAAAGAAGTGGTTAAGGTAGATTATTTGGGAAGTTTCCGCGGGCAAAATGCCTCCAATCGGATTAGAAAATAACCAAATGGACGGGTGCTATAAACATTTTCGGGAACCTTTTGAACACACCTCGTATTAGGTCATAATTCTACGTCGATGTCTTATTTCCTCCATTATGTACTAGCCCCCAAGATATTTCTGCAATCCCTGGAGCCATGTTTTCCGGTCAATCTTTGATTACGACGTCAACTTCAAACAGAGAATTTAGCCTCCTTGTTTATAACCATCAACAGTATCATCTCTTCCTTATAATATGCTGATGTGTATTTCCTTTACGACACAAATATTCTCCAATTCATTTTTGCATTTGTTTGCCTTATAATCATACGTATGTACAATAGTAATTCCACCACTGATGCTCAGAATGGCACTGACATGAGGTCTGCGCTCATTGAACTGGTGTCTTCATAAGGCATATCAGCTTCTCCTACTGCTGCACTTAATCACATTTTATCATATTCTTTTCCCATTTTTTTTGACATTCTTGACCTTTTGAACCGCTTTTGCCCATCTCCAATCCTTGAAGTTCTTTACTTTCTTCTCTCCTCTAGTGGATCCATTTCTTCGCCATATTTTCCATAGCTTCCTTTTCAAAGGTTGCCCATGGCCTACACTTTCTCTCGCGGGTTCCAATAATCCATTCTTCATAAACTGCCATCTTACTTCGATTGATCCCGTACTAATACAATTTTCCAATTTTTCATTGGCGATTTGAATGCCATTTTTGGAACGAACTATCATTTATTCTTCACCGTTTACTTTAGCTTTTTAAATTTAAAATTACACTTATTTAGTAATTAATTGAGGCTACTGTCGATACCTGCCTTCAGATAGCATCCGCAGTTCTTTATCTGATTCCTAAATCTATGATTTACAAGGATTTAGTCAATTTGGCATCTCCTTACATTTGTATCCTATGAAATCTTCCACGCACACTTGTTAGATTTCTTTGACGAGTGAATTTCAGTCTCCGGGGATAATTAGGTTCTTCCCATTTTATATTCTTTTACTTCAGCGATATCATCATTATTTCACTTCCTCAATGTCTTGGTCTGTCGTAGGCCTATTCACGGGTTATGTCGCTCCATGTTTTCAACATAATTATTTTTTCAACGCAGGGAATTGGTGACATGATCAGGTACGTGATGATGTCGTTTATTCCGTGGTCATGGATTTTCACCAAGTTAAACCTGAGATGAGTGAATTCATCTCAGCAGTATTCTTCCATAGTATTATGCCCCCTCCCATATTTACATTCATGGAGGTTGGGTGAAATGTCATCAACAAGTGACACAACACTCTGAAAGACTCCAACTTCGGATGAATTCATGGGACGCCTATGGTGTCTGACACCTTTCTACGCAAGTATACCCTATAAACTCTCTAACCTCCCGCATTCTCTTAGTCAGCTTAATCGTTAGATGCCTCTTGTTTTCGGCGCTGTAAATTGATTCCCAAGGCCCACACTTATTCATCTGGGAGATTAGGATTTAAATCATTAAATAGCAAAAGTTCTCATATGATAACTGAAAATTTCAAATTTTCAAACGTTCAAGTTTGCTCAGTGAAGCAGGTCCGTGCAAAGTAATGCAGGTTGTGCCCAAAAAGGTCTGATAGTGAGAGTCGCCACCTCAAGACGATAAATGAGTACATTTCCTCACAGTAATTTTATTATTAGGGGTTAGATGGTAGAAGAGACTCCATAGCCTCAATCTGGCCCAAAAATAAATACGACTATCAATATATTAAGGTAAAACGTCACTACAGTAACCTTATGGTCTCAATTTTGCCAGAAGAAAGACATTTATCTATCTATCTACACTATCTAAAAGGTAAAATGATAAAATGAACAGATAACTCCTCAACCGATTAATAGATTTCCTTTAATGCGCCACTTCATAGATGCTACGCAACAATAAACTTTACTGTTCTAATCATCTTCACTGCTTCTATATCAGTATTTCGATAAATAATGCGCGCTCTGTCAGTAATTTTTCTACCAAAGATCCCGCATAAATCTAGCTCTAAGAATTATACACTACGTGGCTTAGGCTGGGGTCATCCAGAAATTATGAAAGAAGAAACTTTGCTTTTCCACATAGAATTTTTTTTAACGATCTAGGCTTCGTCAGAGCGTAACATCTCCTGGTCCCAAAAGATGACCTGAAGATGTTACGCTGTAGCGAAACCTAGATCGTAATAAAAAAAGTCTATGTGGAAAAGCAAAGAGTCTTCTTTCATCATGAAGGATTTCCACCATGTTACACCTGAAACTGGGTCAGTCATCAAGAAAGACAACGCGTGTTGGGACCCCACTCCTGGACTGTGTTACACACGAAACAACTATACCTATCTTTCCCCGAAGTAAAACAATGTTTTAAGTGCTATATTTCAGATCGGTATGTCGAATAAAAATCATCAATGAGGACGTGAAATCCAAACGTAGCGTGCAATGAAGGACCAATAATGAAAGAAGTAGCTGACCTTAGAAGGTACTTATTTTTTTACAACGTGTATTCAATAGTAAGATGAAATCGGTTCCATTCATTTGCTATGGACATTCAATAATATCTTGATTCATAATAATTCGACTCAATTTTTTGAATTTTCATCCATAACTCTCTAAGCAATTAAATCCAAATATATTTTACATGTTCCAAGCAATCTCCACATTTGCAGATATTCATAATTTCCGTACATTACAAGAAAACTTCACAGCAACAGTAAACACATTTTAATGAGCATAATATTTTTCATAAACTTGCAGTGCTTATTTTTCTCTGTGTTCCGTTCTTATAGAAAATAGGAAGTTACTTATAATATTCAATAAGTGTCCGTAGGCTCAGCACAACTCTTTAAGCATCATTAGTAGGCTTCACAAAGCATTTATTTAAATATCAAATGACGAAAACCAGCCAAATTCTTAGCGAAGAGAGATATTTCTCTGAGAGATATAACAGCCTAGGCTGCATGGAATTAATAAGAAGAGCTGAAAAATTTAATCTAACTTGTGTTCCTCTCTTTACGGAATCCGATAGTTAAACGGGTATTTTTCCGCTCCAAAGTGCGTGCTATTGTCGCGCTCGTTGACTCTAATCGCCGATACAATAAATAGTATACATGAAACATATTATTTAAGCGTCACGACTGTTTCATTCGTGGCACAGTGACAACCTATTTCCGTACAAAAAGGAGAAACATTGGATCACATTGAAATTTCTGAAATTGCGCAATCAAAACGATTAAACTGTGAAGACAAACATGCTTTGAGGTGAATTCGTATAATTGTGTACTCTTTAACTCAAGTGTAAAAATTTATTAAGTCATTTCCCCTTCGTCCATTCCCCGGTTCCGCATATATAGTGGAGCACCATGTTTGTCGCCACCCCGGGAGTAAGGAAAACTCATCAGGGCCAACTGGTCATTCATTCTAAGCTATAAAAAGTTGACCTTTTTCCGACACGGGCTCTACACTAGATGCACGCGTCCGTCCCGCCACCTGCGAGTCTAGAACAACTCTCTCTCCTCATTAGAGCACGCGGGCGACACCGTGCACATCACAAGAGCAAGAAAAATAAAGTCACGGTTCGGGTATGAATCGATGGAACGCCCTACTGCCGGCATCGGCGCTGCTGATCGCCACCGCGGCACTAGCCTCGAACCCCACGGAGCACCACCCGAGGCGGCCAGGCATGTACACCAGCAGATACGACCACATCAACCTGGACGGGATCTTGAAGAGCGACAGATTGCTCAAGAATTACTTCGACTGCTTGATGGACAAGGGACCCTGCACGGCGGACGGCAGTGAGCTGAAAAGTGAGTGCATCTCCCTCCCTCCCCCAAGCTCCGTCATCGCTAGCTCCCACGATTAGAAGAATACAATACCTCATAAAACTGTCACGGCGATGGCGTGAAATGGTGAGCATCAACGTACGTTAGTGCAATTGGACATTGAGAGGAGAATGCGATGTAATATCGTGAAAAATTCCATTGCGTAGTTGTTAATTGTGGCAATCATTAGTCGCGAAAAAATCTTAATAACCACGGTTGAAAAACACAACAAATTTTCTCGTCAGGGTAAGGGCAGAACGCTGAGATTTATGATCCAATTTCAAAAGGGAATACGTTTTAATAGAGGTTTATATGTCACTTTCCTGTTATCCCAGTTACGTATAGTTCGAATTATTTGCTCGTTATAATCATTTTACCGGAAGCACAATCGTCTTTTTCCATGTGGAGGAAGCTTCTGGATATTAAATGACTACCTTTTCAATCAAGGCAAGAAGTGAAGAGAGCCATTGCACACAATAAGTGAAATATCAACTTGCTCTTCCGCAGCATTTTCTCTTTTAAAATATATTCGGATTCTTTAAAATCCTTCATGACTTCCCCTTTTATTTAAACCATTTGAGAGAAATGTTTACGGAATACCATACAAAATTTATTTATTTTTTTAACTTATTCCTCACTCCTCAAAAAATTATCTTATTAAATGTTCATTTAGAGTAGCACGACAACGATTCCGTAAATTCAAATGACCCATATTTTATTGACTTAACTTAAAAAAAAACTCTTAAAGCCGCCTTGTTTATGGGATTTCTTTCATTTTATTTTGCAACTAAGTTGCCATTTTCTTTAAAGATGCAAATAAAATAAGAATGGCATGTACCGGCAGGAATATTTGAAGTGAGGACACCTTTATGCAGATTAAATTAATATTCAAATTTAAACTATGTAATAAATACCCAAGTCATCAATAGTCATAAGAATATGATGTAATAAAACACTGTCAAGTACGAGGAGCAAAAAACTATCCACTGCTAGTAGATTCCCTACAATTATCAATCCAAAGGTTTGATTGATCAGTCTGATGCATTAGAGTTCACCCACCTAGCATTAATCCCAACAGCATTTTAAATTCACATATCGGGGTGGGGAACCAAGCTCCTTTCCTGTGCCTTCTATGGAATCCCACGAAGATCTAGCACACGACAAAAGTTACACAGCCTGGGTGAAGCTGTGAGTGGCCAGGGGCGTCACCCAGAATCAAACCCGGACTCTCCGGTCAATAGTCCATGCTCCTCCCTCTGGAGTAGCACTTCCCACGCAAGAAGATAATACATGTATGCTTAGATTAACAACAAAATCAATAGAGAATCGGGAGAATTTACTCATAGCCAAACCAGATAGCGCTGTAAATAGTGCACAATACTGCGCCTAGTTTTAAAAATAGTCGATCTCCTTGCTGTATCGCCTTTTTATACCTTATGCTAGAAATTTTAGAAAACTGTTTGCTCTTAAACTCATTCTTTCTCAAAAACTCATACATCCGTAAATACTGAATTTTTTAATTAATAACCAACATCAATGGCATTAGTAATCTATCGTATTGTTTATTAACATTGTTTGATGGTGTATAATGATAGATTACCTATGGAAGTATTACAGGAGATTTCCAAAAACATCTCCAGTCGTTTAAGCTTTCGGAGATTTACTGAGCTGAATTGAAATCAACAGCCATATGAAATTGTTACAAACGCAATGTCCAAATCGGAGAACCACGAAAATTCTACTTTCATAAAAGTAGACTTACGAGTAGTGAAGGTAAGCAGGAAAAGGTGAAGCCATATATTCTCTCAAGCAATAAAGATCACCCATTCTGAGTTCTAGCACGCATGAGAAATATATTAATAGTGTCTAAATTTTATATTCATCAAACATTTTCAATTCATCGGATGGACTTAGCTTTTTAGCAAAGATTTCTCAGAATGCAGAATCAGCATTAGAGCAGTAATCGGTTACATTAGGGATTGCTTAAAAGAAACCCTTTCTTTAAAGCAGCTGAAGTGGTGGGTGATGAAATGATACACGGCAAGACGTGGTGTGATGTGGGATGTAGGAATGGTAACACTGTCCGAAATCGGTTGACATTTCAGTCATAAATAATTTATAAATAGTTCGTTAATTAATGGACTTGCGGCTAATGGATGGCCCCTAAGCAAGATACCTTTTCTTCCAACCTGCAAGACGTTGAAGTGGATTGCTAGACTCGTGCCATGACGTAATGCCAGACCAAGAATATGCTGCGCCACTTACAGCAATGCCTTAGAAAGTTCCCTCTGCCCTTGGATGAAAAGAAAATTAATCGCATGAAATATTTAAGATGATGGGAGTGATAGGAAAGCGCTTGCAAATCTTCTTTCCGGAGGATATAAAATTATGAAACGCGTCGTTACGTTGTGGATTTCTAAGCTAAAAGATAAGTGGTCGCCTAATCAGTGGGTTACCGTAAATGTTCTCATTTGTTTGTCAATCCCTGTTTCTAAGGCAGGTGTATGTCGTGCTCATTCATGGCTGATTTGACCTCACGTGCATTTCTTGACTATCATTCAGCCTCGTTTCTTTTGCTCACCTGCATAGCTTATTGGTTACAGGTATGGCCTATTAAAACCTTTTATATCTTCAGAAAATAAAATGTGGAAAGACTTTAATACTAAACACGTCTGTGGTGAGTGAGTAAATCTGACGAGGAGTTTTATCAAGCAGGTTTTGTTTAATTTATATACATTATTTTATCTTTTAATTTTACGTACCATTTATTCCTCGAAGATGATCTGAAGGTCATTCGATCCTACAGAATTTCAGGTAAATTTTCTCCCCTCTCCTGTCATCATTGTCATATTTATTAAATCATTAAGCCACCTCTCGTATTAGGAGTAACTTTATGTGGAGGTGATCCACAGCTAAGGTTATTTGCGCCATTAGTGATGGATTTGGTAGGGGTAAGATATTTAGGGAACGTGAGAAGGAAGGGCGGAAAGAAACCTGTTGCCAGAATTACAAAGCGCTCCTACTTTTAACCAAAGCCCCAAGGGGTCAGCAATGGAACGTACCATCGGACGGGTGGCGAACTCCGGTTGAAATGCTCAACAAATAGCACCCTAAGTAGGTATCAGGAAACCAATGAAAAATCCTGTCACCGCCAGCATTCGAACCCGGGCCCACTGTGTTGGAACCCAATATCCCAGTCAGAGCATCATCCCAATCCCCTTGTGGCTGGTAAGATTAAACTCATGCCAATTCAATGGCGAAGACAACTGGTGTGTCATTTCCCAGCTCACTCGCTCCGAAAATAATCAATTCGCCTTCGTGATTTTTTTTCACCTTGCCGAAACTCATTGATTTATCTTCCAACGGTTGAAGGAGATGAACAAACCGTGTCAGAGATTTTGACTGATTTTTAAATATATTCCAAATGAGATCAGGACCAATTGCTTAAAATATTTTGGTTTTTATGAGACCAAAGGAAAAACTTCAACAAAAAGTTTAGTATGCTCTTTTTAAATCCCTTGAAGATTCCATTAATTTAATACCCGTAATAGACAGTATTCCACACTGGAGGGAAGGATAATGAACGAACGGAAGCTTTTACCATGATGCAATATGAGTATAATGTCCTTAATAAGATGAATAAATGTTCATATTAACGCGAAAACACACGGCACGCAACCGTTGCAGCGAAATGCCAATATTGGGTATTGTTCGATGCAAATATGCGTGAAGGGAGGCAAATATATTCACAAAATGGAATTTCACCCAGTATTTCCGTTGGAGCTGGTAAATGGAAGACATTAGGGAAATGTGTTTCATTGCAATCAGCGCGTGAAATATGCATGAATCTGACACCATAAAGCCTAAACTTACCAATTTTGTTTTTCAGGGAATATACCCGACGCCCTCCAAACAGGTTGCAGTAAATGCACCGACAAGCAGAGGGATGGAGCCCAGATAGTCATCAAGCACCTGATGGAGCACAAACCGGATCTTTGGAAGCAGCTGGAGGCCAAGTGGGATCCGGAGGGAGAGTACATCAAGAAGCTGCAAGAACAGAAGGCGAAGGACACAAATTAAAAGATGTAGAAAAAGACGTTTTCAATGAGGAACAGCAGACAGAATCCAGACATTCACTCGAAACATTATTTACAATTGTCTCTTACATACGGGTTTGCCATTCAGACGGGATTAGTGAAATCGGCCAACCAAGATGCATGAAACTTTTAATAAGAAGAAAGGAGTATTATTATATAAATAAATTATATGCAAACCTCCTGGACTAAAATATGCAAGACTATTTCCTGCTAACTTATGATGACTAATTATTTTCAATGCAGAATTATAACTCAATACGGAGTAAACTCGTTTGCGTAACACGCCATCGATCTTTATTCCATTGACTCAAGAATTACCGAATGGGTACTAATGCACAACTTAATTCACAGTATTTTCAATTGTCTCGGTTAACAAATTTCACATTAAAAATTTATGCTTCCAAAAGATATATTTTCTTTATGATTTTGCCTGAACACATTAAGTTTCCTCGAGTATGAAGTCCTCGAAAGTAGAAACTTAATTACTGGTCTATGAATATACCCAAAATTCACTTAATTACTCTCATGATTCGTCTTAATGTTGGATATGTCCCATGTTCCATTCTTCCGGAGAACCATAAAATTGCAACTGAATGCAATAGATGATTTCGTTTAAAAGAAAATCTGAAAGAAATAAAACATATCAAAATAATCGGCATGGAATGACGTGCCTTAATAATACTTTAACTAACACGCTTTCCCACTGATCTCAAATGTGTAAAAAATAACAGACGCTAACACAACGGGTATAAGTCAGTAAAATTGGTAGTGTTTTATCAGAAACTTAATCAGTTTTCACCAAATTATAGCTGCTCAAATTGGAATTACAGAAATCTCCCGACAACATCACGTGCCCCGATATTTTACCTTATGTAAATTATGAATTTGTTTAAAGATATGAAATAGAAGCACCATTTAAATTCAATTCCTCACTTGGTTAGAATAACAAGGAGAAAAAATATCACTACCTCATACGACATATATATTTCTGCTCATTTTAAAAAGCATTTTTCAGAAAATACGTATATTAGAATTACTCTAAGAGTACGGAGACTGGCAGGAGTCGAGGAGGTCGCAGAAGCCAGACGCAGATCATGACACTAAATTTTTCATTAAGTGGACAGAATGTTACCTTTTCATACCCTTTAATGGGGCACTAAGCATTAGCTTAACAGTTCACCTTACCATGTACTAGTATATGTTTACCAAGTAATGCTCATTCCATGGCTGTGATTAATGTTTATTAAAACATTTGCTAAAACTAAATTTATGCTGGCCTGGGTACAGAAAACTAATCTGTTTACATCCTTGTATTAAAATGAAGCATTAAGTTCTTTTCCATTCAAGGCAAATTGTCGGCTGAAGTAATTCAAAACGTTCCTTTGCTGAGGTAACTCTATTAAAAAATAAATCTTTTACTTAGCTATCCTGTGTGTACATTTTGAACGAATAAAAACTGTAGAAAGATATTAACGGAACGAACATTTTTTTACTTTATGGTGCATCAGTGTTACTCATTATTTTTATTTGAACGTATTTGTCTCCCACTACGTACGCGCCATGACTAATTAAATATAAAAAACCAAATGAAGTCTAAATAGTGACAATATTTCCTAGTTACGAAGCACTATTAAGAATGTAACACCCTTTGCCAACTCTGTAACAGCAATCTTTTTAAGAAAATAGGTTGGGTAAACAGGTTAAGGCGAACATATAATGTCATAAGGATGCGGATATTATTTTTAAGTTATGATCAACAAAAATATAAATAGCGTCATTGTATCATATAATCTATCACCATTATACACTGTTATTTAAATTGTACCAGGGCGCTTAATTTATACTTCGATTGAAGCACCGGCTGGAATCAATTACAGCCACTATCACTGATTATTCTTTGATGAAATTTATATTCTCTGACTTTCAGCCAGATGAACATACACGTTTCCCTCATGATTTCGAAAGAGCTTTTTAGATTGGCATTAAATCACGCATTGCACAAAAACAAGATAAACTGAAGGCCATAATAGTTTAAGCGTGAGATAATTGTTAGTTATTTTTTCTTATAGTAAAGCAAAAGCGCACTACAGTGGATGAAATTCGTTTAAGCATATAATTTGTCTGCAACGCTTTTCAATACCAGTATAGCTTACATTATGGTACACACTTAAAATATTCGCACTGCCATCGCAGAATATTTATGAAAGTGCGTCAGTGGACAGTTATCTTCAATTGTAAGTTTACAAAATTTGATCGGTGATTATTACAGGCAGTTATTTCGACGCATGATAGGAAAATATGAATGCAAAAAACAAGGGACTAGAAAAATAATGATTTGAGAGGCGAAATTTTTCAGGAAAAAACAGCTTTTCCAGGTATTTGTGAGATCTTAAGTCCTTAATCGGGTCTTTCAAGACAGTGTTGCGTCAAAACTATAATTGAGACTCTTCAGCGCAGTTGATGGGCAATTTTTTTTCTTTCAGGACATAATATTTGCTAATGCTATTAAACTTTAATAAATTATATAGTCCGTACAATGAAAAGACTATATTGCCTAAATAAAGACTCAGGCTTTTATGAAAAACAACGATAACTTAGAATTGCAGCAAAATGAAGCCTGTTCTTAATGCGACATTCACTGATTAAAACTTATACGCATGAACCTGAGATAAAGAGGCAAGTTAATAGTAAACGATGTTTGCATTTAAAAAAATAGAGAGTGAATGTCAAATTTAAAGGATATACCGTTCCCGTTTCGCAAAAAACCTATACCATTACACGAGTATTTGACTCAATCATAGTAATACATCTGTTACAAAAATTATCAAATCTATGGGTGAAAATATATTACAACTAAGCCAAACTTCACAATATTTTGTTTACGTGGTAGCAATAAATGTGTCTCAATGTATATCTGATAGATTGAAACACAAGTGATGCTAATAAATCAAAATATATTGTGAAATTTCTCTTAGTTGAAGTAACTCTCCACACTTAAGATGAAGTCAAGTCAGGGATTCTAAAGTATATTTAGGTTTTCAAATCTGGATTTCAAAGATGTGATTTAGAATGTTTGATATTGCATTGGCGATTGAGTTTAGAACGTATTTACCAGATGATCCAAAAGGAAGCCTTTAGAACAAGATAAATATACTTGTAGACTTTGAACTTGCAACTTTCGGTTGAATTTTAGACCTGTCGCTCAAATCTTGTCCTAGTTTGGTCATTCCAAGCCTTTAGAGTAAATAACTCTGTTCCAAAAATTATAAAGTTTACACTTGATTGTAAATTTGGGGTGGAGCGTCTTATTTAATACATTTTAAAATAATATTTAGAGAATTTATGATTGATTTGAGGCTTAGGGAAACAAACCCCCCCCCACATTTGCTGATGTGGTAGGACTCGAGAGTAATAAAGATGTCGGTGCTTAAACTGCTTGTGTTCCCACATTTGAAGGTTAGAGTTTGATTATAACTAGCCAATTTTTGCATTATGATTATAAAATCAGAAGCAAATGTACACACCAGAAGAATCAGAAGTTAACCGAAGTAATTTAATAACCCCTTGTTTACAATCAAACTAAACTTCGCAGTTCCCCCGGACGTGGGCAGTTTTTACAACTTGATGGTTTTGTATTTGTCTTTGTTCACCCAGGACTCTGACATGGTTTACCTGGAGAAGACTCCGTGGGAAAAAGGCAAATTGAGTACACTTAGCTGTGCACGATTCATTCTACGCACAAGATATCAGTTCTTAATTTTCGAGAAGTGAGGTAGGCTGAGTTTACGTAGATGGCGTAATAATTTGCGAAGACCTTCCGAAGCCAGCCCGTGTAAGTCAGGAAGGTGGAAAGTCTTAGATGGGATTTTTCGAGTATCACTAATGGGTGGAGAGGAAAACACTTAAAGAGCAGAAAACCCTCCTTGAAATGGAATGGCAAACAAAGCGACCCCGTCATTTTCAAAGAGCACGGTAAGGAGAAGCATCGAGCTTCCTTAAACCCTTTGGGTTGGTACATGACCGTTGAAAGCAATATCTTCAAGGAAACGAAAACAATTTCAGGAAACTTAAATATCACCTTGCATTTATATTAATTTTTAATGACTTCGACGAGAACAAATTATGATTCAACGAAAAAAAAGGAGACGGCCTTGGCGGTCTTGGCTGATTCCTGTGTTCTTAAGTTAATGCGAAAGTATTTCCAAACAAGCGGTATGAGATGGCGATACGCCGATCGGCTGTCGAGGGATGGGCACGCCTTGCCCCAATTTCTTCCCCTGTTTGGGGGAAACGAAATGGCATACTGGTATGGATTGTTTTTCGTTTGACAATGAGCCAGATTTCCGTTTCATTAAAAGAAATTTCTGAAGTTCCATGAATTCGTTTGGCACAGTTTTTTTATTTCCAAAAACAAAGAACTGCTTCCAAAAATCTGGTTTATCAAACGGAAAGCTAATGAAAAATAAGCATTTCTATCATTATGAACATCGCGTAAAATAATAACCAACGCCCACAGATTGCAAACTTTCATATTGACGAAAGACTTTTGAAATACGAGTTGGAAGTTAGGTTATAAAAGCTGGCTACACACTACACCCAATTCATTAGGGTAATCACTATTAATGGCAATCTACCGTTTAAGATAGGTCTTAGATGGACGAACAGACTAATCACCACTAAATTTATAACTCTCAACTAACTGACACACTATACTACACTAAAAAAACTCTTATTCCGTCTCCCTTCGTTGCGTCCAACGTGACTATTCTTTTCCTTCCCCTACCTAGCCTCCTTAACGTTCTCCCTTATGCCACAGTCTTCATAATCCATTTCCAATCAAAATACTCTGCATCCATTTTTCTTGCCACTGACGAATTCCAAAAAAACTGTCGAAGATGTCACTACAGAAACTTTTCACGGAGTCATCCACTAATTGTGCATCACAATGCAACAATTTATTAATTTTAAAGTTGGCCTTAACCTCGTCAAATGTGGCGCTTCGCGCAAGACAACGAAAGCCTGTGACATTGTATAGTATTTATGGTATTGTTATCTTGTTCCTTTAAATCCCCCAAAATTTCAGAGTTTAAGAGGTCGCCTGGATAGCTTAACTGGCTAAAGCACTTTGCCGGACAAAGAGGGGTCCGGGTTCGTATCCCAGTAAAGGCGAGTGATTTTTACACTCTGAAGCTGTTGCATTTCTTGCCTTCTTAGAAGTTATCCAAACACTCTTCTCTTAATTTCCCACCGAGCCTAGTTCCTTTGTTTGTTCTCCTTTCATATGAAATGCCTTTTACTACAACCTTACCCACTACTCAGAGGCCTCCGATCTGCACCTAACATCTTTCTTCGATGACCACGTTTCCGCGCGATAAAAAAACTACTCTCCATATCAATTTTTTCGTGTCTTTTTTTAACATCCTTATTCAACGTACTTATCATCTCCTCCGTCAAAACATCGACATACGTACCAGTAAAAACTTCTTCGCCCAAAGTGATCCTTCTTGTACATGAATAATACATAAAATTAATAGAAGTAATACATTAACTACAAGGAAATAATTTAAGTTGCAGATGTATTGTGGATATTTAGTCTCCAGTAATAAAATACCCCCATCATTTTTTTTCGACAGTTAAAATCAAGGTATGTTCCCACCCAACATGAAGCATGCACACACTGATGAGATTTGGCCCCTGAAAAAGACGTCTGGTCCCTGAAGAATCTTCAGCCAATGTAGTCGCGGCCTTCCGTGTTGCGCTACTCGTTCAATGGTTTTTGGCAAGTCGCCCGGGTGCCAACTCATAAGAGGGAGTAACATTCATAAGATTAAAAAAGGCAAGATGGTCACCTCCTGTCAAGATATTTTTGGTCGAGATGACGAGGGAGAGACTTGATTCTCAGAACTATGCTAATCGGGGGGGGGGGGATAGCGCGAGTAGGTATTGACCTTGAAAGGAAATGGGAACCACATTTCAAAAGTTTGAATCGGCAATATATGATATGCCTCCATTGAAAAATGCCACTAATAAACAAGGAATGATAGAATTATTACGGCATTAAGATTAAATGGAAGAAATTCTCACATGTCATCGTTTAAATTGCCATTTCAAATTCGTTTTTTCCCGACGAAAATTTAGTTGTACAGTTTTCAAGGTTATAAACCTTGAATTGTTTGAGACGCATTCCAGGAACTTCGAAGGACAGGAAAAGTGACCCGAACATTATTTCTGACCTTCTCAGAGAAGCTGAAGTCAGTACATCTGACGAATGAGCGGGTATGATTGAGTGGCTCGACTCATTTCTGGAGGACAAGTGGAGCGCACTCCAACTTCATTTTTACGTTGAGGCGCGCAATGATGCGACATATCTTCATAATCCAATCTTCTGGCACATTGGGTTATTACGCTATTGAGATACAGGGTAGACTTGTTTGTACAATTTGCCTAAACGTAAGTCATTGGTATTGAATTTAAAGGAAAAAGAATTTGTCATTGGTGTAAGAGTTAAAAGCATTTATAATTAATTGAAAAAGAATCCGATGAAGAATATTTCACTGTTTCAAAACGTACTACCTCGATGAGAATGAGTATTTAACTAAATAAGAACGGATAATTATTTGAAACTTGTGGCCAACCGAAGTGATAGCTTCTCAAAGCTATAGAATACTTCGCAATTTCGAAGAGTTTGTCCTTGCATAGCCTTTAAAAGGTAATGAATCAGATCAACATTATCACCGGTATTTATAAGGATTGAAATGCTCATGAAACATGTAGAATTATTTCCAGAGTAGTTTTAAATGAAGGTCACTCTGCGATGCAACTGGTAAGGATGAACTGAGGATTCTGAAACTTAAAAATCTTTCAGAAACCCTCACTTTATATTTTTCCCTATATTTGCTAATGCTTAGCTATCTGCGTGAATATAGCTAAGCATATCTTTTTAAAATTAAAAAAAAGAATACCATAACAACAGGATTAGCATACATAAAGCAATCATACGAAGAACTGACGTCTTTCTCTTGATATTCAAGTCAAAAAAACATCCAAAACTTCAAACAGCATTAATTCTTATAATTATTATTAGGTAATCTACCGGTTAAGGTAGGTTTTTGGATGGACACAACTATCAAATAAATAAATATTTTGTAACTCCAAACAAAACCCAATCCAGCAACTTACTCTACATCAGGTCTCTCTTCATCTCTGTGTACTTCCTTCCTCCCTTCATTCCGTCCAACATCCCATCCATCCTGTTCCTGCCCTTTCCTCGTTTGCCTAACATTCTCCCCTCTATTACCTTCTTCAACATCCCGCTGCCGCTCAATACGCCTTTCATCCATTTTTCCTGCCTCCATAGGATTTCTCTCGACATACCCCTCTCCTCACCCACCATCTCCAGTACTTCCTCATATTGGTATTATTAAATGAGAATAACCGAGAAAAATTTACAGAACCGGTAAAAAAACGCCAAAAAAAGCATGTTCAAACTGATCTGTCCACAATTTAAATTGTTCACAGAAACTGCGTTTTAGGTCTATATTAATTAGTGCTCATGAAATAGGTAAATCGCAGTTTAGTCCACGGAAATGGTAACATATATATCTAAACGAATGACAACCAAAATATTTTCTTTATTACGACAACCAAATGATTTCGTGTTCAACAAGTGGATGCAGTTTATTGATCGAGCTTGAAAACGCTTTACCTAAATCGCTGTCTTTTTCTAGTTCTTTGAGCCTCGAAATTTGATAGGACGACGGAATTAGTCTTATCAAATTATAGAAACAATTGCTTGAAGTTAATATTTGCCCGCTGCCGTCAAATCTATGAATAAAAGAAAAGGTAGGGCGGTAACGATTCCTTACTAAGCATTTTTATACATAAATAGGTGCAAATGAATGTTGTCGAGCAGAAAACCACCCAGTCCTAAAATTAAATTAGTTAAAATTTATTTGAATACATACGATTTAAAATCCACTAAGCTTGACCAAAATACGGAATAAGATATCATATTAACTGCTGCTATTAATTAACTCCTAAATACATTTGGGGCACTCAAAAGCATAAATTCAACGATGTGGTGGAAACAAACTTATGGCTGTGGGTTAAAATGCCACATGTATTTCACGAAATGGGCTATTCTTTAAACAGATACCGTCACTCTGCCCAAAATTTTCATTGAAATACACAATCTCTTCAAGGCATCGTATTTTTGGACATAGGCCTGCCCGACATGCTGCCGCCAAAAGCTCAACCGTTAGTTCTCTCGAGCGAAAGGAAATAAGACTGAAAGAGGGAATGAGGGTGAATTGGAGAATTTGTAGACACTGGAAACGGAGTGAGAGAGGAAGGTCGAGAGAGGGTACGGTGCAAGAGGAGAGGGAGGAGGAGGTGGAAGAGGAAAAGGTGAAGAAGGCACGCCGACTAAAACCAAATTTAGAAGGGAATCGAACGAGCGGATTGCGAGAGCCAGCTCAGACGTCCCAGTCGCTTCATTCCAGTCGGTCGCCGTGATTCGACGACTGACTCAAGTGGCCAGTCGTCCCTGGCCAAAGCGAGAGAGGCAATATACCAAGAGCGGGCGCGCGCTACTGAGGTCCGTGTAACCTCAACGGGGGACGCAGCGGCGGCGGGTGACTCGATGCTTGGAGGGGGAGAGAGAGGGACAACTCGTGCGCGGATCGTTTTGGCGGAGCACTCGGGAGGTGAAGCGAGGCGCTGACAGTTTGGAAGAGGGTTGAGGGAAGACGAGCCGCCCGAAAAAGAGACGAGAGGGGAGTGACGAAGAGATAGAAGTGAATCGGGCTTGAAACCAAAGAGGTAGGTGATGTCGGGGAGGGGAGGACAATTACCGCTGCCTTTTCTCACGGGTGTGTTTGGATGAACGCCAGCTCCCCATTTGTGTTTGAGAGGCAGCCTTCGCGAGACTAGTACTGTTCGGACATTCACGATATTATGCATTTTCAAAATGCTGTTGTGAGGAACGACGTAATTATAGAGCGGCATAACTATTCTCATAAAGTTTGGCAATAAAAGAAGGAATCTATACGAATTTCCCAAAAAGACTATTTAGCAGGATTAGCCGACAGTTTACACTTATTGTGATTTGATTTATTCCCTTTGCGTTGCTGTGATTAATGTGCTCCTCTTTGAAAAATTAAATGCTTTTAGTTTTAATCCGCCATATTTTAAGAAAGAAGGTATGCACGATATAGTTTCGAAGGCTAAGGATCATGGAACCCAACTACGACAGAAGAGAGGTAACCATTAATACGTATTTGTATAATATGGACGTTGTAGTCCAGTTAGCCCATTGCAGTCCAATTTCAGCTTAAATATTTAACTAAGGGACCGGGCTCGATTCTGGGTGACGCCTGGGCATCCTCGGATCAGTTGTGTTATTTTTTGGCCACCAGATCTTCCTGGGAAACCAAATTCGGCGCAGGGAAAGATACTGGCTCCCCATCTCAGATGGGTGCATTTAAAAGGTGGGTGGTAAGGTCTGCCTTCACCTGCCAGAGCAAATCTTAATTGGTTGATTACTGTGTTTAGTTGAATTTAGAACTTGTATATTCCTCGTTCGTTTTCTTAGGACGTCAAATACATTGTAAACTCTTTGTTCCTTGAGATAAAATGTGTTATATTAAACTTCTTTTATATGTAGACCTGTTTATCTGTAGAGTGTTACTTTAAATAGTCTAACATGCTGGAGGAATTATGAAATTTATATCTGTTTATGCACGTACCTACGTAAATAAATAGATATATAGTGTTATACAGATAATTTATATCGATATTTATATAAACACAGTATTCAACCCCGGGGTCGGTTTGGTAGGTGATGGTAGAGTTCACCCAGTGCTAAGCCCGACAGCGTGTGAATATTCACACATCAGGGTAGGAGGGCCAGTTCCTTTCCCTGTGCCAGTTATTGTTTCCGGAAGATTTGTTACCCGAAAAATCACACACCTTGGGTGGAGCTGCAGGAAATGCCTTACCCGGGAATCGAACCCGGGACCCAAGTCCAACGCTCTACCCCCTGGACTACCGCAACCCACTGATTTTTATATATGGACCCCAAAATTTGTAGCATTAATAAAAGAATTCAATAGATTTAACTTTTTCCAAATTATTGTATTAAAACCATCATTTTTGAAGGAATAAATCCAGAAGGGAATTTCTCACAAGCCAATGTCCTAACGATAAATCATTTATAGCGTTGAATGCTGATTGATTAATGAAGCACAGGAAAACACACTAATTACTCAGAGAAATAAAATTAAAATAAAGGGACCATGCATTTTAACACTGCCAGAAGTAAATTTCGAAACGAATTAGTTCCTGCACTTCAAATCTCATTTAAAACAAATCTTCAACCCAACGGGATAGTGTCAATGGTTCTTGATTTGATTCATTTGCGCACACATTCGAAAAAATAATAATACAATATCGAGGGCCAAAAGTCCGCCATTTTTCAGATCAATGTTCACCATTTTTCAGATCGGCAGAGAATCGGGCTAGCTGCGCCACAGCGAAGTAATGCTTTCACATAACACGCCAGAATGAAACCTTGCCTCAAACATCGGAATCCAGAGTCCTTCAACCTTGGCAATCTCACGATTTCTAGCAACCAAATAAGTAAATGCCTTAAGAAAAACTACGAGACGGAATCCTTCAATAAAATACCCATTCCTTATTAGTGTTCTAATCCTATTGCTTAATCTCAGCAAAAAAATTCCTTCATTAAAAGGATCTTTAGCAGCGCAAAATGCGAAGCGTATTTGAAATATTAGACGCGATGATTTTGAGTGCACACAGGAACGTGTATCCTTGAAGCAGGCATGAAACCGGTTCCAATTCCCTCGCTTCTATTTCATTCCGACTATTTTTCACAGGGACATTTTCCTCGTGCTAAGACCAGAAGCATACTCTTCAACTGTTGCCCAATAATCTGCGCGTATCGTGAGTCTTATTTCATTTAAAATTACGATATGAGCCTCTGCGCACATACCCACAGCATCTAACAACGTAAACGGTCGTTCCACTTCCTAACAAAGACATATTCACAGGTAATATTTTCATTTGACCTGTTGAACTACTTCGTTACTAAATGAAAACATGTCATGGAAACATGTACACATGCAGCGTGATGCGTAATGAAATGATTCAAACAGTGGTAAATGAAAAAGAGCATGTACTCAAACGCTCGATAGCAGTAATGAATAATCTAATGCGCAAATCCTCGATGACGGAATGATACATAACAAAGGGAACATTTCTCGGTAAAATCAGAAATGGTTTTTCATCCCGTCCAAGCTTCCTTCATTGAAGAAGGAGAAAATTTGATTTTCGTCTACAATTATGCATGTTGATGAGATGTGAATGGTGCAGATTCGATTTATTTATTTGTGTTCATATATACCCTGCACTCCGCTGCCAGGGTTTGTGGCGGGGGGTGAATACACAACAGAATAATTTTACCCGTACATAACCCTACCGCGGTCGAACAATGTTATTATATATGATCCCCTATCGTTCGTGGAAAAAATGGTATCTAAAATCTATCTGTTCAACACTTAATCTCTCTAATTTCAATAACATAATCTTTCCTACCGTAGTACGATGGGGGTAATAATACATTTTCAACATCACTGCAAAAGAGACGTCTTTCCAATTTATGCAAGAGCTTCAATTTGTAATTTAATATTCGCTCCGTGAGTGATTCCCAGCCTAGCTCCTCAGGATATGCTACTAAGTTTATCATTACGTTTTAAAAATCTAGCTCATCTACGCTGCACGCTATCCAATTCGGCAATTACTCTAACTTCGTGAGGACCCTATATACTTGCAGCATATTCTAAATGAGGCCTAACCAACGACAGATAACATTTCTCTCTTTGACCTTTTCATCACATTTACCAAGTACTCTTCTAATAAATTCTAATTTTTTGTTAGCTTGTCCGCATATTCCCCGTATGCGTTTCACCCAGAAGAGATCGTGAGTGAGGGTAACGACTAGGTATTTAATTGAGTCTACACATTCCATTTCGGTGTTCCCAATGCAGTAGGCGTTCGAGAGGGAATTGCTCTTTTTAAAAAAAAATTCATCACTACGGATTTTTTAAAGTTTAATTCTAATTTCCAAGTGTCGCACCAGTGTTGTACAGCATTAAGGTCATCTGACAAAGCTGCCGTGTCCTCAAGATCACAGATATCACGGTAAACCACTGCTTTGTCGGCAAATAAAAGTACCTTACTAGTGACTACGGAGTCAATGTCGTTGACGTGAAGTAGGAATAAAAGAGGTCGGATGGCACTTCCCTGGGGAACACCTGAAGTAACTACTACTGCATTTGTGCTAAATCCATCTATCACTAATTTTTGAACCCGACCATCCAAAAAGTCTTTAATACAACCCCGGATATTTTTATCTAAGCCATATATTTCTGGCTTTGGGAGTAGTTTACTATGAGGTACTTTGTCGAAGCCTTTTTTGAAATCTATAAAAATTGCGCCCACTGGAACATTTCTCTCTCCCGAAATAAGAATATCATGAACAAAAAGCGCAAGTTGTCTCTCGCATGATCTACCTTTTCGGAAACCGTGCTGATTTTTCAATAATAACTTCTGATTATCGAGGTGTCTCTCGATCGAACTACCAACTGTATGTTTCATAATATTGCACGAAATGGATGTGAGGGAAATAGGTCTGTAATTACTCGGTTCCTCCTTGTCTCCGTTTTTAAATATTGGTGTTACGTTAGCCGTTTTCCGATCACTGGGAACCTTGTGATCTAACAGCCACTTCTTAAATATTATTTATTGATACGGTGCAATTTCCGAAGCTAGATCCTTAAATATACGATCGGGTATTTCATTTGACCCGGAGGATTATTAGGCTTAACATTTTTCAGCAAACGCTCTATTCCATAATGAGTTTTCAATGTTGGGCATCGGTTGACCGGAACGACTTGGCAAGCCACCGGTGGCACTCTGCGAGGCACACGTGATGACGCCTTGAAAGAAGGAACCCAATAATTCAGCCTCCTCCAAAGTGCTGGGCTCTCCTTCGCCCATCATCCTCGAGTGCACCGAGAGTTGACCCACTTCCCTGAACCTCTCCGACGCACGACCAAAATGTCCCCGGATTCCCCTTCAAACCCTCCGCCAACCCCTTCCCCCCAAACTCCCTCAACGCCCCACGAAACTCACTCCCGGCACTCGCCCTATGTATCCCAAAATCACAAGTGATCCCATTCCCCCTGTCGCTATAGATATCATCCCTAATATTTTTCATGTCGGCGTGACATAGCCTTTGACGTGGTAAAGCTTTTCTAACATCCGCGTTGTACCATCTAGGTTCCGTGCTATCTTTTATAAATTTACTGGGAATGAACTTGTTGACTTCTGAGTCCGTTATCCCAAGGAAGTGATTCCACGTATCCTCGGTATTTCGGTGATTACTATCTATCTTAAAACTGGCAAATTGTTTCTGTAGCACTCACTTTAGGCCATTGAAGTTCCCTTCTTTAAACAAGTACATTTTCCTTTTAGACTTCTTATTTCGGACTCCATGAAGCGAAAACTTACTTACTTACTACATTTACTGCCCTGTGGTCACTAATTCCTTTCATAGTTTCTATAGTGAAGACTTTTTCCGGGAAAATTCGTTGCTAACAAATCTAGAATATTATCGCCCCTAGTTGGTGAAGTGAAAAGTTGATTCGAGTTCAACGTAAAAGAATTCAATAGTGATTCGCAGATATCTTTGTCTTTACCGCCGTATTAAAACTGTATGTGCCCCAGTCAATAGATGGGAAATTGACATCTCCGCCGACTACAACGCGTGATCATTGTGTTGAGATGAAAAACCTTTGATTTTCTGAAGTGCATTCAGTACAATATGGCGCAGATGAGGTTCATATAGCTTTAAAAACATTTTCTTTCAGATGAAATCACCGAAAGATCTTGTAATCTTCATCTTGTATAAGATTTTGTCATCATTGAAAGTGTTAGCATTAACCCAGATAGCATAGTGTTTCACGAAATCCTGTTGCTGCTTCAGAAAGTATTTAGATCTTCCACTATGATGCTCACAACTGTCTGTTACACCAGTGATAAATGTGATGTTTTACAACAGCGTTATTTACGGGATTATTTTATAATGCGCAAGAATCGATTGAAAGTGTAGCAAGATGATTATTTGTATATATATTTTATTGTATTTATGTCACATTATATACACAATAACTTTAATTATGATGCACCATGCCCACTTCTTTAATGGTAAGGTGCTGTTCAATTGTTAAACTCTAACCGAAAGAAAATTAAGTACTTCCTATTGTATAGAAGAAGAAAATTAATTGGAAATTACTGCGAATTTTTTATGCTCTAGAGATGGTTTTAAAGGGCAAATGAAATTTGTGCATTACAAATTTTCAATAAAATCTTAAAAAAATAGAAATACTTCAAAAATTAAATCCCCCCGGACGTGTTTTTACCATGAAGCAAAACTAAAATTTATTGTTCTTACGCAGCAAGCGGATTCTGAAGTTCGTTTCAATTTCGCTACAGACAAAAGATGATCCTGGGACACTTCCTGACGGTTTTGGCAGTGGTCTACTCGTCGCCGCCCCCGGCCATTTCGGCACCTGCCGGCGAGAGGGAGGGTAAATCACCGGCTTACACGACACGCTTCGACTACGTGAACGTCGACAGGTTCCTCAGCAACACCAGACTTCTCAACTCCTACTTAGCGTGCATAATGGATAAAGGACCTTGCACCAAAGAAGGCAACGAGCTAAAGGGTAACCAAGACACGCTCTCTGAACGTGCACCAAACTTCCTCCTTCCTCTCTAAACCTCCCTTCGAGGCCTAAGGGAGTAGTTTTAATCTACAAATAGCAAACTCTGGAAAGCACGACTATCCCAGTTGACAACCTTGGTGCTGGTTTATTTTTGACTTTATTTGCATTACTCTTAAAATATTTTAATGTTAGAATACCCAAATTCAAGGAAATAAGTCAATCTGATTCACCTTCTCGTTCAACACATACGCAGGCATTCTAATACCAATATTCCCGATTAAATGAAATTTGGTTTGGTTTATTATGTCCGTGTAAATCATATGATGTTCTCTTTATCTAGGCTGAAGTTTAATTATTCAGGGAGACACTTTCTCACAATGAAACGATTTAACTCCACTGTCCTTCTGAAGTGTTTGTTTTAATTTAGATACGTATCAACTGATTATTAGCGTTCGCCCATCTGGTTTGAATTTGTTAAATTTTTTTGTTCACCTGTTTCTCTCTTAAAGTTTGACATTCAGTTCCCAGTATACCTCCCGTTCCTGTTCTCCATTTCCTTCGCTAATTAGTTTTCGCGTGTCGCGTACCGCATTCCACGGTTTTATTATTCTTTATAGGTTGAACTTTCCTTACTAGGCATTATTTCTCTAGCTCCACTCAGTCCCACTTCTATTTGTCCCACTCTTGCTGCTTTCAGAAGCCTTCATGAATGGGTTCACGCTGGTCGAGTCTTGATGATGCGTCACTCATCCCATCCAGGTCACAAATTTTCACACTTCTCGGTCTAATATCCGTACGTTTGCTAGCTCCTTACATTCATTAACATAACCGTATTCGAATTTTTGCCATGGGTAGTGGTTGAGGCCGAACCTGTGCAAATCCATTATGATTGGAAGATCAGGAAATATAAATGAGACACTTAAGCATTCAAGAGATTAAATGAATTTCATAAAATGTGTAGCGAAACCTGTTTGAATAAATTCATCAAAATTGTGATATGTTCATGGATCTGTTTTTCAAAACGTCCAATGAGGATTGTAGGTTTTTGAACGTCTTTACTCGCTTATCTTTGGTTTATATTCAGAAAAATCGACGGAATTGACAATGAGAAGTAACTTCCTATGAAAAGATTCATAATTAGCTTTACAAAGAACATATGAGCCGAATGATGTAGATAATGAAAAAAGCAGCATAAATCGATAAATCTATATAATCACATAAGAACATTATTTACTTATTAAAAAACACCCTACCTTATGAACACCTATTCATAGAATCAGCAAATGCCATATCAGTGAGTTCTGAACTCTGGCTATCGAGAAATTCGCGAAACTAAATAAAAAAAAGTACGCTACCTCAAAATATGTGATAGCTTATCGCTGGCAAGACATTGAGGCTTCTTTCCTGAGCCTTGAATAAAAATTATTATTTTAAGTACCCAGGTAACCTAAACGTGAAGCCAAAAAAGAACACCAAGGTTAACGGATATTACGCACAGATATTACGAAAGCGTTTCGCGAGGTCCCATTTAGTGGTCATAATGATGAAAGTTAGCAGTTTTCTGCGCCAGCCAAATGGGTAACAAACCTGCTCCAACCAATCGCGATGATGCGAAGAGTTGTCAGAAAGAGGACGTTTTTTGTCAATTTCATACAAAACATTTTCTAAAAGGAAGACATCAACAGTAATATATCTATTTAAAATAATCATCTCACTAATGTTCCTTCCGGAAAAAAACACAAGTTTTTCTTGACTATTCCTCTAATAGCCCTTAGCCACCAGATTTGAACATAAAATTTACCGAGGCACAAATGCATCCCGAATTCCCAATAAGCCAACGACCTAATCGTCCCTTAATAAAATTCAATGCAAGATTACATTGTTTCTTATTTCATGAACAAACAACCATTAATCGGGTCAACAGAGTACATTCTCATGTTCCAAATGCTACACGCTTACCTAAATATCTACTAACAGGAACACCTATTAACTTGAAACACTTACAGCTAATTATTCAAGGACATTTACATTGCCGTTAAGCAGTGCTATATAACTATTTATTCCGTCATTTAAATATAAATGCATAGATGTAAATGTACATCAGCTCCACCCAAGCTAGTTGATTTTTCGGGTACCAGATCTTCCTGGGAAACCATAACCGGCACAGGGAAAGGAACTGGCCCCCCTACCCTGATGTGTGAATATTCACACGCCGTCGGGCTTGGTACATGGGTGAGCCCTACCATCACCTACTAAACCGACCTTCGGGTTGATTACTGTGTTTATGGTTTTTTTTACATGTAAATGCCGTCTACTTAACTACATCATGTAGACAAGTACCAATATTAAAGAGAGAATTTTTCCAAAACAGTGATTCTTCCGGACGCGATAAGGACCGACTGCAGCAAGTGCACGGAGAGGCAGAAGGCTGGAATTGAAAAGGTGACAAATTTCTTGAAACAAAATAAGATGGAGCAATGGAAGGAACTGAGTGAGAAGCTGGACCCGGATGGTTTGCAGGGGGAGAAGGTCAAACAGCAACGCTGAGGAGGAAAAAAAGGTCTGCGAAGAGGGCCGTTTCCCTTGCGCCGCCGCTACAGAGAATGTAAAAAAAAGCGGAGAGGAGAGAGATGGATGAAAGACTTGACCCCCTGTTAATGTCGACCTTCCTTTTTCATTATCTAGGAAGTGACATCTGGTTGACGGGTAAGCAAAATCATCCCCTCACCCAATCGCACAAAATTGCCCGTAATAACTTTTGTACTTTTTTAATGAAAATAAAGTTCTGAGGCTTCTGCGAAAATCTCACAAGGCACTTATTTCACCCCGATGAATCGAGGCTTATTGAATTTTGAGAATAATATTCGGATGCGTAATCAGGAAACATCATGAGCACTAAGCAGGGCAACTGAAAACAGTTTACGAGTAAAATTACACCGAATTAAAATCTAAAAGATGTGACTCCACTGATTACATCCATTCCCCATTCTCAGAACAAGTGCGATATCACCCAGAGCAAAGATTTATTCCGATACTTCCCGATAAAGTTTAAATAGTCAGCCACGGTTAAAGCTGTTTCAAAATTGGGTACGAATTGAGAGATAGACTCGGAGACAAAAATTGTTACTATTTTCATATTTCTCCGTCAGACCTAAAACATTAAAATTTGAAAGCAGTCTAAACGTTTCCGCTTTCTAGCCACTGAAAGCACCCCCAGAGTGATGGGCAGTTGAAAGCCACTTTGGCGACATATAGTATGTCTTTGTGTGCACAACTGTATACAGACATGTACAGGGGGCGATAACATGACTTCTTTTGGAAATGAAAGAATGATAGCTTTGAGATTTCACAGAAATTTATTGGTTACTAGGTATTAATTAAGGTACCTGAAGATGACGTTGGACGTCGAAATCCGGGTCGTATCGTAATAAATTTCTCTGAGATCACAAAGTTATCATTCTGTCATTTCCAAATGATTCGATTTCACAAAGTTACGCCGAAAACCATCAATTATGACTTCTTTTTTCGAAATGTGCGCCAATCAGGCTGTAGAGGTTGTAGCTAGGTAAGAGTGGTCTCATTCGACAGATGAGGTTCTAAGGTTTTCCTCATCCTGGTCAGTTTGCTTCTCTGACGTATGACCAAAATGCTTTTAGACTCTCTTTCAAATTTTCCGCTAACCTTTTCCTTTTGAATTCCCTTAACGCTTTCCGAAATTCATTATTAGCATTCGCCCTAGATATCTTAAAATTATAAGTGATATCATTCTTTATGGAGATATCATCCCTAATATTTTTCTGAGAATCTGTTTCATAAAATGGGCTATATTGTGTGAAGTTTTATCACCGCACTCTGTATGTACCTATTTGAAAATGTGGCGAAATAATACACCGAGCCCTTCGTTAAAATAATAATCGTACCGTTTGGCTGGTAAAAGTTGGATAATACGGTGTACTTCATTTAATGTTATAATTTAAATATATTTTTAGGTAATCTACCGGTTAAGGTAGGTTTTTGGATGGACACAACTATCAAATAAATATTTTGTAACTCCAAACAAAACCCAATCCAGCAACCTAATCTACATCAGGTCCCAATCTCTGTGTACTTCTTTCCTCCCTTCATCCCGTCCAACATCCCTATCCTGTTCCTGCCCTTTCCTCGCTTGCAAAACATTCTCCCCTCTATTACCTTTTCCAACATTCCACTACCGCTCAATACGCCTTTCATCCATTTTTCCTGCCTCCATAGGATTTCTCTCAACAAACCACTCTCCTCCCCCACCATTTCTAGTACTTCCTCATTTGCACATATAATGTGTGTAAAATAATTCAAATCATTTTAACTACAGGTGCATGCAATTCGGCACCTAAGTTAGATATGCTTCTCTACGCGTACGAAAGGAGTAATTAGTAACAAGAAGGATAATAACTAAGAATAGGTGAGATAATGACAAAATACTAGGCTATTTCATACTAGACTACAAGAATAAAAAAATAAAAGTATTCCCCTAGCGTGGTGGGATACAGTTATCCCTACTACCGTTCAAGAGCAAAATAACGTGTAAATGAATGCTGTTTCGTAACAGGTATGCAGAACTAATACATTCATTTAGCCTTGTTTATTTTTGTTTGAAATTATGCCGCAAGTAAATAAATATTTTGATTAGATGTTTTTCATATGGTAATTGGTAAATGTATTTCAAAAAGCAACCAGTTAAAGATTGAATCCACGTCATATTATAAACTCATATGTGTTTTCTATTTAGTTAATATATATTAAATTTTATTTTAACAAAATTTAATACTTAAAAACCTTTATTGTAGAAACAGAATGGCAGGAAATGACTTATCAAAGAAGAAATCTAGACAGTATAATGTTGACTATCTATAAATGACGGATTTATAGAGTCACCTATAAACAAGCACATACCTATGTGCTTACTGTGCGAAAGGGTGTTTTCAAATATGGCGATGAAACCTTCCAGACTGACTATTGTAGAAATGCACATCCTGACAAGACAGAAAAGACTGTAACATTCAGCCACTTCGTGACAAATTGCGAAATCGTCCATCACTTTCAAGTATAGTGTGTAATGCTTCAAAACATATCACTGATGGTTTACGTGCATCACATAATATTTCCCTATTAATTGCCAAATCTGGAAAGCCACATACAATTGGTGAAGAACTTATCTTAGCAGCAGTAAGTGAAGTCTTGAGTATTGTTCTACATACTACACAAAATTTGTACCAAATGTTTTTGCTATTCCTTGTGTCATTCACCGACAACATCTAGTGTCTAAAATACTGAGTGATCGCCTCCACAAGACCATAAACATTGTAATTACAGCGGTTAACAAAATCAAAGCTCATACTCTTAATGATCGACTCTTTCGAGAGTTGTGTGAAGAGAACGACCGAGATTTCAAAGGTTTGTCACTACGAAAGGAAGTTCGTTGGCTATCAACGGGCAATTGTATAAGGTGCTTCTATAATCTTTTAGATAATATCGTGCAGTTTTTTGAGGAGAGAGATGCTTTTCTCTGTGAAAATGTTACAGAGATCACGAGTGACGTTACATTTTTGTCTGAGCTATTTGCAAAGTTCAATGATATGAATTTACAATTGCAGGCAAATAATACTAATCTTATAAAGGCAAAATCTGTGGTGACTGTTTTTATTTCTAAGTTTCTTTAATTTAAGCGCAACAAAGGAGGCGCCGCGAGCTTTGTCGATTTCTTTCCCTCCTTAGGCTAAAAGAGCAAGAGCAAGCTGGTATAGGTGACGATGATTTGAGAGTCTTTTATGAACCTTTAGCCACCTCGCATAACATTTGATGGCGTTGAGTATGTTCTTTTGTTGGAAATTACAGGCTGGGTGATAAATCCGTTTGTATATATTGAGGAAATTGGAGTATTAGAGGAAGAATTAATTGAACTACAAAATTGAAATGAATTAAAACCAAAGTTTAAGATAAATTATCAAGAGTTTTGATTACAGGAGGAGGTTTCCGATCGTCATCCTGCATTATGGATGGTGGTTAAAAAGCTACTTGAAATTCCGACTTAATATTTGGTGGAACGTGGTTTTAGTACAGTCATTCAGCTTATTTCCAAGCAGAGAAACATACTTCAGGTTTGCGAACGCGGTGATTTAAGACTCCTACTAAGTGCCATTAAACCGGGCGTTGGAAACCTGGTATCAGGTCACCAAGCCCATCCATCTCATTGAAATTTTACTTGATGGAAATATGTTTGAATTAAGCAATAGAATCTCCTTAAATGACTTCTACACCACAAAAGATTTTATCAATAGTCACTTAATTGTTTAACTAATTATAACAAAACACAATTTAAAACATAACACTAATTATTCTATTTTCATAAATTGAAAATTTTCATGTTTTATAATTGCTTAATTTAAGTAAAAAAATGGCATGTTAACTTCTAAGAAAAGCTTTCCTAAATTATTTGTTTTGATACTTTATTTTTATGTAAAAGCATATTCTCACCTAGGTTCCTTTTATAGTGCATTAAGTCGGAAGATTACTTAGCAATGTTGTTTTACCCAGACGTTTGCGTGTAAAACAATGATATTCCAGATTTATTTGACATACATATATATATATATAATATATATAATATATATATATATATATATATATATATATATATATATATATATATATATTTACCATAAACACAGTAATCAACCCGAAGGTCGGTTTGTTAGGTGACGGTAGAGTTCACCCAGTACTAAGCCCAACGGCGTGTGAATATTCACACATCAGGGTAGGGGGGCCAGTTCCTTTCCCTGTCCCGATAATGATTTCCCAGGAAGTTCCGGTATGGTACCCGAAAAATCACATGCATCACAATCACATAAAAAATCACCCGCAGCTCCACCCAATCACTTGGATGGAGCTGCAGGTGCCAGGAGAGGCTTTCGGTCCATTTCACCTTCTCCATCCTTCTCCACACCCACATTTCAAAAGCCTCCAATCTACGTCTATCCTCCTGCTTCAGTGACCACGTTTCCGCGCCGTACATAGCTACGCTCCATATCAGAGTTTTTACGAGTCTTGTCTTAACATCCCTACTCAACGTCCCCGTCATCAACTCCCTCCTCCTTGAGAAAGCCTCCTTGCCTAGCGCAATTCTTCTCCTTACGTCCCTACCACTTTGACCGTATTGGTCCAAAACACTTCCGAGATATGTAAACTGCTCTACCTGCTCTATTTTTTCCCCGCCTATTTTAATATTTAGCTTAGCCTTTTTCTTTCTGAAAAATCGCATAACCTTTGTTTTATTTATACTGATTCTCATCCCATATTTATCGCACTGAACCTCCAATTCACTCAGCAATGCTTGCAACCCCTTGGCTGACTGAGCAAGTAATGCTTGGTCATCAGCAAACCTAACCGATTTTATGAATTCCCCTCTGACTTTCATTCCTACCTCCAGTTCTTCCCATGCCTCTTTAATCATTTCCTCCACATATACGTTGAACAGTACCGGTGACAATGGGCAACCCTGCCTTACACCTCTTCCTAACACTGCCCATCCGGACTCTCCGTTCCCCACTCGCACCTGAGCAGTCTGAGACATGTACAGGTTACGGATCAGTCTCCTGTCCCTCCAATCCATTCCTATTTTCTGCAATACACGCATTAATTTTTCCCAATTCACTCTATCGGAGGCTTTTTTGAAATCTACAAAACAGGCAAAAACGTCCTGATTGTATTCTATATTCCTCTCGATTAGTGATCTCATTACTGCAATGGCATCACGCGTACCTCTTCCTTTCCTAAACCCAAACTGATCATCCCCTAAGTAATCATTTGCCTTACTCTATATCCTTTTGTTGATGATCCTGAGAATAACTTTAGCTGCATGGGATATCAAACTTATTGTTCTGTAATCCTCACATGACGTAGACTTTGCCTTTTTTGAAATAGGAACTAACACCGATCTCATAAAATCTTCCGGCCAGATTCCTTCCTCATAGCTTTCATTTCCTTTAATGCCCTTTCTATTTCATCGTCGAGTATGCCTGGACCTAAGCTATCTTCTTCTACGTCATGATCCTTTTCTATGTCTAACCTCGTCGGCCTAAGTTCTTTGCCATACAGTGTTTCTATATATTCCTTCCATCTCTCTTGGATTTTTCCTGGTTCAACTATTATCTTACCTCTCTTATTTTTAATTGTTAGCACAGATCTTGCCTTCTTACTTCCAGATAATAACTTAACCTTGCTGTATAGAGCACCAATTTCACCCTTCTTCTTTAAATTTTCCATATCCTCGCATTGCATTTTCCACCATTCTTCTTTTGCTTTATTTGTGGCCCTTCTCAATTTATTGTTTAACTCTTTGTACTTCATTTTACCTAACTCTGTGTTTACATTTTTCCATCTTCTGCTCTCATCCATCTTTGCAATCATCTCATCCGTTACCCATGGTTTCTTTATCCTTTTCCCGTTAACGGTTCCTATAGTGTCTTTAGCGGCTTCCAATATCCCTTTCTTGATACATTCCCATTTTTCTTCGATAGTACTCAGTTCTTTACCGTCATCCATCATTTTCTCTACAGCCTGCTGATACTCCTTCCTCGTTAATCCATTTAATGCTTCTAAATTCCATTTCCGAACCCGCCGCCCTTGCCTTATCTTCTTGAAACGAACGTTACATTTCATAACAACTAAATTGTGGTCAGAGTCCGCATCCGCTCCTGGGAAACTGTGCGAATGTATCACACTGTTCCTAAACCTGTGCCTAACCATAATATAATCCAACTCATACCTTTCTGAGTCACCTGGCATTTTCCATGTATACCTACGCCTTTTGTGGTGTCTAAACAATGTGTTGGTGATGATTAACCCCTGTCTCCTGCAGAATTCAATTGCTTTCTCCCCGCGTTCATTCCTCGTGCCTAACCCTTAGTCACCCACCTCACCCCCATCTCTTCCTTCGCCTACCATCGCATTCCAATCCCCCATCACTATCAAATGTTTCCCTGCAGGAACACTTGCGATGATATCCTCTAACTCATCGTACATCCTATCGACTTCTTCCTCCTTGTGGTTGCTCGGTGGCATGTATACCTGAACAATGACCAAGTTCGTCGGCTCTGCTTTAATCTCTACGAGTAAAATTCTATCTATTGCTTGCTCTATGTTGACTACGCTTCTTCCTACCCCTTTATTTAAAATTACGGCCACCCCTCGTTGGCTCTCGTCCCCGCCGCTGTATATCACTCAATAATTGTCACTCCAGTAATCCCCGCTATATATATATATATATTTATAAGCCTTATAATATATAGATATATCTATATTTATATTTTTCTGTACATATTATATTTTTCTGATTACCCAGAAAAGCTCCTAAAGAATGAAATCCACCGCTCTATCCGATCACACACACCATAGAAAAACAACCACACATCTGACACAGGACTCAACCTTTGCATCACCTATTTCCCGGGATCCCAAAGACTGAAAACCTTTATTTTTCTACACAACCTTTTTCCTATTTTACACGAAAATGACGCGACCTCATCTTTACAGCCCCAATACCCCTCTGTCGCTTACAGACCCGGCAATCTCAAAAACCTTCTGAGATCCACCAACCCTTTGGCTCCCCTGACAAATTTCCTCATATTTTTCCTACTTGCAACCGCTCCCGATGTAAAACATGTCTGCTTATCAGATCTGCTCCCCTCTTTCCACATCCCCTCATTGCCCCCTCACCTCGTTACCACGCTAATTGCCTCTCGAAAAACATTATCTATCTTTTGCCATGCAAACAATGCAATTCATTGTACATAGGCGAATTCATTACCCCCTTATCTATTCGAATGAACAATCACCGCCACTCCTGTAATTCTGCCTCACTCTCTTCTTTTCCTATCCTTTCACACGCAATTTCCCACAACCTTTCATTCGACCATTGTTTGTCCCTAACCATCCCAGAATCCCTACCCGATTCAGTCACCAATATAGAGGTGAGAACTGGCGAATCCGCATGTATACTAGCTTTCCGATCTTTTAAAATTCCCTCCCTTAACCGCCATCTTTCATTGCCCGCCCAGAATTCCCTGCCCCCTTTTTTCCCCCAGACTTCATATTTTTCTCTGAGAACTTTCAGTCTGACCTGAAGAAGGCCTCGGAGTAGGCCAAAAGCTTAAACAATCTACAATGTGGCTGTCCTTTTATGTGTTATCAGTTTTACTTTATTTTGTTTATTTGTGTCATTATATATATATATATATAAATATATATGTATATATATGCATACATATATTTGTTTCATGTATTCCCAATGGGTGCCCTATTGAGATAAATCAGATGTCATCATATCCCACCCCAATAAGACCTTTCTCAAAATATTTTTCACCTTGACGTTTGTTAATAGGTCAAAGCTGTCGAAGGAAGGCAAGTTTTAAACTTCTTCAATTACCAATGAATAATTAAAAAGTAGGAGTCAATACCATTAAAAGATCATTAAAGTTCTTCTTAGCGACAAAACAACAAAGATATCGAATGGTGAGTATAATTAATACTGAACCAGGCATTCCTCTCAATACGACGCAATATGAGAGGGAAAAGATCTTACTGACGACGGAAAAACACGGAAGAAGATGCATTTAGAGTAAATTATTCACTAAGATAATTCCTCTGCCGCTGCTCCGCATGACTGGCGGCCAACTCTTGCAGAACGAGCTTCAGATCCCAACGCGCTACGGCAGCAATACCAGGCGGCCCGTTGATAGGCAACCTTAGCCTCAACCTGGCCGTACAACAGAGAGTATTCGTAGCTTGCAGTCTGCATAAGGAAAAGTGAAGCATATATAGAAAGTACTTCGCGCATTTGAATTAATTTACTTCTGTTTGCAAATACAAAAAAATAACAAAGACGCTAATATTTTAAATTTTATTTAACTAAAATACCAAGTTGATTTTCTTATTCAAATGAAAAAAAAGAAGTTATAACGGGAAAATGTCAAAGTTTGCCAATCTAAAACGAGCAACATCAGCGGTCGCGGAACGAATAAAAACCAGTGGCGGTTAGGCGCCTTGGCACAATAGAGAATATCTAGCATCGAGAAAATAAAAACTACAGACATAAAATACATTACAAAATATACATGAGAAAAAGAAAGTAGAGAATAAGGAAGCTAATGAAATATTAAGACATCCATACATGAAGTCGGAAAAGCATTACTAACTGCCAGAAAATTTTGCTGAATGGTAGCTATTTTACGTTTATATCAGAGACGAACGCTCGTCACGTGTACATTGCACAATAAGTTACCCAATAGCGCATAACATACAAGTTTGATGCTTACCACTCCTGCACCGAAGTTAAACATACTTGCACTCCTTTCTGAAAAATAATAAATATCGTGCGCGTGCTCAGTTGCAAGGTGAAGCGACAGAGGAAAACCGTGTCAGATATTTTGTTGTAAGAACCAAGAAAATTATATAATTGTGAAAAAGAGGACACAAAAATCCAGAGCATATATAGAGAGGAGAAAGAATTTTTCTATTGTCATGTTGATTAAATAAGTTGAAGATACACATAACTCAGGAAACATACAGCGGATGTAGTGAGGCTCATAGTGCTCAAATACGGAGTGATTTGTAACGTGGATACCTCGAACTGTTCGGAAATGAAAATGAAGTTTAATTGTAGATTACTAATCCTTATAAATTACCAATTATTTCAGTCTAATATAATGAACAGAGAAAACATATTTCAGCGCAATTATTCTAAAAACATCTTTATTCTACATGCCTTAGCCTTTATTGTTTTAAACGATTGTTCCAAATGATAATATTCAGGTTATGAATGACAATAAACAACTGCATAATCAACGCTGAATTCTCTCTATTACTGTCAATTTTTTCTACGAGCCCCTCCGATATGCAATTGGGAAGACGCAATAGATAAGCTTATATAGCTTCGTTAACTTAAAGCTGTAAACCATAACGAAATTACATTCACGGTAGACCTGTATGAAAACCGAATTCACGGAATTGTTATTATAATAATTTCCTTTAATTTTTCCACTCCTTGCCTTTCACAAATACCCCGAGAATTCTGTTGATCAGTCAGTATAATCCTTGAACTGGCCGGTCGTAATGACAAAATAAAGTGAATCAATATAAAATCAATGACTGATATGCTTATCATCTTTGGTAATTTATAAATTATAGGTAGGGTTTGGAAGGCCCTTTATAATCAACATGTTTTCGTGTGCGCATGTGCGTTTTCCACTACATCGAACAAAGTGGTTTCAGGCGAAACTTGTTGTAATTGCTTCATTGTGAAAAGAAACTAATTTCCACATGACATGCCAGTGAAATCAAATGAAATTGTTACCCTAGAAATAATACTGACGTGAAGCGATCTATGATCATCAATTTGTTCAATTAGAAAGAAATTTGCTACTTAATGCAAAGAATAGTTCTTTTGTTATCATTTTAACAAGTTATGGAACATTCACTGCTACTGTATCAGTAGCAGTGAATTATTTTTACTCCTAATGTCTAAATTTTCAATGCATCATCATACGTTTGCCTGCTTTAAGTAGCTAATGTCCTCCCATATTAAACAGGTTAAGGAATCACTGAGCCTTCCACATCAGCCTTATCTTTGGAATGCCTACTCTTGTTTGTTTCACTAGACGTATAATGTGCTGATTTTATTTGAATTTCAATTCGTCTTTGGTGATTAGCATGGAAAATAGATAAAATATAAACACATAGACAGCAGAAAAACATTTACAACTAGGTGCACTTTCATTATGAGACATAAAAAATTATTCCCGATGACATAAACAATTGTTATCTAAATAATCGAGGCGGTTATTTTGAACTTTACATGGAAATAAATCTCATCAAGCTGATAGTGATTTTAATCACTATACTTAAGTCAAGGAACAAGGATAGCGGATGAAATTAACTTTGTTTGAAACTAAGTTTTCTGCTTGGGATTTTCTGTACTGGGATGCACTGGGATTTTCAAGCATTTTCAGGCATTTTAGTGAATGCTTTTTCTGCTTTTACTTACCCTTTAAAAACCCTTCATCTCCCATATGACTTACCTATCCCATCTGATGCTTACACCCCCTGCCACAGATCTTGTTGGTGGATGCAGGGAATTTATGTAGATGAGGAGGTAGACAGATAGAAGAATACCACTTGCAGTCCGCAGCGTCTGGGGAATAATTAGTTCTACTTTTATGCATGCATTTGACACTTTCATTTTTATTGGCAAATTCCTTACTGCAATACCCGCGTGGAAATTACAGGCACTTAACGTTGTGTATATTACAACAGTCCCTACCCTGTTTTGTTGTATTTTCGAGGTCCTCCTTCCATCCTTGGTCACTCTCTTAGGGGATGATGCCTCACGCCATCCCTTGCCAACGGCGGGGTGTCATATTCCCTACATGTGACTTCAGGATTGGGACCAAAAGTTGCATGGCCATGAATTACAGCCCCTGTAATAAAAATTTCCGCTTCTTACTTCCCTGTCTTGGTATGGAGGAGGTCTATTGTATGAGTAGTTGTGGTTCATTTTTATTCCCTCCTTTTTCTTATACCAATAATTATTTTTAGTGGGTGAAATTGACACTTGTTTGAAACTAAGTTTTCCCATAGCATGGATGCAGATTTGCACGCCTTGTCGTGGTTTTTTGGGAATGTTTTTCCCTTTTTCAAACCATTTAAACATCCTCTCCCATATCTATTCCGCATCCAGAGGATGCAGGTGACCCCCCGCCACGCACCTTTTTCGTAGATCGTGGGGTATTTATGTAGATGTAGATGCAGGAATAAGTGAGAAAATGAAGGTCCGATCATTGACATAAATATTCGGACCCCTTTTTAACAGAAAATATCTCTAAGAAGGAAATGTGAAGTTATTGCCGCATTTGAATGATGTCCCATTGTTGTGCTCGGTAAGATACTTATTGCCAAACTGACTTGGTTGATGAAAATGGACATGCAATGATTACCTAAGGAACCAACTGTAAATATTATTTTTTAAAGCCATTTTTTATTTACAGCAAAAAGATTGGACTTTTTTGTTTATATTTTATACATTCTATTTTGTTTAGTTTAAAGCCAAGCGTACGTATTAGCATAGTCAAGAGATATTTGGCGAATTTATCCTTTTGACATGAATCCAGAGGAGTTAACTGATCTCCGCCGTCTTTCGGTGATAAAAAAATTACGTACAGAGAAATAGAAGGGACTTATATCACCGCATTATTATAATAAAGGGAGGTTGTATCGTATGCGCTCATGGTAACCATTTCACATACTCAAAACTGCATCCATATAAGAATCTAGAAGTTGGAAAGCGATGAACAGTAAAAATATTTTCGTATATGCATTACAAAAAGCATAAAAATTACCAAATATTCAATTAAATTACGCAGTTAAATAAAATGTTAATATTCAAATCGTTAATGCAAGTATAATACATTTCCAAATGGAATCAATTAAAAATTTTAAAATGAAACCGTAATTAAAATTAAATAGTATACAAGGTAATGACGCGTCACTGAATGCTTATAGCATTTAAAGTTCATACGCAATCGAAAAGAACAATTACCATAATTAAATTTCACAGCGAGTTATTTCTGCCACACGAATGGTTTACGTGATTCAAAGCTAATTCGTACTATGCAATAAAGAGTCATGACGAAGGAATTTGCTTTTACCCTCCGGCCATAAGATCGCTCCTGAACGCCATCTCCTAAGTTAAAATCCCTTATTCCGTGAACTACAATGTCATTGATAAATTTAAAAGCTCCAAGATAATGTGAAACTTCGCAATTGACGATGCTATGAAAAATAACCAATGATTGCCTCCATAAATTCTCCACACTACTCTAATGAAATATTAATGCACTTAATTCCACATAAGTGAGGTTCATGGTCGATAGAATGTTGAAATCTTTGTCGTTGACGCTCCCCATTCCATTTCGGTTTCGCGTATTAACTGCAAAGGTGACAACGCATTTATAAAAACTAAATCTTCAGAATGTTATCATAAAATATCCGACATAAAACTCCTTTCGCATTACATTTTCGGAAAAACCACCATTCCCATGCACTTGGAACTACATGTAACAACTCCTTTGGAAACAAAAGCAAGCACCAAAAAATTCCTATGAATCAAAATTAAAACTGATTAATTTTTATTGAAAATCAACAGGAATATAAAAATCTGTTAACAAAAACCGTATCAGTATTTAAAAAATTAATATAATTAGAAATGTTATAGCTTCAAACGAGAAAGTGGATAAAATGATTAAGTGACCTTCAGCGAGGAGTCACGGCCGCAGGGTGGACTTTGAATGGAGTCATTTATTTGCCGCTCTCTCCAATAAAAATCACAAGTGAAAAAATTTGCATTTTTTGCTTTGTTAATTTTTGAATTATCCTTGAAAATGCCCATCTTATGGGCATGCATTCCTCAGCGTACCATATTCCTGACAGTAATATGGATCTACGCGGAGGAATACCAGGAAGATGTGCCTTCAATAGCATCACACCGCGGGAGCCTCCACTAGGAATTTGAATGACGCTATCCACAAAATCCTAATCACATACATACAAAGGCATGGTCAGTCATAATCGTTAAATATGACGGGAGTGCTCTCTGAATCTCAAAACATATTTTTCCATAGAGTATTAGTTAGTATTTTTCTCCTTGGAAGAAAAACATGCGACCTTGCGTATTTTACCCATAGAAACTCTGGAGGGAGCAATGAGCATAGCTGTTCAAAACCAGTGCTTTGGAACTACACAAACATCGGACCCAACATGAGGAAAACACGTTAACGCCGTTTGCAGAACTACCTAAATTAAGGAAACTTGGTTTTGTCATACAAAAGTTAGGAAATATTTGGACTATAATGTTAAGGAGAGATTTTATACCTCGTTAGTTAGGCCCCACTTTGAATGCTACTATTTGCTAGGATTTTGGACCCTACGTAGAAGGACCTAATCTCTGAATTACACAGATTATATAAAAAAGCCGCCCGTTTCGAGATAATCAGCGTGAAACTGCTTTTGTAAATACTATATTGGGTGTGAATGGAAGCACGAAGATTTTTATTATTATTATTAAATAGTACCCTGCAAGCCGCAGCTAGGGTTTGTGGCATGGGGTGGCATTGCACACCATATTAATTTTGACCCAAGATACTTTTCCCCCCAACGCGGTCGGCCAACGTTATTCTGATCACTTATCGTTCGTGAGAAAAATAACCTTAAATATATCTATTCTACACTTAATTTCTCTAATTTAATTATCATTATCTCCACTGCTGTACGATGGGACTTTTCGACCAGTTCAATTGAGCTAATAGTGCATTTTCAACATCTTCGCCAATTTATGCAAGAGATTTAATCTTTGCTACGTAAGTAATTCCCAACCTAGCTCCTCTAATTATTTCAATGCGCTACTCCGCTTGCCATAACAACGTTTTACAAATCTATCTCCACTGCGCTGCACGCGATCGAATTCGGCAATCAGTCCAACTTCATATACTAGCAGCATATTCTAAATGAGGTCTAACTATCGAAATATAGCATTTACCTTTAATGTTTTGATCATATTTCTCCCAATATTAGAGGTTTGCAAGACTAATCCTCAGGAAAATACGAGGCAAACTATTTAGCGAATATTGTAACTAAAATTTTAGAAAGACGAGTTTTGATGTCGTATGCTTAGTGTGTAATCACCCCTGGCACACAAACTAGCGGTGGCGGGCCGTAACCAAGTAGATAGAGGCTGAGGGTGCCCAGCGGCGTCACCCGGAACCGAACCCGGAACCTTCACTCAGTAGCTCACAGGTCTATCCACAGGGCTGTTGCGCCCCGGAATTTAGAAATTATTTTCAAATCAATTATTGCACACGTAGGGACTAATATTTTGTTTTGGGATAAAAAGTATTCATTTTTTGAATAAAAATACAATTCATAAAAAATTTAGGAATTGCATCCCTTTCTCCTTGAGGAAGTCAGCGCATGTAAAGAGTGATGAATATTATATGAGAGTTTACCCATTAAGGGATGTTTTGGATGGATACAAACTGAACCCCCCTATATTTCTTAGTCTCACCTAACAAGGCAATCTGACACATTTCCCTACAGCAAACTCTTCGATTCCGCATAAGTTCTGCCTCCCTTTCTCCAGTCCAACATGCATTTCCTTCTCCTTCCCTTACTTCAGTTACCTTAAGTTCTCCAATTTATCAGTCTTCGACAGTCCATCACCAGTCAAAATGTTCTTTCCACCTTTCCCGCCTCCTTTGGAATTCACCCAATATCCTCCATATTCCCCCACCACGATAGTTCCTCTTAGTTCGCTTTTCTTTCCGTTCATTTTACTTTTTCCATCCTTCTCCACATTCACATTTCAAAAACCTCCAATATACGCCTATCATCTTGCTTCAACGACCTTGTCTCGATATCGTAAAAAAACACGCCCCAGATAAAAGTTTTCAGTAATCTTTTCTTAACATCCTTACTCAACTCCTCTGTGATCACTTCTCTCCTTCTCAACTAAGTCTTTGGTCTATGCAATTCTTCTTATCCCTCGGCTACTTTCACCATCAAGGTTCAAAACACTTCCGATATACTATATGTGAACTATACATGCGTTTAAAACTTAGCTTTCTCCTTCTCGAAAATCTCATTATCTTCGTTTTGTTTACATTTATCTTCATCCCATACCTTCTCTTTACACTTCTCTTCTAATGCAGTCAGAAATAATCACCCTTGGCTACTTGACTATTCATCATCCGCTAACCTAATTGATTTTTTAAATCCTCCCCCCGCCTTTCATTCCTATCACCTTCATGCATATTTTACCATTTCCTTCACGTATACGTTGATAAGCACGGTTGAAAATGGATATACCTATCTTACTTCTCTTCTTAACAGAACCCACGCCGATTTTCTAACCGCCACACCCACCTGATTGGCCTAATGGACTCCTGGCACAAGCTGCACAGTCTTCCGCCGCGATGTCAAAACATGTCTTACTTTCTCAATGATATCTTTACTTCCTTCTCTTTTCTGAGAACATTATGATTCATAGTATTTGGCCTTTGCCAAGTTTTTGCGTTGAAATCATGAGGAAATGAATTTGCACCTTACTTGATTTTTCATTTCTGAGACATTCCACGCCAAAGCGTTTACAGTTCCTCTGATAACATTAAAAGACCTCGAAATTCATGAATGCTGCAAAACTGTTTGACTAAGGAAGTTGAATGGAAGGGAGACGTTTCTAAGAAATAGTATTACAATTTACTAAAATGCTTCTTTTAAGGTGGGTTTAGCGATGTGCCCTAGCACTAGTGCGGTTTATAATTGCAAACCATTTCACAAATGGATATGCATACATCCGCAGATAAGTTCGAACCAGGATCGTAGTCATTTTTGTAAAACTTTCAATGAGTAACTGTGACCTAGTGCCTAAACTGTATGTTACCGAATCAAAGAAACTTGTTGATCACGCCCGTCTAACGTAGGTTTCGACTTGCCTTCGAGAAGAAATTCCTACAAGTCGCTATAAGAGTTACGGACTGACATGAGACTCGGAAGATGTAACATTACTTCTCATGAAAAGTCAAACTACTTCTCAAACAAGAACGGAAAAAGGACAAATGCATTCGTAAGAACTATGGGAATGAGCTTAAGGTCCTCGTTTTCAATTAAATATTCATTTTATGAAAAATCAGTCCGACATCTACATCTCACCCTGAAAACCGCCAAGAGGATTGGTGGCCGGGAGATGTTAGGTGAGTAGCCATTCGTTATAATTTAACTAACTCAAACTGTTGTACCTGATAATTAATATTGATGTGGCCACGAACAGTGTGGAAGATTAAAGGATTTCCTGGATCGGTATGTTTGGCAATTTCACTTCTCATCATTGTCTCGCTTGTCAATGGAGGTGGAAATCGACTTATTCACTCTGTGAGCGTTACACTCGTATGGTTTGTAAACATTCCCACAAATTTGTCAACCTGAGGGGGAAATGCTAAAATTAATCTCGCATATGCAAGTCCCGTACGCCAAAATAAGCCCTTATAAGGATTCTGAGGACGCATTTTCACATTTTGAGCTTGGAAGAGACGAAAACTTGCAAATAACTTTAAAGCAATTCTTAATTAACAACACATCTCATTAGTGCTGCAGAAAAAACAAGTGCAAAGCAGCCGAAATGTTGCCATTTTATAGACTCATTAATGAATATACAATGCCATTTTTTTCTGTAGAATGACATAATCACATGAGCCAGGCTTATATACTTGCAGTTTCTACGAAGAATCCGTGTAAACAAATTCAAATAAGGGATCAGAATGGTGCGGTAAATAGCGTACTGGCTTCCCACTCAGAGGGCCCGGGTTCAACTCCTGGAGACGGCAATTTTTTGGTGGTTTCCAGAGCCCTACTAGAGGTGCTTTGTAGAGAGAGAGGAGTACGCCGTCCGTCGGATGGGACGTTAAACTACGGCCTCCCCTAAATTTACTACGACCGCTACTTTGATGAATTTCGCACTGAATTAAGGTCTCACCTCATCCACCCGTGACAAGACGGTTGATATCACTCACATTGTACGCAACTATACCATGCATCGTTTAATACAAGAATTGCTAGTTTTTTTCAGTATTGTTTTCATCTAAAATATAACTCCAAGAATGAAACACGAACGAAAATGATACTTTCAACCTCTCTCTTAACAGAGTTCATTAAAGCATAATTAAAACATTTGAGCAAAGGAAAATGTGACAGAACAAACGTCTGGGAAAAAGACCAAGGTTTCGGAAGTGTCCACCTTACCCACATCAGTTCCCAGAAAATATAATGGCAACGATCATTCAGAAGGGCGGAAGGGAGGGAGAGAAAGGGAGGGAGGCACAGTCGGAGGAAGGGAGGGTGCATGAGAGAAATATCTCGAAGCTCCCTTATCGCCTGGGGGCATCAATCACGTGTCTGGCCTCGTAGCAAAACCATTTTTCCCATCCCGCAATCACTCTCCTTTCCTTTTCCATCTCGCCGCTTCCCCACTGTCGAGGTCACGCCACGGGCGGGTGAGCTGTAATCCCGCGCCCTTTCCGGATCCACTGCACGCGCGCGACGGGAGAGAACCCCGCATTACACCCCCTGTGGAGCATCATCCCCCCATTGAGGCGCACTCCCTCCCATAATGCCACCCTATTGACCATTTTCTTCGGCCGAATCCATCCCCAGCCCTCTGGCATTCCAGTGCACCCCCACCCAAAGGACAATCAGATACAGGGATTGTCTCTTACCAAGGTTCGGTCACGCGCGAGAGTAACAATGCGAGGATGGATGCTGGAAATTGGCCGGGATATAAAAGTGATTGGCAAAGCGAGCCAGAGAGGCCATCATCAGTGGTCGGGTTCCAAACTACTGGGGTACTCCCTATCCGCAACGCACTCGGAACCATACTTAACAAAAAACTTTTGAAATTGAGCACCATATTCACCGTTTTTCTGGATTTCTAACGCTATTTTTAAATACTAAACGGAAGAGACACTAATAATATTGGTGAAACTACAGAAATAGCGCTTCATGGAACTACCGATTGAATATATATCACATTACATAATTAATGAATATTAATTGTTTTACTTTTATTTATGGCCGCTTCGTGAAATGATAGCGGATTTTAATTTTTTTTAAATACAACCTCTGCCGTTTTCGCACGAACTTCTTTAAGTTTATAAAAATGCAGTTATCACGCGATTTATTTCTATGAAAAGTTTACTAGCAATATAGCACCGTATCACCCGAATTAACAATGATTAAGAGCAGCCTCAACTATAAATAATCAGAATCGATTAAATACACAGTTTAAACTATGATAAGCTACCCTATTTGCGAAAGGAAAAGAAACATAGCAAATAATGACGCAGAAGATTAATGTCTTTGACAGACCAAAAACAACCACGTGAAGATTCGCGATATAAACAATGAGAAATGAACGTTCTAAATACGGATCTTGCATCAATATTTTCATATGTAGCAACACAGGCTGATATCCTAGGATTGCTTGCACACAGCGATGATTAAGCCAGAATATTTTCCCTGTGAATGAAATTGCTTGCGTGAGAAATTGAAAATTGGTGGTTGCATTGTGTTCAAATCACTCTAATAGTCAGACCAAAGGAATGTGACCGTCACCTGAAAGATATTTTTCAGAGAGAAAGAACGTACCCTCTTCCTTCTATTATTCTTCAACTTCATGCAATGCCAATCACTGTTTATGAACACAATTTGGAAGCAACCAGTTGTAGCATTTACCAGATGACTCTGGTGCAGTAATGGCTTAAACATTAAAGAGCTAAACATATGAGGTATTGGAAAAAGACGAGAAGAATATTCGCCTCATCTTTTTTCTTAATGTGGACCGGCCTTCATTACATGCGCCAATAGGGATACACTTTCCACTAGCTCTAAGCATATTAGATTTGAAATGGATACATTATTGGTAAAATTACATTACTATATTCATATTAATACTGATTAACGATATTACTTGTATTGCTGAAAGATAGCTTGTGCTGTAATGCGATCATGCGACTGCGTATTTTGAAACCGGATTCACTGCAGTTATGAAAGTTTGAAGTTGGGAAGAAATCAATGCTTATTATTTATTGAAAGGTATTAACAATTTTATTTTATGACATCAGTTCGGAATTCACTTAAAGCTTGCACTCTTTGTCACGTATACTTATAAAGTGTTAACAACATTGCCCAACCACCTGGTCCTTCGCCATCAAATAATCGACAGAACGCTTTACCTTCAAACCTAACCACAGTACTCGTAGGGCATCAACAATACCATACGCATTTGAAGCAAGTGGACATTTTCCCCTTCACGATAAGAAATTCGAAAAAGTTAATATTAATAACATTAAAATCTCATGAGCTAACCAAAGAAAGTACATAAATATATTTTACACAGCAACAATAATTAAAAATTCCATATTCAGTACTAGTTTTCAACCTACATCTACATAATACCCCGAAAGCTGCCGCAAAGGTGTGCGGCGGGGGGTGTTAGGTCACCACCCGCAAAAGGGAAACAAAAATCGCATTCAAAACCAACACATACATGCAAACCCATACTCACATACGAGTGGTGCATGCGAGTGCTCGTACATTCATGCAAAAATCATATCATTTTACACGCATGCAAATATATATCTACCTCCTTTCATTCTACACGCATTCAAATTACATATACTATCATCTAACAAATAATTGAACCTTAGGATGCAGTAAGAAATTTATCCAATATCGCGCAAGCTAGAATTTGATAAGTAGGAAGGCGAAATTCCACTACCACAAGAACATGCAACATAAAACGCTCTCCTCCCCCAAGGACACAGGTAGGGAATTGGACCCAGCGCTGCAAATAATAAAACCTAATGTATTCCAAGATATTTTAAATCAAGTTTTTGCTTAATCAATCAGTATTGTTTATTGAATATCATGCTCAACGTATTCTTTCGTAAGAATAGCGGGGAAAATAGCGAGGAAAGCATTCATGCAAAGGATATAACCCGCTTCCGTGGTTATTAATACAACTCGGGTTTCATCGCCTAACGACATAATCAGGTTGACAGAGGTTGCCTGATGATGTAACGACACGAAATCTGGCTCGAATCAATAAAAATCATTAATATTATAGTAGTTATTAGAGGAGGCGACCGACAGCTCCGCTCCTTTGCGCCATTAAAGATAGGTCGATAGTTTGGTAGGGAAAGGGTATTAAAGGAATTGAGGAAGGGTGGAAAGGATCCCGGTTTTCGGTACTGACGTACTTTTAACGAAAGGCCCCAAGGAGTTCACAGTTTGACGTCGTACCAGACGAACGGCGTACGCCACTACAAGTGCTCCCCATATCCATGTACCACCCCAAGTCAGAATCGGGATACTACTGAAAAATCCAGACACCCACGAGATTCAAACCCCTTGAGGTGAGAAGCAATACATTGGCCACAGCACCATACCTAATAAATACCCTAATAAAAATCATTAAGTTGACTCCGCAAAGTTTTATTCATTATCTCCGTAATGGACACCTTTATAAAATATAACCTAAAATCTTTTCCACCGATTTCGTGATAATTTCAGAATGTTTGGGGTCAATCGAATCAAGGAAATACCACCGTCCAAATGCCAGTATTTGGGTATTATTTTCTCAATGACACTCAAAATCAACTGGAGACTTTGATAAGAAGGCAATTTCTACTCTATCTCCTCCTTACAATGGACTGCCAATTTCGAAATATCCTCAAGTCCGTTCGAGTACACCAGGGCGTGAGGGCCAACTCGTTACTAAAATCGACATTATCGATAGAACAGTTTCATTTTTATTCGTCTCCGAATGAATGTGATGATCGAGCCAGAGGAATGTGACATTTCAAAAACCACTATTACGAAGGGGAGGAGACCGTAGAACCCATTAGTAACCCAATGCACATCCCGGCCTGGGGTGCATGGGGTAAGAACCATTGACGGATGTGCACCATCACCTGCTCGGAATGTTCTTCCTCATCCCGAGAAAAGGCGGCTGGCTGACAACAAGATGCTCGTGACGTCACCCTCGAGAATCGTGTCGGTTCTGCGGCGCGTTTATGTTTATCAATCAATATAAATATGCATTCGCGGAAACAACAGCAACTGATGAACAGGATTTCAAAAGCGAAGAAGAGAGCGCTCCTTGGATTGCTTCCAAGTCAATTTCCCGAAAGAAATCATACTACCACCCCCATGCAACAAAACAATAATTTTTCTTGATGCCCCGCGGAGTTCTGCGCTCGTATGCTTGAGAAGAGCATCGAGTCACAATGATGGAGGATAAGTGCACACTCACGGGAGGGCTGCATTAAAGAAGGACCTGCATATGAAACTTGTTTTTCAGGAGAGCTCTTGGAAAATTTATTTTGTCCATGTTTTGTCGCAGTAGCTTCTACGCCAATAAATAAAATTTCCGTACAAATTCAACTCACAATATTTAATAAACGCTTTTAATGCACACGTTAATTTAACTCATAATTGCTATTTTCCCAGCGATATTTGGTTTGAAAGAAAAAGTCACGTTCCACCGCTTGAGGAAGGGTTTTTGGAAGTTACATTCTTTTTTTTTTGGTGAATACAAATAATTATTGTGGCATCCACATCGCTAAGTAGTGCACAATCGGTAAGCAAGTTAAAAATCTATATACGAATAAACCTCGTGATAAATTATGCGATAAACCCTGACACAACGACGATTGCAATGCATTGAAGTTTATTCGGAATATTTTAACCCATATTTAGTAATGTTGAAATATCCCTTCAATGAAAAACGTCTGCGATGACTACGGTCGTGAAATTAAAATCCAAGAACCCAAAAATTCGATTTACAAAAATTCAGAGGTGTTTTGCAAGATGGCACTTCAACAAACTGTAACTTCAACTTGACTTGGACTTCAATAAACTGCTTGAAAACGTTTCCCTGGGCTCGCTTTTTTGAAACGGACCAGAATAGAGACGGCTTATCCGACCAAGGTTACGAACTAGAATGATATCTTGCGTACGCGCATGCTAAGCCGCTGGGATGTGGCTTTTATTAACTGCGTTTTGCGGTAGGAAATGACCTTAGCAATACATGCACCAATGTTGAAATGCTCGCAGCTGAAAGAAACTTTTCAAATACGAAATCGGTTGTCTTTTAATATTTATTCATTTCCGCAATAGTAACAGGCTTTTTCATTGTCGCGTCGGTTTTGAAATACAGCGCGACGCGAAGTTTTTATCGCGAGAGTTTAACTCGATCGAATGGAATGAAATCACTTCCAGGTCATAAAACATTTGGAGCTAACTGGCAATATTTTGTACTCAGCTCAATTCTCGAGGACACATAAATTGCTTTAACGCTTTTGAAAGGGTTAGGAGTGAGAAACTTAAATAACAGCCTAATTTCGACATATAGTTACGAATTTCGTTAAAAATATATATCTCAAAAGAAAATTTGGTGATTTCATATAAGATTTCCCGAATCAAAGCCAGCATTATTCTATGTATAAAACCCATATATAACGCAGTAAACACCTGATTGGTTCATTACTCATGGTAGACGAGGTGGATGAATAATCTTTATCTATACGGACTGACTATCCTGAAATGTTAATGTATCACAATAAAGATAGATAATAATTGCGTCGTGAGTTTTCAGGACAACTCTGTATCTTAAATTATTTATTAAGGACTTATTACACCCCATACGTCTCCCCAACTAAGGGCATTGTGTTTATCAGAGAGAAACAACAAAATGCAACCCTTTATTCTTAATTTAATTCGTGAAAGCTACTGTTGTTATCGCATGTTTACTTTCATCCGGATCATCAGCTATTCTATTACTTTTCCCAAACTCCAGATCTAAAACCATACGCAAGAAGACAAGACACCAAAAAAACGTAATGGCATATTTTACCAATCCCGAAAAAAGTGTAGGCCATTCTAAACCTATAAGAAATTCAACTTAACCTTGCAAATCCGCGCCTTTAAGATCTCATCGGACAATCTCCTAGACTAAAAAAAGATTTCCGAGGGCGGAGTTGTGGGAAAGATGACTCATCTTTTCCCTGCGGCCTTCCAAACAGACGCGGGAGGCAACTAATACTGGGAACCTGCTCGGATTACCGTATTATTCGTGCAGGTTGACAACCTCAGTAAACAACTTTCTCAGCTAACCGAGTTTATTGGTCGATTTGCAAGGTCAAAAGGAAATGCTTCGGATTCACGTTCGAAAGACTTGCTGCACGGCGCTGGACGTCATCTAGATGCAGGAAGAGATGCGAACGTCGAGAGGTACGACCTCATCAATCGGGAAATAAACTGCACATCCAGGAATCCAGAAATTGAACGAGAGCTGATTCGCGAACCTTCGCCTTTCCGCGTTGCGCACTTGTGAAACCTACTCACGCCTCAGCCGCCAAGCGAGTGCCGTTCCATCGATATTAAAAATGGGGACTGACCAATATTTAAAATATCTGCGACTGTGCAAGCAGATAAAAAGTTAACTTTGATGTAGGTTGCAAAAGAGGGAGTAGCATGTACTCTAATGCTCAACTATTTTCATTCCATTTATTTGGATGCCCATTACATAACCTATGACCCTAGCAAGAAACTATGGATGAAAGCTTTCCGTTTCCCTGGTCGTTAACTTTTCATGTAATTTAATCGGGGCCGTGGAGTAGGGAGTCCACCTCAAGTCTCCCGGTTCCGACTTATTATTCGTAGGACTAACATTTCCTATTGCGCTTTATTTACCAAGATATCTAAAATAAAATAATAACTCCTCATAGAATACAAATTGATGCTTATCATCATGATATACCGAGTAACATTTGAAGTCGAAATATAAATTTGATGTAAAACATCTATTAACTGCGAAAATCCTATATCGAAGTTACTATTTCGAGTATATACGCGGTTTGAGCGGTGCTTACCGAAATACTCGTACAAATATCATACTGCTGGAATTAGAATCATAAGCACACCATAAAGGTTTTAACATGAGAATTTAAGAAACAACTCAAATCGAATGAGAATATCTTTAACGTTAAGAAAACAATTGGCTAACAAACGTAAGGCTAAATGAGCATGGATTTTGCTATGCGAATGACGAATTCACATTTCCAATTACGAAAGTCTTTCTGCACACTGCGGAATGTTTCCTGTCAAACGCAATACATAACCATCGCCTCCGCTATCAATCGTTCCGTGTACTGTCACTAGTCTCTCTCTCACGAAGGAAAAATCTTGAAAATAAAATATGCCCGCCGGGATAATCGACTTTAAGTCAGAATATGGAATGCAGAAAATGAGAGACCATCCCCAATGGATACTTTTAAAATACGCAATTTCTCAGAACTCATTACTTTTTTGAAATCGATGTGACATTAATATCCAGAATGTATCGTTCCAGTAGATAAGCGTTATCATATCGCTCGCGGCGATAAATTTCGAGAAGGAAATGAAATTCGGAGGTTTTACTTGAGGAATTATATTTTAAAAAGTCCTCTCGAAAGTTTTTAGACTTCATTGCTATTTAAACATCTTGATATAATTATTAATTCCTTGGTGCATGAAGTCATCTGAAAATATTATTAAAATGAAACAAAAATCAACCTAGAAAGTCTATTAAGTTCCAAATAAAATTCGAACAAAGGTTTTTAAATTCATAAAGCGATTTGAGAGATTAACATATTCATTGACTAACCCAATAGAAATCGATACTACGTACAATAAACTGTTACATTCGAATTTACTCGGGGGTGTAACAAATTTCCAAATTAGAAAACATACCAGCTTTGCCCCTAAAAACGGTAAAAAATACTTTTAATTGTGACAAAAGATTTTCATTGAACAAATTCAATAAAATATCTAATAAGGAAAAATGTATAAAAAGCATGTTCGTATTTTAGATAATATTATCGTTTTTGTTAAGATATTCACCATTAGATATTTTCAGACAGTTCCCTTTCGGGGTTGGCAATTTAAGGTCAGTTCAAGAAAATCACCCTTTACACTAATTTCTTCTCCCCTCAACCCAAACTGCATTATTTTATAACTTACTTGTTCCTTTCCCTTTCTCTCTTATTTTTACCAGCAACACTCCTCAAGTATCTTTACCACCGCACCTAGTCGACGTTTAGCTTAACCTGAAATGCCCAGATTTAACTCCAATTCAGTATTGTGGGGAGGAGTACACTTTTACACGCTGTAATTTTTTCAATATTTGAATAATATTTGATTTCGATGTATGTATGTTCACATATCACCAACAAACTTACTTCCGGCAATCGTCTTTGATCTCTTCAATGTTCTAATATCTTTCGTAAATATTCTGTCAAGACCGAGTGCCCAACATCGTCTAATATTATTACACTAATTACGACTTTTACACTCACTCCGTAATTATAATTCCCATTAACCCTATCGAACTTAACTGTTTTTCCTGAGGCGCTTCAATATCATTCTCCCTCTTGCTGCACTTAAGCTATCCAAGGATCCTTGTAGATCTGCTGGGCTCTCAGCCAGCAATACTAAATCGTGGGCGTAGAGACCGACGGATACACATATATCCCTCCAATCCTAATACATTACCTTCCTTATTCATGCATCCATTCCTCTCACTTTTGTCCATAAACACATTGGACAGTCATGGTCGCATTACCAGTGCCTGTTTTATATCATGCTGCATTTCCAACCAATCAAGGTACTTCTCACTCTCATACTATATGCATAATTTTATTTCTCTCTTGCACTTTTTCAACTTATTATGTATAGCAAAAACCATTTACCCCTTTGCCGTGTGGAGTAGAGATAAACAGAATTTGGCTTATGACACGCTTTCGAGAGAATTCGTGGAGAAAATAATGGTAAAGATTTGTTCAGTGTGCGCATAGAAAAGCATGGACAAACAGATTAAACTCTTCCTTCGTTATAAATTTTAACCAGATCTGCTCGCTTGTTTGCAGTACATTTGAACTTATCTGTCTCGGCTAACAAATTTATATCAAGACTGTATTTTTTTAATATGATGTCATACGAGTATATTAGTAATCAGTCCATTTGTGAAAATCGTAAGACATAGTTTCATATCATACTTGCCACAAACAAGGCTTAGGAAACACGCGAGTATACACAATTTAGCTTTGAAAAATCATTAAACTGTCAAATTTCAATTCAAAAACGACCGGAGGCTCGCAAAATATACATAGGTACATGCTTAACACAGTGATACACCCGAAAATTACTTTAATAGCTGAAGTAACCTCGTGATAAGTATTGTTGGGAGTAAAATTTACTCATTCAGGGTGGGGGAGAGAAGGCGGTTCATTTTCACGGTTTCCCAGGGATTTCCTAATTGCCCAGAAAATCTCAAAGCTGTGTGCCCCACAACATCAAACATTTATAAATTTGGAAACAGGATGCTTTGGTGTCCATGCATCTGGTGAAATTTGTAAAAAATAACCTTGAAACTAGAAAAGTAACCTGTTTGAGTCCGCGATGCATCCACTCACTCCCCGTGAATTTCCCGCTGTGAACCTCTGTAATATGGCCTTTTAGAAGACCAGAAGGTGGTAACCATAAATGCCGACTAATCAACAACGAACACACAAAAATGAAGGTTCCTCACTCTGTCCTACCTCAAGCACTTCAGGGATGAATAATGCTTCTGATAAAGGTCTCCCCGGAAGATCTGGCAACCGGGAAGTAACATATATTGAGTCAAACTATGGCTGTTCAAATTCATTCAAAATGAAACCTGGCACTCCGGTCCGTAACCGAACCCTCTAACTCTAGGGTACAACGCTTCCATGTGAATTACTGTCTTTAAATCGATGTGCCAATATACTGAACCCCTGACTGTATCGAGGCACCTTGCTGACACCTTTCTCCACGGCAATAAGGCGACTACCGCCTGCTTCAAATGAAATTTGCCTGCGGCAACGATATCATGCCTAGAGGAAGGGAGCAGGGTAAACATAGCACATGGAGGAAAATAATGGGCAGAATTCCAGCCCCCCAAGATTTTTGAAAGGAAAGCGCTAGTGTAATGTGAGTTCGTGCGCCAGCATGCTTAAGCAAGGGTGGGTGTTAATATTCATGAGTAACGGAATATACATGTTAGTAAAAGTCTGATACGTTTTCATGGATGACAATAATATATTATGAAATAAATAGATATATTTTATGTACGTGGGAGTACGGCTGGGAGAAAGCTAAGATAAGGCCAAGATTCGATTCCGGTTGATTCTTCTAGGCATTGTCAGTTTGACCCGAAGAGTGTGATTTTTTGGGTACCAGATCTTCCTGGGAAACCGTTATTGTCACAGGGAAAGGAACTGACCCTCATACCCTGATGTGTGAATTTCACTCGCTGTTGAGTTTAGCATTGAGTGAACTCAACCACCACCAACCAAACCAACCTTAGGGTTGATCACTATCAATGATTAGTAAAAATTAAATTCAATAATAATTTCATATTTTATACGCCATAAATGAGACGTGCTAGCCCAGTAGTAGTGCGTTCGGTTATTGGCTAGGTCTCAGCTCCAAGTTATACGATACCTCTGGACACACCTTTTTCTTGTACCATATTTTCCTGGTAACTTGCAGCCAACGCGGAGAAAGAAAGTCACAATTCCCTGATTCTTTAATTTAACACGCTGTATAGATCATATTTAGTACAAGATGAGATCTACCGTCACCTATTTAACTTACCTCCACGTCGAATACCGTGTTTTTTCATAGAATAATTTGTGAACTTAATCGTACGGCAAATTTAAGATATCTTTCATGTCACGATGACAATACTTTCTCAAAAAATCTCAATGAGCATAAAAACTGGATTATAATAAAAAGGGACAGTTTAAATATTTCATATGATATATTCCTTTATGAACATCCAAGTGTTCATTTACTTCAAGATTTGTTGAACTGCGGCCTGTCCTTTCAGTGTGCAAGGAACCTCTCAATCGTTTGGGAATTCACAATATGAGCGAGAGGTCGCAGCAGTTAATGCGTAGAATGTAAAAACACGAGGATTTTATTGCAGCATACAGCGAGGTTTTTCCGAACGATTTCATCAACAAAACAAACAGACAATAAACTTGGTGCAGAAGTACCTATTCATTATAGTAACTAACTGATCATTTATCCTCTCGACTTCTTCCTCCTCACGATTGCTTGGTGGAATGTATACCTGAACAAGGACCAAGTTCGTCGGTTCTGCTTTTATCTCTGCTAGTAATATTCTATCCGTTGCTTTCTCTATGTTGACTATGCCCCTTACTACCTCCTTATTCAATATTATGGCAACCCCTCTTTGTCTCTCGTATCCTCCGCTGTATATTACTCTACAACTATCACTTCAGTAATCCCCGCTATCCTTCCATCTGACCTCACGCGGACCTCAAATATCTAAATTTCCTCTTCCTATTTTTAGGTTTATATTCTCTAATTTTCTTGTCCTCAACATTGTCCTAACCTTCCAAGTTCCTATTCGGTCTTTTTCTTCTTCATCTTCTGTACTGCTGCTGTCAATTTTGCCTTGCAAGGTGTTCTTGAGATGGCGACCACGGAAATCTTAACTCTCCCGCAGCCCGGTACGACACATGGCCGATTGAGCCAAGTCCCGTAGTTGCCAGGAATCATATTCTCTTCCAGGACTATATTGTCCATCATATAAATCTTAAAAATAATAATTGAGGTGGTTTGCCGTTGTCTTCCTCGACATTGTTTTTAACGTGATACCATCACTCAATGGCCGTCCCACTGGGGTCAGACGCCTTTGCAGCCGCCTCACTGAGGAACAGACGCTGCGCGGTCTCCTTTCTTCTGACTTCTAACCTTCGACCTATCTGACATAGGTGATCCTACTAGGAACAACCATCATTGTTCCCGCCAGCACGGCTCTAGGGGTTATTGGAACGTACAAGCCCTTCCACCACGTTCAGGCTGTGGTCCATGGGAGGAAAAATACTTGTACATGTGCAGTACTTGTACTCATTGAGGTGTGCATGTGTTGCTGGTTGCCTAACACTCCGCGCCGCATGCCTTTACGGCGACTTACGGGTACAGCTCATTGTGTTCAAGGGGTTAAACACTCTAAGACGGCAGCCATGATTTTGAAATTGTTTATTTTAGTGAATCTAACGAAACAATAATTTAAAATCAGCATTTACATTTGAATCTCACGGCTCTACAGCGTTTCTGAGGTATGACCGCTTTCCATACAGGTACTTAAAAGTTCTGTGTTTGCTTAGGCTTCAATTAGTGTTCCAGTCGAACATTATTCATTACAAAAAAGGGAACGAAAAAAATCCATACGCGAAAGGTGTGCCTTGAAACGTGATGCTCTTGGATCGTGGGGCTTTTATAGAGATTTGTTTTTGAGAGGAGCTATAAGCTGACGAAAAGTAATATTAATATGCTCAAAAAGGATTTTTCAGTCTGCTCTTTTTTGGATGAAAGGTCATGTATAGAATACACGAGTTCCAGAGGAAACATTCAAAGTCATGGACTAATGCTCCACTGGGAAAAAGTGACAAGAACTCTTTTCAGATTTCTGCAGTGGACTCGAAAAGATCCACACACAGATATGGGAAAGGAAATAAGCCCAAGGCCATAGTTTTTGGGAACATAAAGTGATTAAGACAGGGGAATTTACCAAATAGTTATAAAAATTCACATATCAATAGGAAAGATCCACTTAGAATCCATTATGAATCCACGTATCATACGAAATCATACGCAAAAATAAAAAAAAATTCACCCCGAGTTTCCCTCATGAGAAAAACGATTCCATTTTCGGCAGTCGAAAGCGGATGTGTACCTTGATTGAAGGCTCCTCTAAAATGGTCATAACTGACGAAGGAAAAATACAATAGAATTGACTTTCTTAAAATGGGTATAGGAATGGGCTAATCCAAAAGCATGAATTGTATTCTGGCAAACTTTCAAAATGAAAATGAATTTCATTGCATTTCTTTGTCCATTAATTTTTCCTTGGCATTGAGAGCTCTGCAACGAGAGGGGTGTTTAGCGAGTGACAAGATATTTTCGCATTTCATTTCAACTACGACATAGATCAAGTTGAACAGTTACAAGCAAGTGTAAATTAACAACTTAGCTGTTTTTTCAGAATTATAATTCGCCTTGAGACTAAACTTTTCAGCGCCACATCGTGAACCTTCATTCCAGAGAAAGAGCCAATACTTCTTGCAGTTCACGCACATTTTGGTTTCCACCTCGGCTTTACAAGTAGACACAACGAGCAATTCTCGATAGAATTATCAACTTGAATATGAATTATCTGTGCGAAAAAATTAAGGATTGTGAATATTTTTCAAACTCGAGACAGCTTCGCATGGAAAGATGAGCGCGCGGCTTTCAGTTTTCGTAGCTGATCATTTTGCTGCAGGATGCGACTTGTTGTAATGTCCTGTTCACTTTCAAAGGCTCTTCAAAGTTTGAAATTCAAATAATAGTACGTCACATTTCAGTCGCTCCGTGACCGTCTCTCGCTGCAAGGCTCATCACCCAGAATGGTGATGGGTTGAATAACACATAAGCGTTTCTTAGCTGCTTAAGCATCAACGGAATACTAAAAAAGGTTATGCGAGCTATTTGATCGGCAAATACTTCCTGATTATGGAGTCTATTTTTGGCTGACATATTTGGCGTAGTATGAGGAAAGAGCTCTAGGCTTGAACAGTCCATAACACGCCCTATAATTAACATTATTTTCCCCAAAAACTTTTCCAATAATTGATTTTTACCTCATACAAAAAGATATCATTCCAAAACACCGTTCAATATAATAACACCAGTAAAATTCAAACAAAACGCTATACATATTTTCGGGATTCCCTGGTACGCATTCAGCATACATGCATTTTCAAATGACGCAACGTTTCGTTCTATCTCATGAGAACATTATCAAGAGTTAACTGAAGGGTTCCTTTTATTTATTACCCTTGTATGTTTTGCACTGGGACGGTCGATAATTATTGTTGACCATACTTAAAAAGGCATAAATGACAAAAAACAGAATGTACCTCTCAGTCAGCTACTGACGCCGCTCTCTGTAGGAAGAGCGACACTTCCCTTTCAAAATATTTTCAACACATAGCAGGAAATCCGGAAAAAGTTTAAATTAAAAAATACCCATCGTTGCGAAAACATTCAGTCAACAATAATAGCGATATTCTAATTCTCAACTCTCTAGTTCCCGAAATCTGATCACTGCACTGTGTCTTGACTATTTAGTTCATCTGTGGCTGTTCGGCGCTAAAAAGCGGTTTAAGAGACAAATAAATCCAATTAGCATAAAAACATCCTAGGAGCATGAGGCCACGACCGTTTCTGCGGAAAATAATGCACATTATATTATGCTAGTGAGTCGATTTCACACTGAGGAAGATCGATTTAAATGTGCTTTTCTTGGTTTTTCTAAAAACCTCAAAACGGAAAAATCGTCTCTTTGGGAGTTATTCAATCACGCCAATTTCCATTAGCATAAAAAATACCCTATCCTGGCGAAATTCAACTGAATGTTGAAAACTACTGAAAAAAGCGAAAATCAAGCGAAAACCGGAAAATTCCCCTGATGGATTCCTCGTGCTAACATACTATATTTCAAATGGTGTAAAATGTTTTCCTAAACTTACCTATCAATATTTCAGAATATTTAATCTTCGCACATCGGCCCAAAATATTTCAATATATCGGAACATTACATTATCCAACCAAAATAAATATTAAAATATCTGACAGAGCCGAAAATTTCAAATAATTCTACGCGTACAACCCTCACAACATGTTATTACATGTGTCTCTATTGGAGCTGTAAAAAATACCACTTAAAATAGAAGAGTTTTACGTGTTTCAATTGGAAATGCGCCTTTTTTATGCACTCTTTTGCGTAAGGTACCAAAGATTCCTTGGCGGGGTTCAAACTTTCTTCGCCTTCATTAAAGTTTAATTTAGCTCCATCAATATGGACCATTATGAAGTAATCCTGCAGCACTCTAATGTACGTGCTTATGTCATCATCATTACAAAAAACTTCTAATAAACCTAAAGCCTTTCTATCAGAGTACAGTATGCCAATCAAATTGAAAAAGAGTCTTTTTTCTGGGTGAACGATATGATTTTCTTGGTGGGAATCGTATTGATGCGGTGGCTAGCGTATTGACTTCCTAATTTATTGTTGGAAAGCTTTTACAAACCAAGGTTAAAAAGTCACGCACGAGCCGGGTTTCGATGCATTAGCATCTTCATTCATCCTGATGATGATGCTAAAGAATCTAACCTCAGGTCGTGCGTGACTTTTTAACTCTGGTTTGCAAAAGCTTTCTGGTAATAAATTTTAGTGGAATGTCAGAAAATTTCTATAGATCCAAGTTTTATTTATGCTGGCTTCCCAACCAGAAGACCAGGTTCGGATCCAGGCCGTGGCAGGATTTTCAAAATATCCCGTTCCGTACTTGAGTGCTAGGACGGGGACTATTAAAGCAGACGTCATCATACCGTTCGAGCAGTTGATAATGGACGACCCTGTCTCACTCTTCTTCCAAACACTACACTGCCCATCCGGACTTTCCATCCCCGCTTACAACTGAACAGTCTAAGACAGGCACAAGTTGAGGATGAGTCTCCTAACCCTCCAATCTACTCCTATTTTCTGCAGCACATCCATTAATTCCACCAAAAATCAATCCTTTTGGAAATCTATGAAAAGAAACTCACCTTGACCGGGATTCGAACCCGGATCCCTAGTTGTCTGGCCGAGTGCTTGACCCAGTCAAGCTATCGAGGAGTCCTCTTCAACTCTGAATTTTGTGGGCTTTTAAAGGAACAAGATTTTGTGACGAAATACCGTACATACAATATCACAGGCATTCGTAATCGTGCGCGACGCGCCACAGTCCACGTGGTTAAACTCAACTTTAAATACTTAGGCTGTTTATACCTTTGACAAATTCCAAGTAACTGCGGGAGATGTCGAAACAGTAACTTTTAACGAAGTCATTCGCTAATATGAATTTCAATGCAACAATTTCAGAGCGTAAAAATCATTCGCCTTGACCGGGATCCGTCGATGTCCGTTACAGAGTTTTAGATTTCAGAGTTCAAGATGACGCCTCGATAGCTTAACTTGCTTGGCCGGGCATCGAGGGATTCGGGTCCAAATACCGGTCAAGGCGAACGATTTTTACACTCTGAAATTGTTGCATTGAAATGCATGTTAGCGGATGACTCCGTAAAAGGTTACTGTTGCAGCATCTCCCGCAGTTTCTTTGAATTAGAAAAACAGACCCCGATTGTATTCTTCATTCCTCTCTATTAGTGACCTCATTACTGCTACGGCATCACGAGTGCCTCTCCCCTTCCTGAATCCAAACTGATCATCCCATAAGTAATCATTTGCCCTGCTCTCCATCCTCTTAATGATGATTCTGAGAACCACTTTGAGCTGCGAGCGAAACCCAAATTATTATTCCGTAGTCCTCAGATATGACGGCCTCTCCCTTTTTGGAATAGGAGCTAACACTGATCTGACGCAGTCTTCCGGCCTTATCGTCCCTCATAAATGCTACGAATTAGTCCATAAAAACTCTCCCTTTCACCTATTCTTATGTCTTTGAGTGGTTCCGCGGGAATGTTGTCTACCCCCCACGCCCTTATTTGATTTCAATTTCCATAATACCCTTACTACCCCGCCATCGAGTAAGCCTGGACCTAAGCTACTCTAATCTACGTTACATTCCCTTTCTACGTACATGTATAAGCTTTCTGGCCTAATGTCTTTACCATACAGTCCCCCTATACAGGATTCCCCTGTATATTCCTTCAATCTATACTGAATCTTCTCTAGTTCAACTAATATTTTTATGACTTATGTTTGATTGTTATCACAGATCTTTCCTTCTACACCATGTTTTAACTTTCCTGTATAGCGCACCAATTTCACCCTTCCTTTGCATACATACTATATACTGCTAACATAACTTTCTTGAGTTGAATTATTTGTCTTCATGTTTATTTCCTGACCTATCTACACGAACTCCCACCACAAAAATCTGTGAAGCCTGGTTCAACATGCATGAGAAGATTTCTACCATCCATCGACGGAGATAAGACTTTAATGAGTTTTAACCCAATCCTCCAAGGATATGTAGCAAGTGCCAAAAGATTTGGTCAATGCTGCAACCTAACAGCGCTTGTTTTTGAAAAATCGAGGACGAATAAAATGCATGCAACAAGTATATTCGGTAACTCGTGATCCAAAAAATTAATTTCGATTCAAAGGATTTTTTTTAATATTTCATTTGGAAACATGGGAAGGTACAGAATCCCTAATGCTGAGAAATACTCGAACGGAAAACTTAGGGTTTTTATGAAAGATCTTAATGGCGGTATGATTGATTGTCATCAATTTCCATATCAAAGACTTCCTCCAAGAGAAGTATTAAACTTGAGAGGGAAAACCTCAGCATGTAGCTTCTTTATTGCTACGGAAACTATAGGATACTTAAAGAGAAAATGAATGAGGGAAAATTTGTTTCTTTCGACACCAAGGTGGAATGCCTAATTCCAGTAATTATAAAATTAATCAAAAACCCATTAATGGTTGGGTGGATGAGGTGGAAATGGGTGAGAACTCGATGAATTTCACATTATGGAGGAGGGAGGAATGAGAGGAGCTAGCCCTGGCCAGCCACCAACACCTACCACTGTCTTCAGCCCATCCTTTATCCCCCATCGTCCTGTGCACGAGACACACTTCTTTGGCCTAAATGCTTGGGATAAGCTTGGGCTAAGAGGATAAACAAATGCAACAATATTTCCGATAACCTAGACAGTTCCCGCATTCCTTCTGATGGTAGAAATCCCACTACAACATCCACGCTTCCCGTTTATCGCGACTGATGGACAACCTTACAGGTACGATAGCCTCAAGGGAAATGAAAAATATTTCATCTTTTTTGCAGAATTTGTGCGAATTTCTGACCTTGGCTCCAAATACCGAGTACTTGTTTAGCGTTAAGTATTTCACTTATGACTGACTACTGGGTCCACCCGGTGGGAGGGGCCATAACAACGTGGTTGCCGACCTTTTTAGAGGTCAATGTAAGGAGCTTTCAGGCTTAAAAAAGGAACCCAATAGAGAGTGACCTTCTTCATCAAACTTAATTGTTATAGCAGAGTTAATTTTTCAAAAATACATAGCCATACGGTATTTCATCCTGTCATTTAACCTACTTTTAATTTCAATTACGCAATAATAATACATTACTATCATCATTCTTAAAACAAAGATAACACATCTAGAAAGTAAATAAATTAAAGTCGTTAATGGTATGGTTTAATTGATAATAAAGTACACATTCCAGGGAATAGGAGAGCATTTCTTAAAAAAAGGACTTCTTAAAAAATTTGATAATGAGATTTGAAAATGTTGCCACGTTTTCAACTTCAATAAATGAAACGTGCGATGGGTATCACGAGCAAATAAAGCATGAGTAAAGTGCGACACACTGATTGACAGACGCGAATTAACGGCCGGTGTAGGGGGAGAGGAAGAAAGGAATATACCCTGGCTGTTTGGCTGTTAGGCTAGTCAGGCTGATACGAGAATACATGTGAGGTCACGTGGTCCAAGGTGGGGCATGATGCTAGTGAAGCATAACAACGAGAGATAAGAGTACATTCAATCACCTCCTAGGCCAACACAAAATCCATTACAAATGTACGTAGATTATACTGAATCATGACCTATTCTGAAGAAATCTAAGTGGAAAAGGAACAGGAAAGAACGTAAGTTGCCATAGGAGACCATACTGTTTCTAGGATGATGAAAACCTTTGTCATTTCAGAAAATGTTTGTATAAGTAGGTCACTCTGATGGAACTACCTGAGAATAGTCCCTAATATTTAAAAGTCCCTATAAAATCCCTAATAGAGACTCAGGGGTAGGCCTACATAATAGGTATAGTGCCATAGGGTGCATTCCCAGATCAGGTTGAATCAGAAAAGGAGCAATCAAACAAAAATCGTATTCGATAAAAGTTTTACACCGAAAGGAGAGTACGCTGCATGCCTGCACATCAGTCATTCGATTCCACAGTGAACTGCTGAGCCTTTAGAATACCAGCACAAATATTTTTCTGCCAATATCAAGGACAAGCAAGCCACTAATGCGCATTGTGACCTTGCAGTTACTTGCCGCGAGGCAAATGAAAAAAAGGATAGTTAATGCAGAGATATAAACTCGACCGTCTTTATAAAAGTTCGAATAATTTCCAGTGGAAACGATCGATTTTCTCTTGCAGCAATCCGCAGCAAACACCGACTACACGGCGCAAATTTTAATTCGTCACGGAGTCAACAGGTATACTCTCATGAGATCCGCCCACAGAAAACGTCGCGAGGTGAATAGTTAAAAAGGGAAGATGGCGAAGCCAAGAGCGAGCGCCGGGGATAACTAACGAGCCATGTTCTTAAAATTCTCCATGGCAAAATGTTTTAAATGACTCACTTCCTTAAGCATCTTTTCACCACTGCGAACAATCTAATGGGCATTCTATTTGCTGACGCGTATGGGCCCGTAAATAGCCCATTAATTATGACATCCTTTTGGATTTATGTAAAAGAAATATTAACATTTACCTGATAAAAAAGCCAAAAACACTATTAAGTCATCCATTTTTCATCGGTGCAGTAGCATATTAAGCCGGCATAACTCCCCGTACGCTCCAGGACCATCACTGATACTCAGCGGAATGGTCCCAGGCTCAAATAAGGGTGAGTTCCTCTGTACATCCTCAGAGAGATTCAAGTTGTTTGTTTTTTTAGGGGTTATAACTGATTTAGGATTTTCTTATTTAATTTTTAAAGGTGCGTACACTGGCATTAATATATTCAGAAAACGATCCATACAAATTTTGCAAATTGGGACCTAAGTGATGCAAAAATAGCTTGAAAAAATTATTCGAGTCTTCGATCAGCAAACTTATCATTAAATTATCAACATGAATATTTTAGCTACAACACGAGATATGACAGTAAGCCGAATTTGAGCCTCGGTCAACTCATGATGAAGAGTAGGTAATTTCATTTTACATTTATTTTTCAAAAACTTCGTCCATGAAAAGATATCGATTCAGACAAATATTTTCTGGCCATACGCATCGCGAGAATCCTTTCTGAAATCATTACAAGTAATTTATACCATGTAACTTCCTAATTGGTGAAGGTAAAACCTTTTCCCAGACCTTCAAACTTTTATTCACTGAGAATGAATATGATTAAATCCTCAGCTTTTATAAAACTCGCATCAGTAGAGGACTCTTCCTGTCGCTTTTACCTAGAGAGGACCATCCTTTGTTTCGGTATGATTAAGACAAGCTATACTTCGAAGTGTGGACGAAAACAAGTATCACAACACAAATGAAGTACAGCTTTCGAATCGAAAAATTGGAACGGGCTTCAAAACTATCATCCTAAAGTGAACACAACGGTAAATTGGGCCTCACTAGTTACTAGAAGCAAGCGAAGGGGAGGGCGTGGATTCACAATTTGTGTCAAAGCAAAATGGACGATATGAAATGATGAACATTTCCCTTTCTAACTTTATTTCACTAGCCGCAAATAGATTTACTAATGAAATTCTATTCATTAGCCATTAATTTCAGGATTCTATCGGCAAGTGACACGACTTACAAAAACTCGCGCGAAGACCAGGGTGGCGAAAAATTACACTCCGGAAGCCCATCCCCAGCGGCGCAAGCAAGGCCACATATGAAAGTCTATGCACGGGCTCCATGCTTACTAATAAGACGTCGCTGCAATTACAATGAGCTGAAAACTTCGCACACCCTAATCCTCGTCCGCTCATGTCGTGAATGAACAATGGATGGTGAGCGTAGCATGGCAACGAGCGCCACGGTAGAACGCCGTCTCTTCCAAGAGCTAGATGAGCATCATTACCTCTCTCTGGGGTTTCCCAGAAAACTCTTTTGAGAAGATGTTTTTTTTTCAGAATTTCTAAGCGTCACGACCATAGGTACACACTTAACGCTCCAAAGACGATCCGCTCAAGAAGCACGAGGGCATCATCATTTAACTTTCGAAGAGCGTCGCCGACGTACGGATATTGTAGGAAATGACAACTGATACGATCAGTGAAATTCCTAATGTTTGAGAGAAGTAAAAATGACGCTATTTACCGATGACATAAGCTCTGCGGTAACTCATTTGAACAGGAAATCACTCCAAGAACAGTTTTAGGCTCCGACATTTATTCTGATAGCTCACATGTGAAACCTTTAAAATACGATTTTTTGAAAAATGGTTTTAAAAAACAAGACAATACTGACAAACGTTTTTGAACCGTATTACATTTTCCAATTTTATACGCACCTACTCTCTTCGAGAAAGCACAGCAGCGGCATTCCTTGAGAACTTTTGAATGTAGGTATAATAAATTGTACATCATTGATTATCGAATGAATTTTGAGACCATTTGCTATTGATTCAGGGTTGTACTCGCGTAAGTTAAACAAAAATGAATTAATGGATAGTTGATGTTATTGGTTTTATACCTTTTTTCCAGAAACACGCACAAAAGCAATAGCCATATCAGTAAAATGCTAATACCTATAAAACATGGCAACTACAGCGATAATCAGAGACAATTAATTCGATAAATCAAAACTGATATCAGTTACACTTGTAATTAGACTTGATTTACATTTTCCACTTTTGTTAAGGCATTTTATTTGGAATACCCGAACTCAGTATTCACCATCACCTATTTTATTGTATCAACAGAGAGAAAAAAAAGACAAAGAAACCTTACTGGGATTAATAGGTAGCAATTATATCGCGTTTCTAATTTAGATTCAATTTAATCAGCAATTTATAAGTGTTATCTCTATGACAATATTGGTAAAATGAACAATTGCGCAGTTGGAAAATTCTCTTGCCGTGAGGGTAGTAATGGAGTGGATGGGAGCACCGGCCTTTTACTTCTGACATTCTAATCACGACTGATGAAGGCGATTTATTCAGGGCATGATGCCCATTATCCATTAAAATCGCCTCATGCCGAAAGGGTACACCAAGGCCAGCGAAACATCTCTCAGGACGGATCTTCTTCCCGGAACTTAAGCTGCGTTTGTCAACTGGGGTTCCACCGTCTTACTTATATTTAATCGTTCTTCAATGTGCCATGAAGTGTTTTCAACTTATTTGAACCGGGAGGGATCCGCCAATACTGCGCGCATGGAAATGATTAACTTAGAAGGGTGAGAACCTCTCCAAAATTTCAGTACTGCAATTTATGTAGTCAACAACATATAAAGTTCACGACAAATGAGAAACATTGAATTTCCACAGCTTGACCTGAGTGTCATAGTGAAAACACTTCATAATACTGATTTAAATCAAAAAATCATGTTTACGTTCGAGAGGGTGACATGCATCGGGCAAATAAACAAAGACTTTTCAGTGGTTCAAGCATATTGTCACGTCGGCTCCCGTTATAATAAACACTTTATAAGAGGAATCCTATCAACAAGACCTATCAACGATAGAAATAACATGCTTAGAAATGAACAACATCGCCTATTTTGTGTAGTGTTTGCAATATAGGAAATGCTGCCAGGAGACCCAAGTGGAAAAGTAATTTCAAAGCAAAAGTATGATTACCCATTCTTATAGGGGGTAGGTCAAGAGAAAGGATATCAAAAGCCGTGAGTATGCATAATAGTGCAATTATTAGTTATTTGGTGCATTTATTTTTTTGCTAGGGGATAAACATCGACCTAAGATATTAAAATATTCAGTATATCCGATCCTAGCATCTTAATGAATGATTATGAGAAAAATATTTTTCGATTGTAGCAGAGGCTTACAGCAACAGAGGCGCATGACCGCTGTTTTATAGTTGTTATTGCTTCTGGTGTCTGTTATAGCTTGTTTACAGAGATCATACATCATTCCGTTTAGTATTCCATGTTTACGGATTTTACACGCCGGTGCTTATATCCATTTATAATCTACTTCACCCTAACGAAGGGTTCTGCTCAAGGAGTGGCAGTGAAAGAGTTTATCGTCATTTCTCTATGCAAAAATTCGGGTTACACGGAAGAATTAAAACTAGTAAAAAAATGGTGTTCCATATTACGATTAATTTTTTAAAGGTTGATTTATGATTGGTGAATTACGAAGCATTTATTTCCAATGTTGATTATCATCAAAAGATACAGTATGCTGATTTGAAAGGGGGATATCTTTTAAAGAAATTTTGCGAAAAATATCATTAGTGGATGGGAGATCCATAACGTATTACAACGCTCGCGGCTTCTGCATTATATAGTAGATAAATACTGGCATTCGTTCGTAATGGGCATTTTATGCCTCAGTATTTCGTTAGTTCACGGCCTCTTATCATACAATGAATAAAAGCGCTAAAGAAACAAAGCATTGCCTTTGGTTAAAATACGAAGTAGGCACAAGAAAACTGTAAATTCATATCCTCAACATACTACAATTTTGGAAAGAAAAATGAACCAATACATATAGCAGATACGTATTATATCATTCCCGGCACACATTTACTCTTTGAATGCTGCTGAAATTTCTCCACCATTACATTAATCAACTTGGAGGTTCCTTGTGACAGGTGAGAGGGGACTTACCCCTAACTAAGCATTAAAAGTTGTGAAATTCACTTATTCGTAGAACGGATGTATCTGACGTTGTTCCAGCATTGATTGTTATTTTTTCAAAACTAATTAATTGCAATGTGTGAGATCTCACTGCACATATACAATCAGTCTTTTTTTTAAATGAAATGACTGTCCGCAGACATTGTTGAGAGGCAAAGGATGAACATACAAGACGAAATCTTCTTATCTATTCTACAAAGGGAATAAATCCAATCCCCGTTGTCCTTCATGAAGATAAAGAAGTCGAAAAGAGAGTGGTGGGAAATAACAAGATAGATCAGAAAACCCAGGACATTTTATAGAACAGATCGAAGAATATAAATATATTCTTCTACAATGGATATCCCATAGTAGAACAAATGTATCGAATATAAGAGTAGCATTACGTCCAGCGGATCCGTTAAGTGGTTATTTTCGTTTGCTGGGCTGTCCACCTAGGCTAGTCCATCAGTTATTTGAAAAACTGATAAAGTTGAGAATCAATGAAAATATTTAATCAATAAAATTGTGGACACAAATTACACACATAATTTGGCATATTCGTTCATCTAATACTTTGTAATATTAATTATATTTAAATAATATCTTGGAGTTTGTATCCAAGATATATTTTGTAAATATTTTGCTCAACACTGTCCCTAGTCTCCAAAAATCAGAGAAAAACCTCGGGGAATGAAACACTTCGGTGAATACTTCAGGTAACTGTTAATTATTTCGCCAATTAGAAGACGATTGAAGCCGTCTCTAGATTGTTCCAATACTACTTCGCCGACACCATCTAAAACAAGATGACACGAAAAAAATATATTTTTGCATCCGATCAAATACCTCTCCCTCGCGCCGTGATGTTTGATTTCAATTACGGTCCAAAGTCCTTCATTTAACATATGAGTATATTCTCCATTCCCTACCCTACTTTCTTGCTCGGGGTGAACAACTTCAGCTCACAATCGAACACGCGGCGCCCAGATCTAGGAAAAGCACACAACTAACGAACGTGACTCCTAGGGTGGTTCCGCACAGTGGCAGCGACAGTGAAAGGGCCGTACTTTTTCAACACAAGCTCGAGGATAATTACGCGAATGTTCTGGACTCATGCAGTAAATTTTTCATGCGGCAGGAGCTGAAGGACGTATATTTTTGTGCGACCAAAGAAATAAACGGCTCTCCCTCTCTTATGGATGGGAGAAAATCTTTAAATGTTTTCCACCAAGACATCATCGACCCAAATAGATGGGAGTCCAAGGCGGGGGCAAAAAGAGGGATAAATCTCACAGTGCAGTGAGAGATATATCTATCGTATGTAGGCCAACGATTCGCGACTTGTCTGGTGACCTGAAATTCAGATTCTTGCCTTTTCGGTTGCATCACTTCGTCGGGTCTCTCTGGTTCAACCAGCTTCACCTTTATTGCCCGTTTAATAGAGACTGTTAAGTCGAAGCGTTCCATGAAAATCCTAGTTTATCACGCTGATGGGTCTACCCATCTGTATTTCGGTTACTTTATTATTAAAAAAACTGACTTTTTCCGCTGAGTATATTTTGTTGTTGCATGAATACTTGTTATTAGGAACACATTATATTATTCCTAATGAATTCAGTCTGAATTGTGATTTCCATTTTTAATCAGACATTTTTGATGTCTCCTCTCCATAAACATTCGTTTACTCCTGCCCCTAATACTAACACCAGCACTCTTCCCTTCGGCGATCATTGTTACCCAAAGTAGAACCTTAAAATCTCTCACACCTTTTACTTGACAACATTTTTCGTCAAAATTAGTTAATAATTATACAGATATTGCAGCAAATTCGATTTATTAATTTTGTGTTCACTAGAAGCGTTCAAAAACGGAAGCCACAAACGAGAGAGATTCTCGAGAGTCAAAGCTTCGGCTATAAATATAATGGCCCATTTCACTATTTTCAGATGCTTTCAATGCGAGTAGTTTAGAAAATTACTTTTACAAAGTATTTTTATATGCTATTAGTCTAAGCATGTGTCCGGATTTTCAAGCGAAACGCCTAATTTAAGTTAAACATGACAAAGAAGGATGCTTTTCTTTGAGAACAGCTAATTGTACTAGTTACTGAGGCAGGTTTTGAGGACAAATTATAGTGATCCGTCCAAACCTGGGAATACACAAATGCGAAAATAGGTTAACAATAAAATTATTTGAAACATATACCATGTAGAATTCTTTCTGCCTCTTCGTGTGAGCTCCATTCAAGGGCTTAGACTACTTTAATTGGACTGGAATAATTGAAATAGAAATGTCTTTTACCTGAGTGAATATGCGAAGGTCGGCATAACTACTGAAATAAGGAACTTCAAGAAGTAACACAGTTGTTCAAGGAAACTGATCGGGATTCTTTAAAGTAACATATACTTCTATGTTGCTACATATTCCTACTTTTAGTCTATAGTCCTTCGATCACTTGAACTTTTCGCTTAGTCGCATCTTTTCTTAAATAGAGGGGGTTCAATATTTTTTATTTATGCCAAATAAGGAATTATATAATTTGAGGTATAATATGATTAATAAATTACATACTGAAAATGTTGAATCCGTACAAAATTACTGACTCGCCTGGCTAGGACAGATTACTGATTAAGACAATGTAATACATAGATATCAGTCACGACTTTATTCTTTTTCTGACTCCATTTCGATAAACTTCTTTAATTAGTTCTGAAAATCGCATTTCTCTCCTGTACTCCTGTTTTGAACAATTTGCATGAACTTTTTCTAAGACTTTGTAGACTTTATTTCACCACCCCATCATAAGTGATTTTCCCTAACGTAAAAATGTGTCCACGTAACATCAGAAAACGATATAAATATAAAGCCCACTCAGTTTTTATTCTTAGAGCTTCAGAAGCGCGGTCTAAAAATGAAAGGTTGACGGGTTACAGGATTATTATTATTTTTTGAATTACACCCCCTCTACCTATAAAAGTCCGAACCAATGGTAAAGATAAACGGGGTAAACTTCTCCGTTTAGGTGTGTATGGACACAGACATTCAAAAGTGAACTGTGGCATAGTGCACATACGACAAACCTGCAGGTCCCTTACGAAAGAAACAAATTAACACGAGCGTTGTTTCAGATTACCCCAAATTACACTCAACAAAAAATCTACTTGGCAATAAATAATACAGTAGCATCATTCAAGAAGCGCAACACAGATCGACTGAAGACGTCTGAAGATGTTTAAAGATGTCGTGAATAAGTGGATGTGATTGAAATTGCTATGCATAAAAGTAATATTTTTATTTCCAAGTGTCAACGCCTGACTGTTACAAAAGCAACTTAAAACTAATACCGACGGTGTTTAAAGATAAGTTATAAGTTACTACTACCGAAAATTTGCTTAGAGGGTACTGTTCAATATGCAGAATACTCCGTACGCAAGAACAGTGACGTGCAGTACAGACAGTTAAGACTGCATAAAAATTTCCGAAAAAGTTGTGGGAACTTTTGATGCAATTCCGAGCGCATTTATGCAGAGATTATTATTATTCTTGCAATGCGAATTTATTTTTATTTTAATACATTCTGAGAAAAACTTCATAGGCGCTTCTTTGATGAGAGGTTATAGGTCGGCAAGCGAAAACGTAAGGACTTAACAAGACAGCTCACTAATTACCAGCCCTTATCCACCAAACCAGTTTTGCACGGCGCGACGCGGAATTTGTTTAATGAAAAGGCAAGGTATGAGTGCTCCGTTAAAATATCCAGACCAACTACTATCCCAATGAAAAAACAAGTGAAAGAAGTATGCAAATGGTCGTGCTCTAATAAAAGTTGAAGTTGATTCTTGCGTAAAACATCGTTAGCTCCTCAAGGAAAACTTTAAAAATAAACAACAAAAACCGCAAGGCCTTCCACCGATTAACTAGATTCAATTTCGCAGTTGTTTCCTACGAATGGTTTCACCTTGGCTAGGTCTAAAAAAAAATCAAATGAGCTAGTTAAGCATCATAATTTCATACTGAAAAATTAATAACAATAACCTCGACGAAATAGTGTCAATATAATTTCAAAGATATCCAAGTCCGCCTGGTTAGCGTGTTCCAGAAAAATAAAGAAGTTGACTATCAACCACCTCCAACACATTTTCTACGTCCTTTTGTTGGTTTTCTTTATACCTATGAGGAAGTAATGTGAAAATAACAATGACTTTGGCAGTGTTGTTCTCTATTGCCCTTTACTTTAATTAACTCTGAGCACTCATCCGTTTATGTCCTCGAGTGCGAATAAATAGGATGAATTTGTTTATGAGAAAATGGAATATTACCTTCATTTCAAGATTTTCTTAAGTAAGAAACTCTCATTTAAAGAACATAAACAATTCCGGAAATTTGATCAAGTCATATATCTCCTCATCCGTCACCACAACACAATTGTAATCAACCCGAAGGTTGGTTTTGACAGATGAAGGTGGAGGTAACCACGTGCCAAGTGTAAAGACGTGTCCGTGTGACATTCACACATTCAGGGTAGGGGACGTTTCTTTCCATTACGCCATAATTTGGTTCTACACGCAGTTCTGCCATTCGGGAGTCATACAAATTAAACTTACCGTAAGCAGTGGACCCTGAGGCCATAAGCTATGAGCTTACCCGCCTTCTCATACCCCGTGATATTACGCGATATAACGGAGTACTTGTTGCCGGTTAAGACTGCTTACTTAGACGCCCACTTAATGAATAAAAATATCAAAAAAACGTAAGCCCATGGTAACAATCGCTGGAGCTAAAGAGAAGCTTTCATTTTTTCCTTTTTCCTAAGAAGCTATCGTGGAGGTATATGATATAATAAATACTTTAAATTTTTAAGATATTAATATCTACTTAAATATTATCATTTTATTTATTTCCCAGCCATGAAAATATTCCTAATATTCCATTTAACATTCCACCCTACAGCCAGTAATGTCGCCATTAATCATTAAATTTGAAAGCATTACTCTTGAGGATTCATCGGAATATTTTACAGAAACAAATAAAATTTGACTGTTTGGTGTGATATGGTGTATTTAACCTTAATTGGTCTTAATTTGATCCTTAATACTCATGAACCCATCCGTCATACCTGTACATGTACTTGGGCGTATACGGTTTCGAGACCATTCGCAGATAAATTCATATTGATTCGAACGCAACCGTTCAGTTCGCTCGTTATGGGAACAAATAAATTCTTAAATAGTTCTGCAATTCACACTCCCTGCTTACTTGTGAGAGCTTGTAAAGTTCTGCACATGTCACATTTCTTGGACCAAAGTGGAACATCCCGCAACAAACACTCTCCGGCATTCGTCAACCTATAAGGTATCGTTCAATATTAACGAATAATTCTCGTTCCTGGTGATTTTACATAAAAACGTTGCAAATTGGGGCTCATTCACCATTGGTAGTCCACAAGGACATATAGTATTGTTATAAATGTTTTTATTTCATTTTTCATTAAGGTATTTTCATATATTTTTTAATAATTCTCTTTTTGTTTTATATGATTTTACTCAACCACCATGGTACCTTCCCATCTAAATATCAGTGAGTGGGTCTGGCTGACACTAACCGGAAATAATTTACCCCCAATTTGAGATAGTAGGGATTAAAAGGGCTGAATGGAAGGAAATCGATGACGGAGAAAATAAAAGAAATCTTGAAAAAGACTGCAAGACCATAAATACTGACGAAGCATAATGAAAATAGTACGATAAAAAAACTATCACTAAAATAAGCAGAATTTGAGTTTTTCAACGCAGACCTCGAATTCCTCTCCTGGAGACTTCATTTTTGACCCAAATTGTTATCTTATTCGACACTGGGGTGTATTTCAACTCCTTTGGCTAATGTTAGCAGTAATACGGCTCATGAGGCCATGCAATTAAGGTGGAGGGACCAATTCCATTGGGTAACCTCACCAATGTGGGGCTGCAAACTCACCATCTTTTTTTGGTGGACGTTATTAACCGGATTTGATCGCGAGTATCTTTGGCCATCACCCGAGAGATTTACTCAGTACGTCCTCACATCCAGGGTTCGAACAACACCAATTTTAAAATCTGAAAAATCAAGGTGAGGCCTAAAACTTGTAATTAAAAATATTTTTCAAATCCCATAAAATTTATCGTTAAGGAGAGACCACTTGGGTAAGTCTGGCGAAGAAGACACATATTAATGTGCATTAAAAATTGAAATTATTCTCTCCCTCAATTCAGGGGGGGAGCCGATTGGAAGTCTTTATCCGCCCTCTGGGAACATTTTTGACTTTAATGAAGTTCAAAATAAATACTAGATATTTTACGCTCAACGCTAATTTGGAAAATCTGTTGTACCCAGCGTATAAAATTATCTGCTGTGTGGTATCGTGTAATTCAGTAAATGGTCGAGTCAACCAACTCTTGAAGCGCCCCGATGGATTTTTGGCATATATTGGAGTGTCGCCGATCTACCACGCTGAGAACAAAAGCACCGAGGAGGGAGACTGAGAAGGGCAGAAACAACGACCCACACCATCGAGATGACCTCTCGCGCGTGGGCAGGATGCCGCCTCCTTCCACCGTTCCCTTCTTCATTCCCCTTCCGTTTCGTTGCTCCAAACCGCCCCCATACGGGGCAGGAGAGAAATCCCTCCCGAGTGACTCCAGGCGCATCCTTCTCCGACCGCCACGCGAGGGCTCCCCTCCATCCCCGTACAATCTTTTGCATCATCACACCAACATTCCCTCCCGTCCCGCATTCTCCAACCCCTCTCACTCTCGCCGGATCGGAGTAAGCTCATTCTTCCCCCTCTCCATTTCATTTATTAACCGTCCAGTTCTTGGATTATCACGCTTATTATTGCGCGCTCGTGATTCTTAGTGCGGAAACACGATGAAACGCGCAAATTCTAATTAATAGCTAAGGGAAGGAAGCTGGAGCTGAATCGTGAGAGAATATCTCGAGAAGGGAGATATGACCGTACTATCTCAACGGTATGGAGAGGATTTTGAAGTTGCTCCAACGACTGAAGTTTGCTTTTCGTGGCAAACAAGGGAAACCCGCGCACAACGGTAGGGTACAGCCAAGCGGCAGGATTTTAAACCCGCAACCTTCCAGGTATTAGGGAAAAGCGTAATCAACTATGCAAGCACATAACGTAATAGAAGTGACTAGATTCGATTTTACCTCTCTCTTGCCCTCATAACTAAATTTAATTGATAAATCTTATATAAAAAATGCGTAATGTGGAAGGCAAAGAGTGACGGATATTATATACGGTCCCGCCATTCTTTAATTTCGAAAAAATATCTTTTCATAGATTCCTCAGCCCAAAGCTTTCTAGTATACTCCATATTTTTCCTTGGTAATGTGTGTTACGAAACGAATCACCGGATGTTTAGCTCTCCTATTTTAAGGTTGCCATTATAACTGTAATCTTGATGGCCTTTTCTAAGTCTTAACTTTCAGATTTCTCTAATAAACAAGGAATTTTATTCAAGATTCAATATCTGAATATATTATTCGCATATTTATTTCACGCTTACTTGATCGAAAGAGAGAAAATTGGAAAACGAAACCATCCAAAATATAGAACTAAAACACCTTGGCGAGGAAAATTTCCATACACCTTAATAAAATTATAAACAAACGTTAAGGGAGTGTTCTAAATAGGGGAACCCTATGCCACGCAGGTGGAGGATGACACAAACGCCTTTGCAATAACACGACTTTTATGTGTCACTGATAATTTCAGAAGCACCCGTGAATAAGGTTAACTTGATTCGATCGACTGTGCATTCAGATACTACGAGTGTGCATTCGTATAACGCATTTCACCGGCAAGTTAACGCGTCACCCTTGGCAGATATCTAGTAAACAATCTACTTCCCATCGCAGCCGTATTCCCAGGGAGTTATCCCTACCCAATCTTCCTTCACCCGCCTCTTCGCTCAAAAAATAAAAATCAACGGGCCGACCCCAAACACCCGCAATTTTGAACTCCGCCGCCGTCGACAGTCACTCGCTTCCGTTCCAGATGAAACACGCTACGGTGGCCATGAGCGTGAGACTTCTGCACGCCCGTGTGAGAGACATGCGGGAGGAGGGAAAGGGGAAAAAATGGGAGGATCCCGGTGTGGGATGAGGGGAGGAGGAGGAGGGTGCGGAGAGGAAGAGTAGGCTCGCAGATGGCGTGGGAGTAGCGGCGATGGGGGAGGCAACGGGAGAGATAAGAGGAAATGGACGGAGTTGATTACCTCCACAGAGGAGCGAAAGAGGTCTCCGATGCTGAAGCTCGGGTCGAGGGCATCAAGTCCGAGGGGCAACGATACGTTACACCTCGAGGAACGGTGAAAATCGGGACCCGCGAACACACTCTCACGCCCGGGATAGGGCTGGAATGACGACTCCGTGCCGTGCTCCGCAGCGGCCGTCCTCACGATAGCAGGGGTGAGAACTGACGGCGCGCACATGTGCATCGCTCGCCGGGCCCAGCTAACGATAGTGACCTCCACCAGGTGATAGGAGAGGGAGACATATCTTTCCCGTGCATACGGACTAAAGACTTTCGGCCGACTGTTTTGCTAGCGTTGATATCCCTGCGGCAGAGAAGAAGCGCAGGCGTTGACGTCTCCCTGAGGATCGCGACGATTCCGGTCCCGTCTCTGACGGAGGCCTTAGACACTCCCGAAAAAACATTTCAGAATTGAAACTCACCCACAAGAAAAGTGTATCGGCAATGGCTCGAGTAGTTACCGTCTGTTTTTGTTCCCTAGCATTGTGCGTGTTGGTAAGCGATGCCATACCGATCGGCTGTCCGGCACTCGAGGCAACCACACCACGCCCACTACCCCGGCCACGGAGACAATACCAGCGTTACACAACAAGATACGAGAGGATCGACGTTGATCGAGTGCTAGCCAGCAAACGGCTCGTCCGAAATTATGTCGAGTGCATGCTGGACAGAAAACCTTGCCCGCCAGATGGCGCAGAGCTAAAAAGTAAGTCCCTAGCGAGTAGTGGATTTTTCGTTACCCCGTAAAACTAGTGCAGGATAAAAGTTATAGTGGCCACACTAAACCCATTATGGAATTATAGCTGATGATAAAATTATTGTGTCCACAAACATAATTTTACCGTAGAAGAATACCTTCTGTTTGGATATTAAAGGTGACTTTAAATCGGTCTTGAATATTTAATAAACACTAATACTTCAGTCAATTAATTGATTGTAAAATTTTCCCAGCATTTACTTGGAATGTTACTAACATGCAAAGTACAGAAAATGAATCCCATCTAGAAATTATCTGGAAGGTACTTTCTGTCATACGGGTCGCAGTGGTCTGGTGGGTAGAGCGTTGGACTCTCTGGACTGACTGGAGGGTCCCGGGTTCGATTCCCGGGAAAGGCACTTTGGGCACCTGCAACTCCACCCAAGCTAGTTGATTTTTCGGGTACCAGATCTTCCTGGGAAACCATAACCGGCACAGGGAAAGGAACTGGCCCCCCTACCCTGATGTGTGAATATTCACACGCCGTCGGGCTTGGTACATGGGTGAGCTCTACCATCACCTACTAAACCGACCTTTGGGTTGATTACTGTGTTTTTTTTTACTTTCTGTCATACTATATTTTCCATTAATTAGCTTAAAGAGCTTATACTTCCCTATGGTAGCTTGTTGATGTTGATGAAAACACTAGATAACTGCAACGTACAAGCAAAAATGCTTACTTGAAGACAGCCTACAATATAAGATCAACTGCTGCCAAAGGAAGGAGACTAAAACGGTGGAATCTCAAGACACGTGAACACTCCTGTATCATACGCATAAAGTAAAACTCACTCGAACAAATAACTAAGTTTATACATGCTCTAAATAAAAACGAATTAAAACCTTCGAGAAATAAATTCATTAAAAAACAAGGTAATAAAAAGGTTTTTTTTGTAAATCACCATTTAACCAGGGTCCTACATACGACTTTTATTTCCAGTACTTCCAAAATGTTAATCTTACAAAATCAAATGCGCGCTTACTTCCTTAGGTTCCCTTATATTCTTGTTCGAGACCTCCACAAATCATTTGAAATACGCTAAGAGTAACCTTTTGTTTTATTTAATGTGTATATTCAGATGATTTAAGCTTGCCGTAGTTCTATAAGATTGAACTCTACTCAGAGAAACCTGGAAGATAAATTAGCCCATGGTTCCCTCTTTTCGTGTTTATTTTAAACTTTTGTTGTCTGAATAAGGCTAAAAAAATACGAAATAAATCACTATTGCACAAAACCGACGGTACATTAAGGTTAACAGTGCTAAAAGAAAATTCTCATAAACTAAAGCTGTGAGCAATTCTCGATGGGGTGGCTCAACAGCAACGGTGCACATTCGTTCTCGTTCGATTAAAGGACAAGAGCCTACAAATGTGAACGCTAGATGATAAAAGAGGGAGGGGGCAAGGGAGAGGGCCTTGGGTCGCCTGAGGGGAAAGGTGGTGGGATGGCAAAAATGCCCTAAATTCACGTCATGGGTTAAGAATATCCCTTGTCATCTACCAGAAAACCATTCCATTAAAATATTTTGTACTTAATGCCTAAATAATACGTAGCATAAGTTTCCAGCTCCGTTGCCAGGAAATACTTACATGTGTACATCTTCTCACTCAAATGACGAAAATACCCCCTGCCACACACCTTTTTGGTGGCTCGCAGGGTACTTATGTAGATGTAGAAATGACGAAAATAAAATGACTTCAATATATGATCATGAAATTATTTAGGCGGGCTATATATTCATCCAAGAAAGAACAAGTGAACACTTCACATTGGCTTTCGTTGTTTTACGAATTTTTCATTGCGTGACAAAACACTAAATCAGGCTATTTCCTCTCAGATCAACTCCGAGTTTTCCATTTTATTCAGAGTTACAGTTGTACACTTTTTCCACGTATTCGCTAAGACTCTGACCTTATCCACTGATTACTCTTCTTTTTGCGAGCTTATAAACCAGTTTGAAACGAGGGGTTTTTTTTTGTAGGATCGTTTTTTATTACAATTTATGCCATACTTAAACTTGTTCACGAAATTCCTCGTGTAAGAAATACTGCATAGCACCATACATATAAATCGATATTTCCTCCTGAAATTCTTCGGGACGGAAAGACGAAAAATGGATAACATGATTCTACGTTCAAAAACTTGAATGAAAGAACGATAATAAAATGAACGAATCCACTAGGATATGACGAAAGTTCTTAGCGGCAATTTGCTTAATATGGTTTCGTGATATTCCGCATTGAATGTCAAGTTTCTCACCAATGTTATTTCATACAATCAATCTATACTTATTTTACGAGGTAGGTTTTGGACGGTCCTTTACGACTATTCATTTCCAAGTAGCGTGTGAACTTCCTATTTATTTCTTCATCACTTCCATATTCTGTCTAAAAATCCTACTCCCTACCTCACTCACCCAACGATCTTCCTTCATTCACGATCTCCAACATATTATTACCTTTCAATATTTCCTCCATCCACTTACTCTGCCTTTTTCGGATTTACCCCAGTAAATTCATCTCTTCGCCCACTCTATTTAAAACCTCCGCGTTTTTCTCCCTCTCTGTCCGACTTATTTTATCCATTCTTTGCCACACTCACATTTAAATGCTTCTAATCTAAGCTCATCCATTACCCTCATATACCAGATCTCACAGCAATAATGTACTACGCTCCATGTTAAAGTCCTAACTAACATTTTGTCTTCGATTCTTCACCTAGTGTATCTGTCAATTCTCTTCTTCTTGCAAATGACTCTTTTCCTAACTGAATTATTTTCTCATGTCTCCACTATAATTCATCTTTTCCTCTAAAATGCTGCCAAATACATGAACAGCTCCACCTGCCGTAGTTTATTCATTCCTACTTTCATGTCGAACGTAGCTTTCCTATTTCTCGAGAGTGATAGCATTAGCAAAATTAAAATTTAAAATACTGAGATGAAGCAAGGTACTTGTAATTATAAAAAGAGCTTCAGGCTACATAAATATTTGCGTAAAAGTGACACCCTTTCTTTTCTTAGTTTTATCTCAAACAGAAAAATTAAGATTCAAAGTCCTCAAGTCAAAGTAACAAGTACTACACGATTATTTAATTCATTGAGCAATACAATTAATTTTGTCAGTATACAATACAGTCTACCTTTCGGATATGATCAATAGAATAAGATGAGTTGAGAACATTCACCGCATCGGCTTCTATCATGTTGCTGTGCCTCAATAGAGAGAAGTCAATAGCATCATCTGATTCCTGTTTCTATTTGTCAACAATTTTCGGAGTGACAACTGCCAAAATCTCACACAAAGGGGATCCACACCAATTAAGAAAAGCAGACTTAAATCGTATATACGAGGGTAGCCATTCATATTTATAGCCTTGGCAACACTAAGTGAGTAAGGCGCCATCTGACGTTTCCATATGAAAGTTCGACCCTTTTAACGATAACACTCTTCAGAACATTTTGTCGTTTGACAATAACATATGTTGTTTACAGTGACTCGAAAATGTTGTCTCAACGAAAAAATTGAGTTAACACGTGAACAATTTCGTGCGATGATTTTTTACGACTTTCGACGTGAATTATCAAGAAAGGAGTGGATCGATCAACTTACTTCCACTATTGGCGATGAAGCCCCATCCTTCGACACTGTGAAACGCTGGTATAACAAATTCCATCATGGCCGCCGTTCGCTCAGCAACGAAAGTCGTGAAGGTCGTCCAAAATCAGTTGTTGTGCTAGAACACATTGATTCTGTGCTAGAACTAGAAAATGAAGATCGTCATGTGACTTATCGTGAGATTAAGGCATCCTTGGGGATCAGTGTGACGAGCATCAATAAGACATTGCAAAAACATTTAGCTGTGAAAAAAATTGGTTCGCGTTGTATACCGCACAATTTGAAAAAAAGCTCAAAAAGATGCTCGCGCCAATTGGTGCAAAGAAATGCTCAAGAAAAAACAGTCGTGGTGCATCAAAAGCTGTACATAACATCTGCACAGGTGACGAATCTTGGATCTATGCGTATGAGCCCAAAACAAAACAGCAATCCACTGTATGGATCTACCAAGACTAGCCAAACCCGACAAAAGTGATTTGTGCACGAAGCACATTGAAGCAAATGATCGCCTGTTTCTTCGGAATAACTGGACATGTGGCAACCATACCGTTAGAGTAACGAAGAACCGTGAATTCTGAATGGTACACGAGCATATGTTTGCCAGAAGTGTTTGGTGGACTACGGAAAAAGAAGCGGCAACGAAGGATCACTCTTCATCATGACAATGCAAGCTCTCACAGATTGGCTGAAACAACTACCTATTTGACTGGCCAAAAGGTCGAAATGATGGGTCATCCTCCGTACAGCCCTGATTTACCTACCACCAAATGACTTCTTTTTATTCCCGTTCATCAAGAAAAAATTCCGTGTCCAACGTTTTTCGGCGCCTGAAGAAGCCGGTGATGCATTAAAAAACATTGTTTTGGAGGTACCTCAATTGGAGTGGAAAAAGTGTTACGAAAATTGGCTCGAGCGCATGCAAAAGTGTATTGATTATCATCACGAATACTTCGAAAAACAATAAACGCATTTTCAACACTAAATTACTGTCTTTTCCTTATTAGGCCGAAAGTTTAAATAGCAACCCTCGTATGCAAGTGGACGCACACATGTCCCCATTACTTGCTATAATGTGAGATTTGTATTTCAATCTACAACAAGCTTTTTGCAAACTATGAACTTACAATAACTTTGTATCCTAAAGAGAATAACAAACATGAATTTCATATTCGTAATTTCAGAAAAACTGTTGAATTCTAGAAAATCTGAATTCTACTCGATTGAATTAGCACACATGGAAAGAAGATACAGTTAACACACAAAAGGCACATACCCTAAGTTAATAAGACAGAGAGCTGCCAAATTTTAAAGGCACCTCTACGTTGATACTTTAATTACTAAACTATGCAGAAAAGACGTTATCTCATGGGATACTTGTACTCTTTCACGCAGATTAAACTCGTATAAAAATTTTAGTTTTCATCTAAAAAGTGTGATTGACACACGTTATCTTACCAAGAACTTAAAACAGCGTACTGCAACACCTTGACTAAATACGAGTACATCGCTAGCCATTCTCCTTCACATTGACTAGCAATCGCTATCATTGGCTACCACATCACTTCACCTTTTTTTACAGAAAATTACATCAAAATTGTAGTTTTCGTCGCATACGATAGACACTCAAGGGGTCGTACGAAGTGTTAAGCTTACAGTGGTCGCCGTAATTTTACCGCTTAAGTCCCACATTAAATGTAAAAGTAGTTCAATTATATTTGATATCCTGACAGAACGCTTTATATTCAGAACAATGGCTATTAGTATTAACTTCTTTGAGTGCATTTTCGACCTCCGATTCTCAGAAACTAATCGGGTTGAATAATCGCCTGGAATCCCAGGAGAGGTTTGCATTATCGGATAGGTGATTACCTTGTAGTGCTGTCGTGTGCAAAGCAAAATGATCGAAGACGCACGGCCTTCTGCTTGCTCGCTAAAAGCGCATTCGCTTTCACACTGCACGCAGCAACAAACTCGATCATTGACACCACTGAGCACGTCTCATCTGAGAAAAATTCGTTTAAGAAGGTTTAAGTGGATACATTTTCATCAAATCGTTCAGATAATTTGTCCGTGACGCGATATAGTTGGCATCCATCTCCTTTCCCTCTGGAGCTTTAAACTTAATACGCAACATAAAATATGCGAGAATACCAGAGTTTCCCACGACTCGAGTGGATTTTAGGATTTGCTGTCATCGGCTGTCTTGTGACGGAAAAGAATTAATGCCAACGTAATTTTTATTTACCAGCCTCCACGACGAGCGCACCATCACCCGGGTTAGCACAGTTATCAGGTCGACGCGAATAAAGGTTATATGCAATGTTAAACAACCTCACACAACTATTTAGTAACAACTACAGAGGAACAGGGTTAGACTGATTCCTCCGACTGATTACGGCACGTTCTAGACCTTAGTAATTCGGTTCCATCCTCAAGGCGAGGCGACGACGATGTCTTTACATAAGAGTATCGTCATCACAAGTATCCAAATCTATGTTTCTATGAAACGCGCAATTTTACACGTGAGACCTGAATTACGTCGAGCGCTAGCGGAATCCATACTCGTACCGCGTGTTACGTTTGGAAACCAAACTTTCATGCATTTGGTCATCGACATTGGTCTTGACCAAGATGCACTGATTGACTTTCTTTACTTAGAGCTCGAGGGCAGTTGTCTTGCGGTGAGTTGGCGGGATCGCTGGTCTGTCCGCATTATTAGCCACCTGGAACACAACGTCTGCGAAACAGTACTCTCATGCTCTTTCATGAGACCTACCGGGGAAGGAACCCTGGCTGTTAAACTCACTAGAGGTGCTCTGCCCAGACAACTACTTTGTGAAGAAATTCCATATCCACCAGCCCTCTAGCGCCTAGATTTAGTGGTAGATACAATGTGGAGTGATCAAACGCAAATCGCATGGCAGCCAGTAAATACGTAGATGGAGACATGAAAGATTTCTGGTGATGATTCCCGTAGATTACCATCAAATTGCTTGTTCCTCTGTCCATGCAATCCGATTAAGATAAAATTTGAAGAGGCAGAGGTTGATACCGGAAACATGTTCGTGGCAAGGACGCTGTTCTTGCCCGAGAGTTCAGGACTGATCTGACAATGAGTATGTCTTTTCTAAGTGGAAAGTTTTTCTTTCAGTGCTTCACCCTCATCGAGAGACAATAGGGTTTAGGGATTTTGAGATATCCGTACAGTTCTTCGTCATTGAAATCGCGAATGATGTTACGTCTTACTCGTAAATATTCCTGTCGCGGTGTGGATGGTTGCAGATTGGAGCAATCCGGACTCAATTCTTGTACACACTATGCATTTGTTTGTAGTGTTCACTGCAGGAGGAAATAATTTACGAGATTGGAAAGGTAAATTTTTAGATAATCAAATAGAAAGGAATGGGTGAGGACCTAAAAAATGGATATCCTTCCGCTAGATCGATGGCGAGAGTGAAATAATGAGGGCGCTTAAGCTATCGCCTTGTTAAACGCTGTGGTAATGTGAATCAAGCTTTCTTAAGCTATTTTTGAGTTTTATTGGAAAAGTCAAATAAATAAATCTTAGGAGAAACAAATATTAGTTACGATTGCCATTAAATTTATTAATTCCAATCCAAAGTCAAGAGAAATATTTATTTCGTAAAAAATACTACAGATGTTTTTAATTAGCACCGAATGCATTTAGTACATTTTACTTTTTATTTTCCGTCATCATTCTCTGGACTTTTTCAGTGAGAATTAATCGTAAACGTGGCGTATAAAATGGAGTCGAAAGAACATAAATGACAATTACCACAGAGCAAAATTTCCATTATCTGATGTAACGTTTATTTTTAGTGAGAGAGCTATCGAAATAATACTTTCAGGAATTTGGATGATGCGATGGCTTACGTAAAGGCTTCCACCTCAGAGCGCCCGGGTTCGAATCCCAGCGGCGGCAGATATTTTTCAGTTGTATCCCGATCCATATGTGAGGTGCTTGGTGGAGGGCACTTTGAGTGAGAACGCCGTCCGTCGGATGGGGCGTTAAACTCTGGACCCCTTGGCGCATTACGTTAAGAGAAGGCTAATGCCGACGCCGGGTATCTCTCCACCCTTCATCCCTCTCCTATCCATCCCTAATGGCGTAAATGACCACAGTTGTCGGCCACCCTCCCTAAAAAACTACTAATAGTACTTTCTAAAAGTATTTTTTGGGTTAGTGCTTTTAAAATTTATTTTAAATGTGTCCAAAAAGTACGTCTGATCTGTAAATGTTGATCATGACTCAATTTTGACTCTCGTAGCCATTTATGCAACGGTTTTCATTTGTTTCCCAGGAACTCTTAGGCGCTAAAGTCAAACACAAATGTAGGTATTTAATTGACGAAATCTAATTACTTCTGTATTCTTAAGCCATTTCTCTTCATTCTGGCATATTCATGTAGGAAAGCTAATTCACATTTACTTTATTTTTATCGCATAGTAACACTTGTTAAAAATGTTGTCATGCGTTGCCTGTTAGCGTTTTAAAGTTACTTTTAACTTTCCTGACATGACAACCGGTAACCATTTATTTTTTTATTATAAACATGCATGCATATATTTTTTCTGTATTTCCAATGACAAATCTACATTTACCATTGTAAAATAACGAGATGAAATAATAAATAAATAAAATAATTAAATATCAATAATTGAACCGAAATGAAGAAAATATTACAATGTGACATTGTGTCCCATGCTCTCAACACAAATATCATGAAGATCAATGCAAAGAAAACAACAGTCGCGAAAACTTACTTGCAAACGATACTGTCTTTACATCTGTCAATTGTCGTATTGAGTACACATGGAACATGGCTCAACCTTCACTCATTGGTACGTGAACCGAGAAGACCCCTGAACTGACAGACATGTTATTACAGGGATCGCAAACGAAAGGAGGAAGTTAAAATATACACTTACCGACCTAAAGATCGTTTGTGGAGTAATATAATTAAGGGGAATGGTCAAGGTCTTTCATCATTTCATGCGGAACGAGATATTTTGTTTTAAACCGTTTAGCATTCAACGCCGCAGGCCTTCATTGGAGTGAAAGGAGAACTTTCAGTTACAACTTATTAGCCTTCTCATTATGGATTCAACTAGCAGTTGAATCACTTACAATACTCTTCTTGAAGTCAATATTAAAATTTCCTTCATATTCATAAACGTTTCTACCGACATATGGCTTTTATTCATCATGCATAACGAAGACCTTACTTGTAAAATTTGACCCTCCTCTGTTTTTTTCTAAGAAATTACTTTTACCAGAAAGTTGAAACTTCTGTTATTCCTCAACATCATATCACTGTAGACGTAAATACTTTTCAAAGTTATGGCCACCAAGAATGCTTCTGTAGGGATCCCTTATGGCTACTGTAAAATTGCTGATGGTCCATGATCGAGTTTTCTAGTGTTAGTTTGTCATACACTGACCCATCTTTAAACTGTGCATCCACGAACGCACATTTTTCACACCCATTACAATTTATCACTTATCTCAATCAGTTGATGATGGATTTTTATGGTCAACCTCGCAAGTGGAGAAAACGAATGATAACACGTAGTTTTTGTACACTAAACGACGCCACTTTAGGAATTGAAAATGCGTCACACTATCGCCGCAGCTATGAAAACCATATGCCCTACACAACGCAGGCGTCTACGTCTTGCAATCATGAAGAGTGTCCGTGCATTTTAACCTCGCCTAGATCTTTTTATCTATTCCCAGGACTAAGAAAAAAAGTGGGACACGTTAACACTTGATGGCACCTTGTTAAACGGGTTACGAGGAAAGACGAAATCAAGAGTTACTGGGAATGTCGGTATTACATGTGCACTAACGTACACTCTGTAGCGTTTAATGGAGTATTATTACAAGGGAAGAGATCAAGTATTTTGACTTTTTGGCAGTCTGCCACTTAGATTTTGGATGGACACACGCTTAACACACCTACATTATTAGCACCCAAAAAGACGTGACACTTAACTCCTTTATCTTTATACTACTAGGAAGGTACATCAATGCAATCGTGATTACTAGAAATACATTTTCTTAAAATATTAATTCATATCTATTTTGAATTTCTATTATAATATATATTATTATTGGTATTCAACAGTAAAGGCAGGCTTTGTATGGTCACAGACAGAGCAACGATACAAGCATGCCTTAACAAAACACTAGCTGAAATCTATCACTACAACAAATCATTCTACAATTCAGGATATACGATGGTTACTCAACAAGTAGAGACAACCGCTCTCATTTTAAAACTATTCAATGAATCTTCACCATTTTTTCAGAGGTGTTATTTAGCACCCTTGGAATGAGCTCTGATCAGCTGTTCGATTATATTTATGTCAATATAACCTCAAAATCTTTAGTTCACCATGGCAAGTCCACTAGAAGATTGTACCTTAGGAGAGCAGCGCCCTAACATTAGCTTTGCAGTCGGAGGTGTAAAACTATGCGAAATGCTTTCTAGAATGTTGATACAATATGGGAGAAGTTGTACGAACAATGCGATTGTTTACAAGTGGGTTGGTCGGTAATGATAGCTAAGGAAGTTCAAGAAAGTGTTCGAACTGTTCACAATACCATTCAAAACCATTTCAAGTACAGAAAAAGGAGCGCGAAATGGATTCCCAGGTAACTTACTGAGGTTCATAAAGTCGAGATCAGTTCATTCCATTAGTCAAGACTTCAAACAACGAATTTTGATAAAAGGAGATGATTTTTTAAAGGAATTGTGTCTTGCGACGAGGTCTGGTTCCATCACTACGATCCTGAGACCGAAGGAGAGAGTATGGAGCGGCAACACGCGACGAGCTCCCCCGTTCGCAAAAAATTCGAGGTTCAACCCTCCGCGGGTAAAGTGATGATGACCATCTTTTGGGACTTACAGGGTTCAGTCTACTGCGATTTCCTTGAAGATCAGAAAACTGTCAATAGCCAGTACTACTTTGAGATGATGGAACACAAACTTAAACCATTTAACAGGAGCAAACGCCGTTTGGCAAAAGGAGTCATTTTTCAGTACAACGCCCGCCCTCATACGGCCCAGCTGACCCGTGATAAGTTTTAGACTTCGGCTGGGAAATCTTATCTCATCCCGCGTACAGTCCAGACCTTGGCCTATCTGATTTTTACCTGTTTGGACCACTCAAAGACGCCTTACCTGGAAAAAGATTTGCCAACACGAAGAAGTCGCGGCAGATATTTTTCAGTGGTATCCCGATCCCTACTTGAGGTGCTTTGTGGAGGGCACTTCGAGTGAGTATACCGTTCGTCGAATGGGACGTTAAGCTGCGGACCCCTTGGCACCTTTCGTTAAGAGTAGGCTAATGCCGACGCCGGGTTTCTCTCCACCCTTCATCCTTTCCTGTCCATCCCCAATGGCGCAAATGACCTCAGCTGTCGATCGCCTCCCCTAAAAACTACTACTACTACCAAGAAGTCATGGAAGCGGTGCAAAAGTGGTTTCGGGGCCATCCATAAGAATTCTTTGCAAAAGGAATTTGGAAAATACAAGAAAGAGGGGACAAGTGCAATGTTGGGGGCGATTATTTTGAAATATATTCCAATTTTGTAAGAAGCTAATAAACTGTTTTTGAGTTATAGCCATTTGTCTCTTTACTTATTGAACGACACTCGTATTCTGCCTCCCTTAGTCACGTCCAACATGCCTATCTTTTCCATCCCCGTTCTCGCTTGCCTAACATTCTTCCCTCTGTCTTCAAAATCCTATAGGCGATCATACAGGTACATACCTGTAATTCCACCTTTCCTGTCTTAATTGGATTACTTCCAACAATCCTCTTTCTTCCCTCACCATACCTAGAACATTTTCAATGGTTTTCCTCTATTTTATCGAATACCCTGTTCATTTCTTTCTGCCTGTGGTTACTCGTTGGTGTGTACAAGAGTTGTACACCTGAATAATGACTAAATTCCTTAGAAAAGCTTTTACCTCTACAATTATTATTCTATCACTCACCTGGTCTATCTTTGCTATGTTTCTTCCTATCTTTTTGTTCAATACCACTGGCACCTCTTGCTGACTATCTTCAGCTACATCACATCTACATAATACCCTGCAAGCCACCGCAAGGGCATGTGGCAGGGGGTGTTAGGGCCCCACCTGTAGAAGGGAACAAAACCATATGCAAAATCAACACATCCATGCAAACCTATACCCACAGTGGCGTATACATGCATGCAAAAATACTTTCAACTTACACCCATGCAAATAAATATACTATCAACTGACAAACAATTGCACCTTAGGATGCAGTAAAAAATTTATCCAATAATGTGCAAGCAAGCATTTGACAAGTAAGAAGCGAAATGCCACTACCACATGGACATGCTACATACAATGGTCTCCTCCCCCAAGAATACAGGTAGGGAATGTGACCCAATGCTGCAGCTAGAGGGAGGACCCCCCCACAGAGAGAGACAAGGGATGGAAGGGAAACTTAAAAACAGACAAAGCAGAGCAAGCAATACTGTTACGAGCAGTACATTATTTAAGAGTTTTATCTTCCCCTCTGCTATAACTGACTCTATCACTCCAGTAATCTCCAATCTCCTTTCAGGTCACTTCATGCAACCCTAAAATATTCAAATTTCTTTTCTCCATCTCCCGCTTTATATTTTCTAATTTTCCTATTCTGAACATCAACCTAGTATTCCAAGTCCCCATTTTAACAGGTTCAGTTCTCTTCTTGGTCTTATTCAGCGATGCTGCCATTGATTACGTTTTTACAAGGATTTCCTGAGATGGTGACTGTAGAAGCCTTGCCTCTTCCACTGATGGACACAACAGATGACCCAGTGGACTGTTTCTTGTAATTGCTAGCACTCATTCCTGTACTAGTGTTCATCATACTTACTTGGGATAAATAATTGATGTGGTTTCTCATTACCTTCCTTAGTACTATTTTTGGTATGACACCAACACTCAATGGCCTCCCAATTGGTGGCATACACCTTTGCAACCAAATCACTGAGGAACAAATGCTATGTGGACTACCTTTCGTCTGGCTCCTACCCTTCAACATATATGGTGGTATGGGTTACCCTATCAGGGGCATTTACCATTGATCCAAGCATCACAGTTCTAGGGTTCATCAGAATAAACAAGCCTTTTTACCACACCAAGGTTGTAGTCCATGGTGACGGAGAATAGTGTAATTAATGTGAAAAATTGAAAAGGCACAAGGTTCACAAACTAGATATACAAGACCGTCCCAAACTTCTACATGGAGTGAAAGCAACTGGTGACCACAAGTGCTGAATGTGGTGAGAGGCATGAGCTTACTGTATTGTACACAGAGTATGGTCAACAGTTATGTGCTGTAGAACTACAGGGAAAAGTGACCATCATTGATGTTTGTTGCTTTAAATAGAATATGTGGCCACATGCCTGACTTGTAGGTTACATTTGATGAGATAGAGGTAAAAATACTTATGAGCTTAAATGCTTGTATTGGGGGTCCATCTTCTTATCCAGAAGTTTAAATTAAGAGAGGAAGCTGAGGAAAGTAGTAACCAGTATTTAGGCTCAAGTATAGTATCTGTTCTATTAACACTATGACAAAATAATTGAAAGAAAATCTAAAGAAAATCACGTCTTACCATTAATTCCTCTTCAATAAGGGAGAACACTCTCATTTGCTTGAAAATCAGAACTTAATCAAAAGCAGAATCCTAAAATTAATATATCTGTGTCTGTGTAGCCATTACATGGAAATATAGAATGTAAAATCCAATATGCTTTCACACGTTTTTCTCTAAATGTGCCCCTAAAGTGTTAAAATAGAATATTGTTTATTGGAAAATGAAGACAAACATTTTTTGAATAAATAGAATTTGTATATAATTGATAGTAAATGTTAGTGTTATGCTATGGTGGCAAAAACCACAAATTCATCTTGAAAAAATGGTAATTTTAGCTAATAAAAGGGACAATTTATATTATTTTCCATTAGCAAAAGCAGTAATTCATTTCCTGAAACTATGAATAACCAGCATTTTCCTCTTCTAAGAATTATAACAGTTGATCTCCTAAAGTGTAGAATACAGTGTATCAAATATTGTCTTCAACAAGCAGATTTAGAAAAAACTATGGAATTTCTAATGCAGTCAACCTTTACAATAGATTTTTAATCATAATTCACCACAAAATCATAAATCAGCAAAGGGGAAAGGAAATATAGATTACCGACATTTTCACTTTGGAAATAACTCATTATTTTCTGGAGAGCATAGCAACACTTGCCATACCATCATCTTAGAGCAGTTATCCTATATGAGACTAAAGAATAAAAAAATATAGATAGACCACCACCCAGAGAGTTGGAGGGAGAGTAATTTCAATTTGAAACTTACCTAAATTAGCCATCTGCTAAGCCAGGGTCCTTGAAATTAGTTAATTTGGCAGTGAAGCAAATTCTTAGCCAACATTACAGATATGTCATTCACAAAGTGATTAACCTACAATTAAGGAACATTATATTATATTAGGTATATTGTTGAAACTTTAAGATATTAATACCACTGAAATAATTATTTACTACTTCATAAAAAGTACAACTCTAGCCAGGCACATCAGGATCCTTCAATTATTTAATATCATCTAAGGATATGACTTCATTAGCCAACTATCAAAACCACTGACATAGATTAGCCAATGGTATAACTGGCTGAAGACACAAAGGATGAGAGGCAATGAACCTACACCAAAAGCTTAAAAAGCAAAAAAAAAAAAGTACTGAAAACCCAATCTCCAGAAAAGCAGCTCATAGTAGTTTTACATAGGGGTGCCATAGCAATAATATTTCCAGGGGTGTTGCAAGCCTTGAACCATCTATAATTAATAGAGGAAAAATAGGGACTAATTTCACTACTTATCTAGAAGTTACTAGATAATCTCAACCTCTTAAAATTTCCCATCCTGACCCTTCATCCATCACTTGAACCTGATCAGTTGGCACATATACACATTACAGATAAGTTGCCTACCCCTACAATCTTCTGTAATATATTCATTAATTCTACCCAAATTACTCTGTCAACTACCTACTCCAAATACACAAAACAGTCAAATACATACTGATTTCACCCTATGTTCCTTTCTGTTGGTGACCTCATTACATTATGGCACCATGTGTACCTCTAACCTACCTAAACCCATATGTAATCAAATGCCCTCCTCCCCATCTTTTTATTTATGATCTTAAGTACCACCATAGCTGCATGTTACATTAAACTTATTTTTCCTTAGTCCTTAGAGGAGAGATACCATTCCCATTTTTGAGATTTTGGAAGCAAAACTGATTTTATGAATGTTATCCATCCCCAAAACCTTATTGAATATTGATTCCCTTAACACTCTTTCCACCTCGCAATCAAACTTGGAAAAATGAGGTCTATAGACCGAATTTATCTCGGTACCATTAAAAATAAGAGTAAAAAATTTTTCAATGATGCAGATTTACATTCCTTCCTAGAGGCATGTATGTCTTATGTATTACGTAATTACAATCCTGAGCATTTTGTTGTGCAATTATGAAAAAAGCTCTATATATTTGAATACTTCAGGTCTGCCATTTCCTTAATATCAAAAATTATACTCAAATACGTATAAGAACAAAAACAAACATCACAGAGTTATAGAAAAATATTAAATTATCAATAAAATGTCAGGTTTAAAAATTATTGAATATCTTAGTACAACCATCCAAAATACTCATCACTCAGAGATTAATTAAGGCTAGCATTTCAAAGATTTATCAACAAGTGCCATTTTTGACGAATTAAAATACAGTAATTTCTGAGGTTTTCTCAAAATCACAATTCTTTATGAAAGTTAAAACACCAACAGGCTATCAAATTTTAAAAGTATACCATTTTTGGATAACTTAATTATAACAACAGTGGAATTTCCATTAATCACAGTAGTTGAGAAGTGGATACTTGAAATGATTGATAGTTGGATAAGATATAAACTTCCAAGATATTATGATTTCATTTTCAGTGGCATATTACACAGAAGTCTTGAATGTTAATTTTGAGATTTATTTTTTCTAACATTTCCTTCATGCAATTCTATTTAACCTTCCAAATAATTCAGCATTATGAGATTTATTGGTGAATTGAAGAAACTGATGAAGATGCTTAAGAATCTCCAACCACAAGAGCTAACTTAAATCAATAGAGTTACTTAAATTGCAAGAGTTATCTAAACCACAAGAGTTACTTAAACTAAAACAGTTACTTAATCCATAAGAGTGCCTGAATGGCTGACATGCACCAAAATGCAGAAATTTCACAGCATAAAAACCACTCACACTGGCCAGAACTAAAACCTGGATCCCTTGATTGTTAGCTGAGGCTACTGAGGCATTCTCCTATACTGTAAATTTCTCAGGGCTTTAGAGGAACAAGATGCTATGATGAATTACAGTACATACAATGACACATTTAATCATGGGATCCAGAAATCGAGGGATTTAGGCTCAAGTCCCAGTCCAGGTGAATGACTTTTACACTGCAAAACTTCCACATTTAGAGTTATTGCTAATTGATAAGTTGCATCTCCTCTGCACCATTACTGCGCAGGAAAATTGGCAGTTAAGGTTGATAATCATGCAATACTGTTTCACTATTTTCCACAAATACAACAAGCACAAATCTATGCATTCTTAATGATGCAATCTGTCAACACCTGCTTTCTGCTACCCTAATGCAAATAATCAGCATAGTACTCAGTAGCAGAGAGAACATTCCTCTTGATTTGATGGATGATTTTGAGTCCAACATGAGATAGCCTGCCACAAGATACAACCCCTTGTCTTTCTACCTTGATCTTCTCCCCTCCCACTGAGCTAACAAATCAAGGTCAATGACCTCCATTATTTCCAAACATTTGGCGTTGACAGCCTCTAAATGCCACTTTGCATGCTACATTTATATCTAGATTGGGAATGAACATCCAATGAATGTTTTCCAAAAAAATTACAACTGTTTTATGCATTGAATGTTTCTTTTCTTAAAATGCTCTGAAATAAATATAAATGAGGTAACTCAAACATCAGTTGAAGGAGGACATGCAGTTATCCACGTGGGAAGTAATAACATGTACAAATGCTTTAGAAGATTCATCTTTGAAACTTCTTGAATTCAGTTGAATGCTTATTAGCTGTTGCAACTAACAACAAAACTGCTATCGTGGCATACATTTTTTTAGTGGATTAAATATACTTAGCCACTAGCATTGTGGCAGGATGGGAAGGGAGAGGAGCTGATGGTATAGAAAGGAATACCTCATGCCAGGAGCAATAGATGATCTGCTTATTGGGAAATAGGATAACTAATTGCAGGCATTTCACTGTAATTATTTGGATTGGGGAATTTATGAAATCCCAAATATTCATGAGATTTGGGAAGGAACAAAATGAACCATGGACCTCATCATAACTAGAAAAAATGAGGCAAATGTAAAAATTGAGAGCATTGACATGGTTTATCAAGGTAAGAGAGAAGATTAAGATGAACAGATTTCCAGGACCAAAAACCCTGGGTTTGTGCATTTTTAACAAGCTATCACCTCATCTAAGATGCATCAAGAAAGTGAGCCCATTCAAATCACAAGCAAAGTTGTTTCTCTACTCTAAACTCTACCAACCGATTGATGAATGTTTTTAGAATATCTATATTTGATAAATTGTGGTTTATGTTCTCTAATTTGGTCTTCCTAGCTTTTCCCACAAACCTCATTCTTTGCTTAGACTTTCCCTATTTTATTGTTCTCTTTCTTCACTGTCATTTACTTTGAGTATGCGTATATGTTTAGGTGTATCCTTAATTTATGCATGTATATTTATGTATATATTCATTTTTTAATGTGCAAATCTGTCCACAGTGAATGTGTATCAATCTACACGTATGTATGCATGTAATTATAAATTTTATGCCTGAGCATAGCATGTATACGACGATGGGTTAACTGGAAGAAGGGACCATTAGATCTCAATTTCACCCAAATAAAGACCTCTACCTATTTGCTTGTAAGTGTCCTATTTGACGTATCTAATACCAATATGTAATGGCCTTTGAAAAATAAATATTATTATTTTGTAATTCAGAATATTAAAATATTAAGCTCCCTTTATGTTACAATAAATTCAGCTTAAGGTCTCAAATTAGTTAGAAAACAGGGTTATGCACACATTTTTTAAATAAAAGTTGAAGGAAGTTTACACTGGGACAAAACCTAGTTTTTTCCTACAGCAACTTTGCTGAATATAAATATATGTCCTCCATTAAAAATTACTTTCTGAATGTACAATCAGACAACATGAAGCAAAGGTTTACAAAGAAGGAAATTCACAACTTAAGTTGATTAACAGTTTTTTATGTGAAGAGTCAAGGTTGATTCATAGGTGCTAAGTAAATTATACATCAACAAAAATAGCTTGATTTGTCATTCCTAACCTCATTTACCTTGGTCAGTATCTAAGAGATCTTGATATCGATCCCAAGTGGCCTTTGGAATTACTATAAATTACACAAAGAATTGTAAAGTACTTATTAATATTTTCAATTGTTATTTTTATTATTATTTGCAAGTAATATGGCAAAAGGCTTTTCATGGGGAACCTGTTCATCTACCAGCTACTTCCCAGGGATGGTACAAATCCTTTTAAATATTCATGTACATCGAAACATTTAAAATTTTAGTTTCAACAGTTCCAATTTAAAATTCAACTAGTCCCTGTTATTTAACAGCTTAATTCTCAGATTACAAAGTCTATTAATGAGATGGGATCATTGATTTTCACTGCATCATTTGATATTTTTGTCATCTTCCATTTAACAGAAATCCTACCAGATCATCTCCACAACAACTGCAGTAGATGCACGCAAAAGCAGAAGGCTGGCCTTGAAAAAGCAATGGCGAAACTCTCGACAGACTACAAGGAAGAGTGGTTAATGCTCATGGACAGATTTGACCCAGAAATGTCATATCGTAAGCGTTTGCTGGAGAAGGAATCTGACTCTGCAGTAGGGAATCAAATGTCAGTCACTCAAATTCCTTAAGAGACTATACATATAATATTCAATAATTCACCAAAGTTGGCTTGAAGCCATTAAAATTGCCATCTTAACAATCAAAACATGGAGTAGCCATTCCTTATCATCCTCAATTTCTAATGATTCAATATTATAAATAACTTGATTATGATTCATATTTGTGGATATGTATCTGTGAAATGTGTATATGTATTTAAGTTAGAACTGGGGCATATGGAGAATTTTAATACTACAAGTCATAAATTTAAATGCATTCCAAATTTGGTCAGACCTTGAAGCCTAGGCTATGAGAAATTCCATGTTTAATTCAACAAAGTTATAGCCCAGAAAAATATGATTTTGGGTACATCAGTGATAATCTTATACTAGTTTCGGACATTCATTCATTAAGACTTTATGCATTGTTCCTTAGTTCTTTAGAATGAAAGTAGGGAAATATCATGGCTCCAACTGGTGGGGAATGCGTCCTGAGTGCTGTCTGTGTTGAAGGAGTGAGTGTGTGCCTAAAAATGACCATAAAGTGTCATGTGTGCGTAGTCTTGTGTACTGAATGTTTCCAGGCACCTATGATGTTTCCCACAACAAATCAATATTTGACCCAGATAACACAGGTCCTAGTTGCAGGTCTCTATAACAAATGGTAAATGAGGGGGAGGAGATGGTTGCTATAAACACTACATACACTTAACAAAGAGTCAATAATTGTGTTGGAGTATTAATATCTATCAATCAGTGCTTAAAGATTTATTGACAAATTTAGTTATAAGTAAAATTGTCTTATGACCCCTCATTTTAAAACATTGCTAGGACACCCCAAAAATCCTTTACTGTAACAATTGTATGGGTATGAACCCTCTTAAAATGAGAAAATATGAATCCATGAATTTTCTTCAATTCGCTCCCCTTCAAAAGGAAACTTACATAATAACAATCGCCTCCGAGTCCATTTTGAATGAAAGGAAAAATTGTCTGAAACCAGAGCAGATTTAATTCCCATTGGATGAACAAACTGGTAAAAGAACGAAGAAGGTACCTACCGAGCTCCATTGAGCTATGAAAATAATTATGTTGGGGTTCGACAATTCCACAAGTTATTCATATATTTTCCCATACCACCAGGGCCAAATGGCCTGCAAAACACTACATATTTACATACCAAAAACACGTGCTCAGTATTTTTTGTAATTGAAAATATTCTAGTTAATTTTTTAGTTCATCCAATTTTGGGAATATCCTATTCAAGTGATTGTTTTCTTTAGTCAGGGAAAGGAACTGGCCACCCTTCATGGATGTGTGAATTTCATTCAGCTTAGTGCTGGGTGAACTCTACCATCACCTACCAAACCGACCTTAGGGTTGATTACTGCGTTTATGGTTTTTTTAGTAATTTATTTTGAGGTATTAGATAAAATTATCTTCTCTGTGCTTCATGCCGACAGAGAGATAGAGAACAGATTTGGATCATATTATCCAAAAAGTCATTCAAGAGAACACTCAGCTAAATTATTACAAATTGATTAGTATCTTGGTAGAGTTTTTTGGCAAAGTACATATGATTAAAAGATTACAAATTGAATCCTGTTCAGTAGGAAATCTTGAGGGAATAAATTACTGAAAAATTATTAATTATTGAAATGGCTTAATCTCCATGTGAATTTATGCATAAATATGAAACTTTATTTGTTAGAGGATAGTTCCTCCACATTACAGAGGCTATGAAATAAATCCACAATTGATGGAAAGACTGAGAGAATAATGTACATTTCACTGTGCATGACATTAAATTTTATACTGTATGAAAATGGATACAGATGTAGTCATATTGAAATATGATCACAGTCCACTTTAAAAGGTATACCTATGGATGTATTTCAGTTCAACTATAATCTTGTAAATATATTTTTCAATAAAATATCTTTAAAACTTGGAACAACCATTATATTTCCATAATTTTCCTACATTTACCAAATAGCAGCTGGTGCTCCTCTTCAAAGAAAAAGATGGTAAAATAAATAGGAAGGTGGATATTTTTTTCTCAGTTACAGCCTCAAATTCTACCATGAACACTAAGCACACTATTGTGATGTAATACATATTTCTAAGATAACTTTGGAGTCTAATAACGAGGGAATCAAATCATATATATGCACAAGTAAATGATCATTCACCACACCCACAAGAAAGCACAGAAAAAATCACTCTAGTTGTGTACCAAAATCTTGCATTAAGTAATCTGAGTCCAGCAAATATCGGAGCATCACCATAATGGTGTCATAATGAAAAAGTGACTAATAACGCACTAACTACCTACATGATTTCTTGACCATCACTTGAGCCCACAATTCTCTGAATTGATATTGAACAGTATTTGATGTAAATCTACAAATATAGATGAAGTAGTGCTTTATTCTGTTTTTGACGTGATTAATTGATTTATTGATTGTAGAAAAATCAAATAAATTTTATATTAAAATACTTAATTGTAAAGGGACTGTATAACAGCATATTAAAAGATGTATATGGGGAAAATTCAATGCTTAACATTGTAGTCTGGCTAATACATTCAGTATGTCACATTTTAAAAAAATATCATGACATTGCAAACAAGTCCAGTTGTTAGTACGCCTAACCAAAGCATTGAAACATTTTAGGGCATAGCTAAATATTAAAACAATATATGCCCATAGATTGACAAGTCAACACAGACACAGGGCCTCAAAATTATCAATTACATTTTTTTGACTCCTAGAGAATCGCACAAATTAATTGGGAAATGTTTAAAAACAGGCCTAAATCCTGACTTTATTTAAGTTATATGCCAATTAGATGCCGAAATTATAATGATTCAACACAATCCCACATAAAAATACCTTTAGCGAATACGATTACGGCATATTTATATTCAAAAAGAATGTTAAACTTATAATCTAAGGATGCAGTACCTAATTGGCCAGTTTTTAAATGTTATACATTGTTCAGAGACTCTTGAGAGATTATTACTACATTAAGCTGATAACATTTAAAAGACCCATTATGAGCTCAATATCCACTATTCACTTTAATAATCATCGTCACGTTAAAAATAATATAAGTAATATACTCACCAATAATATATTTCCCTGAAATCATAATATCTATGTGGGAAGTACCAAGCATATAGAACTATGACAAAAAAGAAGGAAACAAATTTTAAACAAAACATACAATTTTGAACATTACGCTCCACTTCTTATTTTGAAAACAATTGAATGCGACTACATATTCAGATAGACCTGTCATCTATTGAAAAACTTTTATAGCTGACTTTTCATGTGCATTCAAATTTCTTTGATTCAAATTGAGAAGACGGGGCATGGTGTTTTAGTGTGAAACAGAAAAAGCAAGGTGTGCTTACGCACTTTTATAATCATGCAGAAGGAAGATGCGCAACTTGAAAATAGGCCCTACGTTTTTTATAAACTGCGGCGGGCTTTGACTGAAAGTGTGGTGTTTGGACCAAATTTTGTCGCCCTTCGAGTGTTGGTCGCTGCCTTTGTGAATAATACAACTCTCTCTGCATATTTGATTTTATACCTTGCGTTAGTAAACCTGAATGTCCTGGATCCAGTTTATATTTTGTCTACAGTTCCGGAATTTATTTCCTCACTGGAAGCGGTGTTATTTACCAGCCTTTTGGGGATTTTTGTAACGGTTCTATTTATTTTATCGTCGAGAGAGTTTGTTAGAGGATTGGATTACGTCAAAACTCCTTATGATTTTGTTAAATGCATGTTCACGAGGAGGTTCACTCTTCTGAATGGCTTCCTCCATGTTACCATTGGGTACTGCATTGCCAATATTTATTTGATTATCCATAAAAAACGCTACGATACTGAAATTGTTAAATGTGGCCTTGTATCTGATCAATACTGTTGGAACGTGGGACATTCATTTTTAATTATGTACGGTTCATTGACAGGCTTTTACTATTTTATAACGGAAAGGCTGAAAATTGGAAAAGCTTTACAATTTCCTACCTTACGGTTGTCTAAATTTGCATTAATATCGTCTCTGGTGAAGAGAGAACTTGTAAATGTATTGTTTTTCTTTAAATGGGGGACTATGATGTTTTTTCCTTTGTATGCATGGCTAACGGAGCCCATTCAGTGTTCTTTACATGGAACTGTTGTCACGTGCATTGAAAGTGAAAAATATGGCAGTCAATGTATTTTGATGAAAGAGTTGGATACTCTAGGCAGAAATCCCTACTGGGACGTATTCCTAGGAGTATTTGTGATATGCACCTTGTATGTAATAGTAATGCATACAATAGATTCTTTTATTTGGGTGTTTCTAACAGAGCGTGCCAAATTTGATATCCAACCGTCTCTCTGGGAAACAAATAAGTACACACTGGCTGATGCCATGGCATCCCCCAGGTTTCCAATTATTAGGTATTTGGCATTTTATGATTTTGCATTCTTAACAGAATGTGAACCTGAGAGGAGGAGAAAAATTTTCAATGTTAGTTCCAATGGCGGAAATCCCAGGAATTGGAGGGGAATTTACGTTGAGTGTGTTGAACTAATTAACGAATTTGTTAGTGCTCTTGAGTATGCAATGAAAGGGGAGGAGGATTTTGTGATACCTCAAGAACTAATTCCAAGTATTCCAGAGCCTGAGTTAGAAGAACCGACCTACATACCTCCTGATGTAGTCAGAAATTTGACTGGAAATGTCCAGGTGAAATATCATCGTACTTCAGTGAAGAAGACAGTAATGGAAAATTTAAGGTTATGGATGAGAATTGTACTGATAAGATTCTGGAGCTCAAAATTTGTCCGTTGGCTTTTTATGAAGTGTCATAATGCTGAGATGGACATTCTCATCGAGCAGCAGTGGCAACCAGTCTCTTGGGCTGTTCAAGGACTTGCATCCCTTGTTTATTTCTCTCCAGTGGAGGATAAATATGGTGTCATACAACCTGATATTTCAAATCTAGTTGATATTTTGCTAAAGCTAAAGTCATCTTTAGATGAATCTTTGGGACAGAACTCAAACAGTCGATTCCATGGACAAAACAGTGTTTGTGAAAATATGCGACTCAGAGTAGTAATGGAAGAAATTATAACTTTTTCTTTGAGTAGGATATTTTTTGCATGTAAGAATCATTTGCCAAATGTTATCTTGTCTGATGAGAAATTGTCAAAATTAAAAGAGTTCACCGGAGTAAGTTAAAGGCAATAATAAGCAAGCCATATGTATTTTACAAATATGGTTGTTTTAAGCCCATGTGTGGACAACGACATTGTGCTTTAACATTTTTTTTATGAGCCTCACTGCCATGTTTAAGAGAAACATGCACTTTTTTCAGTTGTTTTGGATATTATTTATAGTGCTAAAGGGCGGATTTTGTAAGATGTGATAATTGAAGTGTTCTTATATGTAAGGTTACTACTTGTAAGACTGATGTTAACCATTGCATTTTTGGTGTAATGTCCATTTTTTTTCACCGGAGCTTTAAGTTCCGATTACATGTTTCTATTGATTCTCGTTCTTGAATTTAATTTTTATATCAGCTGATTACATTAGCATGACACAAGAAATTTCGTTTTGTCAATGACCTGCAGAGGAACTCATATATATCTTTCTGCCTTTCTGTTAACTCTATTCCAATTGTTCTTTTGTGGATGTTAGCCCACAACTTTTGCGTAATTATATGTTAATTTGCCATTCATACGGCACAAAATGAAAGTTGAAACAATTTTAAGAAATAATTTGTTTTATTTTTTATCGCCCGTTTTACCAATCATTTTATGAAGTTATTTGCTGTATTATTTATTGAAGTTGTATGCTGTCAAATCCTTATGTGCCACATGCGGAAAAGGATGTATAAGTTCAACAAAATGGATTTCAGGTGCATTGACTCTGTTGACCAAGTACCGAGTGCTTATTTAAAGTGCTGAGTGCACAGATACACATCATCTTATCTTTGTGATACCTGTCATGAGGATACTTAAATTTTTTAACTCAAGATGCAACATGAGTCAATGCTAACTACAAATTCAAATGTATTTAGCAATGTGGAGTTAAAAGTTGAAAAAAAGTTAACTGAAATAATGTCCATTTTTTATTTAGGTTTGAGTTAACTATAAGACAAAATGCATTCCTAAATAATGTCTTAATTGAAAGTCATATAGGGCACATACTCAAGTGCTTTACTTGGTATAGCCCATTTGTATGTGATACTAAAATATTGATGAGCAGATAGGTTAAGATGTTTAAGAAGGGGAGGGATGTCCCAGAATTACTAAAAGATAAATAACAAATAGACTTTTGAACATTTTTAGAAGAGACTTTCAACAGAGGAATGGTCTTAGTCAATGAAAATATTTTTTAAATGTAGAAACTTATTAGGAGATGTCAGTCTAATTCAAACATATAGTACTTTGACCCAGTAATAGAGGCTCGCTAGCATTTGAAAAATATATACTTTCACTTTGAGCAAGGTGTGCTACCCGACTAATTAAGTTACCAGGTTGATTTACCAAAAAGTTACCTTTTGAAAAGTTAAAACATTTTACAGAAATCAATAGAATTCATAATAAATTGCTGCAATTAAAAATTGGGGAAGTTTACTCTCTTTACATCCCTTGGATAGGCAGGTATTTAGTGGACCCTTGTGTGAACTTGTTGAAACACCACTTCATGGTGTTTCAATAAGACACATGACACTTCTCCATTGTTTACATTTGCACAAATGCATATGATTTCACAGAAAAAGTATCTACAAAGGTGACACGTGTCACTTTATTCCAAAACTGGAGGACCAAATCAGTCTCTGTATGTTGAATATATATCACTTCCACAAATTTATGCCTGAAATTACCAAGTTTAATGTTGGTGGCTGTTATTTATTTGAGGCACTCGTCCACATTTATTTTTTTTAGTCTAGATGTGATTAATCATGCTTATTCCTAGTTGTAATTAACATGTTTAAACAGCATTTGGTCAGTAGAAAACCAATTGCTTTAGTTTCAATATTAAACTCGGGTTCATCACTGTCACCGGAATCTTCATGTTACCATTGTTTGTTACTTGAATTAATGCTTTAAAAGGTTGCTTTCACCCAACTCCAGCATACAATATCCAAGAATTCCAGCTACAGAAGAAAAAAATGCATTTCTATGCAATGGAGTGATATTTATTTTCAAAATATGTTTTCATAAAATTTCCAATAACAACTATGAAAAGTTAAGATTCACAAAGCAGTTTGGACAATGTAATATAAAAATAACACTTTTAATAACCAAATATATATCAGTCTGAAATTACACCACTGATGATGATTTAAATGTTCACTAAAAATATACCAACTCATCCCAATCAAACTTGGTAGTCCAAAAGTGAATTTGTGATGGTGGATTTTTTATAACAAATTTATATACTCTCAAAAAACAGATTTTTCAATTTAGAAAAATAAAAACCCTAACAGGTCTTTCCCAAAAATAAGTAGAATGAGGCATAACCTCTTTGGATGATATCCAGGAAGAGTTTGTGGCTCAATAAAGACCGAACACTTAAGTTTTAAGTGGAAGCTCTAGAATGACTGAGGAAGAGTGAAACGCATCTGGAAGGAGATCTTTGCCAACTGGGAGGCAGCACCATTCCATACGCCTTCCTCACTGCCAAGCACAAGATGTTAACTTTGCCCAGACTAACCTAAAGCCCTGATGTGGCACCACCAGACTTCCTCTTGATCCCAACAATAAAAAGAAAGGCAACCATTTTGGAATGCAGCCTAATGTCAAAGAGGCCATAATGAGGTTCCCATTGATACTTTGCAGGAAGTCTACCATGACTGGCATTGGTGTTTTGAAGCACACACGCTCATTTTTGGCACAGCCCCTGTAATTATTACACAGACTTTTTCACATTTGTCTGAGGGCGATTTTTTCCCTATTTAAAAAAAATCCAAGTTTATAGTAGCTAAATAAGGAACCAATGTATGGAGGTATCCAAACAATTGCTACTGGGCATTTTGTTGTACCAATCAATTTACAAAATTTATGCATAGTTATTGCACTTATTAAGTGTATAATCAAGATGTGAGACATTTACTTGTGAATACAAGTTCCATCCAAACGGAACTCCTAATTTAATGTCTTAAACCCTGGTTTAAAACTGCCAATAGATAAATAACTGCAAAATAGTAAACTTCTCACATTGGTCAAGTCAATATGCAGATGAAAAATAAGATACATATTACCTTTATAGAATGGATAGCCATAATTGTTGACAGTTCTCACTTTTATTGGCCTTGAACAAACTTTGCGGGCAATAACTTGGTAGTTAAAAATACTACTTAAAATATTTGAGGTTTTTGCATGAAAATTTACACATTTAAAGGCACTTAACCCCTGAGGCCAATTTTGATTTGTATGTATTAAAAACCTATTCCACCCTATTTTGATAAAATGCAAAACTGTTCAAGCTTACCATAAATCTAAGAAATGAAAATTATGTAAGTCACCCAGTTATAAATACATAATAGGATTTTTTTGGTACTAACCTCTTCATGAGAGTTGAAAATAAAAATGCATATCCAATTACAAAAGAGAAATTAACTCTTGAACCACAATAAGTTACAAATTAGGAATACATTGTGGTTAGCACTAAAATAATAAGAAAAACAAAACCCAGCTTGGCAATGTTAGGTTTTATAGAATTTGGCTAGAGAGAAAGTAAGATGATAAATGTGGAAAAAACGACAACATTATGTAAATAATTTGTAAAAACAATATATTTCATCCCCTTCAACGAGATGCAATTCAGAGAGAAAGTACTTCCTGTCTTTCTTCAGGGAAATGGAAGGTCACAAAATTACCAATCAACTGAAACGTTTAAATCTTCCTTGAAATGGTGCAGATATAATCGAATTGGATGGAAAACTGGATGCCGCATGCCACTAGACACCATAGTAGTGCATGATGGACTCCTATAAACAGAAAATTAAAAAATATTTCTTTTAATAATTTCTGCACATGTCTCCTCCATACCAGAAGGCTATCCAGTCCATCTTTCTCATAGCTAACAGTAATAGTGAAATATTTGTTGATTTCCGTAAATGATTTAAGAAGAGCAGCCATGGCTGATACATTTTTAGAAGCTGTAATATGCCCTACCAGTATGTAGAAATTTTATTATGTATCAACTCATTCATGGTTTTCTACTTATTTAAAGTTATGTTTTCGATAATCCCCAATGACTATTATCTACAATGTATCACATGACTTCCCTTTTGTTTGCCCTACATAATTTCTTTCCTTATTTCTTCATTGCTTTTCCTGCCTTCATATCATCCAAAAAGTCTACTCTCTTCCTTCCTCTATCCAGCTTACCCATTACTGTCCTCTATATCATGACCTTCAATAAGCTGACATATTTCAAGCAAGGCTAATTTTTATACTCTGAAATTGGTGCATTCATCTTTTGTAGTTTAAATCATTAATAGTTTACTTGAATGGAAGGTTAGAAGTAGGAAGAGACATCATGATATTGATTTTATTTAAAAAAGGACCTTTTAACTTTTTTTTTTAGGACCAGCCTTACTTTTTGGCAGATCACATCATCCCATTTTTCTATTAACTGGCTCACCAGAAACCATAATAATCAACTTGAAAATTGGCATGATATGATAAGATCAACCCGCACTAAACCAAATACAGTGAGTGAAGTGGGTAAAATAAAAACCAAAACCATCCCCAATGAGGTATCACCCAATCAAGGACCACCATGTACCTGCATTAGTTTACCTCAGTATAGGTCAATAGGCAGAAGGAATAAAAGGGAACATAGGGAGGTTAGTGAAAATGGCTTACATGTACTTCTCCAATTACAAATTAAAGCAACTGGTGGCATGTTGGTTGTGAAACCTCAAATAACTTTGTTTTTGGGAAACTCATGCCTGCTTTACTATAAAGAAAACCAGGTAGTGTACTCTGGGGAGACCAGTTAATTTTCTTGTACTGCCTGCAGTTACCTGGGAAGATCTATCATTATTAGGTAATCTACCGGTTAAGGTAGGATTTTGGATGGACACAACTATCAAATAAATATTTTCCGGGAAGAACTGCTACCTGAAAAATCACACAGCTTAAGCGAAGCTGGAGGAATGGGGTTTCAAAGTGACACAGAATCAAATCCATGCCTTCTGTTCAGCAGCTGAATGCTCTAGCCACTTCAGTATCTAGTATCCCTATTGCTGATAGATTAGTTTGAAGTCAGTTATGGCAGTCGAAACAAATATTTCACAAAATTCTAACTTTTAAACTAATAAATATCTTATTTAAAGAGTAAATTGGCAAATATGCACTCCTGATATTAGATTCACAGCCTGTTACTCATATGACTATAAGTCTGTAATCATTAAATATTGATGGTCCTTGTGATTTTATATAATGAATGAAATACATATATTCATTGATTATAAAACCAGTAAGCCACTGAGTAAAAAAACTTAAACACACAGGAAGTTATTAATTATCCCAATGCAGATTATCCATTTTGCAAATAATCCATGCTATTTTCTATTCCCAGCACTTCGAAATTATAATTAAATTACAATCGCTAATATAATTAAATGCTTTGAAACTTTGATGAACTTTAAAAAAATAAATTAACTTGGCTTTCTGAGAAGTCTTTAATATTAATCAAAGAATTAAAAGTTGTCAACAATACTTGATGTTTTAATTTAATCATTTTTGCACCATATCTACTTTTTCATTATCATTTCCCTCACATTCATTAGCCCTGAGAACTTCATGTTCTCCTTAAAGATGGGTAAATATATAATTTTCCTATGTTACGAATAAATAATTACCTATCTATACCACATTATTTTAATCAGCCCATCATGATGAATATGAATTCCTACCAGCAGTTATTTGTTATTAACATATTTCTTCTTTGCCAATTATTTGTTTGTTCTTGGCTATGTGATTGGTTTACCTTTCTGAGGAAAAGTTCTGCTGTTGACTTGATAGTTCTGTGTTCTTGTAAGACTATTATGCCACCCTTATAAAAATGGCTAAAAACAGAAAAAATGTACTTTCCATTGCTAAAAAACTCAAATTAATCAAAAGGAGAGTTTCTGTACATCATGATCATTTTTTCCATGTTTGTCAATGGTATGCATTTCTCGAATATCCATGCTTCATCATGAATCCATTAGCAGAGTTTACTGCATGCAGTTTGGAAATGCATATCAAAACACTGTGTTGTACATAGAAAAACTTTAAAATAACCCCCCTTCTACAGAAAAAATATGATATAAAATAAAAAGAAGAAAATGTTCTACAGAATATAATTTATTTTTGACCACTACTGATATAGATAACTATCATCTGCATGAAGGATACTCTACTAAAACTGGTCACAATCAAAATACCTGTATGTATTCCTTAGAATATAGTTTAATCCTTTACATATTATAGAGATCCACTAAGTGAAAACTTACACCACCCATTATGCATTCAGCACAGTGTCATAAAACCTATCATTACACTCAAGGTACAAGGTTTGTATAAAAAGTATAGGGCATAACTTTTCCTGATGGGACTTTACATGCATGTCACAGCATGCTCGTACCATGAAGTTTGACCTTTGCTAATTGCCTGCGAGTGATTGTTCAGGCTAGATCGTGTTTTTAGTGAATTCCTTTTGAAAGAGTCAGCACAAACGCAAAATGCAGCAAACAATTGAACAACAATATGCCATTAAGTTTTGTGATAGACTGGGGAAATTGGGTACAGAGATGTTGGGCATGATTTGCCAAGTGTTCAAGGATGAAAGTATGTCACAAACTGCAGTTTTTGAGTGGCACAAGCTGTTCAAAGATGGCCGAGAGTGTGTGGAAGAAGAGACTGCACTGGATGGCCATTGACGTCAAGAACTGATGACAATGTGCAACTTGTGCGTGAAGTGCTGAATTCAGACCATCAGCTAAGTGTTTGCATGAACAAGGTGATTGTATTGCATTGATGAGGTGGTTTGGAGGGATAGGAGACTAATACACCACCTGTACATGTCTCAATTATCACCTGAGCTGTTCAACGTACATGTGGAGGAAATGATTAAAGAGGCATGGGAAGAACTGGAGATAGGAATGAAAGTTGGTGCGGAATGCATATAATCAGGAAGGTTAGCTGAAAATGGTGCATCTTTTGTTTCCCCAAGTAAGGTCCTTAATCGAGGTGTTCCTCAAGGCTCTGTTCTTGGGCCTGTCTTGTTTCTTTCTTATATAAATGACCTTACAGAAAGTTTTCAACATATTAATGGTGCTACCCCCTTGTTATATGCTGATGACACCAACATTATTCTTGTATCACCTACTTTTAATGAATTGATAGTTAAGTGTAAACAAGCTAGTCAAACCTTACTTTCCTGGTGTCATAATAATTTACTAGATTTGAATATAGAAAAGTCTCACCTAATCTACTTTGCAAATAAAAATAAAGCAAGTAAAGTACTGTCTATTGAAGTTGATGGGAAGGTGATCCCACAGGTACAAAATACCAAATTTTTGGGTTTCCTCATAAATTCTCAAATCTCTTGGGATGAGCACATAAGTACTTTAACCAGTAAGTTAAGCTCTGTCTGCTTTTTAATAAGGTCCATTAGATCCACAGTTTCAGTGGCTGTTCTCTGTGCACTTTACTATGGAGAATTTTATTCTCACATAGCCTATAGTATCCTCTACTGGGGTTCGTCTTCTAAGGCCATGATCATTTTCAGGGTCCAAAAGAGAGCCATTCGGATCATGTGTTTTGCGAAACATGATGCCCCTTGCCGTCCCCTGTTTAAAAAATTGGATATACTGCCAGTACCATGCATTTATATTTTTCATGTATTAGTACATACAAAAAGAAATCTATCTGAGTATGTGAAAAATTGTGATATCCATAAATATTCTACTAGGCAGAATGAGCAGTTGCACGTTTTATATGTACGTACAAAAAATGAAGGTGCTGGCCCAAATTTTATGGGCCTCCAACTTTACAATAAACTCCCAACTGAGATTAAGTCCCAAAAAGTGTGGCTGCATTTAAGGTCAACCTACTCAGGTTCTTAAAATTAAAAATGTTTTATTCAATTGCCGAATTTCTTGTTAATGCCTGATGTGTATCATGTATCCATGTATGTAATCTGTTACTTACTCTGACGTATCTTATATCAAATATACAGTTGTAACAACTTGATCGCTGGACAAATAAATTGCATTGTATTGTATAGCTGATGACCAAGGTTCAATTTGCCACCTAGCTAAGGGTTGACGAGTGAATTGGAAATTCACTACAATAGATACGGGATGAGAAAAAATATTTATAAAACAAAAGTTATGGGATTTTCCACAAAGAGAAAGGCTTAATTTAATTTTAAAATAGGAGGGCAAATACTACAGCAAGTGGAACAGTTTACGTATCTTGTGTTTTGAAACTAAATAGCCAAAGTAGTAGGGACATAAGGAGAAGAATTGCATTAGGCAAATGAGCTTTCACAAGGAAGAGAGAGAACTGACGACAGGGACATTGAGTTAGGATTATACAAAAAGGCTCATTAAAACTCAGATATGGAGTGTAGTTATGTAAGGCATGGAAACATGATCATTGTAGCAGGATGGAGAAGGTGAAGTGGATAGAAAGGAAAACAAGTGAGGAAGCGGTAGGTGCGGTGGAAGAGGAGAGAAGATTGTTGGGAGAAATCATAAGGAGACAGGAAAAATGGATGCAAATCATACTGTATGGCAGTGGATTTGTTAGACTGTGATAGAGGGGAGAATATTAGGCAAACGAGGAAGGGGCAGAAATAGAATATGGATGTTGGATGGAATGAAGGGAGGAAGGGAGTATATGCAGATGAAGAGGGGCTTGTTGTAGAGTAGGATGTTGTGTGTTTTGCTGTGAGAGACAAGAGAATTATTTGGTAGTTTCTGTTCATCCAAAACATACCTTAATCAGTAGATTACCCATAATTATAATAAAAGATGCAGACTGAATGACAGAAAATACTCAAATTATACAACAACAAAACCATCTGTTTTGGCAGTGCAATAGTGCACACAAAAAATCCTAAAATGGCATCATAAGCCAGTTAAATGAGGGTTGACTAATCTTAGCTGATTTATTATTAAGACTGGAAAAGAATTTACCTAATAATTAAAAATGTAAACTCAGTTCAATCATATCTGAGGCATACATCATACCAACTTATTTCTGACATCTTCAGGAACCACATTATTCTTGCAGTAAATTGCAATAGCTTTTCGCATTAGATGAGGAAGCTGAGGAGTTCCATATTCCACAGCAGTAATTTTTCCTTCTTCTAAATGCACCCTGAGGATCTGACCTAAAAGTGGATGAAAAACAGTAAAGATCAGGGAAGTTGTCGTAGGTTCAATGAAAGTTGAAGGGGGGAAGGACATGGGATCCACTTTAATCGTCAGTATGTCTCAGGAGCCAAAACTTCAGGCTCAAAAATATAACAAACACAGATGATGAGAGGTTCCTCGGGTGAAGCACCGAGAGATAATGATAATGACACCAAGACTATGAAGGAACAAAAGTGCTGAGTCAGTGATGGAGATGATTGCCTCTCAGAATCAAGGATATTGCTCACAAAAATAAAATCATCTTTACAGTTTCATTAACAAAAGACCCCCGAGGGTCTTTCCAAATCAAATCAATCAAGCTGACAACTTTACTATGATCTTCATCAAACTAAAAATTCTGATAGTATCTATATAGGGTCCTATTTTTAATTTCTTATATAAAGCTATCAAAAGGTGCAAAAAATTATGAGTAATATAATTTTTAATTAAATTTAATTTTAACTCACATTAAATTAGAGAGGTTAAAAATATCCATCAGTATAATTAGCTAAAAACTAATTTGCTTAGCATTATGTCCATGCATGCATGTCAATGATTCTAGCCTCTTAACATTCACTGTTTCCAAATCAACCTCGAAATACATGAGCATGACTTGTTCTTCATTTCGAGATATTATTATGTACAACACCTAGTGAGGGCAGACCTATCTGCTGATCTGTAATCAACAGATCTGTTGTTTCTGTGAAAAATTACATCAGCAACCTTCCATATTACATTTTAAGGAGATGTATTTAATTATTGGCATACATTGGGAGAGTCATTCGCATTAAAACAGTGCCATAATTTTTGTAGCACCATCATTGAACAAAACTTGCTTTTATTTTTTCAATAGGCATATTGTAAGTTAAATGGTACAAATTTGAGATCACCAAGCTGTATTCAAGGACAAGCCAAAAAAAGGTGCACCGTAATTGTACTATTGTATTGATAGGGAAATTGGACGCATGCATTTTGCTTTAAGAATCCCAAGAGATGATAAGCCTTTGAGAAAAAAAATCTAATGCGTGCATTAATACATAAGCTTTTTATCAACTGTGACATCCAAGTCAGCAATTGAAGCCACTCGAGGGGATAACCATTTGGTTAGAGTTGACAAAAATTTTCTTCGGTGTGTATTTGATAATTTTACACCAGGAAAAATTAGGGAATATTTTCCATTCCATTAAACAGGGCTATTTAAGTCTTTCAGTCGAATAAAAGTGTCAATGTTTAAAATTTAAACATTTTCCAAAACATGTTTAAAAAATTTAACCCTGGGTGATATCTTGCAGTCATCCATTTATGAAAGGCAATCAAATTAGAGATGACAGAAAGTAATTAATTAAAATGCCATAAACAATGGCCCAAAAATGGACCCATGTCGAACTTCAAAAGTAACTTCAACAAACAACGAAAATAAACCTTCAACCACAATCCTTTGTGGCATGTTCAATAAGATGTATTAACTCCTTACATAATTTCCAGAATTTAATGAATATTTTATCCTATGCATAAAAAGACCCATATTTAATAAAATAAAAAAACACAGAAGTCATTACATTTCAAAACTGTCTAGATGGGTTTTGACTGGAATCCAGGTTCAAATCCAGGTCAAGGTGAATGATTTTTACACCCTGATATTGCTGCATTGTAATGTGGATGACTCAGTTAAAAGATACTGTCACAGTATCTCCTGCAGTTTCTTGGAATTTAAATGTTTAAAACATTTGTCGAATTGAATAATTATATCTTTAGGATTCTCACTTTAGAAATTTCCTGTTTATTCATAAAATATAACTGTATTTTGGCAATTATAAAAGTTTCAGCATGGGAAAAATTGGGAAAATATTGTTTTTCACTCCAGTACATGACACAGTTAGCTAATAAATTATCATTTTTCTTTTATTAATATTTGCTGTTTTCCTCTTGTTAAATTGTTGATTTAAAATTTAATTTAATCTAAATTTTGATGGTTTGATGTCCTAAAACTTTGCATTTTTTTAGATTCAGGTCTTTAAAGGTTTTCTTCAACAGAGAAAACAAAAGATTATATCTTTTTCTTTGCTCTGAAAAAATAGGCTAGCTACTTAAGTTCCAAATGTAACTTGCATTCTCTTTATGTCTAGATTTACGAGGGTGGTCCCAGAAGTACCTGACCTGACCTAGAGATGACGGTAGCTGTTTGAAAAATATCACTGTATTAGAAAGTATGCAATCTATAAAACATATGTTTAAAGTTTGAAGATGCTACATTGTTCAGTATTTGTTTGGCAGAAATCAATAGTGAACTTGTGAAAATGGAGATAATTGGTCATCGTTATGTGATGAAATACTTTTATTTGAAAGGCCGCAGCCCAAACAATATAAAAGCTGAACTGGATTCCACTCTGGACAAATCTGCTCCTTCGTTTACAACAGTAAAACATTGGGTAGCAGAGTTTAAATAGCTGTATGAGCTGTCAAGATGAGCATCACAATGGTCAACCAAATGAGCTAATGACTCTAGAAACGGTGAAGAAAATCCACTAAGTGATACTGGATGATTGTCAACTGAAAGTGCACGAGGTAGCAGATATAGTAGATATTTTAACAAGTGTGGTACATTGCATAATAACTGAAAAGTTGGACATGGGAAAGCTGTGTGTAAGATGGGTGCCGCGTTTGCTCACACTTGAGCAAAACCAGTGTCATGAAGATGTTTCAATTGAGTGTTTAGCAAAGTTTCACAGCAACAAAGCAGAATTTTTGTGCTGTTTCATAACCATGAATAAAACATTGGTCGATTACTTCACACCCGAGACAAAAGATCAATCAAAACAATGGATTCAAAAGGGAGAACCAGCTCCAAAGAAGGTGAAGACCGTTGCATCTGCAGGCAAGGTCATGGTGTCGGTATTTTGTGGTGCACGAGGAATAATTTTCATCGACTATCTTGAAAAAGGAAAAACTATCAATGGCAAGTATTATGTGAACTTATAGCAACCTTTGAGTGAAGAAATAAAGCTAAAGCGGCCATATTTGGATAAGAAGAAAGTGTTGTTTGATCAAGACAATGCACCAGCTTACAAATCCATTATTGCAATGGCCAAAATTCATTAATTAAAGTTTGAATTGCTACCTCATGCACCCTATTCACCAAATTTAGCCCCCTCAGATTATTTTCTGTTTGTAACCTTGAAAAAATGACTCCGTGGTCAAAGATTTTCCAACCATGAAGAAGTGATGTTGGCAGTTAATGGCTTTTTGAGAAGCAAGACAGTTTTTATTATAAAAAGGGTATCAAACTTATTAAACATCACTAGGAAAAGTGCATAGAGCTGAAAGGAGATAATGTTAAAAATAAATACATTCCTTTCCAAAACTTGTGCCTTTCCTTTGTTGGGTCGGTTACTTCTGGGATAACTGTCGTATAAAAAATTTCCAGGCTTTATGCTTCTACCCTTCATGGATATTTTTTCCGTAAATATAAATTTTCCAAAAATAAGAATAATGAATTTTAATTGAAATAGTTTAAATGAATCTATTGCATAATTTGCAGCCCATTTAAAGAGAACTATATTGAACACCAATCCAATTCTCTAGGGCATATAGGACTTGAAGCAACAAAGTTAATCTTTCATTTTTGTAATTTAAAGGGTAGCTCTTATCTTCCTTCCTTCCTTTGCAATTTTACACTGCTGGTTGCCATATTATTTATGTTTTTCATTCAATTTATCAAGCACTCGGGGAGAAAATGAACCTTGGCATATTGGATTGGATACTAGACATATGAGTGCCCTTGTAACACATGATGATTTTGACACAATAGACTCAATGGCATTTAATTATCACCATTTTTTAAGTATATCTTGCATTTATATTGTAAAAAATGGGTATACACACTCAAAATCATTCATAACATACAATTATGGAAGGCACGAATTTGTAAAACTGGCAAAATTGTGGATTTTCCTGTGAAAAGTGGACTCAAAATAAATGCTATGTAATCACAGCCAAGATTGGCCACTTTTGATCAATCAGTGAATTTTGTAGACTCTTTCAAAATCTGGGAACATTTAATTGAAATGTATACAGTTTAGATGCAATAAAATTGAAAATTGCAACAATGCCATATACGGACCAAGAGATTTCAGCTTAAACTTTATACGAGGCCTGTCCAATAAACACACTAATAATACATAAAAGTAACAGAAATCAAAAGTAATGTCATTGGAAATTGGGAAGAATGTGTGAGCTTGGCTTATCTAAGTAAGCACATTAACAATCGGTCAACATCAATGATTTGCATTTTTTTCAAGAACAAGGAGAAAAATGAGGAAATAGATGTTTCAAAGAGAGTGACAAGAAAATCTATGCACTCACTTCATCTATGCACATTGTTTTCAGAGAAAACAACGTACCCATTGCGTAGATTTTTGTTGAATGCTGAAAGTTTGCTTCTCAATTGGAAAAAGGAAAAACATTTGCAATGTGATACTCTTAATGAGAATATCATTTGCGATTAGGGGAAAATGATTTTAGCCGACCTCATTAAAAGACGTCAGCATCATCAATGGCTGAAGAAGTATTTAAGGAGAGCTATGCATAGTTCAAGAAGTTTACGAGAAGAACTGCCACCCATGGCATTGTGAGGCGTGGTGAAGTAGCAAGCTGAGTCGAAGAAAGTGGGGAACTTCATCGGTGACTTCAAGAAACTTTTAGATGCTGAGGGTTACCGGCCCGAAAAGGTTTTTTATTGTGACAAGATTGGTCTCTTCTGGAAGAAGATGCCACAGCAAGGGTATGTTTCTGAACGTAACAGTAGAAGAGAATGTATTGCCTGGCCACAAGTCAATGAAAGATCATCTCATGCTGTTATTTTGTACAAATCCAAGTTGTGAATTGGAAATTAAACCCCTGCTTACTGACCAATCAGAAAGTCCATGAGTCTTCAAGAAGTATTGTCCAAAACAGCAGGCTAAATATGATGTGGAGAAACAGGCAACTATTGCATCGTACCATGCATTTGAGGTCTGTCCAATAAATACGCGAACTGAAGCCATAAAAACTTTATTTTGCAACATTTACTCTTCAACAATTTTGTCACCTTCAAAGTACTCTCCATTCGTTGCTATGCACTTATTTCATCTTATTTTCCACTGTTTAGAGCACCCTTAGAAGTCATCGGCAATTAGGCTTTTTTGTTTTCTCGTCGTTTCTTGCTTTCTTGTGTCCACATCTTCCCAGTGATGTACCCTCATCACATTTGGGAATAGGAAAAAGTCACAGGGGGTGAGATCTGGCAAATAAGGAGGCTGATCACGGATGGTGATTTAATTTTTTGCCAGAAACTGGCAAACAATCAATGCTGTTGGGTCCGATTTTTCTACACACTTTTTCAAAACCAAAATATTTGGTTAAAATAGTGTGTACTGTTGATTTTCCTAGATTCAGTTCATCAGCTATCATTTGGCCAGTTTTTCGACAATCAGTAAGGACAAGGAACCACATATGATCAATGTTGTTGTCAACACAGTAGTTTAAGGTCATCCCAGCCTTGCATCATCTTTGGGCCATCTTTAAAATGTTTAATCCGCTTGAAAATGGATGTTTTCTTCAGAACAGAACTTCGCCAGCCTTGGTGGTGGTGGGGAAACATCCTTGTCTGCCAATCCAAGGGTCTCGGGTTCGATTCCCGCCTGGGTAGATTTTCCTCCACCTGGGGCCAGGGTGTTTGTAATCTTCTCCATTGTTTTCACTGTTAATGGTTTGATGCAAAGGCCAAAAGGCCTCTTTTCGGACTAAGGCTAAATAAATAAATAAAGAGCATTATCACCGAAAACAGCTGTCAAAAGTTCAGTAATTTCTTGATAACTCAAATGCATCACACCAAAAACTTGATGTTGATTCGTTGCTCCGTGATTGTCAATTTCCATTACTGACAAACAGTGAAAACAAGGACAACGGAAACTGGCATAACCGGCACCATATGCACAGCTCGAAGATCTGCCAAGCACAGATGGCTCATTGGGTCTCAGGCAACTAGCACTACAAGTGGACAGGGGCTATAATCCACGTCATGGCCACCAGATTGCACCAGTTCGTGTATTTATTGAGCAGACCACGTAAGAAGAGGTGGATGCGAAACAGAAGAAGAGATTCAATTGATCCATTGTGAAGCTGAAAGACAAAACTAAGGCTATAATGGGACTAAAAAGCACTAAATCCTCACTTTTGCCCCTTTTCCTAGTCACATAATTCATAAAATTATCTAAAGAAGAAGACATCCCAGTGAATCCTGATTAAAGACAAGAAACAAGTACTATTGCATTGGTTATTAACTTTTACAATGATGATGGATATGGCAGAATCATGGCGGGTAAAAATCAGTGCAAAAAATGTATGAAAAATAAATATTGTCAATGCATAACTTATCAATCATCATCATAAAAATCAATACGGTGGGTAAATTTGAGTACTTTTTACTGCATGATGTAGCTAATATCAGTAAGCTAATAGTTCCATTTGGATTACCTAGTGGGGACTGCTTCAGACCCAATGGCCATGTAATACAAAAAATTTGGAACTTTGGACTATATGATCAATTCAGGCTTGTGAAAAGACTGGAAAACCTTCAAGTGGAAATATAATTTATAGAAAGAATGGTTTGAGGCGTCAGTTTGTGTAAGCGATTGATAACGGAAAAAGAAAATACTTAGTTCTTCCACACAAATTTTATTACACACGACCTGGGTTTTGACTTACAAAGTCATCATCAGGTAAAGAAACAGAAGACACACCGCTTATATATTGGACAGAGAAGAGGAGAGGGGAGGTGCTATTGAAGTAAAAGGAGACGTTTCAGGCGTGATATGGTGGAATAACATGATTAAATAAAATTGGTAATTTTCCACAAAAAATAAAAAATTTATTAATACGACCGGTTTCGATGCAACTACATCATCATCTGGTAACAGTCATATTCTCGTTGTCTGCTATATATGCTGGAACGCAAGTAAGGGGGGGGTAGTGGAAAAAGGGGGGAAAAAGAGAGGGAAGAGAGAAGGAAAGTGGGCAACGTGGGTGTCAATGGGGGTGGAGAAAGGTTTCTGGTGAGGAGAAAGGGTGTAAAAATTAACCCCGTCCGGGAGACCTCACAGCTGGCTGGAAGGGTTGTCTCATTGAGGGTGGACACTCAGTGCAGCACCAAACTCCTAGGACCGTGGAGAAGGGGGGACCGGGTTTCCCCCTCCCCCGGTCGCGAAGATATCCATGCACAAAGAAGTGTGTGAAGAGGAGTAAAGGTTGAGGTCACTGTCTATATGGTTCCAATGGGGGGGGGGTGCAGGGAGGCATGAAGGAGAGCCCTAGCGAGGGATTCAGGGTTGGGGTGGGAGGAAGGAAGGGGGAGAAAGGAGTGGGGACACAAAGCTTCACGCCTTCTTCGGGGTAACATGGTCAGAGGGTGCACCAGGGGGGGATTGGGGGGGGGGAAATTCCGAGATTTAAGGAGAGGAGATCACTGGTCACACGTGCGTCGAGGGAAGGCGATGGAGAGGAGGGGGGAGGGTGAAGATGAGAATTGGGACTTCATTGATGAGGTCCAAGTCCATGTAAATTTTTTATTTTTTGTGGAAAATTGCCAATTTTATTTAATAAAGTGTTATTGAAGGTCGGAGGGGTAACTGGTGTGTGAGAAGGTAGGAAAGGGATTTGTTTGTTGTTGGGATTGGTTTGAAAATTGATGCCACTGCTATTTTTTCTAATTGCAGGGGCATCAATTTTCAAACCAATCCCCAAAGTAGACTCTTCGAAATGGAAAAGAATTCTCTTACTAGGCAATATATCCCGTAAAGTGACCAGAAACTTCCCAGGAAACAGAATGAAACCAGCCTTCTACAGTAAAGGCAACTTAGGAAACCTATTATCCAAAAACAAGGACAAAATTCCCATCATGGATAAGAGTGGAGTTTACAAATTGCGTTGTGAGTGCTCTGCCTATTACATCGGACAAACCAGGAGGAAGTTTAGTGAACTGTGAAAGAACACCATGCCTGTTTTAAAAACGGAAACCCCTCCTCTCAATTTGCCAAGCACCTCATGGACAATAACCACACCAGTGACTTTGTTCTCGAAATTCTTCACTTAGAGAAGAAAGGTTTAAGATTAGATACATTGGAACAGTTGGAAATTTCCAAAAGCAGTCATCAGAAGGGTTAAGGGCCTGACCTATACCTCCCGTTCCCACCTACTTGACCTCCCTCTGTTCCAAAGCCCCTCTCCCACCCTAACACCATACCCAACCGCCCTCTCCCCCCCTCAACCACCCTGACGCCATACCCACCGCCCCTTCCCTTTCCTACCTTCTCACACACCAGTTACCCCTCCGAACTTCAATAGCACCTCCCCTCTCCTCTGTACACTACGTAAAGCGGTGTGTCTTCTGTTTCTTTACCTGATGATGACTTTGTAAGTCGAAACCTAGGTCGTGTGTTATAAAATTTGTGTGGAAGAACTAAGTATTTTCTTTTTCCGTTATAATTTATAGACTTGGCCTATGGCATATAAGGGCCCTTTGCCAGAGAAACTTCTGGACTATATGTAATAAACAATTTGACTGGGGAAGAAAATTAAACAAACAAATTATTTAATTGTTCAATGAAATTGAAAAAATCAATAAGACAAATCTGAATTAAAAACATTGTAATTGTACTCAATCTTGTAAGCCCATTCTGAAACAGGGAAAGTGAACGGAGTGATATGCTCACCTTCATGAAACACTTTATGAAGAGGAACATCATCTAATTTCAGTCCATACATGTAGACGGCATCAGACTGGAAATCAAGAGCTTCATCAAGGCCATCTACTTGCACAAGACCCCAGGATTCATCAACTGACATCAAAGTCCCAGTTTTGGTACCATCTAAATTGGGAATATCATTTTGAAATTGACTGGAAGAAACACTTAATGCAAGTGGACATTTCAGTGAAGAATCAATTTTGGCATCCATTGCATTATCATTTTTATTGTAAGACATTTGATCCCTTAATGAAAATTGTGATTCACTTTGACTGCCTGATGCCTCAGACAAGTTTTCTGTGCTAATGGTCGAGGCCCCCAAAAAATCTTCCAGCTCAGACAGACTGTCAGAGAAATCCACCAAGTCTCCACAGCTCTTTGAATCATCAGCTCTATGCTGCTTCTTGGAAACCTTCAACCCAGCATACATTTTCATTCTCTGGTTGACAGGAAACTGTGTACTCCTGTGGGCAGGCATCTTAAATTCGCTAGATTTACATTGTTCTTCATGAGCAGCAGAGGATGGATATGTCTCATTTCTGCCCGAGTCCCGACACTTTTTCTGGTCTACAGAAGTTTTCACATCAGTCTTATTTACAAATATATCACTTTCATCTGGACGTGAAGTTCCAGTTTCCCAAGCCATTACTACTCTGTAGTTTACATCTTTCCCAATAGCATTCTGTTCTAATTCCTTTGGATTTTTACCTGAATACCATTTGTCAGCAAACAGGTATACTCTTGTCCCTATCTTGACCTCAGTCCCTAAAGGTATGTGGGAAAGAATCATCCTACCACATTTATAATAGTTCTTATGACTGAATAATCCTTTGACAACATGGCCATGGTATGTTTTGAAGCTAATTATGCCCATGTCGTGAGAAAGTATTGATTCAACTTCACCATTTAGATGACCACGTAATGACCTCAATGGAATTAAAGGACATTCTCCTACTTTAACTACTACTTTCCAACAAGTTTTAGCAAACCATTTATAACATTTATCTGGGACTTTTGCAGTGGGCTCAACAACAACCATTACTCGATCACCTTTTTGTAAAATTGATTTCATTGGAGTTCCCTTTGCACACTCTGATGTGTCTTTTGACATACGAACATGATCCGAGATCAATAAAATTCTTTCCAGACTAACTCCCTTTGCAAGCCAGTTATCCTTCCATGAAAGAGGCTCGCCCTTACAGTGGGCAATGCAAACAACTGCCACGGTAACACTTGGAATTATTTCAATGACTCCATAATAAGCATGACGATCAGTTAATGAGTAATTAATTTGTTCATCCCTTATAGCATTAGAATTCAAGAGAGATGGTATATGTTTTTCAGAACCTCTAAAACCATACTCCTTCCTTTCATGGCTAAACGCTTGAGTTTCAGTTCCCTCTTCGCCACCTCTTCGATTAGGTCTTAAAGAGTCCTGCGGCCAAACTAATGTTGCTTTGAATAGAATGCCATCTTTTTGTAGCGATTTCTCCCATTTTTGAACCATCGTCTTTTGATGCCACTTGCTCACTTCAAGATAAACCTTTGTGTTAACGGGCACCAAATGACTCAAGGATGATTTTTCTCCAGCACTGTCTGAATTGCTTTTATAACTGTTAGGCATGAAAAGTGCTTTAGCAATTTCACCTCTATAAGTTCCAAACCTTACTACACCAATATCCTGCGACACATAAGAATCGACAACACCTCGGAGTGGATCCCGAATGTTAAACAGTACAGACTCATTTAAATGTTTACCGATAGCTTCATTTTTAAAAGCAGATGATGCAAAATATTTAAAGATGTTATCCCGGGCCGGCTTTGATTCTTCAATCACTAGAGAGAGGACTTCACCGACTTTAATTTTCTCGCGTAGGAACGTGTCCTTTTCATATTCTGGCTGATCAATGGATGGGCGTAGACGGTCAACCAAAAGCAAAACCCTAGTAAACTTCAGTCTCTTACTGTTCCAATCATCATCCCATGATAATGGAATCCCCCTTTCTTTCATACCTATAACAACTGCTGCAGCTCCCTTACTTATAATTGCTTCAACCACTCCGTGGTATATGCCATTACATTTGAAGGATACATCATTATATCTCGTGATCCACGAATTTAAGTAAGTTTCTGCAGCAGTGACTTGAAGATTATCAACGCGTGCTTCAGGGACGGAATGATTACGCCCACGACGTCTCGATGCCATCCCTATATTAGTAATGCACTGAAAGTAATAAGGCATGTCACATAATTTAAAACAATTCAACCGCAAATATGTTACGCTAAGAAACCGTCCAGAGTCAAGCCCATTATTACCTCTGTTGTTCACTCTAACTAACAGTTCTCAAGGGTTTACATAATCAGTTTCACTGTCCTCTCTAAACGTCATTAAACATTAAGTCAGAATTTTCATTCATTGACGTAACCAACAGCGGTTATCAGTTACTATAGATATTACGTTCTTCTCAATTTTCACTATCTCTATCGATATGCAAGATGCGTATCGATATACAATATAAATGTAGCGAAAGCGATATATATGCTGATATCGATTAGAACCCCGACATCTATTTAGTCAGCGATGGTTAATCCAGGTCGACAGGATATTCTTAAAACGTCTTCGTACCTGCTTGAAGTTTTACTTAATCGTAAACTTTTTTTTCACATTGGCTGAATTAATTTAAAGTATTGTCGACTGCAAGTTTGCACGGCACTGCTCCAGTTGAATAAAAATGTGGAAGGGGGACGTTGCCGAGTGGGAAAAGAATGCAGCTACTGGTCTGAGGATAATTTTGGACGCCCCTTCCACCAAATCCGAGTGACTTTTTGGGGTTCAAACCTTTAAATTGATTCGATTGAAAAGAGAAATTCCTGTCTCCAACAATTGTAGAATAGCTATGCACCAAAACGTTTAACTGTTTGATCTCTGGTTACTAGACCTTTGTTAGAGCTGTTAACCTACTACATGGCGTCAGAATGGCATTTCTAATTAAGTAAGTGTGCTTGCGAGAAAAGGAAAGCATCTCCTAATTCTCATTGTTTACTCGATGGAAATTGCTAACAATACTCTATCAGAGTCGAAAACTTATATTTTACTAGAAGTGAACATAATATATAGGTACATATGCGTTTACAAATATCTTTTAGAGAAACGGAATTCTATGGAAAACATACAATAAAATCAATGAATCTTAGAAGTACCAATCAGGTAACATTAAAATATGTGCTCATATTGATATGCTCTCTTAAATTTTCTTAACTGAAGCTCTACCATGCTACTCTTAAAATACACTACTCCCGAGGCTTTGAGTAATGGTAAACATGCATACAGAGATGAAAATTGCTTCATGTGAAATAATGCTCCTGCTACTCCCCTACCTACAATGTTATGCTAAAGTGCCAGATTCTCAGTATTCCCTCCAGATCCAGTAATGAGTTTTACTTCCATTTAGTTCTTTGGTGTTCACAGTTTCACTTTAGTCAAAGTGTCACTGGTTTACTAGCAAACTGAATTTTACTTTAATAATAGAGATGTAGCTCATGCCACTTTCAGTTAAGACCACCAAAGATTTTAGCTTTCTTCTTGTTTATCTCCATTGTAATGTGGCCCATATTTGCCAAGGCCTATTCTATTAATCCTTAATTATCAGGTCATGGGGTGACAATGAGGTGGTTTTTACTTTAGCCTTCCTCAATAATGTTATTAACATGAGAGCATCAACAATGGCTAAACCACAGTGGTCGGATGCCTTTTGCAGCAACCTCACTGAGGAACAGTCACTGCATGGAGTCTTTCAATGGCTTCAGAGCATTACATACAGAGAGGTGAGCATTTGTTGCATTAAAGTATTATACAATAGCCAAACTGCATCCATCATCTGTGGCTTTCATATGGACTATCGATTGACAGAGGTAGTTGAAAATAGGATGTAACACAAATCTTGGATTTATTATGGGATTTAATAAAATTTCACAAAAAGTGCCACAAATGAATGGAATGAAGATTGAAAGAAAAAGCATCGTACAAGAAAAATCATTTAATTAAAATTGCAGTATAGTAATTCCTTAGATAAAAAGGTAATTTCCTATATCGATGAGCAGCACTGACAACAAATATTGTACAAGAAAAATGAATTCACATGATGAGATAATTTCTTCCGTGGCAAAATACACTGACATGCATGATCAACACATGGTATGCTTTAGTGAGATAAATTTCAACAATATTTAAGTAAAAAGGATTTTAAATAAATTAAAGATCTGTAACAATCAAATTTATATATATGTATATACTGTGTATAATTGAAAATTGTGCATTCACACTTTTCTTAATGTTCAACAATTTGGGACAGCACCTTAAGTAACGTGTGAGGAAGTGTAGGAGGCACAAAAATGATGAAACAATCATAACCATATCGATAACAAAACAATTTGCAATGAGAAAAGTCATTGACCTCAGTTTAAACATTTGCAGTAAAATTGGTAATTTTTGATATGAGATGCCAAATTCTGCTTTTCTGGCATCCATAACCTCCTATTTTCCTTCCACTTTCCATTGTACACATGCACACACACACAAGCATCATGCCAGAATATTCTCTTAAAATATAGTTTTTTTTAAGAAAGCAACACATTTTTAGATTAAATGAAACATGTACACAATAACTACTCAGATGCATGTCATTCTTCTTAGAATTTAATACCCTAGTCATAAAAAACTCATTTCATAAAACAACTTTTGTACTGGCACACACGTATCTTTAAAAATAAAAATTCAAGACACGTGTTAATGTATGAATATGATAATATCTATGTGTCTACATCTATGTGGCCCCTTATGGTTGCACAAGCCCTCTTATAAATGAATTTGTGACACAATAAAAAAACAATGGATTCAACAAGCACACTAGATATCAAAGTTAAACACAACTTATTATCTATACAAATTTTACAGCATTGTACAACTATTATTTACAGGTAAAAAGAGTTGTCTTTTGACCAACAAGGATGACTAACATCCACTTCGTAACCCGCACACCCAACATGCTGCATTGCACTTTGATAGTTTATACACACAATGGCCCAGAAGGAAGAAAAATTTTAGCTTCTTTTCACCAAATAACATAACATATGAAGAACACAACAATTTTGGTACAAACGTTTTTGCGACAGCAAACACTTTAGTTAAACATACTTGATGTAGAGAGTAAATTAACACTCTAAAAACATTAACTAAATAGAATTGTGTGAAACAATTTCTATACTTATATGAAATTTCAATTAATACATCAAAGTAAATGGTAAAGTGTTTACCAGTAATAAATAAAGGCAACCCCATGACATACCCAAAATTTCATCACAGGCCATCCATTCACACATGAATTATCAGTTTAGAACTTGAAAACTATGTAAAAGCCCTACTTATCATAAACCTTTTAATTGTGCGTTCTTTATTTTAACAGTACTATTTTCTATTGCACATGACTCTTGAAACAAGAAACCCATACAGCTTTCCTGACATAAACCAGCCTACCTTAATAGGCAACCTTTGTTGGACTTCAGGATGAATGTGATTTCTTTCTATGTACCACTTCTCCATAAGCAATGTCAAGAGCATGAAAACAAAGCAGTATGAGTCATCAGTCATAGTTTTTTTTTGGTAAGACTCGCTCCCTCTCTCTCTCTCTTTCGCTCATTTTCACTAAGTAGCAGTCCTGTTAGATGCATACTGAGATTTCATGTAAGATAATTTACACTATGGATTCACTTTTAATAAAATGAAGTTGGGGGAATACACCATTCTGGATCAAAACCATTATATTTCAAATTGATAGGGATTTGAAAGTAGGAGAGACGAGGGACTCATAGTTATTGGTAGAATATTCTCTTTGTGACAAAAAGGACACCTCATTACAGTTTATAACATTATTCAAACACTGTGAGTTCAAGAGAGATAGTAAAAGAGAAAGCAAATTTATGTAGCCTTGAATCATAAAGCCAACTCGAAAAAGAGAATACAGTAATTCTTGTAGATTCATTCTTTGGTCCTCCGAGAACATTTAAAATTTTGAACAGGTTTGTCAAGGTAAATCTTTAACATCTATTTATAAGTTCATTTTCAAGTTTTGGGCACAAAATATACACATCTTTTCGAAGCGCTTGAATAAATCTGTGACAATGTTTGTAGAGATGTAAAAATAAGATATATATTAACACTACATAAGAATCTGATAAATGTTATCATGGGACATGAAAATATTAATAACCTTTAATTGTTGCTCATAATAAGCCCTGTCTTAGAAAGCTGGACTATTTATTTTATTTCAACAATAGATAACTTTCATCCGAGCACTGCAATTTTTTCTCCACCTAAAATTGCACTTTAAAGTTGCAGAAATGCTCAAAAATTATGACAACAATTAAGTCACTACAGTGGAATCCATGCAATGAATAATATACTTTTACAATTTATTAACTCTTGGGAAAGAAAAATATTTTGGTGATTCTACTGATATTAAAATTTGTTAAATGGACTATGTGATATCATAACTACAGATAGCATTCAATTACATAGAATTCCTTTTGTATATTAAATCTTTGACTCCAAACTCTGTATTTTTAATTATTTGTAGCCTAATTAACATTATACACTGGCTATCAAATCATACACAAGTTAGTCAATAAGAAAAATTATCTAACAGTCATTGGCAGAATTAGATACAACAGGGGAAAGCAACTTTGATGAAGTAAATGAAACATTTTTTTGCAAAAAAAAAGAGTGATTGAGGAGAGGAAGACAACTATATCATAAAAAATGGGGCAAATGGTGAGTACAACTTACCATGATCACATTTTAAAAGGCAAATGACCCCAAACTGTCCAGGTACGTCATTAAATTTACATTATAAAAATCACCATGGACTCTATATATTTACCAACACTAAAAAGAGGACAAATGGTGTCATGAGTTCAAGAGCAACATTCATCTGCGTTGCTCTCTATTAGGTGCAAGAGTAAAATCTGCCGCACAGTATTAAGGCAGAATGTGGTGGACTAGTTTTAAAGACTCATCACACCCCCCCCCCCCCCGAGTGAGACGAAAGAGAGAGAGCACGACAGTGGCAAGGCAGTCAAAAGAAGTAAATTGAAGTTCATGTCCCAACAATCCATGTAGCCTTTGCTCAGTGCCGGCATAAGGAATTGCAGGATTGAGTTTGGGAACATTATCACTCAATGGAAGCCTTTCTTTGACAGGTCTTCTTTGACAAAATGGAGATGAGGCTCAAAATTTAAACCACAGCCACCACCACAGTACTTCATAGCATTTAAGTGTTCTTCAAGAACCACAGATGGAGAGAGAAGGACGAGGCCTCACTGTGAATATATAACACCTTGAAGGAAAAGAAAGAAATTTTATCAATAACATGACAATACAAATTACAATTTCAACCCCATAATTAAGTGGACTATGAGTTCAGAGGAGAAATTTTAATGGCAGGTGTAAGTAAAATGCTTAATGGAGAATTATCTGACACCAAATTTAACATGAACCATCAATGATGAATAACAAATATATTTAATATCAGTTTCAAAGTAAGAATAATGTTTATTACTTTACACTTTTGAATCAAAATAATTAGGATGCAGCATAACAAGCAATGAGGTTGCAAATGCAATTTAAATATTGAACACTGGCAACTACTATAATAATCTCAAAATGTCATTCAATTATTAAGGGCAGGATCAAGCCAATTTTAGATTTTTCATTGAATAGAGACAATGTATGAAACCAAATGCATTCTTAAAATGGAGGGCTACATCTGGTACATTACCAATGACCATCATAACATTTTCAATTCTCTAATATATAGGGGTATGACAAGAAGAAAAAGAGAAGACGAGGTCTGAAAAGCTTCCGATCTATCAACTAAACAACATTATTTTCTTCAAATTTAAATTAATTTTTCAAAATAGTCTCCTTTTAAGTTGATATACTTTTTCTGCTGATGGTCCCAACTTCTTATAACCTTCCTAATAGTAGTTGACATCTTCCTCCACAAATTAGGAATTTATATATGTGGTAACCTCCTTGTTTGATGATGTCCTCCAAGCGAAACTATATGGTTAGGAAATAGGAAAAAGCCCCTTGGAGATCTGGTGAATATGGTGACTGGAAAAACAATTCAAATAGCCATGGCAACTGCTGACATGTGAGCAGCTGCATTGCCCTCATGGAAAATCCCTTTCTTCTTCAAATGCAATAATTTTTTTTGGTGGTTACTGTCTTCAGCTTGTCAAGTGAAGACATGTAATATGCTCTTGTTATCTTTTTACCTGTTTGAAGATAACTGATGAACACAATTCTGTGACTATCCCAAAAAACAGTCACCATCACCTTTCTGACCAATGGAACAGTCTTCACCTTTTTCGGAGAAGGTTCACCCATCACTGTTTAGACTGTTTTTTGTCTCAGAAGTGTAGTGGTGGTTCAAAGTTTCATCGAGTACAGTTATGAATTGATTAAAAAAACCTGACTTATTTTGCTTAAACCACTCTAACAGAGCCTTGGAAATGTTCATTCGAATTCAGTTTTGGTTCAAAGTGAGCACAAGAGACACCCAACATGCAGTTTGCCTATGCATAACTAATTCTTCAGTCAATATATAACAAGTGCATTCTGTTGATATGCCTATAGCCTTAGCTAGCTCTTTACCCTTGATGCAATAGCTGTCTGATATCATTTGGTTAACTTTTTTTGATGTTAACAATAGTTGTCGCAGATTTTGGCTGTTCTATAAACTCATCATCAGCCAAACTGGTACAGCAACGTTTAAACTCAAATGCCTAAAATTTCATGGCTGTAAATGATGCTGCTGAGCCCCCATACACAGTGTCCCACTCATCTTTGGTTTGTGTAGGCATGTTGCATTTCAAAAACATATTTAATGACAGCTTGATATTCAAATTTTTCCATTTTCACAAAAACCATTACAGTGAATCACTTAAAAGATTATCAAACAAAAAATAGATTGATTGAGGAGAGGATGACAACTATAACATAGAAAATGGGGCAAATGGTGAGCACCATTTACCACAAGCACATTTTAAAAGGCGAATGACCCCAAACTGTTGTCCAGAATGGCAGAAAATTTGGTGAATAACTTTCAATGCATGAGCCCACCCATCTTTTCTGGAAGAGTGCCGCCATCTACATGCCGAGCTCAGAAAGTTTTCAGGTCACCCACGTATACCAAATCTGTTCCCTTTTTCCCAAATAATCGACTTTACTTCCTTTTCATCTTCATATTTTCAATTACTACAACTGAAAACCACAGGGACTTCAAAAAATACATTGAGTACACTACAAGTGTGGTGAATCAATACTATGATTTCAACCAATTTTAGTTCCAGTGCCACTGTCCATCAATTCCAGGGGACCTGCTCCTGCTTTTTATACTTCTGGGAGGTAGAAAGACCACCCCAGCATAAGGCATTTTTACGATCAAGCCAAATAGCTCATGTCTCTTCAAAGTTAGCTGAACTGCATGCAAACATATTGTGAGAAGTATATAATCATATTTTACTAAGATATCAATTCTACAGACTAATGAATTCTGAAAGTTTTTTGAAGAAAAAAAAGTTTAGCTTACAGTCAATTTTTTACAGTATATAAACAGGATAAGGTAGTAATAGATAGATATGATAAAGATCAACTAGAGTAAGGACCAGAGTCTGAATCTGTCCTAACACTGAGAAAAACAATCAATACTATGGAATGTATGTGCTGTAACTGGATGGATGTTATGGAAGCACATTGAACATATGAGTAAACACTCGAATAAATGTCAAATCTTCCAATGCCTATGTACAACAAAACTTCTCTATTAAACTATTTTTCTATTCGATGTATATGAGAACTTAATGGACATGGGAGGAATGTAGGTAGTGTTCCTGGCTTTCATGCTCATAAATAAATCGCCAGTCATTTTTAAGAAACCACTTCATGGCATGAATAAATGCATTATTAAAATTCTAGACATCAAAAAACCTACCCTTTTCAATTGATTTGTCAGCAGATATTATCAGCTGTTCAATAAAATTAGTTATATCAGCAGCATGGGTTGACCTCTAATTAGGATGAAAACAAAGTACATTGGGTATTTTTTTTAAATGGTGACCGACAGCTAAGGTCATTTGCACCATTTGAGATGGACAGGGAAGGATGAAGGGTTGAGAGAAACCCAGCATTGGCATTAGCCTACTCTTGTCGAAAGGCACCAAGGGGTCCACAATTTAATGTCCCATCCAACAGACGTCATACTCAAAGTCGTCTCCACAAAGCACAAGTAGGGCTCAGGATACCACTGAAAAATGTCTCCAGGATTTGAACCCAGGCTGGGAGTACTGTATGTTAGCCAACGCACCATCCCGATCCCAGAGTACATTGGTGAGAGACAAAATATACTACTGTTGTCATCATTGACCAACTTGGATTTCAGAAAAATCACACATGGATTGGTTGCCAAAATCTGACCTCCAATTTGAAGGGAGTATTTGAAGGCATAACACCATTAGTCATAAAGAAGATGTATATGGAAGTGAAACATTATACGTATTTCAATTTGATCAAGTGGTTTCATTAGCTCTATAGTTTGTATATTGAGGGTAGTTTTCCATGCCTATTTTTATTTAATCACAGATGCAGAGTTGGTCATTTTCTGCCAGATATAAAGCTACAAATACAATGCTCCCTAAATTTTTTTTAACAATTACAAGATAGAATGAAAAAACAAAACATTTTAGACTTTGCATTAACCGATTAAATTCTCAACCCCTTCCAAGATATAATGCATCCATCTCACCAATAACATGCTATGTTACGCTATCCTACTAGCAGTCATTGAGATTGACCACCCTAAAATACCCACAATGATGGCTAGCATATCCTGTAAATCATAGTAATTCACAAAAAAGTGGTTATTAAATCACCATCAGTAATGATAGGATTCTAGTATATCTGGTGCTATGGCCCAATATTTTATTCATATAATGAGATGGTGCTATAATTATGCTACTCAAAATACTTACCCACAACTTCGGCCTGCTCTCATGGCAGTGGCACTTTTCCACACCCCAGCCTCACAATCCACAATAAGTCACAATTATTCCAACACTACAGCCGATCATGTCGAAAATGATCTTCAGTCGCAGGATCAGTAATAGAGTTCATGTCAGGCGCTGTGAGCATCTGCAGGCCATCAGAGTCAAGAGTCCCTAAATCTTGGCGTAAGGCATCAGCATCAAACAGGTAAGGGGAAAGATCTTCTTCCTCGATTATCCCTGGTGTCCCACCAGCTGCCAATACTCTACTGAGGTCTTTGGTTGCTGAGATGTCATCACCAGCTCCTGATGAAAAGTCTTGAAATTGATAGAAAGAAATTGATCAGCTCTAAGGTGAATTTGATTCTCCCCCTTATTGAGGGACACTTTGATATGATATTTACTAGTACAAAAACTGTAGTCGCACTAGTACATGCAGTCACATACCAGAATAATGGGCTAAAGGTTGGTTTTGGCCATAGGTGAGATTCTGACTGACTCCAATTTAAGATATCATTTAATTTCAATATTAATTCAGATTGCTTTAAAAAGGTTGCAAAAACCATTGATAATCAAGTGGAATCTGGAAATTCTGTTGACAGTTGAAAATACAAATTTTAAACCGGAACATCCTCTAAGCAATAATTAAGAGTATTGATTTTCATATTATCTTATTATTCCTAAAACATAGAAAATAGTTAAGACAGTAAAAGACATCAGTGATCAAATTAATACAGAGGGGCATGCAATAGTAAGAATGATTAAATTATAAGGGGGGAAAACTCCACTGGCCGTAAAAAACAGTCGCAACTCTCGTCAGACCAAATTGTTGTGTTGGTATTCGCGGGAACCAACCACAACCTCTCGACCAAGAATACCCTCTGTGGTGGTTTACGGGAAATTAATCCACGCCAGGGACCACACACAGCCACACACACACTATCCTGTCTGGAATCCTTCACGAAGCTGTGAGACTTCGTTAAAGATTCCAGGTGGAAATGTAATCCTTCACGAGGCTGTAAGGAAGACCCCGTTAAGGATACCAGGATGTATTACAAGCACACACTCTGTGATTATCCACGAAGGACGAGCACAGAACAATCACACACACTAGCACTCAAGAAGCACACACACACGCACTCAAAGGGCCCAACTTCTGGGAGAATCTGAAACGATAGAGCGCAGACGAGGATAGCGTCGAACACGCGTGTTTCGGCCACAAAGTGGCCCTCTTCAGCGAACTGAAGGGAAAAACACCTCCAACACAAGGTTGAAAGTAAACTACCGAAGACAGACGTCAAATATATATAGTGACTGTGAAAGGATGTAGGAGATAGGGGACCAATAGGATTAGTGGGAAGATGGAATACTTTAAACTTATTGGCAAAGAGGATTCCCCCCCCCTCCCCCCCCCCCCTTCCTCTTTGCCAATAAGTTTAAAGTATTCCATCTTCCCACTAATCCTATTGGTCCCCTATCTCCTACATCCTTTCACAGTCACTATATATATTTGACGTCTGTCTTCGGTAGTTTACTTTCAACCTTGTGTTGGAGGTGTTTTTCCCTTCAGTTCGCTGAAGAGGGCCACTTTGTGGCCGAAACACGCGTGTTCGACGCTATCCTCGTCTGCGCTCTATCGTTTCAGATTCTCCCAGAAGTTGGGCCCTTTGAGTGCGTGTGTGTGTGCTTCTTGAGTGCTAGTGTGTGTGATTGTTCTGTGCTCGTCCTTCGTGGATAGTCACAGAGTGTGTGCTTGTAATACATCCTGGTATCCTTAACGGGGTCTTCCTTACAGCCTCGTGAAGGATTACATTTCCACCTGGAATCTTTAACGAAGTCTCACAGCTTCGTGAAGGATTCCAGACAGGATAGTGTGTGTGTGGCTGTGTGTGGTCCCTGGCGTGGATTAATTTCCCGTAAACCACCACAGAGGGTATTCTTGGTCGAGAGGTTGTGGTTGGTTCCCGCGAATACCAACACAACAATTTGGTCTGACGAGAGTTGCGACTGTTTTTTACGGCCAGTGGAGTTTTCCCCCCTTATAATTTAACCTAGAGGCCGTAGAGCTCTTGATAATTCTTACTAGTAAGAATGATAATAAATAAGTAAAGCATCTATGTCATTTTTTTGAGGGCTCTTAATAACTTGGAAACTACTGTTAGATATGGTCCATTGTTATAGAGAAAGCACTTAATGACAAATTAACAGCAGTTGATCTTTTATATAAATTAAATGAAGGTCTCTTGTTTTGATGTCAGAACAGGACAAACTTATTATTTATAATGAGTTAACTTGCATGCATCAAAAAATTGCTGGTGTTTAGATTATTAGTTTCATTATAATCCTGGGAGATATTTAACTTGTAAAAAATTGAAGTATTCTTTTACAATACTTTTCCACCTCAAATTTACATTTATTTGACAGTTGCCCTCTATAACATAAATTTTGAGTATTACTGAAATACTACATATATGCAGGGCAGTACAAGTTTTGATATCCAGCATCAAGAAGAGATACTAATTTGTATCCAAAATGAGTTAAATGTTGATTACAGTCCAGTTCAACTCTTGAACAGAGAAGCCATTGTCCTAATTTCTATCTAAATTAAACCCATTAAACCTCTTTTATCCGATTTTTAATCTCCATAATGAAGGAGAAAGTAGCTAAAATAACTAAAAGACTTTATCAGAGAGAATCCTGGAGACGGCAGATTTTGATATCCCGATATCTAATTGAAGTACTTTGTGGAGAGCACTTTGAGTACGCCATCTGTTAGATGGGACATTTCGCTGTGGGCCGCTTGGCACCTTTTGTTATAATGCCGATGCCAGCTTTCTCTCCACCCTTCCTCCTATTCCATCCATCCCTAATAGCACAAATGACCTCAGCTGTTGGTCGCCTCCCCTAAAACTACTACTGTTATTTAACAGAGAGTAAGGTATATCATGCAATTTTATGTCACTATACATAAGGTAGTCAGTTACAAACTTCTTAAGCAACTCCAATTGCTAACATGCACTAAGCTAATCTGACTAAATATCAGTATTTTGTTACAAATACAATTTGAAAATACAAAAAAAATAAAATAACCATGTTTTATTCCCATGATACCTGTGAGGATTATGTCTGGAATACTGGTCGGGGAATTAGGAGTCTGGGGTGCAGTATGGTGCCCACTCTCACTGAGACCGCCCCCTCCTCCACCCCCGCCACCACCAATGGGATCCAGCGGCTGGGGAGGGGGCTGCGACAGGATTGAAGGTAACTGCCTAATCCCCACACCAAATGGAAGGTGCTGTTGATTCTGGTGGTGCGACTGCTGGTGCGGGTGGTGGTGATGTTGTTGCTGCTGCTGTTGTTGCTGGGACTGTCTTGTGGGATCCATGGCTATGGACGAGGGTGAGGAAGGGGACTGCCTGTGGCTATAATAGCCACCATCTGTGACTTGCCCCATGCCACCATTATTTGTAGCATCTTGGTGAGAAACACGTCCAATTGTGTTGCCACAGCTCAACCCCAGTCCCATTTCCAAACCAAGGCAGGCCAAATTGACGCTGTCTATCCCACCTCCACCATCATCTGGGCTTCCAACCATACTCATGCTTGGACTCGTCTGTCAGGTGGAATGTGGGGAATATATGAGAATCAGAAAAGATCATGTGGCAAAAGAAAAAGTGATCATGTAAAAAACTTTTAACAGTGGCAGCACAATCCTCATGCAATACTTCCTGATTGTAACGACACACCCAGGAGTAAGTAAAAACCAGCAAAGAACATAAAGTGAGTCCTCTTTTTTTTCATGCATGCTTCTTGATATATAAATAAAACAAGAAATGTTTCTAATCACACTGGAGTATATGTGTGTTTTCACACACTTCACACAATTGATTCCAGGGTCTTCCTGGAGAGATTTTTCCCCCGGAATAATTCACTCAGAAATGTTTTGAGCCCACTTTGAACACCTCAATATAAAATATTTAAGTAATCAATAGAGTTCTGGTGGCTTTTTGCTGGATAAAACCTATGATAGAAAATGAGATCACAGCCATGCAAATGCATTACTTGACAACTTCTAGGATAGTGAGCTAAATACACTACCATTAACAACATTTCTACAATGGACTTCGAAAAAAAGTATACATAAAATGTCAATACTTTTCCCATGCCAATGTGACTAGAAACACTTATGAAGACGAGGTTAACTGGCATAAATAACACATTTACTTTTTTAAACTACGCATGGAATTTTCATTAAAGGTAAAACTCCCCTCATTCTGCGACTTTACTATAAACCAAAAACAGACTTTTAATGGGCCCCATAAGTTACATATTCCTCAGTTTGTAATCAAACATATCAGTACTTAAGGCTACTCCTGTAATAACCATTGGGAAAATAGGTAACCTGAAACGTTTGGCGTGTATTATAGACTAAAAAATTGCAAAAGATAATCTGTGGATAAAGAAAAAGAGCAAAATTTCCGCAAAATGTCAGGAAATGAATTCAAAAGTCGAATTAACACACACAAATTATGAACAATTGATTTCATTTGAAAAACTGACAATAATAAAATAATCAGAAACATTAGAGAGGAAAATAAAAAACTGCATTTTGAGTCCCTAAGTGAGCAGTAGATTAGGATTTTTAAGGTACTTTTAACATCTGAGGTCATATCATATTAATCACATAGCTATGGGAAATTCCAAGAAACTGCAGGAGATGCTGCAACAATAACTTTTAATGGAGTCATCCGCTAATATGCATTTCAATGCAACAATTTCAGAGTGGGGGATCCCAGTCAAGGTGATTGAGTTTTACACTCTGAAATTGTTGCATAGCTATGGGAAGTTTCTAATTTTTCTGTAATTAAGAATATTTTAGAAGTGTAAAAGCAGTGCTTCAATATGTAAATAAATCACTTTCCCCATGCTTGTTCTTTAGCAGGTTGATTGATTGATCATTCAATTGACGATTGCCGATTCACTGTTATTATATTATAAATGTTATAATCTTTATAACATACTATTCCTCATTTGTTCACAGGACTAAATAAAACTGATCTCTGGGCTCGATAAAACGCTGAGTTCGATAAAATGAAAGTGTTACAACAAATTATTCACTGCTATAACATGATTTGTAACAGGTTGTTTTTTAAGTTTAACTAAGTGGCCTTATAATAAGATTTTAAATAAATTTTATCAAAGGTTTGTCAGTGTAATTTTCGCTTTTCCTTCTAGGTTAACTACACTGATTTGCAACAATGAAATAAAAACTGATTAGTAGAGAACTGGAAAAGTCCACAAACTATTATTTTATTAACCTACCAATGAGTAATGCATATTGCCGCTTTGAGAGCCAATGAAGTCATTGCTTGTGGAAACAGGATTATCCATCTGGAAAATATGGAAGAAAATGAATATTTCAAATTATGTATGCAAAGAAATAGCTAAAGAAACAATGGAAGAAATATTCTACAAAATAAGATAACTTTAAAAGTACTCAAAAAAGAAGAAAAAATCTAAATAAGAAAAATTTAAACATCAAGTAAGTATTAATCCAATATACACACACATACAACTTAAATATAATGCACAATAAAGTTCCATCAGAAATTATTCTGATTTGAAAAATACACATTCATAAAAATTAAAAATGAAATAATTATTTTCAACATTCACAACCCACTGCTTCATTCCCTGGCGCTAAATTATGCTACAATACTTCAGTTTCTGCATTAAGCGTGGCATACGAAAAAATAGTTGATTTTTTTTAAATAAAACATTTTTCTGCAGAATGTTAAGAGTATTTACAAGACAGAAAAATTATTGGAATAGAACAATCAAAATACTTACTACTTGTGAATGAATATGTAAAATTGTTATCATGCAAGCTAAACATTTGGTAAGCAAATACTGAGTATGTACTAAAAAAATTATGGTGAATAACTTATAAATGCAGAAGCTGACTTGATTAACTATCTGTCTCAAACTTTCAAGTGCAAATTATTGAAATGACATGCTTTATCTTGACAAACATGTTTAAAAACAACAAAATTTGATCAGTCCTTAATAAATACACAAGAGTAAAAAAATCGCCATCCTCTTCCTAGCAGCAAATACTGCAGAGAGAAAAGATAATATTAAATATAAAACATGCATAATAAAAATGAGTCAGTATGGATACTTGTGTGCAAGAAAATTTCAAACTTTATATAAAATCCCGGAAGAAACTCACTAATAAAAATCACATTAATACTTGTAATAAAAGTCACATTATATATGACAATCACTGGTTCCAAACACACAAGTAAAGCATACATCAGTATTCTCCATCAACTGATGTGTCCGCCAGGGACAGAGATGGATATGGAGAATGGCAGAACTGATTAGGCAATTGAGACAAACAAATAAGGGAGGTAACAACTGAAGAGGACGATGATGTAGGCTTCATCACCTGGGTGCTGTTGGTCTCATTAGGAGATGTCCATCCGCAACTAGTCTCCACTAAGCTGTGAACAAGCTGACACCAATCCTTTTGTGGTTTGCCAGAAGGGAAGCAGCAATTTCCAATAAATATTGATTTCCCATTAGCTATATTAATAACACGCACATATATTGTTGATGAAATAATGATGTTGAAGCATTAATTGTCCCCTATGTACCACATTTTAAAAGAATATTTCAGCAATTAACTGAAAAAAGGGTTAGCATATCCTAAATGCTAAATCATTTACCATGTTCAACAAGTAGTAAGCAGGTGTAGCTTCATTGCATTCAACCACTCACTGCTCCTAGTAATTCAACAAATAGCTAAGCATAGTATGTAGCAAAGTCAACCTGATTTGCCATCAAAATGAACATTGATTAAGGTATGAATAAAAGTTGGACAAAAATGCCTTATTTTAACTGCACAACAGAACTTTAACACATCTTCATATCAAAATAAGTGATATTATTCTAAAAACTTAAATGCATTACCCTCACAATACCATAGAAGTGACATACATTGAGGGCTTTGGGATAACTGACATACATTAAAAGAGGTGAAAAGAAATTAACTTTTCAGGGATAACAACTTTCTCTTCTTTGAAATATCACCACCATACATTTTTTAGCTCAATTTTATTGGGCTTCATTACATTATATTTATATTTACTAATTGAACTGATGAGTTTCAATGAAGTGTGAATCACTTTAGAAAAATCTCTCTTCTAGAATAGGCTAACAAGATAAAAGAATACATTTAATATTACTTATTTCATGTAATTCATAAGAGCCTTAACGCAAAAAAATCTTATGCTATATGGTCTTAAATGAAACAGGTAAACAAACAACCATACCTACTAAAAGAAAATAACAATAAGTTTAAAACACATATGGCATGCTTATGACAACTGTTCAAGCAAAAAGAATTTACTATGATGGGCTAATGGATGCAATCTCAAAAATTGTTGGCTCAGCCTGATAAATGAGAAAACATCCTAGAGAAGAACACATAATAGACAACAAGGTGTGCATATAGGTGTGGAGAGCGAACACTATAACTAGCCTAAGATTATTAAGCTGTATTAAAAATAATGAGAATTTCATTGCTATGGGACTACCATTTAATGATTGTAGTGCTTGGTACAATGTTGCCTGCCTTTTTTTGTTGTTTTCAACCTTCTCCTCCCATTCATCATCTCTCCCTGTGGGGAGGGGAGGAGTGGTGACACCTCATACCATCCACTGCCTACAGTGGTGTGTCACATTTCCTACCTGTGACTTTAGGGGCAGAGACAATGAGTTGCATGCCCATGTGATAGTAGAATTTCCCTTTCTTTTTTTTTAATTCTGCATGAGTTGTCTTGTTATAGTGTCATATAAATGTTGAGGTTCATTTTTTTCCCTTTTTTTCCATAACAAATAACTAAGTTATTAGGTGAATTAACCCTTGTTTTGATAAAGTATTTTTCCAGTATGGATACAAATTTGCACATTATTTGATAGATTTTTACTAAATATTTTTCCCTTTCCCCTTCCTCTCCTGTATCCTCCCCTATTACTTAGCCTTCCCAACTGGTGTTTGCACCCTTTGCCACACACCTTTTTGGTGGACAGTAGGGTATTTATGTCGACATCAATGGGAAATAAGATATATTTATGCGATAAAAAATTATTGAGAGCCTGAATCACAGTCTTCACTTGACTATTGATTGGAAATTAAAATCCCTGACAAAAATGAAATACTTGGTGTTGTCGGTTCAATACTGAATAAAGATAAAGTTCTTCTTTTGGTCATAATATTAATAGTGGTGATGACTTAATAAAACTCCTGTGGAGCTAACTATTATAGTTTTAGTTTCATCTTTCAGGGATCACAGAAATCTTGGGAATACAGTAAACTCTCAATTATTCATCCATGGATTATGTTTTTTGGATTTTTTTGCCTATTAATATATCATATCCTCTTCCCAGCACTTCAAAATTTCAACAAAATTACAATTGTAAAGATAATTAAATGCTAACTTTGATATATTAAAAAATATTAGTTTGACATTCCTGAACTTTCTTAAAAGTTTTTAATTTCACAAAATAAAAAGGTGTCAATATGATTTAATGATATTTCATTTCTATACTACCTCCACTTTCCCACTATAATTTCCCTCAATCATTAGCCCTGAGAATTCTATATTCTCCTTTTAAGTGAGTAAGTACATAAGTTATACTGTGCAAGGAATAGGTCATTAACTATATACATTGTATCATATGAAGAATATGAATCTGTAGCAGCGATCTTTCCAATATTCATCCATCACCAATCATTTGTTTTTCCTGGCTACGTGAATGGTTTAGCTTTCTGAAGAAAATGCATCTTGCTTTTAACTTGATGGTAGTTCTGTATTGTCAAAAAACTAAAATTCCACTCATAAAACAATGGCTGAAAAATGGGAAAAATTCCACTTTCCACTTAAAATGCAAATTAATGACAAGGAATGAAAAAGGAGTCTTCATATACATCCATTAATATCATGGACAAAAATTTTCTGTACAGTAATCCATGCTTCATCACGCAACCATCAGCAGAGATAATCGAAGGTTTACTGTAAATCTAAAATTTAAGGACCACTACAGTAATGAATTCTGGGCTTGAAAAAATTCCAAATAATTCCTTGTTTTCTGTTAAGTAGAGAATTCTACATGGACTATGGGGTTAAAGAAATAGCCAAATAGCTTGTTTCCCAGCTAGTTGGAAAAAAGGTGAAATCAGCAAATGTAAAACAAAATAAAAGCAAACCAAGAAGAAACTAGGTAATGGAGAGAAATATCAAGTTGTAACATTTCATAATCACGCTCTTTTCGATGAAATCCCTCTGAAAGATGGAACCTAAGAAACACATATAGAGATCATTTTGTGTTGCATTTAATATTATTAGAATGTTATTAAAAGAGGTTTAATTTGTGCAAGACTGAAATAAAATCACAGATGAAAAATAATCTAGAAAATCTGTGGTTCTGGATCTGATGTTCAACGTTAAAACCACATTTTAGTCCTAGAACTTGTTTCAAAAAAATATCTTCTTTTTCTGGAATGGTAATTTTTACGGAAAATTATGCATCATGTTTTTTCATGTACACAGCTATTGTTCCAAGCACACAGCCATCTATCACAAAAATACACACGCCTTTATGTCCCATCACTGTAAACCCATATAAAAGGGGAAACCAACTCATCCAGAAAATATAATGTGATCCTTTGTGATTCTGTCTTTAAAAGATTTAAATGTATTCAATAAATGCTGAATGCCTTTGAAGTTTAAAATATTTCATAAAATTTGAGTGTGAATCTTTATGCACAATAATAATACTGTGATGCACATTACTTGTTCCATTAATGAACAAACACCAAATACCTACTATGGAATTGAACAATACTTGCAGTACTAATGATTCGTTTCATGTTCACATTGTCAAATTATGAATTTTAAAAATTCGGTTAGAACACTATAACCACCAAGCCTAAGGGCAGAGATCATTTGTATTCACTTAATACTTCATTGTTATGAAAAGCAAAAAATTGGAAGGGTAAAAATGAAATTTACTTTTTAAAGTAGAATTAAAATAAATGCTTGATTTAATAAATAGAATTAGTTAATCAAATCTTGTTTTTTATATTACTTAGCACCAAACTATATTAAATTGCATGCAGATTGCTAGGTAGGATTAAATATGAATGTATCACAAGGTTACATGTTACTTCAAATCTGATACTATTTACAATTTATGACAAAATGTTTGCATAATCCAAGTCTGAAGTTAATAGTTGCCCCTAAATTAAAGAGTTAACTTAGCGTGATGTGTCTGTATAATGAAATACTTAAACATGCTCAGTATAATTTATTTTGTCTCGATATAAAAAATGAGATAGTTTGAACATTACTCTAATAAACCACAATAACTAATGCATTGAACTTTCAATTCATTCATTAACTGGGTATTTTCTTTTATGTTCTGAACTTACCTTAGGTAACATATACTGCAGGATAGAAGAATACCCTCATGGAAGACAGATTTAAGTCATGAAGATGAACATAGTTTAGAACATTTGTTTTCACTGGTAAAATATATGAAGTTTTTTGCATTTCCACATTTTTTAATTAAGATAAAATAATGGTAATAATTAAATATATAAATTAAACTATAACAGATATTATAGCGTTCATATTAGAATTGTGCGAAACCATAATATAAAAGTCACAAATGAAATTAGAATCTTTGCAGAAAAAGACAGGAGATTTTACCACGTGAATTGAAATGAGTTGTGAATATTTGTTGAAATAATGAAATTTACTTATGTAAAAATCAAGCTCAAAATACTAAACCTTGGAGTAAGCATTCTTAAAAGAATTTATTACCACATCTACTAACTAACAGTATTTCCCTCATGGGCATATGTTGGCAACTGTTATGTTCAATGAAATCTAAAAAAATTGACAAACAGATCCTTTCCACCTAGAAGTATTTAATTTTAAGAAATAAATATTTTAATGTTAGCATTAAATCTTCACAAAAACTACTAAGGACACACATTAAATGGATAATGGAGACATGTATGTATTTATTAGTAGAAATGTTCTAAATATTATTAAATAACTAGAGATAAATTTGAGGTTTCACTGCACCTAATCAGATTTGAAGTATAGTGGCCATTTGGAAAAGAGAGTGCATTCTAAGGTAAAGGAAAACTACAGCAATAATTCAAAGCAAAAACTGAATAAATCAATTCCTTTCTGCCCCAATTCCAACCTCTAACATAAACTCCTAGTATTAACCAGCATGGTAATACCGGAAGGTCACTATTACCACTTCTATAGTGGATTTGGAGTACATAAATAAACAAAAGCTGAAAATATTCGGACAGCAGAATAATGCTATCCAGACTCACTCCTATTTGATATTATTTTGAAAGCAAAGTGCACATTTTTCATAAACATTTTATTTCCATTCAAATGAGAAATCATGGAGTTCTTCAATACTTTGTAGATCAGGTATGATCAAAAATGCAATAGCCCTTAAACACAAAATGAGGAAAGAATTATCAAGAGCTCTACGGCCTCTAGGTTAAATTATAAGGGGGGAAAATTTTTACGGCCAGTGGAGTTTTCCCCCCTTATAATTTAACAAAATGAGGAAATATGTCATTTCCTCTCCTATGATAGGGCTGAAACAAACATGATTTTCTCACTTTTATCAAGGGGTGGAAAAACTAACTACAATATCACAGGCTATCATAGAGTTCACTCTTTCATATGAAAAAATCCCAATAAATTTACATATCAAATAAATGTTCCCTAGGTTAAAAAAAATATCTTCACCAGACCGTTTAAAATGGATTTTCTCCTACAAATGATGGAGAGTGGGTATCATTATAATGGTTTATGTCCTCTTGATAACCTTCTATTCACACAAAATCTCTCACCATTCACATTAACCGTGTACTATGAATTATAATATACAATATAATTTAGTTTTCTAACATTAAAATGTTTTTTATAAGAAGATGATATGAAAAGATAGGAGAATTTGCATTAAAATGTGAATCAGTTATGTCAAAATGCATTCACATTAATATGCACTCTAGCAACTAGTTCCTGAAGGTCATTAAACAATCGGAGGAGCATCAGAAGCAGAAACTTATCCAAGAATGGAAAATTTCCAATATAGATAAAATTCACATTTAATATTTTAATGAAAAGTGTAATACAGTGGAATCTCACTTAATGAGCATAACAAGAAAAAATATTGGTCCCGTAAAGTGACTTTTTGCATAACGAGTGACAAGGAGAGGGGAATTCCTGGATTCATTATGAGCCTGCTACTGCAGTTGGTCTCAAGCACTCGTTCCACCAGCATCTCAATGTCACTATTGATCACACATTTTTCCAAACTTGTGTTCAAACATATAATTAGTAATATTTTTGTTCAAAGTTTAATATTTTGTGCACAGTTTTATAATTCACCCCTAAGAAAAATTCATAAGAAGAAAGTCAGAAGAGAATTAAAATAACAGTAAAAATCATTTAAAATTGGGAATAAGGTGTGAGCGTGGATGATCTAGTATGAATATCAACAATCAGTTGACATCAATGATTAGCCTTCTCTTCAAGAAAATGGTCAAGACTAAGGAGATAGATGCTTCAAATAGAGTGACAAGAGTATCTACGCAATGGTTATATATTCTCAACAATGTTGAAAGGTGGCTTCTCATATGAATAAACAAAAATCAATTTCAATGTGGCACCATTAATGAGACTATACTTTGTGAGAAGAGGAAAATGATTTTTGCCAACCTTGTCAATAAGATTTCAGGATCATCAATAGCCAAAGAAGTATTTAAGGGGAGTCGTACATGGTTCGAGAAGTTAACGAGAAAAACCATCATTCATGGCATTGCAAGGCAAACATTACAGTTTCAGGCTTAACTTTGTGGAATTCCTTCATGATGAGGGTAAAAAAAGAAATTTTACACTTCCATAATAAAGCTTTATTGTGGAAGTGTAGTTTATTTTTTTACCCTCATAGTTGTGAGGCAAGGTGACGCAGCAAATTCCCCACTCAAAGGCAGTAGAGACCTTCATCAGCGACTTCAAAAAGCTTGTAGATTCTGAGAGTTACCTGCCACAATATGACTTAAATTGGGATTAGGCGGTTCTCTGCAGGAATAAGATGCCAATGAAAACCTATATTTGTGAACATAACAGTAGAAGAGAAGACATTGCCTGACCACGAGTCGATGAAAGGTCATCTCACGCTGCCATTTTGCACAAATGCAAATGGTAATTTAAAAATCAAACCCCTGCTTGTTTACCATTCAGAAATTCCAAGACTCTTCAAGAAATGAAAAGTTCAAAACTGCAGGTTAAATGAGATGTGGATGTCACAGGAAACTTTTGCATCGAACCATGCATATGTGGTATTATATGAATTTATGACAATACATGCCATAAATTCATATAATGATCATTATGACCCACATTTTCACCATATTCTGAAGTGTTGGGGGAAACAAATGTCTCTAGACAAGTTCCTAGTGAAAAGGAATTACGCACCTATTATAAATAATTAACAATTTCTTTCAATACGTTTTTGTTTTACAAATTGAGTTTGAATTCCCAGTTGCATCGTTCTGTCATAGAAGAAAAGGTGAACATGTTCCACAATCTTAAAGCATATAACCATATTTTTTTAAATAAATCTTGTAAATAGTGTATTTTTTTTGGCAGGGGAATGCATTAGCATATTTTAGATTAATTTATATGCAAAAAGTTGTTTCACTAAACAAGTGCTTCACTTCAAAGATCGCCGAATGAATTATGCTCATATTATGAGGTTCCACTGTAAATTGATAGAATTATCACATTACTCATATCCAAAGATATGGTGAAGAAACTCAACTGAAAAAAGATAATGACAACTAGCAAACCATTCTAAGGAAGCTCCACTATATATGTTAAATGGAACTTAACTAAGAAAACATATGAAAAAACAAATACAATCCTGTTGAGAGACATGACAAATACTTGACCATAAACAGCTGGATCAAACTAACTTTTGCATTAACATTTTAAATCTGTCCTTCTACATGGTAATGTTAACTAACCATGGGCATTCAAAATAACAAAATCAATAAGTGAACGAAAAACACACTAACAACTACCAACATGTAACATCTATGCAATATAATAGGCAATTTGTCATTCATTAATGAAAATACTTACCACACCCTTGAGGCATAGGAAAAGAAATTACCATGAGAAGCACTGGGAAGTGATCTATTAGAAAATATTTGCAACAAGCTAAAGGGTTTGAAGGTAAGAGATACATTGCTAGTCAACAGAATATTCAACATCAATTTGAGCCAAGTGTCACTACATAAAAAGAGAGGCACATATAACACCAACACTTACCAATAGCTTTACCTCAAATTAAATTTTTCACCATAACCTACATAAGCAATAATAAAACAGAAACTTAAAGTTAAGCTTAATAAAAGGATCTAGGCCATTAAGCCCAACTGGAAAAAATGGAGGTAAAATAATCAAATGCCTTTCAGTTACAACAAATCAATGACCATAACCATAAGGTTGCAGTAACCATATGGAAAAACTAAAGGAGTAACCTTAAATGTAAAAGCACAGCATTTACGGATCAGCAAAGCAAACTGACCAAACTTACCATGCTAAACTGCTCAAAATTCTGAACAAGGTAGTAGTTGCTCTGCTGTTCTTGACTGGCTGAGGAGGAATTAGTGGTGATGGCAGATGTAGAGGAAGAGGATGAAGGTGAAGGAGAAGGTGATGAAGGAGATGGTGATGATGTCGAATGCCGATGCTGGTGAGATGACACATTTGACAATGCTGCAGAGGATTGGTTTCCAGTCCCAAGTGAAGATGCAGGAGAGACAGGGCTCTGAGGTGCACTGTGTGGACTAGCTCTCCCCACTGGACTCGTGCTTCTGTAGCCTCCAAGGGGACTACTCTGTTAGGTGTGAAAGTGGATAGTTACAGCTGTAGGCATGATCAAAACATTGAATTCTAATGAGAAACTTGCTCGAGCTAAGCAAATTAAATGCCCAACTAAATGATAATGTTCCATGACTAGGATTGAAAAAAAGAGTACTTAACTAGAATGCCAGAATTCAAGTAATGAATTACTTTACTAAAAAATGTGGCATGATCTCTGTTAATTTGCAGCATGACAAATCCTATTATGAATTATTGCTTGATCTTAGTTAATGTAAATATTCAGAGTCAAGCTCAAACCTTTTCAAGGTTGGTAAGCTGCAGCACACACATGATAAAAGACTATGATTGTCTATGTTGCCAGGCAAAACTGAATATTAATTCCCACATGAAGAAGTTAATTTCATGCCAATATTTACATTTATAGCCAAATTCTCTCACTCCAAACACAGGTAGCAATATCAAAACTGTTCCAAACTTTTAATACTTACATAACTCAAGCAATGTATGTTCTTGCAAAAATTACTCTGCAAGGAGATTTTGTTAAATTATGAGATATAAGAGGGCTGTTGGAGACTGAATAAAAGGTGAAGATGGAAGCACAATATGGGTTGAGATATAACATACAACACAAGAGGAGGGATCAAGGTAGAATATATCATTGAAAATCAAAGGATCTTTGAGAAATTTTTAAATAATTTCCTTCAGCTAAAATGTTCATATAGGCCACAATTTTCACAGTGAAATTTATCCCCATCCCCAAAGGAATGGAATTTTTATCTATTTTATAACTCTGGACACCAAGAAGCTAGGTATTTATTCTGCTTTTTTTATAGTGTTGTACACCCTCTAATGATTTCTTGAAAAATCAATATGAACTCATACACAAAGAAATCTGAGAACCACTAATTTTCTTTCTTTCTTAGAATTTAAGCAGTTATGGAGTTACTAAAAGCCTTGGATTGGTTGATATGATGGGAGGTGATTAATTGACTTGAATTTTCACCCATCAGCCATCATGGATTACTGGTCAGTGAGACATAGTGATGTTGAGGAAATGTTTTAATAAAAAGGAATACATAATTTTGAATCAATAGAATGAGTTTCTAATCAATATGAGGGATGCATTATGTAGACATTTCAACATCCACGAATCTGCTACAAGGCAGCAATAGATATAGTTCAAATGGGAAATTGATGAAAATGTGACGTAATTTATTAAAAAAGGAAACCTGACAGAAAACAGCCTCATGTTAAATGTTCTGAGAAAATCAAGCAAAAGTGAAAACCACAGTACACATAGGTCATCAACACACTTTCTTGAGAGATAATGGCAAGGATGCAACATTAAACTAAACTGGCTACATTATATTTGAGAATTATTTAGAAAAACAAGACACTTATTTGATGCTCTCGATTAGCCATTTCCCAGGAAATCTGTATCTTTGGGAGGCGAGAAACAATATTATTCTGATGAATGTTCAAGTCAATGAAATTCATTAGTACCACGATTCATAACCTTTTAAAATGATAATTTTAATGACGTTTCCATTCTTGCCAGAATTTCATAGCAAATACTTGCATGTAAATGCACATGGGGAAAAGGGCTATTTATTCCACATTTACTCCACCCCAACAGTGCCTGTCACATTTCTTTAATACATCTTAGATTTAAATTCTGGGTCTGAGTAACAAGGATGTCAAGAATATACTTCTGTACAGGTTTGCAGTTTTCCTAGAAGGTCAATCTGGGTTCCAAAATTCAAATTATCTTGTGAGGTTTATTCAAGTGTATAAAGGACTAATGGTTGGAATTATATTTATATTACATGGATTATGAACATGAAAATACTATGAAAATGCCACGAAATAATGAAAATTGAAGTTTTAATAGATTATTTGAATTAAATTTCCAAGACTTGGTGCTCAAGCTGTTCTCTAACAAAAAATCAGCTTCAGTCATGCATGTAATTTGAACATAAGGTTCACAGTGGCCAGTATGAATCTTATGAGAGGGATGTTTGTAATCCATCTATAATTTTACAAACTTAAAGGTTGCTATTAATGCTGCAGAAAATCTTCACAACCAAGAACTGTCATATTTATGAGATGACAAAGTGATGGTTTATACTTATTAGACACCCAATATCTCAATTCGAAAGATGCTACCAGAACATGGTCATCATTCCCTTCATGGCCTGACATTGCCCCAGAGAGCAACCATAACCATCAAATCAACCATAACAACCATTTCATAAGTACAATTTCTCAAATACATTTCATAAATGGATTGCCATAAAAATTGATAAGACTGCCATGAAAAGTAGCAATAGGAAGTCAAAATCCTAAAGACAAGCTAATTAATTTAAAATGCATCAACTACCAAAAGCATGTACTGGCACAACTTACCGGCACGGTTAAGCCAGGTGAGCTTTGAGGGCTTGGTCTATTGAGGTGAGGGCTGCGATATGAACTCAAAGAGCTCAAGTGCTGCTGAAATACAGTCATACACATCCAAACAACATATGCATACAACACTACTCTACTCATTCTATATTAATAATGGAAATTAAAAGTTTTCAATATACATTCCATATTTATGAATCCTTCATAGCAAAAATTTCGTGCAATATATATGGAATATCAAATAGTTGTGTTATTTAAAATTCTAGCTATAATTAACAGTCAACTCTAAATATTAAAAACAAAATGGGACAGTGCTTCATAACAAGAGACAAGCTTTCATGAAGAAAGATCATTACAAGCAATTGACTATTATTAAATGTGCTGAATTTTGTGAATATCATAGGAGGTATTTATGCCTTTGCTTTGAATGGCACACCTATATAAGGCTGTATAAGGAATGGAATGAACCACACACAGAAACTGAAATCTGATAAGCAACAATGATGGCATAATTTCAAGTTACAAAGGTATAAATTTATTCTCTAATGATATAAAACAAAGGGATAAAATAATGTTATCTGAATGGATTAGATATTATTGCCAACAATTCTAAATGAAGTACAGTAAAAACTCTACCTTAAAAAACCTTTACTTTAAGTACAGATGGCAGATGAGCTTAAGAGAAGTGAGCCTTCCACAAATCCATGTCATGCCATAACTTCTAGATAACCTTGAAAAACTCCAATCCACTGACATGCATTGGAAAAACCTAAGAGGAATATATGTAGGCATATATTGTTTCATTCCTTTATCAATTAATTTAGCTTTATGCACAGTATCTATTTTTTTCGGTGTCCTACCAACCCTATTCACTGAGAGTTTACCATGGCAGGGAATCAGTATCAACTAAATTACCTAAGTGAGCCCCCAAGTTATCATGAGATAAGAGAAAAATTAAGTCTTTCAATTATATTTAAATCCTAATTCTATTTCTTAACTAAACTCTTTGTGTGCAGTACACTGCTTTCAGCATTACATACCACAAAATCATCATCACTCAATTCATTGCTGATCAATTTAAAAATTTATTCACATGAAGTTTCCTTTCTCTTCATTGGGGCATTTGTTTTCAGTTATTCTAAACATGACTTTGCGCGGTAAAAAAGCACTGTTAAAAAAATGAATGAATACTGATTGTTAAAATTTCATAAGATCACGAGATGATGAGGTGGCTATCGTACTGGATTCCCACCCAGTGTTCGAATCCTGGGAGCGTCAAATATTTTTCATTAGTATCTCGATTCCTACTTTGTGGAGGGCACTTTGAGTGAGTACACTGTCCGTCAAGACGTTAAGCAGCAGACCCTTAAGCACCTTTCGTTAAAAGTAGGCTAATGCCGACGTTGGATTTCTCTCCACACTTCATTCTTTCCTGTCCATCCCTAATGGTGCAAATGACCTTAGCTGTCAATCTCCCCTAAATGCTACTACTATGCTATGCTATTGCTAATGCTACTATAACCAGATATTTCAATCTTCAAAAGAAATATTTTCAGAGGTAAGCCAGCAGCCTACTGATGCAATATACTAATTTTACTATGGAACAAATTTTTATGAAGGTCATTTTTTTGTAGATGGCCCATACTGACAATATTACATGAACGCTATACAATATTATGATGAGCCTATACACTGATACAATAATTTTAATATTAGGTAATTTCTTGATTGGTCAAGCAAGCTAATAGAGGACCCTCTAAAATTATAAACTGCAAACAATGTGCACACTGAGATAGAGGTTTTACTGTAGTTTTGAAACTATTATGTACTGCATAATATGATTTATCTTTGGTTAGAGGAAATACAGGAATTTATTCTAAGGAAACAAGATAACTAAAGTGAAATTTTGAATGAACCAGATGTAATAAATATGTTAAGCTAATCTGAAATGCACCGAGCATGAGATCATGCAGCATTTAAGAAGTAACTACTGAATTTGAAACTACGATCATAAAGACAAAAAAAAATATTGGGTACAAAATTAATACACAATCAGTTTATGATGATTACCCTCTGTACATCTAGAGTTGCAGTGTTAAATTTAATTGAGGTCATTATTGGTTTTCCTATTGTGATTGTTAAAAATTATATTTTCTATTGCTAACATTATCTTATCTTCAAAATTCTATGTTTTTCACTCCACTCTAATACAATTTTGGTATAAAACACTCCCAGATATTAACATTGGCAAATAGTATATTAAAAACCATCAGAGTAATGATTATTATTGTTGATCGATAATGGAACATGGAAAAAGAATCTATAAAAAGTTGAAAAACAGCAGATTGAAGAAATTACATACTTCTTTCCCTGCTCTCTCCAAATAATTACTCATTACTTGTTATGAAAACATGAAAAAATAACATATTAACTCAATTATGCACTCTAAGTTATACATTCCATCTTATACAGAAGCAACACTGGATATGTTTGTTAAATACACTGACTACATTGCTTAAAAAAAGCACATTTCTATGTTTATATGTAGTAAAAGCATTGTTATATGTTTCGAAATGCCTTACCTAATGAAAAGTACTTAACCTCTACTAATTTAGACTGACTTGAATTTTTATTGAATTCTGGCTGGCGTGGCTAAGCTCACAGACAATTATGACAATAATATAAGTAGAATGCAAAAGTTATGGACTCCACTGGTTTCTCCCAATTATTTTATTCATGTAATGTTTAAGAAGAACTTATGATCATGCTCTGTATTTATAATTTTTGTACCTTAATACCTCTTATTGAATATTATGGACAGAGACTATATAATTAAATTGATGGTGAACCAGCTTAAGAATTTTTGAAACATTAAATCAATTATTAAAATGTTTTTACAGGGAAGACAGGAAGTAATAATGATTCAGGATTTACTAAACAATTTAATTTTAATATTGACAACTAAGAATTGATATGCATTAATTAGACTTTCAGTAAAGTTAATTAATATTACCTGAGCTATTTTTTAAATGTGTGCCAAAGTGATAATGATCAAGATCTAGTAAAGACATGGACAGAAAATGTTCATTAACATGACTGCAACATCTCAACTGTTACTGTATTAAAGGTATGTGGAATGGGGCATAAAAATCACTCATATCGTGTCTGAGAGATCTAGAGTAATGAGTTTGCATGCTTAACTATCAGTCTTCATTGCAAGTTTGCTGCCTACATGCATGTGAGGAATGTGTTTGTTGTAATTGTCATCCTGCTTGGGTGGGTGTTACAAACATACCGTAGGGATGCTTTGTGAGTTTGACAAAAGAGGTGGGCTGCACTGGGACTGCTGCTGTCGGTGATGGAGTTGGTGCTGTGGCTGATTTGAAGGCTGGGGTTGGTACATATATCGATTTTGTTGGAAAGAATCCATCTGCATATTACTACTGTTATCAAAGGTGAGACCCTGTAAGGCAAAATGGGACCCCCAAAGTGAATAGATGCCACAATGGTCTGGGGCTCTCATATAAAAAATAATATAACGAAAAGTTAGAAAATAACATAAGAGACTACAGTAATTATGCTAGAAAAATGGCGATTTAGTTTCAAGTAAATGAAGAGATGAAATTCAAAATCTTTACAAAAATAGAATTGAAAGTACATAGCTCCTTTGGCACTCCTGAAAAAGAATAATGATGATGTTCAACGCATAATTATAAAATAGTAAATTAAACAAATTAACATTTAAAAGGAAATTAAAATATTACAAAATAATTCAAGCATGAACTGATTTGACATTAAGACCATAAAAGACATTTTTTGCTACAGAATTTTTATTAAAGCTGATACCCTTATCTTTGGTGTAAAATAATCATGTAGGTATAAATTGAACACCTGAAATACTAGTAGATATTAAGTGCTTTCAACTCATATAGCCATGCAGCAAAGAAGGATAACATAAGATTCTAAAGAAGGAAGAAATAGCAGTGCTATGATTATTGTGCACAATTTAAACAACGATTTTTTAAATTTAGTACCAATAGCCAATGTAATAATTCAATTTTAATTTCGATAAACAGTATAACATGGCTAACCGCACATCAATGCACATAAACACACTATCTACTAAATTAAATAAATAATAAAGACACGATGCCAATTTAGAATTCATGCCTAAAAAATAGATAGAAACCATAAGGGACCTCCAAATTACAAGGGATACATGTATATTTACTGAAAATTTTGTTTGCCTTGAGGTTGTCATTGAACAATATGAATTATAAAATATTATTCTCATTATTCTAGTAATTAATTTTTTTCCATCCACTCTAACCAATGTGGGGACCATTACAATAATCATACTGATACCTCCTCATTGAGAATATTAACAACATTGAGCTAATTGTTCATTATTCTGAAGTGTTTCTAAAAAAATGATGTTCATCAACTTTTTTCCACTAAATAAATGATTGTGCAATGCTGCTGTGATATTACAGTAACCAGAACAGAGAAAAAATCAAAAGAAAATGTCAAGAAAAATTGAGCCATCTGGCTAATCCATGATAAATGTGGCTTAATCACTGAAACCAAACAAGCACAACTGAATGATCAATTGTAAGGAATGGGTGGGATTTGAGGATTTGAATTAAACTCATTGAAGATTTCACAAAAGCATCATATCCTGTTTTTTGCCAATTGCCCATGAACTGGTGCAAGAACAGTATGTCTAGATGGTGGAATATAGTCTCTCCTATGTTGCTGCATCAATTTCTAAACGAATCTGTCAATATTTGAGGTGATATGTGCACACTGAAGCATACTCATCATTCTAATATGAAAATTTTAATCTACATAACTTTTAGCTTTTTTGGCCTTGGCTTGGCTCTTTTCAGTTGCATAACAAATACAACTGAACTTGAAATAAACTCATAACACACCATTGATCAAACAGAAGTAGGACATTAAAATTATGATACAAAGAAGTATGATTTGGATACAAGATTTGATGATATGAATGAGGGACTCAGCATTTGAATTTATCCAAATTTTTAATTCAAGCCATCCCTATTGCTATAATCACATCCATTCCTGGTTATCTTTATGGAAATGAGTCACACCGACTTTGTTAAATCTTCTTGGTTCTGGGATCGAATGCAACAGTCTCATGTCTTTTGCTTTTAAATGAATGCTTTTGAAGAACACTAAATATGTTAGTGTGTGTGTGTGTTTGTATAAGTAAATGGGTATTATGTTGGAGAACCCGGAATGAAGGGTGTCAAAGAGGATTATAAGTGCAATGTGAAAGTTGTAAGTAGTGACTCAGCAATATAGGAAGAGAGAATCCATACGACAACCCAGAACTATAGAGACTCTCAAAGTTATTGAAACATTTCTACATTTAAATCTTATCTGACAGGTAATTTTTTTATTCTAACATATGAGCATCTTCTGATGAAGTTAATTTAATTAATTTTGTAACTGTTCGTCGAGATGATAGCTACTTCTTTATATTTCCTTTGTTATGATTAACAAACACTACCTAGAAGTCATATTCTGATTAAGTATAGTAAGAATACCCACCCACTACACTTGTGAAAACCTAATGTTAATCTTTCCATAATGGGATGCCAACATAATGGGATAAATCTTGGCCAGATTTTGACTTTAACTTGACCAGCATGGATTTTACTTTTATGCTCATTGATATCTTTGGTGCCAAACATGCCCCAGAGACCCTGTTAAGTCGGTCTTTGCTAGCCAAGTTTCTAACAGGGCCAAACCACATGAGCAAATACAACACCTATGCCTGAGGCAGGACTTAAACCAACAATTTTTAGACCAGCCAGGAGGTAGATTCATCAGACTAACCAAGCTTACATGTATGATTATTTTTTTGTAAAACAGGAACATTAATGACATAGATCTGAACTGCTGATGCCAATTAAGGCAAGCAAAATGGCAGCAATTAATTATAATAAATAGATTAGCAAGTCCGACAACTATGAGCAAATGCAAAATATTCAAAACAGTTTATGTCTAGTGTTTAATTTATGGAATAAATTATATTCAAGGCTTCTAAACATTTAAAAATCCTCTATGCACAAACATGCAACTTACAGTTTCACAATATGAACAATACAAACTTAGATAGAATGCAATACACCATATATATTGGCTAACCATAATATGTACCTGATATCCATGATCAATGTAGGCATCAGCTTTTGTTGTGATGAAGTGAAATGAGCAATGATTTATGGGTATAAATATAACATTTATCTACAGTTTTCCCATGTAATAAGCAATTTTCCTTCCTTATTGGCATGCAAAAAACAACATAGCTAAACTACAACCATTAATCCACACAAACATGTTAAGGCGTATATCAAGTGACATAATAATCACATTGCCACCTGTCTTATGCAAAATCATTTCCATCGATCCCAATCCGAGCACCATAAGAAACTTTACATCTAACAACATGGCAAAAATTTTACCAAAGCAACAGATTTCCAAATTTAAAACTGCTTGCATGATAGAAACTTAGAGCCAAGAATGAAATGCACCAAAAGTCAAAACCTATCAAATTCCACCCATTACCATATCCTGTCATGCACACTATGAGCTAAATGTTCACTGGCATTCTCTAATCTTGATGAACAAATCATAATAATACAGCTCACAAAAATTTCCATTCCTGATATTTTTCAGAAAAAATACTGCTTGAATGAAGGAATATGTTACACACTGAGAATTCATACAAAAATAAGCATTTTCAATATCCGTTAATTAATAAATTACAAATGTATCGATGTGCAACTGGCACTCTGGTAATTTCCTTGAAATGCTATTAGTAATTCTTTTTATCATTCATGTCACATGATAAATTTAGTTTATTCCTACAAGGATAAAAGAAAGGGAAGGATGATGAGCAAAAATATTGGTCCTAAATAGAACTCAGTTAATGAGCGACTTTTCGCATATGAGTGAAGAGGAGAGGGCAATTCCCGGATTCATTGCATGCCCACTACTGCATTTTGTCTCATGTACTCATTCCACTAGCATCTTAGCATCACTAGGGATCACGTATTTTTCTAAACTTGTGTTCAAACATGTTATTAGTGTTTTCTTTTTGTTCATAGATTACAAATTGACCCCCAAGAAAAATCCATAAGAATAAGCCCATAAGAGAATAAAGATATAAAACAACAAGTATTTAAAAGGGGCCCTGTGTGATTTGAGAAATTACAGAGAGGAACCATCATCCATGATGTTGTGCGACATGGTGAAGCACCAAGCTCTGAATCAAAGGCAGTAGAGAACTTCAACAGGTATTTCAAAAAGCTAGTAGATTCTGACAGTTACCTGGCAAAACATGTTTTGGTGGAAAAAGGAAAATTTTCACCATTGAAAAGGTTCTTTTTTCGCATCATTATTCCATTTTTCATTTACAGCAGCCCAACTTAAAATTTTTTTATAGACAATAAAATTATTTTTGATTCAATATAGTTTTAATGTGATTAAGCAAGTTTCAATACTTTTTATTAATCAGGAATCACTGTTATATAAGTTGCGTTGAGGCAGTACAAATGATCACAGTTGCCAAATATTGTGCTTTTCATGTTTCATCATGTTCGGGTCAAAGTCATAGTCATTCTTCTTAATTTCCACTTATGCATGATGTTAATATTCTCCCTAAGGGGTTCTTACAATATATACACAATAAACTCCTAGTCATGTAATATATTCATGTCATAGCAAGAATGTTTTCCTGACAGACTGAGATTACAAATTTATGAAGTTCGCATTTCTGTCATTAATGGCACTTTGTACTGCCGTGCTATATTTAAATCCTTGGGTTAAACTGTTCACATTACTAAATTCTCTCACCTCTTTTCAGTGTATATTTACAAAATGAAGACAAAGTTTTTTATGTAGGCTGATATACCTGAGTAACTGATATAGAAAGTGAAATATTTTTATCTGGCACAAAGTGATTGATCCAAATAGCAGGAAAACTGAAAATGAAATTGTGTAAACATGGGGTTCCACATGCATTGGTAAAACCGAAGATTGTATGGGACATGATAAAAATGCTGCAGATTGCACTAAAATGTACATTCCAACAATGCAAACATGGGATTTTACGCCATTTTATTTCAATTCTATAGAAAACAGAGCAAACTGCTTTCCACCTTATTATGAGATATTAGTGACATTGGTGCATATTACATTAGGTTGCATTCAAGTAATAGTAACCAATCTGGGTATTCATTTATTCATATTCATTTACTTCCCAGAATTATTAATCATCAATGTGATAGCATATATTTACAAAATGATAGAACACAATTTAATATATGCATTTCTTACTTGCTTCAAATAACAATGTAATTTAAACATGTGGAAACTAGCCTCACATAGTGGAATGCAGGCACACTTATGTTTATTTTTTGAGAATTTCAATTTTATTGTAAAACTACAACATTTTAGAGTATTTAAAGATTATTAGTTTTGATTCATACTTATATCAAAAGGAACACAAATTCTTCCCATTTAACATTGTATAATTGGAGTTTTAAGGCTTTTAGGTTCACAAATCATATTTAAAAAATAATGGTCATGTAACCAGTGCAACTCTAATTAAGTTCTGCACTGTTTAGATTATTTAAATGGTGGCATTTTTTTGTATACATAAATAAAAAGGCTTAATGTTTAACTAAAAGCAAGTGCACCAAAATTTGCTTAAGAATTGGATCAGTTCAACATTGACTCAATATGAATTTACTCTTTAGATAACCTCATGCCAATTTAGAGAATAATCAAATAGGTTTCATGTAGAATTGTGTGGATATCTACATTTCTATGTTACTATATATTTCATATCTTCCCAGGAAGAACTGTATCTGGTATCTATTTACTGACTATATTTTTTGTTATGTGAATGAAAATGTATTTAATTTAAAATTCATCAAAGATAGAAAGCTATGAAAAATCATGTTACATCAGATTTAGAAGCCTAAATTTTCCAGGAACAAGTGAATACATCATTATAACTTAAATGTGCTGACATGCCATTATTATGTTTCTTTTTCTACTTACACAAAGGATAATCAACAGCATTATGTGGAAAATACAAGAGCATTGGTTCCACAATAAATGCTCATTCTTAACATCATCTATAACTGCCTATCAATGAGATTTGGCTCATTCTGATAAGGGAGGTCTATGTCAGTGGACCAGGAAATAAATTGGATTTGACACATCTAGAGGCATGATGGATTAGTTAAAAGCATAATAGAAGGAAAGATCCCAAGAAGAAAACCAATGGATAGGTGCTTAGGACAAATTAAGAAGGGCAAAAAAAAAGAGGGTGTGAAACATAACACTGAATAGAAAAAAAATGGTGGTTTGCAGTACATCAAATTTAGGATTGAAATAATGATGATGATGAGCATATGGAAAACTGCACAGAGAGTTAATCAATATGAATATGAAATTACTCATAAATGACAAAATCAGAAGTTTACGTATATTACCCATTAGAATTTATTATGGCAATGAAAAATAACCATTTTCCCATAAGATGCCTTCCAAAACTGTGTCTTTCTAGTAACAGTGATGTCATGAACAGAAAAATAAAGGTAAAATGAGTCATTTATTTTGGATTATGCAACCATTAGTAATCCATGTATATATATTTCACACAGAAAAATTGGATAAGGTTCCCAGCCAACATCACTAGCATTTCCTAGACAATGGAGTGAAGAGTAATTTATCTAGATAATATGAGGATATTAACAGAAACTTAACGAAGTCTGTGTCAATGACTTTCAAATACGTCAATGACATTAAAGAAATAGTGAAATTGACACCATTCATTTGTTAATAAAAGCCAAGGGGGTGTAAACCAGAATTTCTTTCCCAATAAGAGTAATAATGAAGCGAGCATTAAACAATTTCAGATTGACAAATAATTAACAAAACAAATCAGCCATTTTTCAATCAAAGCACACTTTCAATTTGCTAATAGCTGATTATGTGTAAAAATATGTGATTCAAGGAACACTACACAAAGTAAATAGCAGATTTAAAACAAAACAAACAACCGACAACCACTTCACCCTATTTGTCCATAAAACCAAATTTGTAGGCATGTGGCACCAAATATAAAAAAAACATCTTCCTATTTTATGGTATAGTACCACGCTCTGTAGCAATATAGTTCCACTTCAGGTAATTCTCTAACCTTTCATTTTGGTAGCCACATATTTATTTCCCATTGCTATATGACAAAAATTTCCAAAAAATATGGCCTAAATGAAGAAAACAAAAAATTTACTCTCTATAAAATATTGTGACTGTCACTGCAGCCGTAAGACAATGAATGGTACAAAACAAAATCCCCTAGCCATTTTGTAGACAGGTTACAAATTGTAATATTTGGAGAACCAAAGATTCCAACCTGAAGCAATTCCTTTTCTAAAATTAAGCACTATATCACACAACATAGAGCTCTATGCATCACACAATATAAAGCTCCAAGCATGTTTATACTATAAAATTCATCAGTCTTTTAATGAAGAACATGAACAGAGTCCTGAATAATATTTCCATTTTGTGAGAAGTATATTGAATCTCAAAGTTTTCCATATTCTGTAATGTATCTTTACACAACTCAACGTGGTCAAGTTCATGGATGTACAAAACAAAACTTTATTACCCATTTAGAAGGATAAAATACCCCATTTTGGAATTCTAACCCAAAAGCAATAGACCCTAACAAATGTTTGTTAGCTTAACGGAAGGCATGGAATAGTTTATAGCAAATTACAAAATAATGGTGCTCAAATACACCACACATGAATGACGTTTTAAGCAACAGCACATAGGCAAATTACTTCCAAGCTCTAAGGCATATCTTGAGAGTGCTAACAAGTTGTCTTTTTTAATCATAAGCATATGTTTGAATGGTCTAAGGCAACATCTTTAAAAGAATGTCAAATACTAATATGTTATGAAAAAATATTGAGTCTTAATCCACTACTTCGCCTCTTTAAAAGAAAATCTTGATGAATACATAAGCAAATAAGCATTACTAATATGAGAAATCTTTGATCCATGAAAATTCTAAGAATGCAGATAGCATAACATGCATTAAATTAAAGCACTAAGTATGAAACTAACCTTACAAGAATGCAGGAAACTGGAGTTGACAAGGGATGGTACTGAAAGGTGATTCTGAAATAATGTTTAAAAATAGGCAAAACAAAAAACTTACTAAAAATTATGCAATACACAAAAATCATGAAAAAGGCATTTAGTAAAAAAAACCGTACACATTTCCAATTCAAGTGAAAGACATGAAGATCCTAAAGTTACTCCCAAAAACATTACAAAAATGAATGCACTTAGTCTAATGAAAAAAAATTAAAGAAAAACTAAAGAAATTATAAGGGCAAAATAAATATATACGCAAGTCTTAGTAAGTTTTAGTATTTTACTTTTTAACAAGCATTCTATCTTCAACTAATTTGCTCAGATCTCTAATTGACATGCAGCAGCAAGGAGTACTGAGGAGCTGTACTCGGCTAATAAAAAAACACATCAAGTCATATCAGTCTCACCGGAGAATGGGAGAGGTTAGATCCCATATTAGGAGGCTGTTGTGGTTGCCTGTGGTTGGGAGTGGGAGAATGACCTGGACTAAGGCCCCCTGGTGGAACAGGGATGGGAGATGGTGGGGAACTGGAAGCTTGTCCGAACGAGAACCTTGCTCCCTGGTGTTGGCGGGGTGATGATGATAGGCCCCCACTCGTAGGGGACAAGGTTGTGGGACTTGTGCCTCCCTGAGGACTCTGAAAAATAGAGGAAGAAAGAGGCACCTGACAGTTGTTATGAAAATTTTTTGAAGCTTTTTGGCATTCTTTACAGGACAATCCTGATGACTTTGCACTTACTAATGTTTATACTTAGGTAGCTTACACTCAATTTGAGTGTGTGGTTATACTCTGATACATTACCATTCTTCTGAACATTGAATTCACTCAATATAATGACAGTAACTGGCATGAAGGTTTGAAAACAATGTTTCCATTACCGATCATTTCAGAATATAATTAAACCACTGCTATGTCATTAATTGAGTTAGATCAAAAAATAAAAAGCTAGATCGTTTCATGATATGACTAATTTGTCCATTTCTGGAAGACCATATATAAAATTCTCCTATGTGCAATTGGGCAATGTTTCCTTCACAGCAAGGATCTAATTTTCAGGTGCATTGGTATTTTTGTTTCAGGTTTGACTGCCTATAATATGATATATGATGCACTAAGCGTTATATTAATTAGGGATTTGTTACCATTACATCACTGTCATCTTAGAATCAACTAAAAAACTGTCTGAAACATATTTTCTTATCGCTTTACAGTTGTTTCAGAGTGAGTGTCTAGCCATGCTTTAATAATCATTATGTACAGGTAAGATACTCACTCAGCAAATGAATTGATAGAGATGAATATCTGTACCAATTAAATAACTATACATTAAATGTTCAAACTGCATAATCCAAGAGGGTCATATACATTAGAATAGTATAATTTATCCTCTACATTACCTACAGCAAAGGTTCATTACTTATATCCCTTAGTTTTTATTTTTGGTACGGCATATTTCATATGAGAAATAAGAAGTTGAACTCAACTCTCAGACAACTGATAAAAATATAAATTACACACAAACCACATCCAATCATCTAAAAATTAAATTATTTAAAATGACCTATAAGTCTGGAAAAAATAAAACTTTTCTTATACATTTGAAGATTAAAAATTACAAAAGCCAAAATATCCCTTCTCTTTTTAACATCGTTGAGTGGATTAACACCAATTTTCAAGTAATGAGAATACTGAGGAACCAGGTTACTACCTTGTTCAAAAAGTTCCCGGAATAACCACCGTGTGGCGCTCCCATCGTTCCGATTTGAGTTCTGTTGGTTTGTTAAATTGGTACATCTGTTGTTGATATTCCCTTTAAATCTTAGTGTCATAACTTGACATTTGCAAAAGTTACGTAGCCAAGAGTACATCTATCTCTGTGTGTGTTGGCGATTTTTTACAATTGCAGAAATGGATTTAAATTTGCAACAACGAACTTGTATTAAATTTTGCGTGAAAAACGGATTTAGTGGCGCACGGACGTTGGAAATGTTGGAAAAGTGTTTCGGCAACGATTCTCTAAAAAAAACGGTCGTTTATCAGTGGCACGAGCGGTTCAGAAGTGGTCGTGAGTCAATCGAAGATGATGAACGCAGTGGCAGACCATCGACATCGAAAGTCGGTGAAAAAATTGATAAAGTAAAAGAAATGTTGGTCAATAACCGCAAATTAACCATCAGAGAAATAGCGGAGGACTTGAACATTGCCTATGGATCCGCCCAAGACATTGTGGTTAATGATTTGGGTTTCCGTCGTGTAGCAGCAAAGTTGGTGCCAAAAGACCTCAATTTCATGCAAAAAAGAGACCGTGTTGACGTCGCAAAAGACATGATTTGCGAGGCTGAATCCGATCCCACATTCATCAAAAGGATCATTACTGGAGACGAGACGTGGGTTTATGAGTACGACACGCAATCCAGACATCAGGCAAGTGAATGGCGTTTACCAAATGAGCCGAGACCAGAAAAACCACGTCGTTTTCAGTCAAAAAAGAAGGCAATGCTGATGGTTTTCATGGATTACAACGGTGTAGTGCATCATGAATTTTTGCCAGAAGGCCAGACAGTAAACAAAGTGTATTATTTGGGCGTTATGAGACGTTTGCGTGAAGCAATTCGCCGAAAGAGACCAGAGACCGTCGCACAGTGCTATCATTATTCGTAATTTTTTGACGAAAAATGCAACAAATACCATCCAACAGCCACCAAATTCACCTGATTTGGCTCCCTGTGACTTCTTTCTGTTCAACCGAGTTAAAAAACCATTACGGGGAACGCGTTTTAGCAGCCGAGAGGAAGTAATGGAAAAATCGCAGGAAGCACTGATGGACATACTGAAAACCGAATATAAAAAATGTTTCGAGGATTGGATCAAGTGCTGGCATAAGTGTGTTGCAGTCGATGGGGATTACTTTGAAGGGGACAATATAGATTTAGATGAATAAACTTGTATTTTTAATTTTCTGAATTAATTCCGGGAACTTTTTGATCAAGGTAGTATTTCAGTTCTATTTCCAGCAAACCTGGATTCCGTAGCAATACGGAGAAAGAAATACGAAATAATAAAAAAATATATCCTTCAGATAGGTAATGTGATTTTTAATGCAAGTTAACCACGCATATACTGATAAGTTGTTATTTAGTAACTTATACACTACCTTACTTCATTTGAAAACTAAATGGGAATGACCTTAGCATCAATCTGTTATGAAAGGGATTTAAAATAACCTCCATTATTAATTTAACAATTTCAATAAAAGAAACGAGTAAATAAAGCTAAATCTAATCCCTCAAGTTATGTGACACATCATAAATAATATTTTATATTATTTAGTACCATTTGTAAGAGTTCCTTCAAAATTTTCTGCATGAAGACAAAGTACATACTCAATCACATCCACACAAAGTAGCCTTAATTCTTTAGTTCTTGCTTTCACCTTAGTAAACTAACACAAGCTCATACTAAATAATCCACTATACAAGACATTTTGTATTTCAACATGCTCATAGTTGTCCCAGCATCTCTATCTCATTTTTTTATATCATTTATGCCTCTGACGTACTACTCTCAACCAAAATCTAAAAATTCATATGGAATGAAAAAATAAGGGATTTACTTCTTCAGCAACAGACAAAATGTTTTTAATTTGCATTCAATTTAATCCATGTGCAACTAGACAAGTTTTTTGATTTTACGAGGTCTTTGAGATTATTATTAGGTAATCTACCGTTTAAGGTAGGTTTTTGGATGGACACAACTATCAAATAAACATTTTGTGACTCCCCTTCTATCAAACTAATCTATATCAGGTCCCTCTTCATCTCGGTGTACTTCTTTCCTCCCTTCATCCCATCCAACATCCCTATCCTGTTCCTGCCCTTACCTCGCTTGCCCAATATCCTCCCCTCTATTACCTTCTTCAACATTCCACTACCGCTCAATACGCCTTTCATCCATTTTTCCTGCCTCCATAGGATTTCTCTCAAAAAATCCCTCTCCTCACCCACCATTTCTAGTACTTCCTCATTTGTTTACCTTTCGGTCCATTTCACCTTCTCCATTCTTCTCCACATCCACATTTCAAAAGCCTCCAATCTACGTCTATCCTCCTGCTTCAGTGACCACGTTTCCGCGCCGTACATAGCTACGCTCCATATCAGAGTTTTTACGAGTCTTGTCATAATATCCCTACTCAATGTCCCCGTCATCAACTCCCTCCTCCTGGAGAAAGCCTCCTTGCCTAGCGCAATTCTTCTCCTTACGTCCCTACCACTTTGACCGTATTGGTCCAAAACACTTCCGAGATATGTAAACTGCTCTACCTGCTCTATTCTTTCCCCGCCTATTTTAATATTTAGCTTAGCCTTTTTCTTTCTGGAAAATTGCATAACCTTTGTTTTATTAATATTGATTCTCATCCCATATTTATTGCACTGAACCTCCAATTCACTCAGCAATGCTTGCAACCCCTTGGCTGACTGAGCAACTAATGCTTGGTCATCAGCAAACCTAACCGATTTTATGAATTCCCCTCTGACTTTCATTCCTACCTCCAGTTCTTCCCATGCCTCTTTAATCATTCCCTCCACATATACGTTGAACAGCACCGGTGACAATGGGCAACCCTGCCTTACCCCTCTTCCTAACACTGCCCATCCGGACTCTCCGTTCCCCACTCGCACCTGAGCAGTCTGAGACATGTACAGGTTGTGGATCAGTCTCCTGTCCCTCCAATCCATTCCTATTTTTTGCAATACACGCATTAATTTTTCCCAATTCCAGACATGCCAACTTTCAAAAATGAAAAATCGGGAGATTTTTAGAAGTGTATCACGAAGTAATCACTTTTAATTACCACAATATTTGCATGGCACCTTAATCCCTTTATGACACTTTGCCAATTTTTAATGAATGTCACACTTTATTAACATGTTAAGCTAAGTACACAATTTGAACAGTTCATCAAGAACGTAAGAAGGAAAAATCGGGAGTCTCCCGCTTAAATTGGGAGAGTTGGCATGTCTGCAATTCACTCTATCAAACGCTTTTTCAAAATCTACAAAACAGGCAAAAACATCCTGGTTGTATTCTATATTCCTCTCAATTAGTGATCTCATTACTGCAATGGCATCCCGCGTACCTCTTCCCTTCCTAAACCCAAACTGATCATCCCCTAAGTAATCATTTGCCTTACTCTCTATCCTTTTGTTGATGATCCTGAGAATAACTTTAGCTGCGTGGGATATCAAACTTATTGTTCTGTAATCCTCACATGATGTATCCTTTACCTTTTTTGGAAAAGGAACTAACACCGATCTCACAAAATCTTGCGGCCAGATTCCTTCTTCATAGATACTACGAATCAGTCCATATAGGGCCTTCTTCCCACATTTTCCTAAACATTTCAGCAGTTCTACAGGTATGTTGTCCACCCCCACGGCCTTATTTGCTTTCATCTCCTTTAATGCCCTTTCTATTTCATCATCGAGTATGCCTGGACCTAAGCTATCTTCTTCTACGTCATGTTCCTTTTCTATGTCTAACCTTGTCGGCCTAAGCTCTTTGAGATACATTCCAAAAAATCTATATCAATTGTCAAGAACCATCAATCATTTTACCATTGAAATAAATATAAAAATGATTACTCAGTTAATTCACTTAAAGCTATGTTTTCTTGTAACTAATCCTGATACTAAGAGAGCATCAATTATTGGAGGTATCGACATGGAAATAGTAGGCACATCTATTCATTTTATTATTTATAAGTGTAACTGGATTGGATAACTAAAAAAATATTAAAGACATCAGTATTTTATCAACTGAATCCAAATACTCCTTTGGAAGAGGTTATCTCTTGGTAAATCCATTTTTACATTTTTGTATATTCACTCAAGGTGTTCTACTTGATTGAGGCAGGTTTTGGGTGGTCCCTAATGACTATTATGCTCTACAAATTACGTTAAGTCTTGTTTGCTCTACATTATTTCTTTTTTCATCTCTTTGTAACTTCTTCCTACCTTCATGCCATCTAAAAAGCTGACTCCCTTCCTTCCTCTTACCCAATTACCCAACTTTCTCCCCTCTTATCATAGTCTTCAATATACCAATTCCTTTCAATGTTTCCTCACCCTACTTTTTATGCTTTTTATAGGAGTTTTCCCTGCAACTTCCTCTCTTTGCGCACCCTATCTAAAACTTCAGGGTTACTCTTACTTTCTCCAAACTTATTTTCCCCATTCCTTGCCACACCCACATCACAAGAACCTTCAATCCATGAACATCCTCTGACCTCAAAGGACAGGTTTCACATCTGTAAGGAGCTATGGTTCAATTTAAAGCCTATCCTAATAATTTCTTCACCTCTTTCCTTCAGGATATCTATCATAATTTATCTTCAAATGCAATTCTTCTCCCAATTTCCCCATTAATATGCCCATATTCCTCTAAAATACTCTCGCAATTCATGAACTTTTTCATCTTCCATAGTTTATTCCCCTAGCATAATGCTTAACCTATTTTTCTTATTTCTAGAAAATTTCATTATTTTTTTCTTTAGTTAACCCTCATTCCATACCTATTACATTATTCCTGTAAAATATTCTATAATAATTGCAATATTATGGTTGTCTGACTCACTACTACTTGGGTCATCAGCAAACCTAACCTTGCCACTCACTTCTAACCAGCCCTTCCCAGCTACCCTTAACATAGTCTCAGGTTATATTTTGTAAGTGTCAGCGACAACAGGGGATCCTGTATTACTCTCCTGTCTATCACTGCCAACCTGATTCTCCTTCTGGTGCCCTTTAACTCATACAAATTTTGAATAAGTTGCCTATCCCTCCAGGAAACTACCATATTCTGAAGCTATTTCCATCACCTTTACCCAATCATGGTTTAATGTCTTCCCAAAATCAATTAAGCTCACATAACGAAAGACATCCTAATTATTTTCAATATTCTTTTCTACTCATGTTCTCATCAATGCAATGATGTCACATGTAACTGCTCTTTCTAATGTCAAACAGATCTTTACCTAGGAAGCTGTTTGCATTATTTTGTAGCCTTCTATTGATGAAACTCAGCAATACCTTTGCTGCAAGTGAAGTTAAATACGTTATTTAGTCCTCACATTTAGCTTATTTACACTTTTAAGGGGAACTGAGCAAAGGAAATCTGGCCAACTATATGGTATGTATACCTCATGGTATAGTAGATATACCTTACGGTTGGTACAGTTTTCCCTTTGATAAATTCTGACCATTTTCTCATCTTCTCATATACAGCTTCAACATTTCCTTGTATCTGAAATTTATCCATATTCTTGTCCAGATCTTTCTACGATAGTTCCTTTGACCTATTCATTTCTCATCTAAGTTATTTAACTTTCTGTACAATCTCGTACCTATTTCCATGTTAAAGTCCTTCCATATTCTTCTTTCACCCATCCTCATGATTATCTTTCCTGTGATACATGGAATCATAATTCTATTATTGCTTAATAATTCTCATTTCATTTGCTGGTCTATCTTGTGCTAGGGGCCCAACTATTCTCAGCCATTTTCATTCCACTTTGTCATTTAGGTGTTGCATTTATTTTTTCTTGGAACTCCTGCCTTTTTAACTCCCATTAAACCTTCAAGATTCCAAGAGAAGTTTAAGGAGCATTATCAGTTTGGATAAATTATTCATAAAATGATGAAGACTATTTTTAGATTAATTTAGGTTATGATAATATTAAATGGGAATTAAATGCATATATTCAATGAGAATTAAATACATATCTAAGTAGAATACTTACAGTACTGCTATATGGGGAGCTACTGTTGTGATCTTCGACATCGAGAGGTGTTGGAAGAGGAGAGGGAAAGTGGAAATTTGTGAGATCAGGTAAAGATCCAGTATTATTTCCACATGGTATTTGTAAGGTGCCTGGCTCTTGCTGCGACGAGGTTGGGTAGATACTGGAATCCAATATCCAACTTTATTGATGAAAATCAACATAAAAATTTCAACTTTTGCAAACTGTTATGTAAATTCCTTGCTGTGTACCTGTTGGAACTTTGAAAAGTTACCAAAGAAAATTCCACAGCATCACTGTTCATTTCATTTTGTAATTTGAAGAAATTAAAAATTTTTTTTTGTGAATGATAAACATAAATATCCATCACACAGGTAAAGCTCTCTTGAACAGAAAAATAATATTGATACAACAAAAAAAAACTTAATGCATTAAAGTCAAACTTGATACTACTTATACCAAATATGAAAACCTAAGTAGAACTGATGTTGGCGAACAAAAAAACTGTAATTTGTTAAAAGAACTTGGAAACTACTTCTCCGATAAATAAATTAGAAGGCATAAGTTACATTCATTTTGATAGAGAAATGGGTACTTCAAAGAGTCACATTACTAGATTTGGTAAAAATCTTTAACAGGGATTAGTGAAAGCTGAAATTCATTATAATAATACTTATTTTCCATAAAATTTGAAAAAATGCTAATATAAAGCACAAGAAATATTAATAATTAACACTGGTAGTAATAATATAATATTCGAATCAAGTAAAACAGATACAAAGTACAGTAAAAGTACAAACATATGCCACACTGGACGTATACTATATATTAATATTGAAAAAAGTAAGTGGCAAAGGACTCAATGTATTTTTTAATGAATTAAAAATCTTAATTAATTACGTAGTCATTATTTTTATCCAGGTATTCTACTTCATAAAGATAGGTATTGGACAGTCCTTGATGACTATTTACTAATGTGACCCCAGTACAATAATAAATGAAATTAATTAATCCACTTCCAATCTCTAAAATGTTTACAAAAGAATAGAATAACACAATATTGGTAGTTGCAACAATTTTATGTACATGCTATTTGCTTCTTCTGGATAACCTCTCTTGGAAAATTATTTTTAAGTAAAATATGTTGAAATATTAACATAATACAGGTATTATTACATAATGCTGGATACGGTCCTGTGTGTTTCAACAAGAAACCACTTTTATTGAAATTAAGTGCAATTCACAAGCAAGGTACATAATAACAAATTGCTACCTTAAAAATGATGAATCATGAATGATGATCATGAGATGAGACAAGAAGTCTACTTCATTAATGTTGAGCTTTGAGATTATACTCATAAATTGGCTGTTTAATGTATTTTTAATGAATAAAATGAGACTACAGTTGGATTAAAAATGACAGAACCTTGGAAATGACGACAATTATAAAACTTTGACAAGTGCAAATGTGGTCTCAACTATTGTACATCTTAAGTATAACACAGATTCCATGGTGTATGGGACCAGAGAAAAGCATGCCAAGGGGCTGAAAAACAAGGCAAAAAAGGCAAGTTTTGGCCATTATACAAGAAAAACTCTTTGTGTTTAATCTTATGAAAATTTCACCAAAAACCCAGAAAGCTATGAAAATAGAAGAGTGCTTGACTATTGAATTAATATAGACTTCTTCAAGAGATATTGATGCATTCACAAAATTCACATCACAGACCCCAGACTTCATTTTTGCGGAGAGAGATAGATGAATGACCACATGTGGTCATTCATCTATCTCTCATCATCTCTCATTCATCACAGGTCACATGAATGACCAAATGTGCATTTGATTTGTTTTTCATGCTCTTTGCATCATTTACTGTTAAAAGCAATTTGTAAGTAAAATAAATGTAAATGCATATGTATCGAGTAGTTAGCGCACACATGAAGCTTTATGAATCTGTACAATACTTGATTCTATAACAAAATTTACCAAATAAACATACTCTCGAAGTCCATGGTTCTATCATTTTGAATCCAATAGTAGGTGTGAATGAACATTTGGAATTTCAACCATCTACTCCAAATTCTTGAAAATCATAACTTTTCCCGAGCTACTTAAGATATCAATTGAATGAGAAGAATGTTTTACCATGGCTCTCTACCAAATGCTAACCTGTGAAAGCTTCGATATTTGATTAGCATACCAGATCACTAATTCAACTCAATGTTCAAAACTTTGATTCATTTCCATTCATTTCAAATATCACTCATTTTAATTAGCATATGGTGTATTTCCGATTCTGCTGAGAAATATTCCAACAAGGAGGCTCATAATTGGGCTTAACAAATTCATTACTGCAATGATACTAATAAATGAGCTAAAACAACCTTTTCTCTTGGCAAGGGCACTCAATGATGCATTTTAGCCGAACTTTACCAGTACTCCTTTCTTAATTTTCTGGTTTCCATTTAAAAATTGTGGTGTCTTGGGAAAATGACATAACTAAGGAATTATGGTAAAAGTTTAGTGCTGTCTATTCAGAAAGTATTTCAAACTGAAGTCCTTAAGTGCAGTTCTAAACAGCCATTGGATCACCATAACAGCCATGTGATGGTGATCCATTACTGAATGGGAAAGAGAGCAGGAAAATATCTCTACTTGATTTACTTGCTATCCAACTATTCCAACTACTCAAACTGTTCATCAGAGAATGCTAACTCAGTAGGGGAGAATAATGACAGACTTATGTTAAAATATTTCCACAAACAACAGAGAAACTTAAAATTTTGACTAAAGAGATCAACGATTTATAGCAATAATGCATGCTTAAAAAAGTAATGTTAAAATACAGGTTTGCAAGAGATTTCCAATGTACTGAAAAACTGAATTAACTAACAAGTACCTACTTAATTCAAATTGTTGACTCAAAAAAAATTTTTAATTTCATTTCTTAAAATTCTCTTCACTGATTAAATTTATTTTTTTAATATATTCTACTGTTTCAGGCTTCACTTCGTGGAAGTATTTAATATCCATACCAAAAAAAAAGAAAGATTTGTACTTTTCCACAGATTTCACAGATTAAATCTGTGGAAAAGTACAAATCTTTCTTTTTTTTTGGTATGGTTATTTTTTTAATATTATTTATTTTCATTTTAATTTTCAATTTTTTCCTAGTTGGAACCATATTCTCTAGCTTTTCTATGTCTTATTCCAGATAACTGGGAATTCTATATAAATTAATAAGAAAATAAACAGACCTTATTAACAACTTTGCCTGGTAACCGAACCTTTACTTAAAGAGGATATAACTACATAAGTTTTATTCAATTTGGATTCAAATCAATCCTGCTTATTCAATTTGAGTTTTGATTTGAAGGAGAATAAATGATTTGCAGGTTCCTATGTTAAGCTTAACTTTTTTCAATGCACCATTGCATCTATGTGCACATGCATAGAAATAAAAAATAACTCATTGGGTCTTACTTGATGCCTGGCACTCTAGGAACATCACAACAGGATCTGGGTCGCCCACCTCCATCACACAGCTGTGAAGACAAAGCTGAGGATAGCAACAGGTTTCGGCCACCACCACCTGGATCACAGGGTCCTGTTGGCCCTCCACCCTCAACCCCTCCACTACTTCCACTAAAGCCACCAAGATATTGACCATCCATTGCTGTAATAAAAACACAAAAATATGGAATAATAACACGACAATAGAAATGTCTTCATTTCACAAGACAAAGTCGGAGACTTGAACATTTAATGAAGTTAAAAATTATAAAAGCTCCTTTTAAGACCACAACATTTAACACTGATGATTAATTAAAACAATGCCATGAAGCAAACTACAAACAATATTGGGATGAATTCTAATCCAACTGTTGGGTTCCATGGAATGAACATACAGCATTATGGCTGCTGATGTAGAAGCCCTGTGTTTGTTATAAAGCATTGCACAATCTCGTCAATTCAATTGACAATCACAATAGGACACAGTTATGGATTTCTGTGTCAAATGTTTTATGTGTGATAGTATCCAGACTCTACTGGACCTTGAGATTTTAATTGATTTTTCAACAGATTACTTTTCAGATTCCAAGGATACATTTCCCAGTTCTGAAACAATATCAGCTATATCTCCTTCTGTTTATGTTTCCAAACCCAGATAATTTTTATCAGCACATAGCCCCCCCTTAACTTTCTAAATAATCAAGCATATTTTTCCTTGAGTTTAAAGAAGTTCCTCTATTCTTTGCGATGTCTTCTCCTGTACTGAAGTATCCCTGCCGTCTTCTCGGACAGCTTTCTTATCTATATGTTCAAATCTGTGGAGTGGGAACCAACCTCCTCTCCATACATAACCTCTTTCCATAAATGGTGATCGTTTTACTTCCCTCCAAGAATCAACCCAGTTAAGGCGCACATACTTGAATGATATTCACTTATTGTTCTTTCCTCCTGCAGGCCTGATCCATCCCCATGGTGCATATTACTATAAACAGGGTGGGAGGGGGCAGTGACCTAAATAAAAAGCACGTTCACCTCATCCATTGGAATTCCCAAAGCATAGACTTGGTATTTCATAACTTTGGGAACAAAGTGATTGTGGAACCAGTCTGTTGTGAAAATTTTGGTACACCATGTATTTGCCGAAAAGTACAGAGAATTCATTCATTACTTTCCTCAGAGCCTGGGGTTGTTTATATTTTCCCACAAGACTCTTGTGGTTACCATCTGTATCAGCACACAGAAGTGAAGAGACCCTTTCCCTTCACATGTTTTGTCCAGGAACATTTCATTTCTATTATATATATTTGATACAATTGTGAATCATAATCAGGCATTACAGCATGCAATGTTATCCTAAATGGACCAAAAGTGACATCATCAGCATTCATGACTTCACCAGACAATCTTACCACAAAAATTTGTCACATAATAGACCATCATATCCAGTAACTACTTGAAATGAAGTTTCCTACACATATTTGGTCAGTTTTTACGCTAAAAATTCCAATCAGTGCCAAATATACATTACAGAACTCAAAATGAATATGCATAAGCTTCGGTAGTTACCAAGGTACAAAGGTGTATCAAAAAAATAACAAGAATTTTTTCATCTCGTGGGCTTGGAGAGTCTGATTGTCAAACTTTTTTTTATTATGTTAGTATACATGCCCCTGAATTATGATAAAACTTTCAGCTGTTTTCATTGTGGCCTTGGTCTGTGACAGCCACTAAGGTTAGATGTGTTTTATGAGTTCAGCGATTCTCTTTGTTAAAAGAAATGGATCAGAGAATTTGTATCAAATTTTATGTAAAAAATGAAATAAAGTGTAACAAAGTGTGTGAAATGTTAACCAAGGCCTATGGTGAGTTTGCTATGAGTATATCAAGAGTTTATAAATGGTATAAGCATTTCCAAGAAGGCCATGAAGACCTTGAAGATGAACGCCCTGGATGCCCCAGCACATCAACAATCGATGAAAACGTGGAAAAAGTGAAAGAAATAGTTATGAACGATCGCCGAATCACAATTAGAGAGGTTGCTGATGATGTTGGCATATTGATTGGATCATGTCATGACATTTTTTCCAATTTTTTAGGTATTAAATGCGTGGCAACAAAATTCGTTCCAAAATTGTTGAATTTTGAACAAAAAGAGTGGCGAATGGAAAGTGCTCAGGAGTCACTAAATGAAGTAAACGAGGATGCAGAATTACTGAAACGTATTATAACAGGTGACGAAACATGGGTTTATAAATATGACGTTGAAACTAAGGCTCAATCATCCCATTCTGGCTCGCCAAGACCAAAAAAGGCTCAACAAGTGCGGTCGAACATGAAGGTTATGCTCACTGGGTTCTTCGATTTTAATGGCATAGTGCATCATGAATTCCTGCCGCCAGGTCAAATAGTCAATAAGAAGTACTACCTACAAGTTCACGCCGTTTGTGTGAAGCAATCTGAAAAAACCACCTGGATCTGTGGAAAAACAATTCATGGCTTTTGCACCACAATAATGCACCAGCTCACACTTCATTGCTTGTCCGTGAATTTTTGGCCAAAACAATACTGTAACGATGCCCCAGCTTCCATATTCGACAGATATGGCTCCGTGTGACTTGTTCACTTATCCAAAAATTAAGAGAACCTTGAAGGGCCGTCACTTAACAGCTGTAGATGATATTAAAAGCACATCGCTGAAAGAACTAAAGGCTATCTCAAAGATCGAGTTTGAGAAGTGTTTCGGGGATTGGAAGAGGCGCTGGCACAAGTGCATAATCTCCAATGGGGACTATTTTGAAGGTGACAACATCAATGTATAAGAATAAATAAATATTTTGTCTGAAAAATTGAAATTCTCATTATTTTTTTAACACACCTCGTATTACTGACCATATACGGTAAACAAACATGCCACAACTATATAAAGTGATGCATTTAATGAACTAGTGAATTATATGCTTCATGTAGCATACCAGGAATTCATAATTTACAATAATATCACACAGTCATAAATTATTTGTATCCATTTCTAGAGAGACAATACATTTTTTGGCAAAGTACTACAGAATAGCCATCTCATGATCGCATAGGATATCACCCATACTACAAATACTTTGGTTCACTCATTAAAATTTCCAGGAAGAATTTTTAAATATCTCCATAGAAGTATGTTAATTTTAATTATTTCAATTATTGAACACTCTGAGAAACTAACTATTTTTGGTTAATCTTCCCTTCATCATTAATTAGTATAATTAGTGTTGTCAACAACTCAAACTCAGTAAACAATTCAAGTCATACCTAAAAACTGTGAGTCTGCCAGTAGCAATTTTTCTAATCGACATGTGACAACACAAAATTGTACAGTTCTATTTTTACCACAAATAAAAAAACTCCTAAATGGTACAACACAAACTCAATTAAAAAACTTAAGGATTAAAATCTCAGGGTATTAATTAGTGGCTATATATTAAATAGCTGGTTATTATGCAATATGCTTAATTTGGCACACACTGTCTATCTAACGAAGCAGCCATCCACAATTACAAATATGGAAAAATTAATAAAAAAACGGAATAAGTTTCCTGAAATAACCTAAAATCAGGCTAATTGACTTTGCCTAACATGAAAGGGAAGAGCATGAAGGGTATCCATATAAGAAGACCCAAAACCATTCATTACATGACTTTAATGTACAAATACTATGTCTCCATAATATAGTAAAAAAGTCCTCCACCTCTTTTCATTGGAAATTATTTTAATTATTTAGTGTTATGTTTAATGTGGTATCAAAATATTTTAAAGAAGGGATCAATTTAGTGTAGAGGCTAGTGTGTTGACTTCTCATCATGAGAGACTTGGAATGCTATGCCAAGAGGACTTTAAGTGAGGTAAACCATCTTTCGGATGCCAGGGTGTTGTTCATTAAGAATAATCTAATAATGATTCTGGGTTTCTCTCCACCCTTTCCCCATTCGCTGGAAATACTATCTCTAACAAATTGCCCACCTATCTCTTCTGGCGCAAATTACTTCGGCAATCGATCGATCCTGTAATAACTAATGCTGCTATATTTTAAAGATCGAATCTATTAAAACCGTGGCTATATACGACTAAATCAATTCCCGACACCTTTAAAGACTATTCCGTGATATTTTTTTGACCATATAACAAACGACAAATGGCTGATTCCTTTCTAAGATCTTAAAAATATTCGAATTTTTCAAATAAAATAGTAAAAAATTTGTCATTTATCGCAATGAATATCACCTGATCAGCGTCAGATTACGTCAAAATGGTAATGGTTCACATGAAAGAAAACATTTTATGTTTTTCGCCAAGAGAATTTTCCTTCGGCTCGTCTGGTAGTAAAATTTACGGAGTTAACGGACAATTTTAAGTATCCGTGCCTCAAATTCCAAGAAACTGCGGGCGACGCCGCAAAGGTAACTTTTAACGGAGTCATTCGCTACTATGCATTTCAATGCAACAATCTCAGGGTGTAAAAATCATTCGCCTTGACCTCAAAAAGTTTTAGCGGCCAGGAAATCTGGCAGTTTGCGTGACGCTGGGGATGACCACCAGGATTTGAACTCGAGACTATCCGGCCAGCAGTAGGCAAACACCCTCCCTGCCACGTATTTGTTTTTAAAACAACCGGCGAGGATCATCACTGAAATGAACAAAAAGTATTGTATACCTACCAATCGGAAGGAATTTATATCGTCTCATAGGAAAACAGAACAATCAATTTTTTGAATATGTCTTGTACTCATTCCGAACGACTGTTCGCCCGCCTGTAATTACCGTCCAAAACGGCGTTCAAATGGAAGCAAGAAAGAAATAAAAAGAATTTTATCCGCAAGGGAGTCCTGGCAAGTTCTTCAGCAAACAACCTAGGGGTCAAAAATGCTGACGTTTTAGTTTTGGTCCCATGGGAATCGGATCACCCAAGAGGAATGAGTACCATCAAAATATCTGCTGACTCCACGCAAATGACAAATGGCCGTGCTATTGAACAATTAAGTTTGGAACTTAAGTGAAACAACATATCATTCCTACGAGGACACCGCTACGTGATAACAATAACGCAGTAATGTGCATTTCTCTAACCATAGTTAGGTAATATCAGTAAAGACCATTTATATTTGCCAGAGACTGAGAATAGATCCATTATTTAAAAAGAATTAAAAAATCGGCACCTGCATACAAATCTGAACCTTCACGATAACATGAGTTGAAGTATGTAAACAGTTTCGGCGGAAATCGAATTGAATCGTTTCAGAATTACTTTGCGAACGTAAGGGAAATAAATGAACTAATAAAAGTCAATTCTTAAACTCATGATTGTTACAATTAAAAAATAGGAAAAGAGACAAAAATTAACGCACAAAAAGGTGCACGAAAGCCATTGGAAGATATCACGTTAAATACCAACCCCTCCGTGGAGATCCCTGGCCGAGGTGCAGCGTGTCGATTCCAGCGTTACTTCCTCCTTGGCCACTGCCACCCGCCCCACTCATTGCACTGTGGTGCAGAGCAGAGTCCGAGTTGGTCCGTCTCCAAGAAGTGTCCGAGGCAGGGGGAGGAGAGAGGTAAGCTGCACTGCCGTACGGGGAGGTGTCGATTCGGTTGCCCCCACCAGGACGCGAGCCTCTCATGGGCCCCACGCCCATACTCCTCCCCCGCTCTTGCCCCACTTGATTCGTAGTACGGCCCTGCGAACCACCTCCGCTGGATCCCCCCTCTCTCCTCGAGGCCGCCGGGGACGGCGCTCCCCCGCTTGGGGATGAGCCGGCTCCTGCTGCTCCCCCGCCATCTCCGGATATCCCACCGACAGCACCTTCCGCATTTATCTCCTCCAAGTTCGTGAGGGCTCCCTGAAATCAACCAACATCATCATCCGTTAGAAATATTTAAAACTGGCCCGTCGTGACCAATTTCGGTTTATTTAAGGACTCATTGGCATCTTGGTTTGCAGAAAATTGTTTCTTAGACGGTGGACTAGCTAACACGGCTTAACTACCAGCATCAACAACACACAGAGACATATACATATACTACAGATTTACTTCTAACAAGGGAATTAAAGCTAACAGATTTTAAATTCCTTTGCTACCATCTACCTTGTTTTTACTCCACTCCACTATTCTAGCGGCGTCTATTTTATTTCCCCTAACCTATACACAATGGTACAAAGACGACCTTTCCAAAACTAAAAAGATTCCAAAATGGAAAATTTAATTGAATCAAACTCTACAATTTTCAATTATAGGTATATTACATGAATGAAGAATTAATGCAAATGAGAGTCCAGCAATACACAAGGACGGTTGTCATCGTGAAACCTGGAATGCCTCAGCATACGATCGTATGCATGGCTTGCATAAAACCTATCTGAAAAGTATCGGAAAAATAGATTTATTTCAGATATTGCTACAATGCCTCAAACGTCTTCCAAATGCACCCATTGAGCGTCGACACACTTTTGCCAACGGCTTTTCCACGACTTGAAGGCTCCCTGGTAGGCGTATTCCGAAAGGAGGTCCTTAAGGAGACGCAATCAAACTTCTTTCACGGCACTTCGGGCCCCATGGTGATGTCTTTTGGGGGTAAAATTCACTTCTGAGAAAAGGAAATGGCCCAAGTCGGGGCGAAGTCGGGACTGTATGGGGGTTGGGGAATCGTCGCGATGTCGTTGCAGGTCTTCGCAAACACACTCTAGACTCTGCTCTTGGTCGACCGTCAAGACCTTTGGGGCGAGTTTAGCGCAAATCTTTCGCATTGCCAAATTTTCAGTGATCATGGTGTGCACCGTCATATTATCAATACCAATACGATCTGCAATCATGCGCACACTTAACCGAAGGTGTGAATTCTGCACTTCACGCATACGTCATGAAAAAATTGTTACCAATACTTTTTATAAAACCTTGTAAATGTTAGAGGCCTTTTATATTAAACCTTCTCGCCATTGAAATAAATAGATCATGCAATTACAAAAAATACTCGATGAATACCACGGAAAATCATGATTACGGGAAGTCGTTCGATTTGATACAATGGCATTTCTTATACTTAATAAATGTGGCTCACTGACATGCACGTGAAAAAGTAAACCATCGTACATGCAATACGTTAATACAACAAATAGAAGGCATTTAAGAAAATTAGATTATATACATGACAACATATTTCCGCCGGAGGAAGATTTCCATGCACATCGTCCGACTCGGCGTTCGAACCTATGAGCATTTTATTAATGACCAAAGGTACCAGAGCATTAGCTGAGTCCCATGTGCCGAACTTACCCACCCAACGATGAGACAAGAAAAATAAACCTTAAATAAAATATATAACAAAGAAATGTTTACACTGACTTTTAATAATAAAACCACTTTACTTTTCCACATAAACTTTTTTAATTTTTACTACCTAGGTTTCGTTATAACATAACATCATCAGGTAATATTAAATCACATCAGGTAAATTAATTAACCTGATGATGTTATGTTATAACGAAACCTAGGTAGTAAAAATTAAAAAAGTTTATGTGGAAAAGTAAAGTGGTTTTATTATTAAAAGTCAGTATGAAGATTTTCCACCAAGTTACGCCAGAAACTGTTTTATTTATGAAATGTTTACACTCAATTTCATATGCCCGTTTCTTTTCCTCTGCCACCTGTAGTTTCTCAGAAATATCAAGTATTGGTGAAATGTTCACTCTTGGGTGAAGGTCTGAGGGTGCCCAGAAACAGCACCCGGAATCAAACCCGGTCCTTCCTACCAGTAGCCCAGCACTATTTCCACTGAGCTACCATGACGTCATGCAAGTCTAAAATTAAACCATCATGATAATATCATCATATTCAAGGTGTGCTCAAAAGACTGTGACGCCTCGACTTAACTCTACTTCGGCATTATCATATGCCCTAATGCTGACACCAAAGACCTGATAAAAACCAGTTCTTCCCAGTTTCTTTCTCTTCCTAAAATCAGTTTATCCTAAGCGTTCGACTGCGTTGATAATCAAAACCATACTGACTCGATTTCTTTACTCCTACTTCCTCCCCTTTGACTTTTTAGCCTCCCCGACAGGCGATTAGTTCGCCTAGTGACGGGCAGGGCAACACTCATTTGTCACAAGCTGTATCTGTTTCACGCCAGAACATTTCCTTCTAAATGTCCATGAGAAATTAGATCCCTCCTCCGACTACTGGGAAAATTACGAGACGCTTGAATGAAATTCCCAGGTCTACATAATTGACAACCTTCAGAAGTAACAACCAACTTCTAAACAGGAAAACAATACATTTAAGATTCCATTGATACACACATGGATAATACTAGCCAACCAAAAAAGAGACCATTTCTACAAATTCTTGCAATGTCAACGAACTTAAACGCTACGAGAATGGGGAAAGGGTCCACGCAATTCTTTCCGCTCGGAAGTCATAAAACGCTGGGATGGCCGTGGTCAGAATCCCTTTGAAATTACACAACACTTTTTTTGCGATCGTTAATGACACAAAAATGACGATTAACGTGGATGTTTTCAAAGATTTCGCATTCAATGTTTCAAGCACCAAACAGATGTGATCCTCACGTTACATCAATCTGATAATACATCTCCTCTCCCAAGTATAAGAAAAAGAAGTGCTGTGGCCTTCCCCTTGCCGCCCCAACCACTGCCGAGAGCCCTAAGGAATTAATGAACGACCACAAAACACGCGAAGATGTTTACCACAACGAAAAAATTCGCCAACCCTACGGTTATCCCAGGAGAGTCCGGTTCTCGATTCTTGTGCGAGACCTCACATAAATGAGGATCTGACGAATTTGAAAGAAAGATAGAAGACGTACTAAGAAAGCCAAAGAACCCACCATTAAGCACTTGGCGTGGTTAATTCTGATGAGACGGAACTTTGAGTCAAGGAAGAGTTTCAAGAGTGAGTACTGAAGATACAAACTGGAATAGGTTTAAGGAATGCTAAGAGCGTTATGTTTCTCAATCTTTGGAAGACCGCTCGGCCCAATTCCACTTGTAGAAAAAAAATTAAATCTAACTATAGGATTGATCTCACACTAATTGACTGAACAAGCTTATTACTGAAGAATTCACCTCCCATCCAGTAGAATGGCTCAGCAATTGAAAATACTTCGCAAATTCGATACGAAATACTCTAATGGACCACTGATGGCATGTTTCAATTTGCCACACTATCTCAATTTAATTTGGAAGATACAAGAAATAAGCTAATAATAACAATTAAAATATGGTTCTCCAACTATATATATATATTTTTTAATTCCACAATAGTAGGCATGTTATCAGCACTCGCGTCACTGCTTCGTGGTCAGGGATTTGCGTAACACGAATTTTGAAACTAGAAACCAACGAGAATTTCAAAATCATAACACCGATCGAGTGTATTTTTTTAAATGATTATTATCCTAAGATACCAGCATACCAAAACATGTACATTGTTTTCCATGGCTTTTCAGTGTTTTTCCGGAATAAGCGTCCCTAAACTTTTCAGGCTCCTTATACCAATTCCGATACTTCTACATCTACATCTACATAAGTACCCTGCGAGCCACCAAAAAGGTGTGTGGCAGGGGGTGTAGCACCATGAGGGAAGGGTAAGGGTTGAGGGGGTTGGGAGTTAGGTGAGGAAAGGTGGGGGGAACCTGTAGGAAAAAAAATATATATACATATATATATGTATATATACACACATACATATACATACATACATACACACATGTATACACATCCTCGCGAAGTCCCTAACCTTATACCTATACTATACTTATACCTATACTACTTTCAAAGGCCACTACCGCTCCTAGTTATAGATCATTCCTACAATAAACCCTTCGTGTAAACATTTTGACAATAAAACATTTACTAACTCGTTAGCAAATCGTTGTATTTAATGTTTTTCTTAAATTTTTTTCGTCAAGATGAAATATCCCAGTTAAAAATCCATGGAGGTGCTGTCATTCAAGTATTTATTGAACATTTTCACTCCTGCCTACTTCAATCTCGAACTATTAGCTAAATCTAATAGAAGCATTTTGCTGTCAATGATAATATCCTGTTATAGGAATCTCTCCCCTTTTAACCCTCTCTGAAGTTGCCGAAAAAAAGTTGCCAACAATTGCTAAGACTAGCTTCGGTTCAAGAGGGCTAAATGACTGCGCAATTCACAAAATGCGGGAATATTTTGATAATGGTAATCCACCCACCCATTTTGCCATTAAAAATTTGCTAGATCCACCATAAAAAGATTATATGGCATTTCATTTCCGAAAACCTAATACATTTTATTATTTATTCGAATATTTAATTAAAGTAAACAAAATCCGATATCCTATTCGAATGCGTGGTAGTATTTCTATTACGAGTAGAATATAATGCGCCGAAGTCAAGCCACGATTAGTAAACGTTAATGTTCCAGCGAAGTCTTATTCAAACAGCGGCAGACAATTCCATTTTTTTCATTTTCCATTTTCCAAACAGTTTTTCCATTCTTTTCATTATTCTGGTGATTCAACTAACTATAGAGGTGATCAGACAAAAAGCCTCATTACATGAGAATTCTAACTGAATTCGAAGTGGAATCTCGTACAATGCAACTACACTTGGCAGGGAATACAAATATCAACTTTTAAAAAGCGCGCTACATTATGACATGGTAACTTAGTGGGAGGGGCGTCCAGCTACTAATTAAAAAATATCTTATTCAAGCCATTAAATCCAAGATTTTCGAAAAAAAGAGCTCCTAGGAAACTGAGGTGGCATTGGGAAACCTGAATGTTTGGATTTCAAACCGCATAGGATATTGTATCTAGTGAGCTAGATTATTAACTAACAAACCGCCTTTCTTAACATTCGCCCCAGATATCATCAGAGAGAACGGGAGAGGAGTCGTTCGGCCGTCGCCGCATGAGCCGCAGTAATATCTGTTATGTCCTTCGATAGCTTCTGATTACATAATTTCCAAATTGTTAACCATTTAGATGCAAGTATTATGGCTAGTACCGACGCCTGGGTGGTGCGAATTCACCCCATGCCACACATCCTAGAGCTGACCCGCACGGTACTTTTTAGATCAAAAGAAGCGAAGAACCTCCACTTTCCTTGACAAGCATGTCGCCTTACCACAAGGTCACGTGAGGAACCGGAAAAGCTGTGACCACGCAACTCCTCGATTACCTCAGGGTGGACCGAAATTTTGAATGTATCGTTGCATAAAAAACCTGAACATCGGACCGTCGTACGAGAACATACACCGACTCGCGCAGTCTGTTAGGGAATTTTGACGGGAGGGAAAGCGAGTGTAACATTGCTAACTTGACAGTTGCTTGGGCGATATTATAAAGAGTAAATATTCGATACATTGACACCAAGCGAAAACACTTAAGGCAAATGACACAAGTGTACGGCAGGATAAGGCGATGAACACTACGAAACAGAGCTAACGTTACGGGAAAGGGTTAAAATAAATGTTAGATCCTTTTAGAGTTCAATTAGAGAAGGGCTACCAGTAATTATCAAAATATCAACGCTCAGTCGATGCGACCTTAGTTTTTCCAGCGGCTATAATTTATTTGGGACGGGTTGACGTCATCGACCATTACGCTCAAGAATGCCGCCGATGGCAGTGCGACGAGCAATCTCCTTGCCTTCCACACGAGATATATAGAATCAAGAATGTTTGAAGGGGTTTGCGGAAGGGCGAAACCGAGAAGGAAATTAATGCCACGCGAGGGATGGAGTAACGGAGGAAGACCAATGTGCATGAGCTGGAAAAACTGGTCGCTACCCACATGGCGCAGGAAACCAACATAGAAAAACACCACAACCTGTTTCAGTTGCTTCCCAGTGCGGCTGGGGCTACCGTGCCAGGAGGAAAATGAAATTATCGACCACAGGTCGTCTTTAGCTAGCGCTATTTTTCTACAAGTCTACTCTTTAAGCCTTCAGCTTGAAGAATGTTGCGTTTTTTCGTTTTCTGAACGAATTAGTCTTCCCAGGCAACTTTGAAGGCATGCCACAAGGCATAGTTGGATTTTTCTCAGGTCATACAAGTGAAACGAAATGTTCTGCGAGACTTTTCGTGGATTCTCGAGTAACGAAGGTTTTGGTTAATTTGATCAAGATGAACATATCTGGAGAACGATCTCGGGAGGAAATGTGGAGTAAATACACCGAATCAAACGCTAACAACTATCGGCAAGAGCAAAGATGCAATTTTATATGATATTAAAGACTGAAGATAACGAACCATATGGTCAACCAATCACGACTTTAGGCAGAAATTACAGGCATATGAAACAGCAGTAATAGGCTTGATTAAACTACGGATAAAAAAATCATCACTTCGCAACGGCGTATTATTGAATGTTGGTTTCAGGAGTAATTATTATGAGCGGTTATTCTCGCTGATTTGAACGATTCCCTTTCGCAGTTTTCCAACAAACCTGCTTTGAATTCTATTCCCTATTCCTCAGGGGTTTATCGACAGAAGAATATCGACACACGGAAATATCTTCCACTATATCTATAATATGCAAGTAGAGAACAAATTGAATCAGACACCCTCCGGTAATTCAAATCATTCAATCGCTCCTATTGGCACTGTAAGGTTATATCACAATCGGAAAGAATGGGATGGTCGCAATGAACCTCACTTAACATTCAGGAGCATACAGATACGAAATAATTTTATTCAGGTGCCTCAAACTTCATAGCACACTAACTTCGAGGGAAATTGTAATCACTGGAAGAAAAATTATAATAATATATCTTATGATATATGAAACGAAACTTGCATGGCCGATTGAAATTAATATTAAAAAAACACCTACGTGCCCTAACGACAGTAATTTAATGACCTTGTCCTGGATGACATTTTGAGTAAACTTCGTCAAGGAGGGAAGTAATCGACCTCATCTTAAAAATCACGCAAGGTGCTAAAAAATCAAGGACGGTGAATTCACATCATCACAACCGACGTGCCTAATGGCCAACAAAAATCCGATAACGGGGAGTTTAAGCTTAAGCAATTTTAGCTGATGCTAAAATAGGCTTTTAGCATTCAAACGGTCAAAAATGACTAAAAGGTACAATTTTGGAAAAGGCAAAGGGAACCCACAGCGAACGTATTACAGAGAACAACTACCAACAAGCCGGAAAACCTGAGTTTTCAAATTAGAATTGAAAAGTGTGCGAATTTAGAATTACTAATCTAAGGAAAAAATAAATTGATCAGTAAATAACTATATATTCGGTTGAACGACAGTCCTTATAATCACATGAAACATTTATGTGCTTCAAATATCTACAATAATTTAACTCTTGTATGAAATTAAGTGGATCACGTTTCACTGGTTCAATTCTGTAAATTACTACGCTCACAAAACACAGAAAAAAAGCATTTCTGCAGCAATTAAGTTTAAGGAAATTTTTTCTTAACGCCACCACCACAGTAACCAATGGTCTTCTCGAGCGTTACAAAGAAAATGAAGATTCATGCGAATGGTTGCAGACTCAACGTGATGACTGATTCTATTAATGTCATCAAAGGTAGGGTATAGGTAGGGAATTAGACGCACTGTATGTGGCTCTTTCCACATTGATTGTCTTCTTTCATAAAATACTTCATATAAATTACGCACCTTCCCCAAAAGTTATCAGGAGTATTGAAATAACTGCGAAGAAATACAATGCAACTATTTTAGAGCATAAAATCATTTGCCTTGAATTCGAACCCGGATCCCTCAATATCCGGCCGAGTGCTGTAGCCAGCCAAGCTATCGAGGCATCCTCTTATACTCCGGGATTTTTGAGGGGTTTAAAGGGATAAGACACCTTGATAGCTTAGCTGCCTAAAGCACTCTGACATCGACTGATCCGGGTTCGAATCCCGAAGTTTTATTTATACTGGCCTCCCAACCAGAAGACAAGGTTCGGATCCCGGCCGTGGTAGGATTCTCAAGATATCCCGTTACGAATCTACATCTACATAAATACCCTGCGACCCACCAAAAAGATGTGTGGCAGGGGGGGATTTTGGGAATTTGATTGTTGATTTGGTTGTTGGGGATTGCGAATTTGAGTGTTAAGACGAGGGCAATTAAAGCAGACGACATCATAACATTCGAGCAGGTGATAATGGTCGCCCCTGTCTCACTCGTCTTCCAAACACTACACTGCCCATCCGGAAAGCAAATCAACAGCCACAATCAATTACAAGATTATATTATAGCCTGCTCGAATACCCCACTCACTCAACCACACTTTTGGGGATGGGAACGAAATGTTAACTAGCTTCGAGGGCTGATGGCATACTCCAGAAATCACTAAATTAGAGAATAAAAAAGAGTTACGGGTATTTAACAACGAAAAAACCCTGGAAACGATGAGCAAACTTCAAAACTGACCATTTCCTTTTCTATTTTTGAGTAATTGTCTATTATATAATTACAAATTGGCTCAAAATACTAATTCTACCGAAGCGACTGATTCCTCTAAACTTCAACAATAATTGCAAAAAAGCAACCTTTCAAAATACAGGTAGAAATGTTGCAAAAAAATTATTTACACGGTAAGCGAGAATTTCAGGTGCCATTCAACCATAAAACCAGCATTGCCATCAATTAGCAAACGGAGTGAGAATTCACATATGCAAGCACAGCTTTGCTTTGGTCAAAAAACATTATGACATTACAAATCAAACAAATACTGTCAAAACTGAAATAATCAAAATCAATAAAATAATGCAGACAGACTTCAACGCATGGTAAAGAATGAGCATGCGTTATTAGCAAGACCTCTCTCCGCCAAGCTGCAGAAAGATTTCGCAATTTTATGATTTTCCGGGCTAAACGATCAATACTTTTTAAAATTTCAATCAGAAGTGAAGATAAAATAAATAACGATCGGATAAGGTTCTTCAAATTTATGATTGCCGCCATAGATGTTTACACCATTTCGTCGTCACGGAATCTGCCATTCTCCCCAAAAATGCCATTATTCTACGATTTTCCAAGACATGATTTTCAACGTTAATGATTTCCCGTGATCAGTGGAAGGGAATCACAGCAAAATGAGCCAGGAATCCTGTCGTCTTCCTGGACGATGGCATTTATGACGTAGATACGAGTTGAAAAATGTTAAAAAAAAAACAAATCCACAAAAAACGAAAATAACGATGACTAGATGATTTATTACGTACAAGGGAAAGGTTGAAAAAATGTACTATTACGCAATGTGAAATTACTATTACCATCAATACACATGCAAAACAACAAAGTTACAACATTGCCACTTTACATTGCACATCTCCGTAAATTTTCCAAGTTAACCAAATTCTTTCACTCACGGGTTTGGCTTGCACAATACCATAACAAATCTTTGGGCATCAACCAATAGCGCGCATTTTTAACTCAACAAAAGACTTTCATTCTACAAAAAATACGTATAAGGGGTGAGTTCGATGAACTACGACCTGAGAAAAAGGAAGAATTTTTTCGTGCAACTGTCGAAAACTAGACTAATCACCAATCTGCCGCTCAATAATGGAATTTTTTACCAGATCGGAGAATACTTCTCAATTTTACATACCAATTTACCTTTTAAGTGTCCATTTCAACTATATACTATTAAAATTTTATTTCATTCGCTAAAGGAGTATCTTTCCTGCGGTCCAGGCCTTGCTCCACGGTAGTTTTTCCGATCTCCAAAATTGTGGAAACACCTTCGTGGAGTAAGATCTGGTGCTTTCCCGGCGTATTTGCTTCATGAAGGATTTTCGGGTTTTCCACCGGGTCAGGGGTTCCATGTTGGCCGACGTTTCGATGCACGAGTCGGGCATCGAAATGTCGGCCAACATGGAACCCCTGACCTGGTGGAAGACCCGAAAATCCTTCATGAACCTTCGTGGAATTAGTTTTTCGCCATTTCAAGCAGATAGGGGTAGGCGAACTGAATGTTTCAGCTTGCGACAGTTGCTGACGCACTACTGGAATCGAATCAATTAACTTGCACATGTAATATTACAATTACATGATAAACATTAATGCTAGGGTGTCAACATTCATGATCGACATTTCGCACGAAGTGAGAGTCCAAAATAAAACGGCATTAGATTCGAGAAGGAAATATAATTTCTAGTTGAAAAGATACTCTTTTTAAGAGCTTAACTGTGCAGTAGGAACGTCCCATACATTTAAGAAGCGACATGCCATCAACGTATTCATGTTAAATTGAATATGCTTCAAGTAGAAGCTTATTTTATATACAATGCATACCCTTCGTATATTACGGGTGAGGCAACATAACTTCCTTTTTTCAAATGCAGAACGCTTTCAAAAAAGAATGTTGCCGCACCCTGCGCATGATGATAAAAATATATAAATAAAAATGCACATTTATACGAATATTTATAAATAAAAATAGAGGAATGGCTAATGCTTTTAAGTTATTGAGGTCACCTGATGGGCCTCTTTTTAAGTTCCACAAGCCCTGGAAACCCCAGGCACGACTGCCGAGCAACCGACTTGTTTCAACATTTGCCGACCTTCCCGCCAAAGCCATCAACTTGAAAGGTTGGTCTCGTAGGTGAGTGTAGAACATGTGGTGTCAAGCTACTACAGAATGACAATTTCACCCATCCTGGGTATGAGGGAGACTGTTCCTTTCCTGAACAACCCGCTGTTTCATCTATTGTTCTGTATCCAGTTAACAGGTTTTTCGCTGAAAGCGTTCACAGACATCACCCAGGATTAGGCAACAGCAAGATTATTACTTATCATAAATTGTGTTCCATCATGGGCACTGAAATTCCTTTGGATTATTATCCTTACACAAAATTACAGGAAACTTCGAAAATTACAGAGCATGTTTCTGTTCAGTGATATTCTCTGATGTTTTACTGTTTTACATATAAATGATTTTTCGTGTTAATTAATGACTCAAAGTTAAAAACGACCCATACATTTGTTAAAAGATCACTTAAAAGTCGTAAGCTAAAATATTTTTTATTCAAGGCAAGTGGGATCGTTTAATAGAGGACAGTTTGCCATAGAACGACAACTACAGCGGATGAAGAGATATGGAATTTCCTCTAACGGTACTGCGATTTTCAAGGATGTTGTCATGGAGTTAGTTTTTACATTTACCGTGAGGGGGTCTACTAAAGAAGAAAGTGGTGGAAATAAGAAGATTGGCAATATTGGAAAAAATATCGGTATACCGATATGCGAGGATGGATACTCGATAACAATTTTATGATTTTATTGTTAACAATTATTTCAGTTGAATTACTTAAACTAATAATTTTAACAATTACTTGTGGTATGTCTTACTATTCATGGGATAATTATCATTACATGTTTATTTAGTAAAAGGTACGGAGAATATCTTTTACTGGCCAAATCAGCTATTTATTAATATCAAACAAAAGAAAACCATTATTCGCCTACAAAAAAGACCATTATTTCTGCAATTGCGAACTTTAATACTCAATGGTATCTCAAATTCAACTCTTTTCTTAACAACGGAAATGATTTTAGTTCAAATATAACTACCTTAGCGAAGGAAGTTGAGAGGCAAAGAAGCAAGCTATTGGTTTCACCAAGAAAAAATTCTCACTATTAAAACAGAAGCTGCCGATACAGGAAATTTCAACATCTAGATCCCAATAATGGCAGAGAAATACCGAAACGTTAAAATATATAACAGGACAAATACAGAATATTCCGATATATATATATCGATGATGCGGAAGTACTCACGAGAGCAATATAACTTTTGGACGGCACAATAGAACACAGAATAAAACAGATAACACTTAAAGGGAAACTCACACTGTAGATGATTTAAGCTTTTGGCCTACTCCGAGGCCTTCTTCAGGTAAGACTGAGAGGTTTTGAGGGAAGAGTGTCTGGGGAGGGGAGGGGGGGCGGAAGGTTTAGGGACTGTTGGGAAGGAAATTAAAGATGGCGGTTAAGGGTGGGAATTTTAAAGGATCGGAAATATAGGATTTATGCGGATTCGCGAGTTCTCACCTCTATGTTGGTGGCTGAATCGGGTAGGGATTCTAGAACTGTTAGGGAAAAGCATTCGTCAAATGATAGGTTGTGTGAACTTGCGTGTAAAGGGATAGGAAGAGAAGAGAGTGAAGCAGAATTACATGGGTAGCGATGTAATTCTGCTTCACTCTCTTCTCTTCCTATCCCTTTACACGCAAGTTCACACAACCTATCATTTGACGAATGCTTTTCCCTAACAGTTCTAGAATCCCTACCCGATTCAGCCACCAACATAGAGGTGAGAACTCGCGAATCCGCATAAATCCTATATTTCCGATCCTTTAAAATTCCCACCCTTAACCGCCATCTTTAATTTCTTTCCCACCAGTCCCTAAACCTTCCGCCCCCCCTCCCCTCCCCAGACACTCTTCCCTCAAGACCTCTCAGTCTGACCTGAAGAAGGCCTCGGAGTAGGCCGAAAGCTTAAATCATCTACAGTATATATATATATATACACTTTTTTGGAAAACCCACAAACGTGTAATGTAAATTCACTGATAGTCATAACAAACACAGAAACCAAAACACACAAAAGAGGGACTCACTGGTTCTCGAATTTTCGGTGGTCAAACCACCTTTCTCAAGAGGAATTAGGAACAGAACTCCTATGTATATATATATATATATATATATATATATATATATATATATATATATATACATACACACACACATCCCGAGTTAGAAAGATGAGTCGTGCCGATCAGAGTCCAAGCAAACGGCACGTAATCAACTGCGTTTGCTGGAAAACTCTTACGAAGAATTGATATATCAGAGCTACTGAAACATTCTCGGGACGACCTTGGTCGAGTACGTCCAAATAACGTGCTACATGCACGAGACTGATGATTCGAAATGTCTTGGTTTAAATACCCAGCCAGTCGAGAATACAATGGATTTAGGCTGCTTAGAATGAAAGTTTTACCTTAATTCAAGCGGAAAAAGCAGCACTCTAAGCCAGCACGAAGCTTACTTTAAGTCCACAGAAAACAGTCATGATCCCGCCAGTTTTTCGCTCGATGACACTAAACTGAAAGAGACAACGCAACAGCTTATGTCAATAAGATGAAAGCAGACTTGTTGACAGACTTCCAGTCCTCAGGTGTTCCGTTCAGCAAAAAAGATATCAATGAAGCACATTGAAGAATCGCCGATGGGAGCGAGCGATAAAAAAAAAGAAGCGAGGAGCTGAAGTGAATAAGAGGGAAAAGGAGAAAGGGAGAATGGAGGACACTTGGCCTTGTCTCACGTATACTAGAATCAAGTAAGGTTAGCTATGTAGTAGCATAGGCGTAGATTTTTGGCTTTTTAAAGGTGGGAGTGGAGAAGAGTGGAAAAGGTGATGTGGACAGAAACTAAAACAAACTGGGGAGTGCTAGGCATGGTGGAAAAAGAGAAGGGATTTTTGAGATAAATCCATAGGACGCAGGAAAAGTGGATTCAGAGAGTTTTGATTGGCACCGGGAAGTTCGGAATTTGCGATATTGGGGAGCACGTTAGACAAACAAGTAAGGGGTAGAAATAAGATAAGCATGTTGGACGGAATTAAGGGAGGCATATCTTTATTATTAACGTATTGGGCGGCGAAAGTTGCTAAACGACCTAAGTAGTCTGCGCACCAAATAAATATATCACTACTACTAATGGGAAGGAAGTAAATGGAATTGAAGAAGAGCTTGTTGTGGGGCGGGATGTCAGGTTACGATTTGTAAGGAGAAGCAAGTAAATCCATCGTTGTGTAATCTATGTCCATCCTAAGTGTACTTAAAATGTTTGAATACCATTAATAAAAACTAGAACGAAATGGTCCTAAATGTCATATGTACATTAGTAAAGGATTTACGCAGGCCAGTGAATGATTGCAACCTTTTCTCATGGAGGCTCGATCTCAAGATTAAACGGCTGCATCGAAATTTCTCCGGAAGGTCAAGGCTCGCCTTCGACAATTCCACTCGCGCGCGGCGGCGAGGGCTGGCGCGGGAGAGCGCTTTTTCCCCTCTGTCTGTCTGCGCCGACGGACGGCCTTGGGTGGCCTGAATTTGGGAGAGTAGGGGGGGATTTGATGATCCCGGAAGTTCCATGTAGTGTGGAAGAGAAAATAATCCTCAGCCGCCGCAGAAAGTAAGAGAACGTGAGGGGAGAAGGGACGGGACGATCCACCCTACTGTTTTACCCTATTTTTCATGTGTTCTAACTTGACTCGTCATCTCTTCCGTTCCAAATACACGAGTAACGAACGGGCCAAAAACTCGAAAATTGACAAATAATCTCAAAACAAACCCTAACCGATTTTTCTTTTCTCGTTCTCAACGACAAATCTAATTTTCCAATATTCCGGGGCATAATTTTCACCTTAATTCACCCAAGCCATTCAACACAACTCAAGAGGGAGGTTATGGATGAGGTTATGCCGCTGGAAAACAGACCAAATGACGAGGAGTTATCATTCATATCGCTGGGAAGATTTCATTCCAGGGCGAGTAAACGGACGAACGGAAAATTAATTTAATGTACTGCAACGGCACCGACTGTTAAAAAAAACTAACAATACTTGTGCGCAATTATAACACGACCTTAAAGTTTACGAATCTACCAATACCCCACAACGCTGCTCTTCCGACATGGATGAGAGAAGTGGTCCAAACACTTGCGGCGACTAAACTACAGGAATTATAGTTTTTTGGACACACTTTACTAATAAATGAAAATAACACACCAATATGAAAGTAGGGTGGTGACTATCTAGGTGACTGATCACGTCTAGCTTATGCCTTTATTCAACGATTCCCAAAGTACGTCCCGACTCCCTAGGAAGAGGCGTAACTGCTCAAGAGTGGCGCCAACCAAAAGCAAAAATACACTGAAATACGAATTTTTATTAGAAAATTTCAATCTCTGCGACACTTTCCAGGAATGACTGGTCCCCTCTTATTATCTTTGGTCAATTATTTTAAATCGATATATTGAAACTAGGATTTTATATTTTATTATGACGTGGAATGACTACTCACTCCCTTTTTTTTAAAATGCACAATGTTTCAAAGTCAATTGATTTTCATTCCTCTCCAACCCTTACAGTAACCACACATTTTCTACAAAACGGTCCTTCGGGAAGGTTCATGACAACACACCAGGGAAACGGGAAGCGCCCACTGAAAATGCTTGGGAACCCCTGCTTTAATTCCATCCTCTTACCAACCTGATTGGACAACGGATTTGCGCGAAACACCAGGGAAAAGGATTTGCGCCTACCTGTCACATTCCAAATATATACATAGGGCCGCACACATTTTTTTTATCGATTCCCCTCGCATTAACAAAACATCCGCTCTTCCAGTCACAACGTGCTTTCGACAGCATGTCAAAACTCTCATGAAGCATCGATATGCTCAGGGGGCGGTGCGGCATCGATGCGCCGACGATCAGTAGGGGGCAGAGAAGACGAGAAGTAGCGATCGGGGAAGGGAGGGTGGCGAGATGAGGGGTTTGCACTCGGGGATGGAGGAGAGGCTGAGTGGGTAGAGATAGGGGGTGAAAAAGGCGGAGGGGGGAGAAAGGCGGGTGAGAGGCCAATGGAAGCGGCGAGGGAGGGGATGCGGGGCGAGAGAGAGAGATCGATGAGGAATGAAACTGTATAGGGAGCAAGGAGGGGGAGGGGGCGCGTACGGAAGAGGAGGAGGAGGAAGAGATACGCAGGCGAAGAATGGGGATGGGGTCGGGCGGAAGCGGAAGTGATGGGAAACTGGAGAAGAGAGGTGGATGGCAAGGGGTCCATGAGGGAGAAAACCCTTTGGCAGGAGGGGGACGGATTGAGGGAGGAGAGACGGGACACGGAGAGGGCGATTCCCTACGTACACGTGTGGAGGTTGGGTGGAAGCTGTAGGTGAAGAGGGAGGGAGGGTATTGTGCGAAAAGGGCGGGAGAGGGGCGTGGAAAGAGTGTCTCGTGGGAGGACGAGGTGGCGGGGAGGACCGTTGGCGGGCACTGGAGCAGATACGGAAGAGATACGAGGGACGGGGCGACACCCGTGAATAAATAAAAATAAAAAAAATAATACAATCCGTCTTCGCGAGGCGCGGTGGGGCACCGGCGAGGGAAGAGTATATAATAATAAAAAGGGAAAGGGAATCCTCCCTTCGGGAACGAGGGTGACTCGGCGAGGGAGCGATGATGAAGGGATTGCGACGCCGCGAAGTAGCGGCCGATTGCCGCGGGTATTCCCGACACGTCCCCCGCGCGGGCTGTTGTAAAAACCTCTGCTCCCGTCGTCGCCGGAGGAGGTCGGGAGAATTCGGGAGGACGAGGAGGAGGATAGGCGATTGTGTCTGTCCCTTATCGAGAGCAGAGAGGGGGGGGCAGGAAGGGGGGTTTCCGTGCGCGATCATGTTACATCCCTCTTGAGAATGCACGGTGCAATTTCAAGCACGCACGGGGTTAGGATAAAGCAGATGAATTACTTAACACGAGCATGGCCTGGAATCGTTGGGGAGGACGTGGCTACTCTGCCTACCGCAAGAGGGGGCTGTATCAGCCAAGGAAAAAACCACAGGAGGAGGGGACGTCTCGAGTCTCTTTCCTTTCTCGACCCCAGCGATATCAACAGATAATGCGGAGCGGACTATAATACACGTACCAACATTAAACCTATGCTGAAACCTGACAATGATTATGATCGCAAAAATGTGACCGACTAATTAGGTATTTAATGCATATGCGCAAAGGAATAACAAATAACAATAAAAAACTAATCCTAGCTTGTCTTCGACAGGTCAGAAATGAACGATTATAATCGTTATATAATTATATACGTACGTTGTCTACCAACACACGGCAAGTTTTTGATGGACCTTGGCACTACACCCTATTGTACTTCTAAGCCCTAGCTAATATGACACCAAATATACGTAAAACCCAAATTACATACTGCAAGGACTCACTCTTTAATTCTACATGCTTTCTAACACCCTTCATTTGATCCAAAATTCCTTTTATCTTCCTTCCCCTGCCCCGATTTCCTAGCATTCTCCCCTCAATTACCGTCTTCAGCATCCCACTGCCTTTCAGGTTCTGCACCCGCTTGTCTTGCCTTTTTCGAATTTCTCCCAACAGCAGTCTTCCCCACCATGCCTTTGTTATCCTTTCCGTCCATTTTATTCCATACACACATGTCAAAAGCCTTCAATCTACGCTTATCCTCCTGCCTCAACGATAAAGGTTTTTGAACCATTCAAAACTACGCTCCATACTGACGTTTTCACTGATCTTTTCCTTAAATATTTACTTAAGGTGCCTGCCACCAACTCCTGTTATATTATTAATTCTCTCCGCCACTCTGCCAACCGCAAATGAAAACACTTCCCAAACTATTTTATCTGTCCCGAGTTACGTCCTTCAACTTTAACCTTGGGGTACTATTCCTATCCTATCACCATCCTTGGCATCCTATTCCTATTACACTGATTCTGCAATGCGCCAAGTAATGACTGTGACAAAAAAAGAATGATAACTTTGTGTTTTACCTACATTAGGAAAACATTTTCAAATTCATTGACTGTCTTTATTACTTTTAATTATTCCACAAATTTCTCCACTAAAGTAAGTCAAAACAGTGTAACGTTAAAACAGAAAGATTATTGACCCTTAAAAGCCACTGTTGCCAGCAAACCGAGTGACCTGATTGTTTCAATTGAGTTAATGCAATGGCAATATGATTGCTAACGCAGATCCATACGCTAAAGTATCACTAAAATAATTACAAATTCAATACTTCGATACAGAGAGGATTTAATGCTTTTGATAAAAAATCATTTAATGAAAGATTCTTTTAAGCATTTTTCTAAACTAGTCTACATTAATTGATCCAAAAAGCGCAATTCAGTTTTTACAATTCAGAATCCGGAGGACAAAAGTCAATGTAACAATTATAAAAGAGCAATGGGTTGCAGAAATACTTAAAATCTGAGTGGCGAGGGTAAAAGAAAGAGAACAAAAAACTTTGAAATTCCACACACTTTTAAAACAACACGGCCATGGTTTCGATGCTGTGCATCATCACCAGGTGGGAATCACGGCATCGAAGCCATGGTCGTGTTGTATTAAAAGTGTGTGAAATTGCCATGAAGGAATTCCACAAAGTTAAGCCTGAAACTGTTAGCTTAAAATCTGAGTGTAACACCTCCATAAAAAGCAATATATACTTTTGAGGTTCTTAGCAAGAATTAGATAAATAATTACATGAAAAAATGCGATAAACCTACTTTTCAAAGCAATTTACATGAGGAAGAAATAGCAGGCAGAACGTTTCTAATTAATTTATTAAGTCTATTCATATTTCGATACCTGAATATAATAATCCATAAGCTGAATACGAGATGAGATACTCATAAATATTCGGTCCATCTGAAATAAATGACAAAACAGGACCACAAACTGATAAAAAATAAATGAACATTACACCAAGTCTAATGTATGTTGCAATTAAAACGCTTAGCCCATTTTCATTAGTAATATGAGAAAGCGATGATGATAAAATACAAACCCCAATTTCAACTATAAACAGTTTCGAATTTCGTCGAAAATCGAATACAATGAAAACTCGAATGTAAAACATGGAGAAAGTACCTCTCCCAAGTGTTTCTATGGACTAAATACACAGCAAAAGGCGGCGAAAAGCAAGACCGTTAGCATAAACGACCCAATCAGACTAAAACGCTGCAAATGGCAAAGGATATCGATTCATAATGCTATCTCTCTCACACTGCCTGCCTACTAATCTTATACGTCGTTCCACAATAGAGGGGATATATGTACCAGAGCACTTAAGTCCACCGAGAGAAAGCACCGCCCATAGGCTCACAAGCTTTCGCAGGGCACCCGGACAATAAAGGTGGGGGGATAGGTAAGTCGGGAGCTGATGTGTTGAAGATTGATGAGCAGTGAAAAAAATTAACCATGGAGTTGACTTTATTTTGAGTGATGCTCCATTTGTGCAAGACTAGCAATGATACTACCAGTATTACTTTTAAATTAACTATGGAACACAATCTAATCTGTCCGACCTCTAATGTTTACCCGCTTCAAATGTACACCCAAAACATTGTGTCGGGTTCAAAGACAAAAAAGCGTCATAAAATAAAAATAGCCTAGAACTTTGGTTATCAAAATCTATAAATTGAGGTGTGACGTAAGAATTCCCAATGTGGCTAGAGAGAGAGAGAGAATTTATTCGGAAAACTAAAGGTGTCTTTCGTCAAACAAAGCAAATCCTTAAACACGATAGAATACCGCCTGTAACGGAGCCTACTTATTGGAAAACCTTTCCAAATACATGTTTTCCGTACAATACATGTTCCTGAAAAACAAAAGTCATAAATATTTTGGTAATATTTACGGAAAGCGAAAAGAAACGGAATTCATGAGCTTTGTGCATCATTTCTCCGTTAAGTTTTATATTTTCTTAGCATGTGTTTTTAAGAAACTTATCCCAATGAGGGCTAAGGTTATTCCAGCTACAACGTCATACACGACTTGCGTATCCTGTAAAATTAGACGAATACTTCCGGGGATCGGGTTGGTACGATGGCTAACGTACTGGCTTCCCACTCAGAGGGACCGGGTTCCAATCCAGGCGGCGGCACATATTTTTCAGTGGTATCCCGATCCCTACTTGAGGTGCTTTGTGGAGGGCACTTTGAGAGAGTACGCCGTCCATCGGATGGGAAAGAAAAATCCAAACAAGAAATAATGGGTTGATAAAATGTCTACGTAACAACAGTTATTAGAAAGACGGCACTTAATAGATGAATTTAACAACTAAATTCTACATTGTACCATGCAAGGATTTAGCATTAACATTAGCTGGCAATACATTTCACCAAAAACGCAATGAGATATCTTTATAACCAGAGACTACAAGTAAACAGCATTTGCTCAAATGAATGTTCGGAGCCGAAAGACGCTCAGGGCGGACTCCTTAGTTCACCCTTACTGGTTGCATATGATGCAAAAATAAAAAACCAACGCTCCTTACGGTTGGGAAACCAGATAAAACGCATCTCTAAATCAAAAGAGCCACCATCACAATGCCGGGACGTCTAGAAAGTAACCCTCAGGCATTAAGTCTAATTCATAATTGGGAATCGCAGGGGGGAGAACTCAAGGAAAGAAAAGGTTCAGCTTAGTTGGAAGCGTACACTAAGTTATACGATTTATCTACTAATAGCGCGTGGATCGGAATCAGAGGGGCTTAGATGAGTTATAGAGAGAGGTTAATGGCGAGTGATACCGCGTTTGCGCAAGATCAGCACCGTAGCATAATCATGAGCAACAAAGGATAAAGTCTCAAAGCCTCTTCTCCTTTCCATTGGCCCTGAGTTCTCCATCAAAATAAATATGAATGACATCGTGTCATGCTCATCCGTTCGTCACAACGGTCGCCCCATTCAAGCCATATAAGTTCGTACAATAGAGTGATTTAACAAAAAAAGCTCGAGTCGTTCTAGCATTCCATAGCACGGATTTCATCGTGTCTAACTATGGCTAAAAAATCCAATTACAAGGAGTCAATCTCTTTGTGTGGCGGAAAGAATAATTATTTAACATTATGAATTCATCTCACTCCGATGGGCGAAATCTACAAAGGCAGCGATGCTGAAAGACATTAGTAGACATGAATGCAAGTTTCACAAAGATAAAGCAGAACAATTTAACTAATCAACAACTTTCTGTGAAGCGTTCAACATCACAATGGAACGCACCCAGCCTCCCGCTGACAAATATAGCCTGGTAGTAGTTCGCTCCTTACTAAACTTAAATCGCGTTTCAGCGTATGAGGTTCGAATTATGCAATTAAGAAGCCACAAGGGAAGCATGCAGTGATAGCTACGGAATTAATTAAGGTCCTTCACCGCATTCTCTTTTATCACGAATGCCTCGATGGCTCAAGACCGTCGTAAACGAAATTTATTTCATTGAGTAAAGGATTTTCTTACATACTCGCTACATGAATATCCACTTGGAAGAGGTCCAAACGCCTCGCTATTGCAATAAATCCACACCAAAAATAACCGGTGCAACTATAAACATTTTCATAACCGATTCGATGTAAGAGGTCTGTCTATTAAGAGGTCTGATTTTTTTATAAAATGTGATGCTTAATAAATCTTCATCCAAGGTGTTTGCCTCCTTTGTTAGTGGAGTTCTGACAATCAGGACACCAAAATCAAATATTATGATCGTTTCATCAGCGCAGTCAGAATTGCATCTCCAAGACAGATTTATTACAGATTCAGTATCCTGCCACAGGGTAGGATATACTCGCCTATACTGGTAGGACGCACAGGGGGATATACTCGCTTACACTTGGGCGATATCCTTGAGCCAATCAATCGGAAAACGCTGACCTCAGACGCTTGATGTATTGCAATGGGCAGTGGCTGCATATAAAATCGCACTCGTGGGCACTGCCTGCATATAAAATGCGCGCGGACCGTTAGTGACACTGCTCCCGCCCTAATTATTCACATAAAACGAATGCTAATGTGACCCGAGATAAGGCGGTGGTAATCTTTTGCCGATACATATATTCCTGGTCTATCCAAGCTTAGAGACATAGCAACGTAGTTTCACAACAGATATCACAGCGGACGGGAGAAACAAAACGCCAATGGATAAAACTAAGCTCGGATTCTGTGGTAGTTTCTTCCCGCTAGTTTTGAAATTACGGTAGATTTGTTTGCACCAACTTTACATCTACGATATGTGGCGATTAGCTTGCGGTATTTATTCGTCAATTACATTCAACGTGAAAAATAATCTATCAACAAGATGGCGGGGCATGAACCCGCAATTTACCTTCGGATCTAATACCGATGGATAGCCCAGCGCCTCCAAAAAAAATTCAATAGCTCACAACTGTCAGGTCATTGTTTTTAACGAGCTGGAGGGTATAACGTACGCTCATCCACCAGCGTGTGAGAAAAAATGAAAATAGACGCAGTTTTGATAATGAGCTACGTCAGTGAGCTACGTCACAATCACTGATTTGAATCCACGTGACCACACATCAACATGATGCGTCATTTCACCACGCATTTTTGACTTAATATAGCCACGAACTTAGGGTGAACGTGAATAAAGACTGACTGAAGCGCTTACGTTCAACTAGTCGGTTAAATGCGCATTTCCAAGAGTAGAGAGAAAATTAAAGTTTAAAACATCATAGGAAATCTAATGAGACTAACTTCAACAGTAAGATCGAGAGATAGCATAAAAGTATAATTATTATTTGATGAAATTAGCATTCTCTATTTATATTTTACGTAACTTCTTCGTTTCGCTGCCTATTTCTCGGTTCCATCTCTCTATTTCGTAACGGCGTAGCCTAAGTCATTGGAGAATGGAATTCCAGAAACAATGGAAGACTTTACATAAAAAAAGATTGTTCGTCAATATCTGTTTTACTCATTCTCATGAGATTCCCATTCTCATTTACTCATTCTTCATTCATACTAGAATTCTTAATAGAAATTTACACCGGGCGGCCACAATGACGTCCAACCAAAAGACGCAGGAAGCGGATTGTGAGCTACCGGAGAAATTACGACTAAGTATTTCCAATTTAACGCGAGACGGGCACACTACTTCCGACATCGTTATCCTGAAGAAACTTAACCACCGCTGTTCTAAAGGAGCTGTATCCCATCCTGTATTCGCCTTCTCCACCGGCATTTGCTTACCTCGACGAATTCCAACATGATTTTTCGAGGCAGCAGGGATGTACGTAAAACACATTGGCTACCAAAAAAAAACTTATCCATAAACTACTCTGAAACAACACCGTAATTTCCTCCCTCGGTGGCGTACAACTGTCTGGAGTTTCTCATTATTCCATGAATCCCGGAAAATTCGAGAGGGCGCCAGCGGGGAAGAGTGACGGTCGCGAACGGAAGACGGATGAAAGAAATAAAACATCACGAGGGAACGAGATAGAACTCGTGGGCAGTGTTTACTGTTTCACTCCGATAACAAATGCTCGACGACATGTATGACGACCACTTTCGATCGGATGAGCCCCTTCGGACATATTGTTGTTGCCTTACCAATAAGAACGGACGGCTTAGATGATCTGCTACGTCCGAAGATAGCCCACAAACAAGACCGAACTCAACAAAGAATACAGCATAACAGCCAACGAAAATAGAGCCTTGCCATATGCATGTATACATTCCCGATTTAAATAAGCATTTTGCACACCTGATCTTTAGAGATATATGCGATGAACGGTAATAACGCCTCGAGGTGTAATAGCGAAGAACAACAATCCCCTAACTGATGACGATTACACGGATTTACATTGGATCCGATGCAGTTTTGCAAGTCTCACAATTTCACATCGTTTTTCCGTCCTGGTTGACGCCTGCCATTACGTTCCGCATATCGTCTGATGGCGGTTTGCGTGGTGTATTACACGGAAAGCAAAAAAATAAACAAGTTGGTCATTAAGCGATGGGTAAAAACATTAACAGTGAACACCCTCCTAACGAAATGAATAACAGGTTTCCCTCGGGTGGATGATAAACGACTGGCGAGTAATTCCAAATGGGCCACGGCCGCCTCCTTTCTACTATCTATGCATGGAAACGAGAGCATTTTCTCGGAACCATCGTAGAATTGTAGCCTTACTGGGGGAATGGAGCTCACATAGCGAAAATGGTGACTTAGGAAACCGCATAAATATTCAAACTTGACGTTCAATGCAAATGAATACATGCATTTACTATTACAATTACAGCTGGTTATGCCAAGAGATGCGGAGTATCATCAATTACACAAATCATTAACTTTAAGATATTACATTAAATATTTCTCGACTATAGATGATAATGATATGCCAGCAAACATTAAATTACGCACAGGTTCCATTTGACAAACTAATGAACATTGCTGCGTAGATGCGAGAGAATGCATTTAAATACTTACTTACTAAAATCGGTAAATAACGTTGACTCACGCAATTGAATGTTGCCAATGAAAATGAGATCACCGCTAAATTCTGTAAAATACCAGCTTGCAAAAGATAAACGTGTATACGATGACGGTTGAACTCAGTAATCTGAAAACTTAAAATATCGCTGGAAACAAAGATTAAATTCATTATATTGACTGAACATGAAAGAAACATACGTCGGGGCATTAATCACACAATAACGTACGGAATATAATCATTTTATAAAAAATTCGAACAAGATATAATAATCACATCCATTCGAATCCATACCACGAAGGTACATACATAAGCAAATCGCTGTGCTTCCAGATCATGTGAAAATTATGCGGAGTTCGTCAGATCGGTGATCGATTAAAGTCCAGTAAACCCAGACCTAATTGCGTTTAAAGTCATTTTAGGGATTCTTCGACGATAGGGATCATTCAGTATCACTCTTTCAAATAATTCCCGTACCATGAGCCACAGAAATACAATTCCATGGAACCTACGAACGGCCATGAAAATGTAAGATTTCTGGAAGCTCCTAATTTACAGCTAGCAGTAGTAGTTTCAAGGGAGGCGCCCGACAACTAAGGTATTTTACCCCATTAGGGATGAATGGGAAAGGAAGGATGGAGAGAAATCCGGCGTCGGCGTTAGCCTACTCTTGTCGAAAGGCGCCAAGGGGCCCGCAGTTTAACGTCCCATCCGACGGACACCGTACTCACTTAAGGTGCATAAATCACGTCGGGTAAGGTACAGGACACCACTGAAAAATATCTGCCGTCTCCAGGATTCGAACCTGTGCCTTCTCGGTGAGAAGCCAGTACGTTAGCACAGGCACCACCCCGATTCCCCCAGAATAATAGGTAATGAATATACATCCTTCTCAAACCCAGTTTTAGATCCCTTCCTTTGACGATATCAATTTACTTTCGCCGCCACTGTGTTAAAGTTTTTTTCACGTAACTACCACCAATCACGTCGTTCGCTGAGCATTGATAGAAAACTGAGCGAACTCGATGCAGTATTTCCTTTCTTGACGCGCAATAGATACCACATTCCTTCGTATTCGTACATTCCCATTCTTCGATACGAACGCACTCCCGCCGCTACGAAAATAGCGAATTACGATGAATGCATCGGGAAATTTAAATGATATACTCATCAAGTTGCTTCAAAACTCCGACTAAATACAGCAGTAAAGATCGGATAAAATAGGTAGCGTGACTACGCTTGCAAGTGGATTTCATAATCCAATTTGTGGCGTTAAGTTTTCAAGCCGCTCTCAAACGGCACTTGATACTCACAGAGTTTTTACCAAGCGATCACAGAGCATACCATACATATGTTCACATGCTCTCACTTGTGACACATTTGTTTTCATGAATGAAGGTCCCGATAAAAGTCGTCCGTTGAGTCATCGGAGAGTAACTCGACCCCTACAAACAGTTAATTATGCCCTGTGAATCGCGTCGACGCAAAATAATCGAGATATATGCCCGTTGAACTATCGCTAACAGTCGAGTTCTGTAAAATACTCCAAATAATGCACCAAACAAACACACCAAATAAAGCAATAACAAAAGGGTAAAACTTAACGACGGTATCAGACATATAAAACCAAAAAATCGCTGCAAAGCATTGAAACCAGCATCCACCAACAAAAAGGTTACAACTATACACTAGGAACAAAAAATAACGTATAAGTGAAATTGATGTTGTCGACGAGCTAGCTAGTTGTAGAAGAGTCAAAAAATCAATACAATTTTGAAATTGAAATGACACCATTACTCCAGATACGATTTTGATAATCTTATTCCATCATCGATTTCTAAAGTATGCTTTAAAATTCGGGAATATACTCTGCATACAACATCAACGACAGTATTTGTTTATTCCGGGCTATTGTTTGGTTTGATTAGTATTGTTTGTTCTGGCCTGCTACTAGTTACGAGGATACAGGACTCTTAGGGCAGTGCCATTGCAGTTTCTGCGTCAAGAAATTCTCTATTATGAAACATAGGTCCTAGTAATAACACAGTCAGCGGGGGGGGGGAATTCTAAGGGAGAACAGAGCTATAAAAATAACTTCATATCAGAAGATGAATTGGCGCAATCTAACCTAGTTTAATTGGATATAAAATCGAGGATCGTTTCAACGTCTCCAGCTTTCATATATGGACTATAGGGCAAACTTTATGGTGTCAGCTATCACGTGCATCGTGTGGGCAATAAGAATTGATAGTAATGGCATTGAAATTATCAATTTCCCAAACAATGTTGCAAGAGTACGCTAGAACAGTAGAAGAGTTATGTACAGTACAATGATTATGTACGGTACAAGAATTATGTAAACATTAAGGGATTCCGTTTTTTTCTGGGGGAATGCAAAAGCTCACATTAATCCATCGACGTAACTGCATACAGCATGAGAAATGGTGAGCAGGGAAATGATTAATATGCAGAGATATAATTGTATTTTTCGAGAAGTTATTTTTATAGAATTATGAATAAATCTGACGCAAAGCGTGTGACTATCCAAAATAGTTTACAAGCATGAAAATTTTAGGAAACCTAAATTCAACTTTATTCCAGGAAACACCCGACAATTTCTTCCCCAAAGTGCACCGTATCACGTTTTGCTTCTCAAAATTTGTCTCAAGACTCTGCAAAACGTATACATTTTGGTTATTTTTTGCCCCACATTCCAGCAAATAAGTGATTAAAAAAACATACTAAAACAACCAAAAACAGGCCAGTCAATCGCGCCAAAGTAAAGGACGAAAAAGCGACACATAGTTTTGCCTTCGGGCACGCAACACACCAAATTAACTAAGACGACCCAGAAAACCAGTCTAGCTATGAAATCAATAGTCCCCAAAATCAATTAAAATTTCGAGGCTATAACACAAGCTACAATGTAAAAAAATGGCATATAATTCGTAAGAATAACTTCGATCGTTTCATTGATCATTCGCAAACACATCCGTCTGCCCAAGAACAAAACTTTATCTCGGCCAAATAAGACATTAAAAATTGTATATGCATCAGCAAAAAAAAGTCATTAAAGGAAAAAATCCATCATTGTCCAGACAAATTAACCGGTGCAACAATATAATGAAAGCGCATGCTGTTCGAATACAGCAAAATGAATAATGGAGAATACGAGAGCCTTAGTCTCTCAGGTCACCATTAAGGGCCTTCCCGTAGCTTGAGGCAGTTTCTCCTTGGAGCTCTTTGCACTCCCAATCGCGTGCCAAAGAGGGAACACGCCATGTTAACTGCACTGCCCGTCGCTAAGCACGTAAAACAGTGTAATCCGCTTGGGTTCTTCGTTTATAGCAGTTTAATGTTTCTTTCCTCCCCAATCTTGTTTCTACCACGCAATGGCTTGGGTGCTAATGAACTGTAGGGCCTGCTTGTCGTCCCACGTGTCGTTAAATAAACATAAAACAACCGATCGGAGAGCACCGACTCTACTGTCGCGGAAACTATTCAGCGGTAAATCCCTAACTCTTCATATTTTGTACGAGGTCGTCGTGGCGCATGATTGCACTTCAGGAATGTAAATGACGAGTTAAATATTAAAAATAAATAAACAGGACAGTGGCCGCAATTTCATACCCAGAGAGTGGCTTGTTGCAGTTTATGAAATACATAATAAACTAGTTGGAAAAAATAGCACCGTCACACTATTTTTATTAAACGTAATTAACTTTTTTTAAACCATAAAATGAGTATAAATACAGTTTAGCTACACATGGGAATATAAACTTGTAATTTACAGTAAATAGATGGAAAACTACGACGACAAGATTTAATTTAGCAAAATACTGAGACTTTTTCACTGAATTTCCTTTAGATTGTGACCAATATTGCCCGATTGGTGGTGCATAGGTTCACTTAATAATATTGTTTTACTACGAACTGTTTCTCTATTATACGATTCTTGATCTGCCATGCCTCTCCTCCTTACACCGTCAAAATATGCCTCCCCAGGTGCATTACTTCAGTTAAATATGCCCCTTCATTACTTCCAATACTTCAAGTAATGAAGAAGTTCAAATAATGCCAACTGAAATCACTGTATGGCGATGCTTCGTCACCAACATGTGAATGAAATACTCTCAAATGAATTAACCTAGTAAACTATTCCATCACATAACGAGTTGTATCAATCAGTCTCAAAGAGTTTCTTAATCAGAAAAACAATTTGAATTCGTTCAATCTCATCAGCGAATCTCACTACAATTACACAATTATTAAAAAGTATAAAGGACTTGAGTCGGGAGAAGAAAATGATTTTGAAAATTTGTTCACCTCAAACTTACGTACCGTTTATTTAGATCAGACCGGTTTTCCTACAGAATTTCCCGTCCTTCATGTTTAGGACAAAGTCGAGGTTTTATTAGCTAACAAAATGGTAAAAATGCAGCAGCCACGTCCTAAGTTTAATTAAGCAGCATATACGGAATGAAGGTATTAACGCTGCAAGGAAATGATCAACAAGCACATGCATAAAAGAGGATTAAAGCAGAATTAATTCTTTTTCACAAGTAAAAAGCCCCACATACTAGCAACACGCTTTAAATACTTACATCCTAACAACGGCTAAGACGAAGCACGTGTTCCAAAGTAATACGAGCAGGCGGAGATTTTAAGATTCTCAAGTGATGCACCCATTGCGTTTCTCTCTAAGCTTCGAGAGAACGGAGAAGCGAGTGGTGCAGCACACCACGCGAACTTCCGTGACGCTAACCTTTTAGTCAGGCCATGAGTTACGATTCATACGCAAGCTTAACTCCCGAACCACCTCCTCAGCGCATTTATGCCACTACATATTTGAAATTAACAGTATGCCAGGCAGTCCTTTCCTTTGAGTAATGATAAGTAAGTCATAACCGGGGAAACAAGATAATGTTCACCAGACTCCCTATTTTTCTTTGGATTAATGAGTAGTAATTCAATTTTTAGGTGCCTAGACGACTGAGGTCATTTGAATATTTGATCGCACGTGTTTAATGATACAAATTAACCCGAGTACCTTCATGGCTACAAACCATGCTTTATGAGGGCTTCATATTTTTCCAATCAAAATCAGAATCATAATTAAACAAGAAACCTCTTGGTTTCCGATTGTCACGCTAATTACAGCTGTTTTAAGGTCAGATAACCAGAGCCGCTATCGGTAGACCATCTGCATTTTCACTCGTAAAACTACGCCATCCTTTCTAGTCCGTGTCCGAAGAAACGAGAGGAAAATTCAATCACATAAATGTTTTGTATTTTCATTTTTTAGTGCCATGCAAGCCACAGCTAGGAATAGGTTTCGCGTGAATATCCCCCGTTTTAAATTGAAATTGAACAATTAACAAACTAGCTTTTCCACATAGAAATGTCTACGTGGAAAAGCCAAATTGTTTATTTTTCAATTTCAATATGAAGATTTTCCAACAAGTCACGCCAGGAAATGTTTTATTTACCCTGTTTCAAAATGATTGAGCAGCATAGTAACAATGATCATTATTGTGCACTTATTAGGTGCTCTTACATTAAATTTTAATAAACACAAAAGACATTAATGATAGCTTTAATTCTACCTTTTTCTAAGAACTTATAACAACACAATCAACGATTCAAAACGATGTCTTTAATCAGTTACAATATTTCCAGCTACATCAATGTTTTTGCATGAAAACCCCAAACAGAACTGGTCTTGTGTATTACGATCAGCACTAAGTAAAATGAAATAACGTTACAAGGGAATTCATCCATCACAGAAAAAAATTTCCCAATTAATTCTTTTCGAATTTCAAGAAACTGTAACAGTAACTTTAACGGAGTCACCCGCTATGTGTGCATTATAATGCAACCATTTCAGAGAGTAAAAATCATTCGCCTATTACTCCTGCAACTTGCCGTGCGGAAATTTGGACTTCCACGATAAGCTGATTTAAATGTGTCTCTTTTTAAACTCGTATGCAAATGATACAAATACTGCGGAAAATGACATAATGCCACAGGCGTAAAAGAGAAGTTTGGACAAGAAAAATACGGATGGATTTTTAAAAGTTTTACCTAAGGAAACGCGTCGAGACGCACCTCGGCAATCGAGGTTCCCATCATCAGGGAAATTTATCAAGGACATCACACAATTACACTACCACTAAAGCGCGTAGTAAGCAACCAGGTAGCAGTTCGACTGCAACGTATTAAATTCTCAGCATTTCGCTAACAAATGAGAGATTGACACCTTTTTCGGTCGTTACTATAACTTAAAGGTAGAGGCTGCATTGCGTATTAAACAAACACCCACAATTACATTATTTTAACAAAAAACTGATAGGCAGATGGTAAGATGTTTCGTTAATCATTAACGAACAAAATTGACTACTTCGATGAAAGCATTACTCCGCCAAAGCAAAATGATCGAGTATTTCCCCACAATGAATGTCAACGGATGATGTAAAACTGCGCGCGTTCCTTCGTCTTTTTTTCATCTGTTAGAGCTTTTTTCAGCGGGTAAACCGGCCGCTTCTCACGGAAGGTTATCCTCCGCAGGTAGCATCCTCATGCAACACAGTTCAAAGAGAGAACGCAGATTATTTCCCAAGTCTTTACAGCCGCGTTTATCCCCTATATTCTAAAAAAAAGCCAACAACTTGATTCAACGATTCTAAATTATAAATCCCGAACTTTTACAAGCAACTGACACCCCAAACACTTTATGGTTACCCCAAAGCAACCATTACACTTATCCCTGCATGTAATTCATATAGTTAATTCAACAAGGCAAAGAAACACGAGACGCAAATGGAAATATAGGGCCGAGGCACAAGAATGCAGACAGTCATCTATTGACTTGTGGGAATTTCAAATAAGAGCGCGTATGCCATTAAAAACGTGAATTTACAAGAATGCAAAATTAGATTTTCAAAGACTGAAACGACTTACACATCATAGTTTTGACACGAGAGAATATTTATGAGAATAAATTATTCCAGAAAGTTTCCACAGTGCTTAACACTATGAATCAATTTTTAAAAAATCGGAAATCACAAATTCAACTAAAATTCATCAATTTATAACGTACCCTATCATAAGCCGATTTTCTCACAAATCCCTAAGGAAGGTAAGCGCTAGCATATAGGCATCGACCGGTGACGCGAAACTCCAAGGCTGGTGTTTACATGGGCTGGGTCAGTTGGTTATGCCGGTATAATGGCAGTTGGGAAGGGTGAAGTGGGGGATGCGAATGGGTTTATCTCGAATGCACTCGGAAGAACCACGTGGGATAACACGAAGGTGCCAACATTTCGCCTCTTGACGCGATACCGGCGATGCGTGAATGGCGATTCCCGCGCGACGGTCGGGGCAACTGTCAACCGGCGGCTGAAATGGAAGAACGGGGTGGGGCACACACCCTCCTTGCCCTCCTCCCTCCTCTGCAGGTGGATTGGAAGGAGGAAAAGAGGAGGAGCAATGCCGAGAGGCCAGGGTTGAAGGTAACAACTCAGACACACGCACCGCCGCGAAGAATTCCCCCAAGGACGAATCTCAATTCCGCATCAAACCGAATCGCTCGAACTGGCAAGAATTGCAGGGGAGCGTGTGTGCGTGCGTGTCATCGCCCAGAAAACGGAAACGGCGCAAAAAAAACCCTTTAGGGGAGACATTGGGATTTATGACAGATTACTGAACAGACTCGTCGCAAAAGACGAAAATTTAAGTGGGATGGGACGTTTCAGCACAGGAATTAACATTACAAAGACGGACAAGCAGCTTAAATATGGGAACTGAAAAAAGTCGTGAGAAAATAATTACTACTTGGTGGTCATACAGTTGAGTAATGTCTTATTTAAGGCGCGCTTGAATCGGACTTAAAATAAATGCAACTGTCTAATACTACTAAACTAAATCACACTATTACTAACTAATACAAAGTATCACTTTTAATTTCAGTTTATGAGATACTGCGTTGTTGAGCTAACGAAATTGTCAGAGGTGGTAGAGACACAACATGACACTGGTGCCATATTATTGTACGAGTGCTCGTATCCTCGTGGAAACGCCAGGTGCAACCTGGAATACACGTACTGTTACGGCACTTTAAAGGGATTTATCGACAGGTAAATCAATGCTTGGCGGGTCAGAGTCATGTGTCGGACCATCGGTTTCCCCATCTCTAAAGCAAAATCACCGACTTCTGTTGCTCTTAAAAAAAATAACCCTACTGCACTTATCGCTGTTATTTCATTTGAATAGGCTTTGGAGCACTGATTTAGGGGACAAGAAAACAGGGTTATCATTCCTGAAAAGAAAGAACCATGAAACGGCTGCAGGTAAACCCCTCCATAAATAAGGGCACATGTATGCAACTTTTGGCATTACGGAACTCTTTGTCAACCGGCTTAGGGTGTCGTACGCCGGGGGTATTAAGGTAGATGGTAACATCTAGTAACATGCATAAATTTTCGCACGTCTACCTTCAGTCATTTGGTGATATCTCAAGTTCCCAAGACATTTAAAAGTCCCAGAACACGTTATATAATTACTCTAACGTAATAAGTCGGTTCCACGCACGCATATCAACACTACCTGCTATTGTAGAGGTTACCGAACGAACGACTTAGGGCGTACATTTCGCGTCTAATGGAAGGATCTCGCAAATGGAGCCATTCTCGTGGAGAATCATCTCATTGGTGTGTTAAATCCGTGGGAGTAAATCATGTATCTTAAGGGCCACATTGAAACGCTCAGCTACCGAATGAGGTATCTAGGATTAACAACAGAGCATTTAGGACTTCCTTCCGCTACAATACCGTAGCGCAAAGCAAGACTAGTCGGGATAGAGTGAAAACCCGCGTAATCTGTTCCTATCTAACAACAAGACAAATGCCAATGTGGTTAAGTGAAACGGAAAATCTGCACGGCTGCTTTCGAGAAAAGTCAGTCAATATTTCGCAAGTGGAATGATTAAACATTTATGTATTCTAGCAATCAATATTTTAACATCAGTAAAACATTTAAAGTCAATGATATCACCAACTTTACGAATATTTTCTGTGTTACATTCGGGATATTTGTATATATGTATTTAAAAAACACACTCCACAGATTTACTAGTGAAATACGTCATTTAATCAAAAACACAGAATGCCTTTGTAATATCAAATAATAGGTAATATCATATCTAAAATAATCCTAAAATTTCTGAAAAAATAACAAACGCCACTTCTGTGAAATTCATAAACACATTATACTGGTAGAGCGACTAAAACGGACCAACATTGCATGGATAAATATTTTAACTGGTCAAAAAGATTTCGTTTTACATATCAACGAGCAATCTACTACGCCGCAGTTTGAACCCGAGATTATTCTACGGAAGTATCAAATAGTGACAGGGGAAAAAGAAATGCTGGTCCGAATCATATGAAGACATTGAAACGCTGTTAAGGTTACCTCGCACCTTTTTGAAGGACGATTCATAAGTGTTTTCTACCAATGAACTTCGGAACGGCTCTTCAAACGAGCAGCCGAATCTCCTGTTTACGGATTGAAGTCAACCAACGTTCCCAGGTATTCACGGATATTTTTTAGGAAAAGCAACAAAAAGTAAAAATAAGGATGAAGAAATTGATTTCGAAGTTTTTTTTTACAATACGAAAGGGCAAATTGAAAGTCTCCATAGCTAATGCAAAAAAAAATATTCAATCGGAAGCCCTCTTGGAACGTTTTAAACTTCAAGATAGTTCTCTTTCCGAAGAACGAAGCTCATCCAAAGGAAAACATTGATTACAAAATGCACTAAATTGATACAACTCCGAAAGTAATATTTCCCGAGTAGTACCTTATAAAACAATTACCAAATGAGGTATTCCCGTAATGTAATATGAGTGATTTAGCAATGATTTTAAAATTAATAAACTAATTGACGTCTGCACGTATCTATGCCGCTTCGTCCTCGGTTAAGGAAATGATAGAGAGACACACGAGGGGATATCGCGGTTTGTTACTGATACGGTTAGGGGAAATTACAAGGTTATGAAGAACCTTTTCGGAAGCAGAAGCAAATCTCATCTGCCTAATAATAGTTTAAAAACTCAGGTAAAATAAAGGATTTGAACACCAGACGCCAATGTTAAACAGTGCCAATGAATTTCCAGCAAAAATCACAAGTCAAGGATCATGAAAAATTAGCATGACATATAATACTCACACTCCATAAGACAAGTGCCAAAACAATGGGCAACGCTACCAAAACGTGTCGACACAAAATTGAATAGGGTAATTTCTTTGAACTTTTTCTTTCGCCATTATCAATCATCAAATTAAAACAAAAGGAAAAATTTCCATAGGAATTGAGTCGACGACGAATTCAGAACCAGGTAAAGCACAAAGCAAGCAAGATATGACGGTGGAGGAGATGGTTATAACATCACGTCATTGCTGTAGAGGTATTAGACGGCAGCAAAACAAAAGAAATTAAAAATGAAATCACAAAAAATAATCAAAACTCATTATACCCATCTTAAGTCGTTAGAACGTCAACAGTGTAGACATACACGTACGTATTAGGTTAGCAGGGATGCGTGCATAAGTACATGAAATTACTGGTCTAAATGGAGATTTTATAGTGATCGTCATTTCCCCAACGTAAATATACATCGCATATATATTTGTAATATGTAATAAAATAATAGCTTCGAATATGCATTCGAGTTTAAAAAAGAACCGAGTATTATCAACATTAAAACACGGGGAATTAAACTCAATACACACATAATAATCCAGTTAAAATAATTTTTGCAGACAAAATCTATTAGCGACTTACAGAGGTTATTTATCCACAACTAATTTGTCCATTAACTCGTAGTTACTTCCAGCGACGTGAGCAATTCCGACTTCCATTATGCCATATAAACAAGAAACAAGTTTTATTACTATTTTGGAATACGAATATCCTCCTCCTCCTCCTCCAATTTTACTTTTCACGAAATTCATTCTAGTGATTGGGATTTCGGGTGTGGAATAATTACGACTTCCCTTGAGGACGTCACGAAAGGTCGATATTTTTTCAAGGCACTTCACAAAATATTCCAGAAATTTGAAGGGTTTCGAAATTGCAAAACAATAGCCACAGATTACCTCCTGAGGCATTCAACCTTACACAGAATTTTGATTCCACTTCTCTTTGTACTCCAACAATTTATAGGCCTTTTAAATACAGTTAAAACAACTAGACCATCCACTCAGTCCAATATAATATAAAAAAGACTTCCTCCAACAGACGTTAAAGGCTAATTACGAGGGAGGAAGGCCAACCTAGAGAAAAACGTCGCTGATCCATCTGAACAATATCACGCACGCACATGCTAGAGGGCATTAACAATTTTCAAAGAGTAACGAACTTCGGTTTGATTACCGAGATTTTTCGACGATAATGAAAAACATTAACACGATCTTTCCAAATGTATCAGATGAGCCTTTTAGTCTGTGACCTTTCGCTCTAACGACAAAGGAGAAAATGTGAGAAAATCACAGCAAAAAATATTCTATTTCGTGACAATGCACCAACGTCGACATGGCATACGATAGACGGTTCCGAAGTGCCTTTTCGGGCGTGCACATGCTCGGGATGATATCAAAAATGAGAAAGATGAGCGAGGCGAAATAAGAAATTAAGAGCGTGAGAGGGTGGCCTTCCACATCGCAGTTGGGGAAGAGAAAATATGAAGGAAAAAAAAAGATCCACAAGCAGCGCGCCCTTTCCGGAGTCCCGCATCTGGCTGCATGGTATGCTCGCATCACAGCCTTGGGTACCATCCGTGCAGTATATCCTCCCTTCGCCTCTGGTGTGGAGAGGGACATGAGAAGGGAGAGAACTCTTTTTTTTTGTTTCCTGTAGGAGAGGACTAATCCTGCGCCTCTGCCACGAGTCTCTTCCCCTTAAACCCGGTCTCCGATCCTTGTAGCGGAATCTCACCATCACGGTATGGATACTAAATGCTCCGCAAGTGGTGGGTTACATTCCCTTGGTTTTAAGCGAATAAAATAATCCAGATGCGCAAATGAAACAGAAGGGAGAAACCAATGGCAAGCTGTTTTCTAGAGTCTCAAAACTGGTGAAAGAGAACACCATTGGCCCTCTATTTGAAGAGGTTTAATACACAGTTTAATCACCTAAAAAACGTCCAACTATTAATTTGTTCAGGTTGGTGGTGGCTCATAAATGACATTCTTTTTGTTTGCTATTATTAATTAATATTTATTGAGCAAGAATTTATGAAATCCTCGGATTTCGAAAGGCATAAATTTGATTTTTTATGGGGCAAAATTGTAATTGGGCTATTTACAAGAATTTTGGACACTCACATTTCGGTGCATTTTCATGACATTATTCAAGCAACTAACTTCATGGAATCATTACAGTAACGGTGGACTTCTACAGAATGCCACCGTAAAAATTTCCCGTTTACTAATAAATATCAAATTTTGTTTCCACAAATGTTTAAAAATGCCTGCCATAACCAAGCGTTCCGTCATGGCGGCGGACGGTACTCATGAAAAGGGCCACTTATATAAAACAATGCTAAAAACACCGACGAGAAGTATTTTAAGGAAGGGACTTCCCAAGATACGACCACTCGCGGGTGGCAGACATAAAGACCACGTGTCGACTATCAATGCCGAAGAAGCCCATCAAACACGAACCAATTCAAAAACTATAAAAAAATGTAACGTTTTTGATATTTTGCATCGCGATCCCGGGAAAGGTGACCTGCCTAACGGTAAGGCGTAACAAAATGGACAAGAGTCTGGGAAAGGCCATGATGCGCCCGAAACGAATGAAAAAAACAGTATGGGGAAGAAGATTCTGAAAAGGCGCGAGGGCTTGATCCTAATAAAGAGCGCGCCACTTAGGAATCCTTCCCTCGAAAAATTGAATAGAGCCCTAACGATTGAAAATTGTGTATCCGAAATTCTATGGATTAAAAAGGGATCTAACGGTGAGACAATTAACTCGCGAGCCACACCACATACATTCTGCTAAAGAATGACCGAAAACATGAAGCGATCGGATTTTTTCCGCCAAAATCAAATCGAATATTTTCAATCTTTTTGTACAAGCAGCAATTTTACTTTATTCAAAGATGCAAACTGACCCTTAGGCACAACCGCTAGCCCTAGTAAGAAAAATCAACTACGAAGCAATGCAAAATTGACATTCCCATTAGCCTACTCATCACCGTATTCCTTTTTGGTCTCCGCTCGAAAAAACGCAATCGAAGTGATCCGATGCCAAATAAAACAAAAACAATCGGACAGAATGAGATGTTCCCAATAAAACCTACATATATATTGTGTGTGAAGCAAGACGACACGGGGGAGACAAAAATTAATTTATACCCATAATATAATTCAATATTCATCATTATCACCATTTAATGTCCAAATCCAATAATAATGAAAAAATAAAACAAAACTAAACGATAGGTAATTGGTTTGATATACGACTACTGCATCAAATTTGTCCAATAGCGGCCAACTATTTGACTGCAGGACCGGTGGCGAAACTGCCCCCCATTATGTCAGCGAAAAAACTTGGAAAGGGAGCCACAGCAGGGTTTTCTGGTAATTTCATTTTAGAGCGCACTATACTGTGCGATGAAGATACTCGCGGATTGGTTATCAGTATTGGGGTATTCAACGGGCGATCAGGAACTAACGGGGAAAGTGACTTAGCCGGAAAGATATCTGGTGAATGTACTCGATCTCTCGTGTGCAAACTGCTGTTTCGGCATTAAAAGGTTTACACACGCAGAAAATGAAATTCGTCTCATTTGAGAAAAATCACATTTTTAGTCAAATTAACTAATCGATAATGCTCTTACTGAAGTAATTTAAAGAATATGGGCAGAGACAAGCCAACCCTAGCACTGAAAACATTTGCTAATCTTAGCAAATGATTGGCACTTCTACCATAAGTACCCACGGAATTCACGGGTACTTACGGTAGATGGACCAAGATAGATCGTGAAGAATTTTGACAACTATTCAATGAGGAACAGGCCAAATGACAACCCATTTTAGCTAACCAAATGGTTTATGGAACGCATGCCATCTACTTCCGTGGCATTGGCAGCGCAAAGATACCTCAGTCTGTCACACGAGGACCACACACAAGCAATCACAGTTTAAGTCTTAATATGGTTAGGAGTGATATGGTTCAGTCACATAATTCGACCTGAGCAGCTAGGTAAGATTAGGAGCTACTGGACAACAGGGTTTGGGTGACCGAAAGGTGGAGAAAGGGGTAAAATGAGGAAGGGATGGAGGGAAAAGGAATCGGAAATTAACGCGGGAAGAGGAAACGGGAATGGAAATGAAGGGGGGAAGTACTCCTCCCGTCAGGCGGATAGCAGGGGAGATGATCAGCATGTGGACGGTTGACGACGGCACCGGAAGGATAACTTCATGAGACGGCACGGAAAGGAAGCCGAAGAAATACACAATAGGGAAAAAGTGAAAAGAGTTTAACATAGTGAGATACAAAATGGTGACTCACGTGGAATGCGATTGAAGAAAATCGCCTTAAAATGGAACTAAAATAATTACCATTACGGCATTGAATTTAAGTGCAAACATCTTGCCATGCCGTTTCCAGATTTATTTCAGCATCTTTCGGATGGATGGGCGATGCCATAATGCTCGATCAAGTGAAACGTAGGCTTAAGGAATAGTTGAAAAATTAGAGCACCAACAGCGAAAATAAACTACTAATAATTTTCAAGCGATTGACGGATCTCGACCCAGTGGATATTACTAATATTTATATTAAACACAAAGCTTTAAAAAACCCTAGAGATATTGTAATGACACACAAAGGAAGTTTTCCTAGGATATATAAATGCTAGTTTTTCCTTATGACAACTAGTTCAGTTCTTCAAGAACATCTTTGAGCGACTAGAACTCTGGCCACGATTGAATGATTATTTACTTGGGTCACCACCTCGTAATTTACACCTCAAGTAATGCAGTTCAATAACGCTTGAAAACTGAGTACACTGAAAATATTGAAGAAAACGCACTTCAATGACAGAAATTCTGGCAAAAAATGAGAACTAATACGTGAAAAATATCAATTTTCTAATTTACTACAGGACATAAACTTAATAGATGTCTCTTGAATTTAGCAATGAAGATTTGGTCAATATTTGCGGCCAACATAAGTTACTCGCCCGGGTTAAGGGAAAAACAACGAAATAACCTTCTCCTCCCCGATACATTTTGGAGACAATATTACGTTGGCATACAACAACTGTAACAATAAGAAAGTGGTTGCTCGCCCAATGAATTCATCTTCTCTAGATAATGAACTACAGCACCAAAAGTACACTGTATGGTCGCAAAAGGGACGCCAAAGAGACTATAGTTACAGCAAGACACAAGGACCGAACGATCCAGACCGAAGGACGTTTTTATGTATCGAGCATAAAAAAATATTATGCAGAAAAACAATAAACCGAAGTAAACCCAGAAGGATCCACGACTCATTTGTCAATTAAGAAAACAATGGATGAATGCACAGAAAAGGAAGGACATAAATCAACTTTAAAACATCACTTAAAATATCTTAATGTCATCGATTAAATCGATGGAAACGGGTAAACTAAATGCAGCTAAAATAAAATCCATCTAGGTAGTCGAAATGTGTGTGATACGACGCACAATAAATTATCATAAGATGTCATTATTAGAAGATAAAGTAATTGGGGCATACAAATAAACTAATTCGCTTTATAATTTAGAGTCAGTTGAATTGGTTTGCACAAAGCTTCTCCAAGAATATTAGTTAATTCCACAAACAAGAATGCAAGGAAATATTCTTCAAGGACATCGAGTTTACGAAGTCTATACAAATAGCAGTGACGAGAGAGGTCAAAGGTAGTAAGCATCAAGGGAAGGAATAGAAAGCTCGCCAAGTGTGCAGGACGATACTTGATTTACTTAGGCCGAAAACAATAACGACTTCAATGGATATTTTTTTAAATAGGTACCAGAAATTCAACACCCATTCAAAACCCATGCCTGTCAATAGTGATACGTAAAGCGTCTCCTGGGTCGAGGTGAAAAACTGAGACAGAACACTCGACAATTATTGTGCACATTATTATGCATATTAAATGATATTTTATTATGATTAATGATATACTATTATGCATATGAAAATATTATGCATTCCCCGACGTGAGAAAGCGGCTGTCTTCAGAACTTCTACATCGGGGTTCAGAATAAGGATTGGTCAATCGGATGAGAACTCGGGCACTAAGATCAGTCGTCCAATTCTCAACACAATACACGATCACGTCACCTTTTGATTAACAAGAAACAAGATATTAACTTGGATATAATTAAAATGCTATTTTGCTTGGAGTAAAATCGAACCACTTCGCTCCGAAATCCGTTACCGTTGCGATTGAGAAATTCATCAGCGAGATTAATGAATGCTACAGTTCTGGATTTTAAATCGAACTGACTTATCCAAGTAAAATAGTTATAATTATTCCATGAAGGAATTTCGGTAGGGATAACTGCCGTACGATTTTGGCACTTTGGATTGGAATGTTATGATTTCAAAATGTCCAGAACTAGAGACGGTACTCCTGTGAATTTATTCAATTAAATTTGTTTTTCGAGGCAGACGTCTTCACACGCAATACTACGGATTAAGAGGAGGCATTTGATTTTGACTGGCTGCAAGAACTCCAGTTTGGAAGTACTCGGAATCGAGCTGTCATTGCCACCTGTAACGCACAATTAAAGAAGTGTTTCACAGAAAAACAAATCCATACTTGGAGTCGGATCTAGACTAATGTCCTGCATAATTACGGGGTATTTTACATAATATATTCATACGCACGGCACTTTCCATACACAAGATGAAAAGGTCAAAAGATTTAAAAGGAATGAGGATGGAAAGATCTCCAGTAAAACGACCATCTTTCGAAATTAAACCAGAAAATGTTAACAAAACTAGATTCCAGGGCCTAGACAGGCCGGATAGTACCATTTATTCCCTTCATGCGACTGAAAACCGCCTATAACCAATAGGTGAGTGATTTAAAATTGAAATAACTAAATTACAGACAAAATAAGTGAAGTACAGGAAATGAAGCAAATTGATATTCTGAAGTACAAGAAAGTAAATGTCGATATTCTACGATCAAGTATGAATTTTATTAGAAATTTCCAATTGTATTCATTGCGGAATGTAAGAATCTTGAGTAGTTAAGCATTGAACAAGTTTTTTTCCAAAATAAAAACCAAAAGAACTCCGACATTCTAGTCTTCCAATGTTAAGTATTCAACATGCTGACATGAAGGCATTAATTTAATAAAAATTTATGGCCCAATTACCACTTTACATTCTATGAAATTAACCAACCTTTGAAAAATTGCAGGCCACACAACTAACTCAGCAATGCGGAAACATCTCAAGAAGACGTGTACAAACTGGTGAGTAGTTAGATCAAAGGCACAAAAAATGAAATGGCTATATTTTATTCAGTAACGATGTGACACAATTTCGCTCCGAAACCCACAATCAAAACTATACAGAAAAATGCCAGAGGGTGCAGCGAAAGTGGGAAGAAGGATTGATACAATTCTTGACTGACTAATCTCCCCAGACTTTACCGAACAATAGTTAAATTACGGTGAACCGGGGGAACCAACCGCAGTGAAAATTTGGCACTCAAATGTTCTAAATAGAAGGTGCCAAACATTAAAAACACTATTATGTAGCCACAATGTAAAATGAAAATTGTATGCTGTAACATAAAATTTATAACTGTGAACTTACTATTATGATTACAAACTATTTCACTTTCATTTTTGGTATCCAGCATTGGACTTCATTTTTTTTTTAACGATTATTCTCACAGAAGCTAATATTGCAATAAGCGCCAATTAACATCCCTAAATGGAAACTTGAGTTTTCCAGGAAGACAAAATCAATTGAATGATTGATTTCCCTGACCTCCAACGTTTTTCATATTTGCAAGGCACTTTGAAAACCTGGGAAACACACAGCTCATAACTATCGTAATATCCGAGCAAGCCCGACTCGGCTCCATACGAAGTTCGGTTAACATTAAAATTCACTCTTGATTCAAGTGGTCACGTTCGTTTGCTCACGGGATTCATTTTCCCGAAACCGGGAGAAATGGAGAACAAAAGATAAGTAGGAATGGAGGGGAGGGCGGGAGAGCAGCAAACGGATGAATGTAGACAAACGTCCGGTTACACGATTCCTCGCGCGCACGAGATCAGCAAAGATTAGCGCGAGCGGTTTGCTCAGGCGCGCCCATTGTACGCGGGGGAATAGGATTTCTGTAGGCGAGAGCAGATTGCTTTTCCCGAGAGCGGTGTATGCAGAAGAGACGGTTGTCTGAGAGAGGAGTGTGCCCTCTGGAGCCGACTTAAAACACTGGGCCTTGTCAGGCGGAGGGATTAAACAAATGAAGATAGGATATACGATCGAGATAACGCAAAGCCTTCTCACTATTTAACATCCCACTCGCACCGCCGCAGGATTATCAAAAACTTAACAGGAAAGGGATGATTCCACGAGTCATTAATGCAGCAATCCGCGGGCCAAGTCTGTAATGTCCCACTTTCGAGAGAAACTGCGATCCCATGTCTTGAGAGAGACGCAAAAGTCAACTGCTCCGCCCGGTGACGAAACCCGTTGAAAATATTTTTTAAAGACTGCACTAGCGTGCGCAGTAGAACTGTTGGGTAGTAAAAATTACTTTATGCTGAAAATCGACCACATCTCTAATCTCAAAATATTAGAAGCCATAATGACACCTAATTTTACAGGTATATACTTCATTCGGGAGGCAGACTGGAGACAATTTATTCTCGGCGACGATAGGAAGATGAAGGTAATCTTTTCATCAATGGAAGACGGAAATGGTGGCATTCTTATTCTGCACGCACTTCTTTCGCATTTCAACGTTCTTTGATTTGAGTTTGCCTGTAATGATCAAATATCATGTGCGGGGCAGAAACATTACACACTCCCTGCCGGAAGGGTTGCGAAGACCTCTTATCTTCACTATTCCCACGATTCGTTTGAATCGAAAAATTATTAATATGAAAGAGAAAGAGGCGCCCGTTACAACTATTGCGAAAGGGCCATCAAATATCATCACGAAAAAAGTTTTGCATAAAACAGAACATTTAACTTAGGAGAAAAACTTTTTCAAAACGGCAAAACTGCTACGGTCAGAAAATTCCAGACGGCATTTTGAACTTTACGGTCTCACATTTTTTGGGATTTAAAAAAATTAGAAGAGCGCAGACAACAAAATACTCAAGGATGGTTCCACTCCAAATAGGAATAGGGCTTTTCCTGCAATTCAATATCGACATATGACGCTCTTGGTAAGAAGTTACAGTTATCTGCAAAAAAATTTGATGAACATAAGTGACTATAAAATTCAGTCCAATTTTTTTGGTGGCCAATGTCGCATTTTCTGTAGACTTTTGTGTCATCCTTGCCATCAATATTTTCATGCCTATTCTCTTCTATACAGCTTGAAGTTTCTGACACCTGAAGATGACATTAAGTGTTTGAAACCCGGGTCGTGAATACATCTCTATTCAAGTGAAATTTGCATAGTTTGTTTCCTTTCCAGTTTGAAGTTTATATAACGTAGATAAAATTAACTCACGACGGGGTATTTGTGCATTTCTTTATCAATGTAATAATAACCCCCGTATTATTTGACGCAATTTGAAGCAAGTCATTTATTTTGTTATACGTAGTTCATTGCAACAGATGAGTTTTGGATGGTCCTTGATAACTATGACAAAAGGCCATGCACGGACTTCTAAATGATTTCCGCACAGCACATACGCCTTTGGCGTATTGCCATTTCCTTATCCATCTCTAAATACTTTTTATGCTACCTTTGTATCTCCAAAATGACCAGCCCTTTCCCCTCAATTCCATCGGATTAACAATGTTCAACTTTTCATGGAAGCGATATATCATAGAACCTCCAAATCAACTCTTCCATCCAATTCTTTCTCCTTCCTTGTAATTTCCCCAACACCTTCCAGTCTTTCTCAGCATTACCTTAAACTTGTTTCCTATCTCTTAACGTTTCACAGAGCCTTTATGTCATCTATCATTTACCTTAACCACATATGAAAGTCGTCCCCCAGTCCACACACTTTCAAGGAAGTTATTTAGAAATAAGTGTGAAGGAACGAATTTTGTGGAGCCGTTTATAACCTGAAAGACTAGGTTTAATTGCTTAATGCATTCTTAGTTCTCTGTAGTTATTAACATTTTACTATTTATCTCCTGAACAAAATGCACTTCATGCAAGTGAAACGAATGACGTTCGGTGGTCGAGTGAAACCTTCCCGTCTTCTCGCCTAAGGTGCGCGAATTTAGTCAAATTTCTAACATTTTAGCTTGATGGCTGCGTAGATTTTCACGGCGGTGGCTTGAAGAATTCTGCATATTCGGGTTTTCACCGCGTTGTTGTTTGAAGCCGACAACAGTTTCGCCGAAGTTGCATCCGGCGTCTTCAGGTCGAAGATGGGGGACTCGGATTTTGGCCGTCCTTATATAGGTGGTCCCGTCCAGGTGCGGCTTCAAACAACAACGCTGTGAAAACCCGAATATGCAGAATTCTTCATTTTAGCTTGATGTACAATTTTAATTAATCATGATATTCCAATCACGCCTGAAACGTCTCTTATTATTGATTTACAATGTCCATACGGTACAAGTTTCAATAATTTGACTCCAGTCGATAGCTGTTACAAGTTGAAACATGTTCAGTTCGCCTACCGCAACTTCTGATGAGGAAAAATACTTCCCAGGAAAGTGTTTCTTCAAGTTGGGAAGCAAAAAAACTGACATGGGGCTAAGTCTGTCCTATGGGAAGAACATGGAAAACATTTCACATATGCTTTCGAGAGATAATTGAGATTGGCGAACAAACATGTCTATAGTGCAATTTTTCCGTTGCCAACGTGCTAATGGCAGCCGATGAAATTTTCATTATTTCTGGTAGTGCCCATTACAGTTTTCAACGGTCTTTTCTCACAATGGCAGCAGCTTTAATTCCATAGTAGTAGTGGCTGGAGTTACGGGTTCAACCTTCTTTGGAATTGATCATAACCTCCTTAAACAATTTAATCTATGCTCTAGTGAAATAGGGAAGAACACTCGCCATAGACCTCCTGCAGCATAACATAGACCACGGCTGACGATTGGTTCAGGCGAAAGCAAAATGCCGAGGAAGAATCGCGAGTTACATCCGTCGTTGCCGTAGACGAACTGGACATGTTTAAACTTCCAACAACCGCTGCCATTGACGAAGTATTGGAGTCAATTAAATGAAACTTGTGCCTTACGTGCATTTATTTATAAATATAACAATAACTTAAATGTTTGCGAAATGATGTATGCGAGTTGATGTATTATGACCAGTCTTTATTTATTAACCCCCGAAGTATGGACCGAGAAAATTTCTTTAAACCAACAAAAACGAAACTTTCCAGAGAAAAACGAAGTCTGAAATGGTAAACGAGAAAGGTAAGGATCCTATGAACAGTAGATCTGGGTAATTCCGTAATAGAAATTATTCTTAAGACGTACCATTGAAATTTATACGTGATAAACACTAACTATTATTTCCATCTACTCAAAACACTCCCTTCTAAAAAAAAGCGCTGATCTTCGATTCGAGGATCGATGTGTCTTGAGTCTAAAGTATTTCGCTTTCTCATCATTTCTTCACATGACACAACAGAAACTGTCAAGAGTAGACGCAAGGATGCATCAAGTCATAATAATGCCATTTCTGTATCAATGTGATCAACGCTCTATTTTTTACAACATCAAATGGTGTTACTACACCTGACATTTCCTAAACATTCCTAACTCCATCCTGCTTACCCTACGAATATTTTCAAAAAACCCCAAAGGTTTCATTCAAACAAGATAAAATCAGTTTTAATGATAATGAACACCAAAAGAAAATGTGTAATTATACACAGGATAATGAATAAGTGTTGGCGTATCAGCCACGAGCTCTCTACCCATTAAAAGGTAAAATTCTAAATACAGAACGAAGAAAAATATGCGAGAACAAAAGCGCAATGTGCCAGAAGGAACTGGATTCGTAACTTTAAATTGGCACTTCGCCATTTTAGCCCAAGAAGAATACGAGTGAATTCAGACTTTTGCAGATAAGAGACCTATTAAAATAACGAAAGGTTTACTCTGCAACGATTTTTAAGACAAGAGATATTGATCAATATAATTTTTCCTTCCGAAAAATAGAAACAATTAAATGTACACTTGAATTTAACGGTCAAGCCAGCTATTGTCAAGAGGGAACTGCGGTTAGTTTACAACGATGGCGTAGAGCTTTTGCTATCATAAAAAATACATGCATTATAGACTTAAAAATTGTAGTAAAATAAATATTACCACAAAATGATAGAAAACATCATCGATAAGCCATCTGACCAGTTAGAATTAGTCATAATGGAAACTTCGTTGCAATTTTCCACAGTTAAAACTTTATTGCCGACCATGGTTTCGATACACTGTATCATCTTCAGGTTTATCACATCGATACACTGTATCAGGCTTCAGACCTGAAGATGATACAGTGTATCGAAACCATGGTCGGCAATAAAGTTTTAACTGTGGAAAATTGCAACGAAGTTTTCATTATGTCTCGATTCCACAATATCACGCCTGATTCTTCACTTTTCGTAGAATTAGTCAGTTGACTCCCAGTAAACAAGACAATCATGGCTATCCGATAACTAGGGCGGAGAAAACTATCGGGATCACGTATAAAAGTAAAAAAAATCCGGCTGCCTGCTTAAATACTTCTTCATTTTTAATAATTTACTACTACGTCCATGTCTCGTCGGTCGAATGGGTAGGCCCACCAAAAGTGAGATGACCTGGATCAGAGAGTCATTAACAACAAAGCAATCAAGGTCTATTGCTAAAATATACTGCAGTAAGGAGTCTTATACTGCAGACTTAAGGCGTCTTACAGCAGAATTATACTGCAATTTTCTAATAGTCTTCGCAGCTCTAATTTCAGCATGGGCGTAAGACGAATTCCTTCCAAGGGACGAGGAAACCGTAAAATTTGCCAGAAACTCTGCACAACTTTGCATTCTAAAAAAAACCTGGCATGAGCGAGCTTCGAGGTAATTCGGTTATTTGTTCTTATATAACAAATGAGCAAAATGGAACACATACGTAAGCGAAAGATGCAGGGAGATAACCAAGACCCGTTACTAATATTTAGATATTTTTAGTGCCCTGAAAAGCCACCGCTAGAGTGCGTGGCAGGGGGTGAATACGCCACACTAATTTGGACCCAATACCCTACCGTGGTCGGATAATGTTATTCTGATTCCTTATCGTTCGCGGAAAAAAATGGCAACTAAAATCTATCTGCTCTACACTTAATCTCTCTAATTTTATTGACAGGATCTCTCCTACCGTAGTACGATGGGGTAATAATACATTTTCAACATCACTGCTAAGGAGACGTTCTTCCAATGTATGCAAGAGCTTCAATCTGTAATTTAACCTTCGCTCCGTGAGTGATTCACAGCCTAGCTGCTCTAATATTTTGGATACTCTACTAAGTTATTCATAACAACTTTTTACAAATCTAGCTCCTCTACGCTGCAGGCGATCCAATTCGGCAATTAATACAACTTCGTGAGGATCCCGTATTGTACTAGCAGCTCATCCTAAATGAGGCCTAACAAACGACAGATAATATTTCTCTTTGACCTTGCCATCACATTTATCCATTACTCTTCTAATAAATCCTATTTTTTTTGTTAACTTACCCACATCTTCCCCGTATGTTTCAGCCAGGAGAGGTCGTGAGTAAGGGTAACGCGTAATTATTTGATCGAGTCTACACATTCCATTTCAGTGTTCCCGATGAAGTTGACGTTCTGGATGGAATTGCCCTTTGTCCAAAAATTCATCATTACGCACTTGTTTAAGTTTAATTTTAACTGCCAAGCGTCGCACTCGCACTGTTTAGCATTTAGGTCATCTGACAAAGCTGCTGTGTCCTCAGAATTACGGATACCGCGGTAAACCACTTCATTGTCGCTAAATGAACGTATCTTACTAGTTACTGATGAGTCAATGTCGATAACACTTCCCTGGGGAACATCTGAAGTATCTCCTACTCCATTTGAGCTAACGCCATCTATAACTACTCTTTTCACCTGACCATTCAAGGTCTTTAATGAGAATCGGGATATTTTTATCTATGCCATAGGCTTCTAACATTGTGAGTAGTTTCCTCTTAATCGGAAAAATAATATATAAATACCTCACCGTTGAATGCACCTAAACATATTGCAAAGTGGCAAATTCGAGGTTTTAGTGAAGGAAAGTCTTTTACAGCATAACAATGGCTTATTATTAATTACGGCCACATCCACAGTTCATCATTTGCAGAGAAACGACTGCCGCGCAAGGAAGACATATTTCAGGATATCTCGAACTGTTGATGAGTGGAATTTAATTCTCAACGTGACCAAAAAGCAAAAGGAGAAAATGAAAAATATTGATAGCTGGAACCTATTAAAACCTTTTCAGGCGCACACCCAAGGGCACCGTAAAAAGTTGGAAATTAAAGACTTGTTTCAACTATGAAACTCGTGCATACTTCATGAAAATAATACAAGAAACGTTCAGCGCGCGAGCACATAAACCGCAACACTTGAGTGTGTTGCTCTCTATAAGAAAGTTATGCGAATGCATTTCTTGTGCAAAATCTCGTTATTCGTTATTAGCCAAACCATAACTGATAAATACGCGTTTGCGCCGCTCAAGCACTACATAATATTATTTCATTAGACTGAACAAGCAGGCGCTAGCGGAGGTCAGAAGGAAGGAAATAAAAGAAATCTTGCTGAGGAAGACAACTTGACATTCCACTCGCCACTGGTATAAACCTCGAGAGTGGAAATGACTTTACCTCTTGAAAGAAAAGCTGCTCTGGGAGCTATGGAAATATATGTGACGGCAATGACCTTGACGTGCATTCATTACAAAGACAACCAACAACTGATATTTAATGAATTTTCCGTGGCATCTGAAATCACCAAAAACATCAAACATTCGCAGCAAGACGCATGGTACCAATGCTTACGTCCCCGTAAACAAAATGACAAATACGAATCATTCAGGAGGCTTTCAAAATGTTAAAAATAGTACTCATCAGAGAATCGAGCAGAAAAAAATATTCAATGCATTATCTTTTAACTACCTACATCCAACGATTCGAGACGTGAGACAATTGAATTGGTCTTTAAACATTCCTGGCGACGGGATATCATTCCAACATCCCCCACAGAGCTAAAAGATCTCATCGCAACACGAAGAAGAGATTATAATCCCTCCCACATTATACCCCGTCCACTGGAACGTGTCCCTCCCAGCCCATCCCGTTCGAGGCTTCCTTTCTTTCCCTCCCCTCGCAAAAATCACTTTCGTTTTCGCCGGAGTCTTCCTCCTCCGGAGCAGCACCTCGAAATTCCTTTCACCCGCGCGCGCACACAACAATCTCTCCGAGGACAAGTTGCGACGAAGGGAGAGGAGGGGAGGGTTGGCAGAAAGAGAGGAGGGAGGCGCGAGGAGGTTTTTGTGTTGCTCTACCCTGAACCCATCCCCCCCATGTCCACTCGGTGGGGACGCTTTGATGCATCTCCCGTGGTGTCGCGTGCGTGTTTGGCCGTGCCGCGTGTCATGCGCTTAGCGAGAACGATTGTGCTCTGGAGCTAGCTACTCGACGGACGTGGAAGAAGAAAGGTGAACGGAAGCAAGGAAGAATCATCGGCTTGGTCTGTTTGGACAGGCCGGAAATTAAAAAAATCCCCTTCCGCCCAAGTCTCCCGATTTTCTCCAAGTACCGAATAGATTTACGGTTTCCTCCCCCTTCGGATAACTGGAGATTCCTTAAAAACAGGTAACTCTCTCACATGCACACCGAACGTTCAATTACGTCGGAGGAGAGCAATGAAAATGATTTTTCCGAAAAACTGATATGGCGGCAAAGAGCCGGTCGGCGGAATTTTAACCCCCAGAGCTATAGGTGACTGGAGAAACGCAAAATAAAACTGGGGTTGAAACACGAAAAATTTGCGAACGAGCGCAATTATGAAGCGACACGAGGAAAAATAACTCCGTGCTTACCTACACAGTGTACGAACATTTTTTTAACGTGAAGCCTCGTAGGCATAAGATTGATGAGATATGAAGAAACAGTAGTGATTCATTATTTGCTAGCTTCTGATTATTCCCTTCGGGGCTGAAGGGCTCATCGCAAATTGCTTCTCATGACCATTTATGACTATCGGCAACGTTTTAATAAAAACGCAGACAATTATATGTACACGCAACTTGAAGGGGGCAGGGCATGCGGTGGACGACGCGCGGATTAAGATCTGAGTTCAAGGGATACCTGACAGTGGTGTACATTCATGGAAAAAAACTTCTAAAGCCCCGCTCTGCTACAAACTTCCTAGTTCTATTATTAGCTAAGAGAGAAAAACAAGGCAAGACGAAATTAACATTAAAGATTTCAACGAAATCCAATCCAAATTAAAAATGATGTTTTACAGCATAAGTACGATAATGAGCAACTGGATTATAAAAGGAATAATTTTCCCATCTAAAAAGACACGACCAAATCAGGTGGCATGCATTCACTACTCCAATCCGGCTAATGACAATATGACACTTAGGCTCATGGGGAATGCAATTTAGGACAAGAAGCGATGGCATATTCAAATCATTATTTGAGAGCATTTATCGTGGATAAAAATCCGGAGACTAGGGATGTGATCACATAATAACAGTTTTGGGAGAGAACAATACTCATAATGGCAAAATAAGGTCATGTTTAGTCTCTTATTCACTACTCAAATTTTGGTGGAAATAATACGAGAATATTATCACAAAACGTACTACTGATCAGCTTCAAAATCAGGCGAAAATCTGAGATTACCATCAGACGCAGCTGTATTCCAGAATATCCATTTTGCGCCCTGTTTTGGAGAATAACGAATCCTGCCTGGAAAAGACGAAAACATTTCTCGGGCGCTTTTTTACGCAACGGATGGAGACGAAAACTCTTCCCCTGTTGACATTTTTTACATACTGCATAAGTCCATCATGCAGGAAAAAATACGTTAAATTGGGGATCTAAGCAGGCACGTAGATTCACTTCGGGAGGGGAAAAGGGAGGGCGTAGTGGTTAGATTTGGGTAGACTGGGTAATAACCTTGGGGCAAAACGAACACAAATTGACGGTTACACGAGCCATCATCAGCCGTTGCGGGCAAGGCCAGAACTTATTTGTTTTTGCTTCAAAAAGATCAAGGATTCACCATTGGCCTTGCCAACATTCGGGAAACGGGTAGACTTGTGCGCTCGGTCTTTAAGTATCACTTCCTTTGGAAGACGAAACGAAGAACAAAACACAATATCGAAGCACTGTATCCGCACAAACAAACTCTGATTATATTTCAAAACGGCCAAAACGTTAGCTTCTACGATCAAAGACCAAGACACCGTCAGAATTGTGGGAACACGTCTGGCGATGAAAAGCGGTACAACTCGTTGCAAATGCATTCGCGGAGAACGGGAGATGCTACGGAACGTGTGTAAAGGACAGTACAAGTAAGAGAGGGAGAGAAAGAGACCTTGAACATTCGATTAATTCTTCGCGGTTCCTTCCCCCTATCCCCACCACCCCAGGCTCACCTCCAGACCCCTCCCTCCCCTCCCGAGGAAGCTCCTTTCCTCCCCACATGGGTCGCGTGGCAGGCCGGGATCGAACGCTTTTAAAGTCCCCCGACCCCTTTTCTCGATCCCCCCCACTCCTTCCGACACCTCCATCTCACTTCCCTCTCCCTGACACTCCCTCCCCCCACCCGCTCGCCCCCCTCCCACGGCTCGCGCTTCACCCCTTCCCTCCACGGCGGATCCCCTCACTTCCACCGCCTGGTTAACAAAAGGGGCTTGGGGTAGGGAGACGGGAGGGGGTGAGGGATAGCGAGAGGGAGAAAAAGAGGGAGGGGGCGCGCATGTAGCCAAAGGCCTGTGGTGTGTTGTTGACGGTGTCCAAGCCTTATAAGCGCCCCCTTTCAACGGGGAGAGACACTGACGGCCGAAATAAAGGGACAGAGGGTGCGGTTGGGTGTGGGGGCGAAGGAAGGGGTGCGGAGTCGGGGTGGTCTTCCTCGGACATGAAGAGCAGCGATGGAGGTGCAAGAGGAGAGGCTGGGGGGAGGAGGAGGAAGAAGAAAGGGAAACATACATAATGGCACTACTGACCTTGACAAAAAATTTACATACACGATACACACAAGGTGATAGCAAGTATAGCTGGAGGGGGGGGCATGGGGTAGGTAAAAGAGTTGATGAAGTTAATGAAGTACGAAGAGCGCATCGGGTGGAATGAGGCATGTTGTGTGCATACCGAGGCAAAACCTCGGGAAACGGATGTGAGAAAATTCTGAGCTGATGTCCAAATTCCTGACCTAATCGAAAACCGGGGGGAACGACGAATGTGAAAATGGGATTACGATCCGAAGAATGAAACGAGGTGATGGAATGAGATCTTCTGAAGCCGCCATAAAATAAGTTTGTTTTAATTTTCGAGACCAAAAGAATCGCCAGTGGCCAAAACAATTGCCAGACTCAATCAGTCTTTTATGCAAAAAAAATCTGTCAATGATGATACGATTATTCCACCAATTCGAACTAATCCGACCGCGAAATGAAAAAAAAACAAAGGTTAAGGCTGAGGGTGCTTACCAGGAGGTATGAGTCATTCACCCGGGATTTGATCACATTATGGGCAAGGGATCAACTTCATAAACAACTCCCTTCATAGTGGACCTTGGATGCATAGTGATATTAGCCTTGATTTTTCAAAAGGTGAATTATACTTACAACTTGATGATGATAAATGATAAAAATGAGCAATAACAAAATTTCATTGGTTACATCCAATGATATAAAGTTCTATGGATTGGTAATTATTGAATCTTTCATTCCTACACTAAACCTACCACTTTGTTCTTAAATAAGGAATATAGGCCACTGTTAGAACTGACCAAGATAATGACAATGACAAGTGTTAGTCAAACTTAAGTTAATCTAACATATATGTTCCTTCCCTTTACTCAGCTTCCCTTTTCACCTATAGCCAGACAACTGATATACCTGCTCATATACTAAGTAGAAAGGATGGTTTTATCAGAGTATGGTATAATCACAGAATGCCATTACAATCTGTCACATGAAATATAATAGTGACACTAGTATCTAAAGAGACCTAAGACATCTAATAACAAATTTACCCAGCTGAAATTTCTAAGAAATATCAAAGCACTTGAAATATTAATTTTAAAATCTTAATTCCACGACCATAACCAAACATAATATCATCATCAGGCAGATAAATCTATGCTATGCCCCTGCAAATCCCCAAAGTGGTGAGGGACAGAAAGCGTCACAAAGCATTAAAAATTTTAAATTTGATTTACTAAGTCGTTTTTGCAGTTGTTGTTAGATGTTAAATCTTTTCTTTCCCTATGCACCCTTTCACTACAAAAATGACAATTTGAATGAAATTATTACTAAAATTACCGTCAATGCGGGTATTCACAATAGGATGCTTTCACTGACTGAAGCAAAACGCCAGTAAAAGTGATGTAAAGGAGGTAAATCCACCAATTAGTTTTCAAATAATTATAGCCGCGCATATAAAAGACTTCTAAAATCAATATGTGCAGCTTATTGAACCTCTTACTCTCGACATTAAACCTAGCAATTTATTCAATTTTTGTTTAAAAAGCTAAATAAACTCAAAGTTCAACTGCCTTACACCACAGCTGATATGAAATCAAATAAACGCTACTCTTTAACATTAAAAAATGAGCTATTTGCCACAAAGACAAAGCCTGTGATGGAACGAGGACTTAACGATGAGTTTGATGTAAGATTATAGAGTTAAAGATGAGTAAAATGAATTCACTACTTTTTAGCTTTAATATCAAAGGCTTTGCACAGCAAACATTTTTGTACATTGTGGCTCTCCACAATTAATCTTTTCTAGAACTAAATTAAATTTAAACACACTAAAGGCAAAACGACAATTGAACAGTCATTACTAAAAGCAGATTTATTGCAACTTGATGAACTGAGGTTAAAACTACAATGCCACACAGGGGGTTTGGTGATGGTGCATGACAGGGAAATCATGCAACGTATCTTAAGTCATGAACAATCAACTATAAAGCGACAAATTAGGTGCTTCATCTCTACGTGTACAAATAGACAGAAACTAAATAGGAAATACTCGAACAGGTGATGCACAAGAAAATTACTAAAGTGAACCAAAGGCAAGCAAGAACACTCACGAGCACACTGAGTTTCATGCCTACCTTTAGATCTATAGAATTACTTCCTATGTGGTTGACGTTTGGCAGCGAACCTCCCCGGTATGTGCCGAGTGATTGATTTACATGAAGATGCTGCTTAGGAAGGGGAGGATTCACCTAGAAACGACAAGAGTAACTAAAGCATCAGCTAAACACGCAAAGGTAGCTGAATCGGCAACGGAATGATCACATTTCAAATGGTTACCAGAAGGATCCTACACGATTACTTTGGAAATTATCGCGAAATTAAAACATAGCACTACCCAACAGAGAATAATCCTATGCCAATACTGCTAACAGAACAATAAAATAATTGAAACTACTTAAGTTGAAATGAGCTATCAATACCTTTAAATAATGCACTATAGAAAGACATGAAATGTCAGCAATATGAAAAGCATGCACCGAAATCCAGTATCTCTTGCACGAAAACAACCACTGATATAGATTGATTAAAGGCATACATCAAATAAAGTATTTTCTTAATTTTTCACATGGGAAAATTCGTAGAATGGTACACTCATATTCCTCAATATATTTTAAATATAACCCCTTACCAATGTATTCCTTAAATTGCAAATCAACGAAAAACAATTACAATGCTGGCGTCTAGGGCGTCGTAGGTTCTATTTGCTGAATCAAAAAGAGAAATATGCACTGCTTAAAACCTTACGAACAAGTTTCTACAACGGCAGGCTGCATCTATACCACCACCTACGATACCACACCAAAACACTTCCTTATTCCTACAACATCGCAGGAAGAGACCCACTGTTTATGTTACGACCCGACTTCCAATTTCCACTACAGCAATAAACCAATATTTTTGACAACTTTACTCACTCGGGCGATAACATGCGACACTTCTTGCAAGATCTGATTGAAGGCAGCAGTTTCTTCGGCCTGCTTTTGATTGTGCAAGGCAATCTTTTCACTAAATTTCCGTGGGTTCGCCATGATGGCTGCTTCAGTAGTTTTGACTTGCAAGGTAACGCAAATGGCCAATGAAATCGCTTGGTAGTGAATGCCATCTGTTGGGAAACATTGTAATTTTCAGACTGGAAATGGCCGCGTCCATATCTAGGTGGAACATCTCACCGGCGTTATGGAGAAACCTAGAAGTTTCTTTCAAATTTTCGAATTTAAATGTTATTTACAACTCCCTGTTTCATAAGCTAATGGCAACGCGCCTAATTATGCGAAAGTGTGGGCTCCTTAAACAGTCATTGTTATCTGGAAATAAAAAATGTCGAACTAGTGTATGCTCGTACGGTTGGAATGAAAGAAATTGCGCTGATGATGTGGAAATAAATTACAAACAATATTCTGCGGCTAAACAAGGTAACTTGTGCCGTTGTTATAAAATATCCTTTAATCCCATTACTTCAATCGCAAATAACATTAGAGGCGCGAAGTTCAGGCAACCATTTCGTATTTTCTCTAGTGGAGATGGGCCTAAACCTAAAGGCCTCCCCCCACTCATGAACTTTCCTCAGATACTTTGGCCGAGCTTTTTTAAGTCGCTGAAGAATTGGATTCTGTGTACAACAGTAATTACTCCAAGTTTTGATCGAGAATTCAACCTACCAGATTTCATCAATGGATCAAAACAGGTAGATCCTGATTTGTTTACAAGTGTCTCAGAATTCACAAACCATTGCCACATTAATACGGATGCAACGCAATATCCCTCCTGTTTGAATTGAAAGCATATATTGATTGCTATCTTGATTTGTAATGTATAAATAGGGCAATTGATGCTAGACATGACCTGGAAAGTTCATTAAGATGTTTGATTCAACACAGGCGGTGGAAGTAGTGTCTAATGCCATATCAAAAGGAGACTGGGAAATGCTGCAAGACTATGTAGTGGAAGACGCAATTTCTGAGATTAAAAATTCATCCTCCAAATTTTCTGTTCAGCAGAGGCAAGAACTAAAGGTGGACAAAGAAGATATATATTTTTCATTTCCGTATCAAGTTGGAGTTATGTTTGACGACGATAAGGACAAGGAAGGTAATGATTTCATAACGGAATTTATTTAGCTCTCTCAGGTGTTTTCTTAAAGAGGTTTAATAGGTACTGCAACATTTGTGAACTTTTCTCATTTATAAGAGTTGAGACTACGGATAAATCATTAAATGAGTTCCAAAATAGTTGATGCTTTTTTCGATTTCTGACTCACGGGTAGGCATGAAGTGCAATGTATGTTCTATGTAAAGAGCATACAGGGTTTTCTGTTGACCCTGTTATTAATCATTTCAGATTGTATCATCACAGCACTAGTTTTGCTTAATGTATGTATGTGTATATACATATATATATAATGACGGACAAAATAAACCTGTATTTGTTTGACTTGTCCAAAGTTGACACACGTACCTCTCTGACAAAAACGTACATTCCTTGGACAAGCCATGAGATCAGCCCTGCTACCTCGTGGCAATCTGACAACTCATTCAGAAATTTCCTTAGCCCTGTTCAATAAACCTAGATTCACTGGTTATGTCCACTGTTTACAATGAAAGCTAATCAAAAGCATAGTGACAGTTTTATCCACTGTCTAATTTTAAAGTTCTATTATGAAAAATAGTCACTTGAAGGTGAGTAGTCCTAGAAAAAGAGAGCAAAAGTTTATCTATGAATGATAATAGTTTTGAGAAATTTTGGCCGTTTTACTTGTGGGGAAATTTCTTAATACTATTGGCTGTAACCTGGCATATTGATTCATCCCTGCCACCATATTAATTATTGATACAATTTATTAAATATAAAATAATGAAATAATCTACTTTAAATTTAAATAAATTTTAGTTTTTATTTGTTAGAAATGAATGAAATTATGAATGATTTCTACAAACGTAACAGAAAATTGCATATTAGCTAAATATTTTAATTTGTATTCCTTTGGGCATCCATTTTTAGGTGATAAACCTCAGCGTCGGTTTGTTGAAATCACCATGTGCTATCATGTGCTCTTAGGGCTCAAAGAACTGAAGGAACAAGACATTTCTCCACCCTTAAATATGGGCACGACGCCAGAGTATCAGCACCGCATATGTATCTGCAACTACAGATTTATTCGAGAGTTTACTAAAGGAAAGGAAGAACATTCTGACTGGAAGGTCAATGTTGTGAATCATTTTAAACCAGTTGATTTTCTGGATTCATGACTAAGACTACCCTCTGAATAAAAGTTCTGGTTGGAAGGCTAACATAACTTTTAGAGGTCAAGCCAATTTCTTAATACGACTACACTGTTCAAACAATTTTCTCTGTAAGATACTTATTTCATTTTTACTTTAGTTAGACATTATTTAAAATATACTGCAGATTAGTTTTAAATTGTGCATCGGAATGTAACCAAGGAATGTCATGGAATTTTTGTTAATTTTTTGCAGGAAAAATACATAGTTAATTATGATTGTATTAACCAGTTATGAATACATAGTTGCCTTTATACACAAAATTAACATTTTTTAATCTGTTCCCAAGCATTCAAGAGAAGACACTGTGGCAAATATGGTGTTAATTGGAAAATTGATATTCAGAATGATTATATGCACACCATTGAAATTAGATGTTGTATTATTCAATGCATGGTTCCTTGTTTGGTGTGTATTGCTGGCGCAATTCTGATAGATATTTTGTCCTCTTGACTAAGATTCCTTAAATTAAAAAATCTACCATGAGACAAGCTGATGGGTGTAATAGGCTCTGCTCATAGGATTCTCAATTACTGGTTTAACATTTCTACATACTTTATAGGAAGTAAATAAACCATCTTTCAAAGACAGCCAAATGATTTGCATATAAGTAATTATGTGCAAAATGCATTTGTGGCTCATGGTACCTTGTGATTGATATAACTACCTACTTCCCTTGTTCTGCCAGTCTCAAACTCTTCTTGACTTCTTTTATTAGGCCATTAGAACCAGCAGCTTTCTTTTACTAGGCCAGCAGCACATGTCTCACACAACAGTGAAAAGTCAAATACTAATTATGTGCTTCTTGTGTTTAGGTAAAGACAGGAACTGTAAATTAAAGCACTTTTTATGAGAGTCAAAATAAGTTTGAGTGATCACTAGGGAGTGAGGGCTTGGCCTCTTTCTTAGGAATTCTTGAATTTCATGTCCACAAATTTCCCTGTATTTCGGGATCTTTTACCACCATTATAGATCAAACAATATATGGGGCCTCAAAGAAACAGGCGGAGATGCCACAATGGTACCTTTGGTGGGTTAACCCACCGGAGCATACGTGAGAATTTTGCAATGTATAATTATTTGCCTTGTCTAGGTGAATGGTTTTTGCACTGTAAAATTCTCCAATTTATGGAGTAGTTATTTTAAATAATAAATTCAGAATTAGCTGCAGGTAGTCAAAACTTTCTTCGAATAATACTTCTGATTTTCAGGTAGTTGTAAAAAACACTATGAATCTAGGGGAAATAAGCAGTTGATCTACATGTATATCTGATGGATAGCAAACCCTATCTTACATTTTAGCAAACAACAATGTCTTTATGTTGTATATCTTTGATCAAAATGATGGTACATTAAAGATTCTCCGGAGGTCTAAAGTATCCCCAATTACAGTTTTCAGCGGGAAATCTTAGCCTAAATTCAATGTTTTAAAAGTTTTTTTTCCGGTTTAACACAATTTTGTCATTGCTGAAAAACTATGTAATACATTTTTTATCTAAAATGAAACTTTGCATTAAAATATCACACTTGTAACCAATAATAAATATGCATACTTCTATTACAACTGATTAAGTCTCAAATGTTTGCTTGATTGCTTTTATTAACCTATGCATGTAAAAAAAATGCTCATGAATGTCCAATTGTAAAATGACATTATTATCATCAGCAGGACCTGGTGTTATAAAATAGCATTCACTTATCAGAATAGTAGACATTGTTAAATTGATACTAGACTTTTTCACTGAATACAATGTTATTTGAGTCTACTGATGATGGCCTTCTACTTGGAGTAATTAAATGGTCTTATAAAGTTAAAGGATTATCTAATGCAAAGTCATGTACTTAGAAAAAGTAAATATTTATTGACACAATGCATACATACAGAACACTCAGTTGTAAACAAATGGGAAAATGTGCCCGCTTAAGATAAGCACTGTACATTTTGATGAACTTAATAATTGAGATCTCATTATGAAATACATGCTGAGGTAAGTTCCACATCTATTCTTCTTCAGCATGCCACAGTTGCCAAGCACAAACTAACTGGATGTTTCGGAGATCAAGTAATGTGTGGTCAACCATCATGTTGTTCATATCTTTTAGTGCGACAGATAGAGAGAGTTCTCCCTAAAATCAAATAATGAAACTGGTTAGAATCCTCTAAATGCATACACAATGAGTTTGAAGCAACATAAAATTTCTCACCTTTAATTTCTGAAGGTTATGAATGGTGACTAACCATCCTTCCTGCTCCCGGTGACTTTCTAGTTTAAGTTCCTGATAAAGAAATTGGAATTCAGACTAATAAATTACCCAAAGTGTGCAATATGCTCTAATTTACTTGTCTAGATAGAGAGTTGTACACATGCTTAGTTTTGTGACACCTGAAATTTGTAGTAAACCCATACCATTCATAAGTACATTGCTGACGAAAGTTATTTTGTTCCATTTCTAATAATTTAATATTTTAACTAGTTTATTCAAAGCATAATGACTTTTGATGAATAAATACACACTTATCACATTCCAAAATTTTAAGAAAGAAAAGAACAACACCATTCCTAAATCAGGGTATCCTACCTTGGGATATGAAAGCAAGGTTTCTTTTATCAAAAGGTTGATGAATAAATAAATACTTTCATGCATAACAGTTATGCCCCCATCATTCTTCAGAAGAGGTTACAGGAACTAATTTTTACTTATATCTTTCTAATAATTTTGTTTATCAGGTTCCAGACACCTAGTGGCCATATAAACCATTGAAGTCTTTGACTGCATCATAAAAAATACGATAAAAAATTACAATATCAGGCTGAATTATGTGTTGTGAGGAAATTTTGGAAATGGTTCATTTAAGGGTAATATACCCATTATGCAGATGATCCCTAGCACCTATTGTAGACACTGTGTCACATGGAATACCTCCTCTTCTTTGCCCAGCACAATGAGTGGAGTGAGTAAAAATTTAGAGAAACAAGGGCATTTATTTTTTTAAATGGAATAAGCTATAAAATAATAAATAAGGCATGTTGGTGATCCAGATATACAATGCAAAGTGGTAACATGATGAATTTTGCCCGATTTTCCTTCTTACTACCTGCATAGAATAAGCATAATATAGCGTGTAGGTTTAAGATGCAAAACTCTGACTTTGTTCAGCTACATGTACACTCATTTTCAATGTTATGTTAAGCATGAGATTTCATTGGGGAAACATACACAAAAAAAATAGTCATCAAGTATTAGTTTAGCATATGCAAAATAATGCTTAAAAGATTTAAAGTTTTCACTGAAGTCCAAACATTATGCAAGATGGAAGCTTGAAACAAGCTATTCACATTTCTATCTCCATAGGACAAGGAACCAATTATGTCATGTAAATATTGACCCTTAATCAACAATCAGGTCTATCTGTTAAACAAATTCAATTTCTTGCTCAGCCCAAAGTTTGTTTTTTCAAGTCAAATCTTGGGAATGGATGTTAAGTAAACAGTTGTGATTAGCGCCTAAGGAGAGACTGATTCATTGACAAGCTGAGAACGGTTCATCAAGTTTCTATTGGCATACAAGCAACAACAGATAATTTGGGAGCATAAAATGCAATACTTTTCTTTATTAGTTACATAAATTAGAATGTAAACAAAAAATACCGGGACTGTAAACTTGAATGGCACTAAATAATAATAATAATAAATAATAATAATAAATAAATAAAATAATAATAATAAATAATAATAATAAATATAATAATAATAATAAATAAAATAATAATAATAAATAAAATAATAATAATAAATAAAATAATAATAATAAATTTAAATAAATGAATAATAATAATTCAATAAAATTTAATAAACATCCCACACACAAATTCGAAACAAATAATTAATAAAAAAGCATACAATCACTCGATCACTAGGGTGAGTTACGAAATAACTTTCACTCTCGTGAATCACACACACACACACACAAGGTTTGCAAGGATCCCTCCTATGTCAATGACCCATCAATCACACAAATAAATGAAAATTATTAAAGGATGTAAAGAAACAAAACAACTTACGTGAATACAGTCACTCAATCACTCAGGTATGCTCGAAAACATTGATCTTTGTGATTCGCATATACTCACACGTTTCAAGAAATTTGTCTAAGGGTATGAACAGCCTAAGTGTTTGAAGTTGGCTTTAACCTCGTGGAATGTGGTGCCTCGCGCACGACTACGAATGCCTGTGACATTGTATGTACGGTATTTCATCACAACATCTTGTTCCTTTAAAGCCCCCAAAATTTCAGAGTGTAAGAGGACGTCTCGGTAGCTTAATTGGTTAAAGCACTCAGGATATAGAGATAATAGAGAGATATAAAGATATCGAGGGATCCGGGTTCGAATCCCAGTCAAGGCGAATGATTTTTACTCTCTGAAATTGTTGCATTATAACTAAATGGAGACTTCGGTAAAAACGCATTCACTCAATCACTCAGGTGTGTCCGACCTTTGTGAAACGCACGCACTCACTCATTCAGGGTTTACAAGGATTCCTCCTATGGCAGGGACCCGTCAGTCACACAAACAAAATTAAAGAACTAAAATTGTGGGTAGGTAAGTGCCTAAGAAAATCTGACACCAGGTGTTTCGCCTGCAAAGCAGGCCTCTTTAGAGAAGAGGCAAACCTCCCCAACGGAATTCAATTCAAACCTCCCCAACGGAATTCTCATTCTTCTCTCAACCTGAACGTCGGTTTGGTAGGTGATGGTAGAGTTCACCAAGTACTAAGCCCGACGGCATGTGAAATTCACACATCAGGGTATGGAGGCCAGTTCCTTTCCCTGTGCCGGTTATGGTTTCCAGGAAGATCTGATACCCAAAAAATCACATAGCTTGGGTGGAGCTGCAGGTGCCCAGATTGCCTTGCCCGGGAATCGAACCCGGGACCTTCCGGTCAGTAGTCCAATGCTCTATCTTCTGGACTACTGCGACCGACATATATATATACATGCACACGCCAATACATATATATATATATTTCCAGAAAACGGACTTGAACGAAAAAATGATCAGGGAAGAACTTAAACAGTTGTGACCAAAGTCCATAACGGAACCTACATTTGCAGAAATTGCATTTGTTCAATAAAAAGAACATTTAAGCAAGATCACTCTCCCTGGTGGTAAAAAAATTATAACTTGTGGGTAGCAGTTATGATTTTCTTACTGGATGGTAATACCGAACTTGAAAATAGCGACAACATGAAGAAGGAGATAATGAAGTTAATTGATCCCAGGGAGACTTGGATAAAAGTCACTAAGATGACCTGAATTAAAGACAAAGGAGTGCATCTTGAGGTGGAAAATCCAGATTTAGAAGAAAACGAAGAGAATACAAGTGTATTGCAGAGAACAAGCTAAAGATCAGTAAGGAAAACAAAAATAAGCCAAGAATTTATATACCAGGGGTTAAGGTGACAGTAAAAAATGAAGAGTTGGTAAATAGTCTGAAACGACTGAATGGCTTCCTGGACACATCCCATGTCGAAATAACATTTGGGTTTGGGAGATATGACCAAGATAGAAATAATTGGGTAATTAAGGTGAACCACGTGACCTGGGAAACAAAAAAAACTTAGAAAAGTACATAGGATAAGAGTCCCTTAAAATAAGTGACTGCATTACAATTACTCACGGTTATAAATGCCAGATTTTTGGTTACATATCAAAAAATTGTAATGCGACAGAATCAACTTGCAATCACTGCTCAGATCGAAAGATTGTGAAAACCAGACTGAGAATCCCTCCTGCCTAACCTAATAAAACTAATTAGTAACTACTTTTAAAGTAAAATAAAACAGTTTCTGGCGTAACTTGGTGGAAAATCTTCATGCTGACTTTTAATAATCAAACCACTTTACTTTTCCACATAAACTTTTGTTATAAAGTTTATGTGGAAAAGTAAAGTGGTTTGATTATTAAAAGTCAGTACTTTTAAAGAAGTTAGGAAAATTATATATAACACAAAATCTATGTTGGCTGAAAAGACTACCACTAAGGGATGTCCTCTATGCTCAGTCCTTGGCCCAATGATCTGGGTTCTAGTTATGATTCAACTACTTAAGTAAGACTTTCTGAAAGGCATTGAATTGATAGCCTTTGCAGATGATATGACTTTGTCAATTGAATCAAACTCCAGAGCTCATATGGAACCCCTTATTGTCCAGTGCAATAACATAAGAGAGAATGGGTTTAACTAAATTAGTAATCTCCATGGAAAAATCTGAACACATGGTTTTGGTTAATTAGAAACCCTACAGTGAAGATCTATGGTTGCGATATCAAATGGGTCAATAAATTTAAATATCTTGGGGCAGAGCTAGATGAAAAATTACCTACAAGGGGCACATTAACTACATAATAAAAAAGATTTTTCAAGCTACATGTAGGTATTGCAAAAGCACTTATGCCTCAAACTCCATAAGAACTATCTACCAAGGTGTTGCAATACCAATTATTTCCTATGGCTGATCAATCTGGGGCCACAGGGTTCTCCACAGTAGAATCGGGAGAAAGTTGCAGGAGGCTCAATGACCATGTCTCCCTGCAATAACCGAAGGCTACTCTACCATTATTACAGATGCTCGTTGCAGGATATCCAGTCAACCACCACAAAATTATAAAATACCATACAATGATCATTGAGAAGTTCAAATAGGGATTATGACCAAATACCAAAATGACCATATAATAAGGAAAAATGAATTAAAGAAAAGGCTAAGATGTCAAACCATTATTCGGTGACAAAAAGACTGGTCTGGCAATGAAAAAGAATTACATACGAAGGAGGTATTTTCAGACATGAAGGAAATACTAAAATGTAAGTTCAGTGAAACAACCTGTCACACATCTCAACAAAAATTTAATTTCATCAAAAAGGTCATTTCTCTGCAGGAGACCAACTGGGAAATGGACAAATTGCCATTTACATGCAACATTTATGGAGTTTACACATAATTAAAAAATCAAATCTAGGAGAAATATTCTTAATTGAAGACTTAACTTATCACAGGATTGAAAACTGCATCAGATAAGTTATCAAGGCATGAAATATGTCACAGCATGTCAGAGAAGAAGCAAACTATGCATAGCATTTTACAAAATTACTTAGCAAACAATTACCAATCATTATACAAATTGGTCATGTAATCTTATGTAATGTTAAACGATATTATATAAGATAGTACTTAAGGAGTTGTGCCATTTAAATCATTACAGGGGTCAACCAAAATTTATTATTTTAGTGATTATTTTAATGGCAGCTTTATTTGCATAGGTATATTCAAAAGGTAAATATAAACTCATTACTGTTGGCAAGAAGTGTAAAATATAAGTTAGAAAACTCATGTACTTATCAGAGTGGCAAATTTAATGTCACAATGCTCCCATTACTCTGTATATTACGTTCAATCAATTGACTAGCATTTTTGTTTTGTTTATAAAGCAATAAATATTGTATTATTTTGAATTGGTTAGTTTGGTAACATATTGTATAATTTTTCTATATCTATACATGCCTATTTATACTTATACCATTCATTGCATAATTTAATTTACAAACATGTTGATAAAATTTAAATGTTATGTAGTTATTTGAATGTAGATGTAAAAATTAATTAAAATGTAGTAAAGGGGGACTAAACAAAACCAGGAACCCTCTCACGATATAATGTCATACTAAAGTATTCATATATGTTTTTGTAATAAATTTGGAAAGAAGTGTCTGGGGTACCCCCATTCATCTGTTTTCCATATAATTATTGCAGGCATGTTGTCAATATCTTTATTTCCACTTAATGTGAAATTACGTTTGAACCACACGATGCACCCATTGATTCAATGCAATGATGTAATCATTGACCCAAGCATGAATAAGCAAAATCAAGTTAATGTTGATGCCTGCCATAAGAGATCATGCTAACTTGAATCAAACCACTCAATTAATCATAACAAACAAAAAAGGCATTGCCAACACTTTTAGAACAACAAAAAATAATGATTTTAATATTTACATGCTTGATTTTCCATAATATCAACCTATTCAGACAGTCCTAGTTGTCTAATGAAAGAACTGAACTGTAAATGTTGGAAAAAAACTATTGCTCTAAATATGTATGTATATTCTATGAGTATTTATGTAGTTGAAAGGAACTCACCAAGTTTTGAACATGAAAATCAACATTCCATGCTGTAACTCCTATGATGTACACATCCAGGGAATTTAAAAAGGTGTCCATATGCAGCTTCAATAATGCCTTTGCCTGCACCCGGACTTTATTGAAAACTAGTTCCAAAGGCCTTTCATTGTCAGTTGGAAGTTCTATTAGTTTAGAATACTTAAGAGCAGCTTCCACGTTTCCTGCAAAGAGAAAACCAAATACGAAACTCAAGACATCCTACACTCAAATGTAATATCTGATATGATATTGAACGTTAGTAGCTCCACAGAAAGAATACCAGGACATATTATGGATAGCAATATAGAAATATGCACATACAAAAGGATATTTTTACTATGAAACAAATTGAAATATCATGCCTTTTTTTAATCTTACTCATGAGGATTCAAATGAAGGCCAACTGCAGGGATGCAAATAAATATTAAAGTGAATATCTTAAAAAATATATATGCCAATAAAAAATATCTTAAACAGTATTTTAGTAACTCAGTGACTCTAATCTGTTAAGAAATTGCTTTGTACAAAAAAAACATACATTTACTTAAATAAAACAGTACCTGACCATGGATTTTAGGTAACTTCACACTCATCTTCAGTTAACTTTGAGTGGTAAATACACATACTTAAGCATATAATTTCATGCAGTGCAATTACTCTTCAGAAGTAACCTACAGGGTAATAAACAATATTCTATATTTTGTTGCGGACCTAAGAAAGTGATGTGACTTTGATCCCAGGTGATGCTGCAAGGCACCCTTAGCTTCACCTACACTGTGTGGTTTTTCAGGCATCATATTTTCCTGGAAAATCACAGGCAGTATAGAGAAAGCAGCTGTCCCCCCTACCCAGATACAAGGTCTGTCCCAAAAGTAGTAGGACAGAGTCGATCAAAAAAATACATTGCCAAAATTGATACATTCACTCAAAAGTCTTCAAAGTAGCACCATTGTGTGTCCAAACACTGCTGCCAGGAGGTTTTCTATGCCTTGTATGCCTTCTAGAAGGTGGAGTCTGGAATGCTGCTAAGCTCCCTTGACACAGCCTATTGCAACATTTTGACCAAGCCTTGGTGATGTCCTTTGAGGCATGCTTTGAGGCAGGGGAAGAGGAAGAAATCCAATGGGGTTTTGTCTAAAAATTTGGATCCTCACTCACATGGTTGAGAAGCTCTTGGCAGATCTACGTGCAAGTTTCCTTTTGTTCGTCTGAGACCACTCGCAGCACTAACTTCCCACACACCATTCTCATGCCAATGTTATTGGTCACAAGTCGATGCACATCACTTTCAAGGATGCCAAGTTCAAGAAACTGTGTGAACACTTAAACTATGATCCCTATCCAACAAAGCCTTCATTCTTGCAAGATTTTCATCACATCTTGAGCTTGAAGGGTGTCTTGAACATTCGGCATCTTCAAAATCTTTTCTTCCCTCCTGAAACAACTTTTGCTGCTCAAAGACACCCTATCTACCCATGGTGTTGTCACCATAAGCTGCCTTGAGCATGTCATGAGTCTCTTTCCCGGTTTTTCCTAGTTTCACACAAAATTTGATGGCACAGCATTGTTCCAAAAACCAGTTCATGACAAAGCGTAATAAGATCATGTTACAAAGGTTTCACAAACGAATGATTCATGCTTCACAAAGGCTCAGGGCCAACTGCCACAGGCATACAGTCTTTCTTGAGACACCACCCCTTCCTCCAACCCAGCCAGATAAAACGAAATTCGCCCACCTGCCTATCCAGGAAAAATAAGTCATACTACTTCTGGGACAGAACTTCTATTTTGAATCCGCAGCTGAGAGAGTATAAAAGGGAAAGGTCTATCCTTCCAACTCCCTTGATCCCTACCCCATCATTCAGGTATGAAGGAGAAGGCCAACTACAGACCCTGAAACTGTTTGGAAATACATACACCTAACTTGATATTGACCCAACGTATTCATTTACTCACCTATTCTTTCGATCTTTCCCGGGAATCAAATCCTGACCGTCTCCCGATACCAGGGCCAATTTACCCACTTTATAGTTATTTCTATCAATAGAAAGTTAGAAAAGTATTAGTCTGATCAAACTGTATCTTCTGCAAACCAAAAGTACAATTTCCCGGTTTGTCCCAGTTTCACGCTAAATTTGATGGTGTAGCGCTGTTCCAATAAATGGTTCATGACAAGAGCATAACGAGGTCACATTATAGAGGTTTTGCAAATGAACGATCTACCCTCCACAAATGTTGGGAGCCAACTGCCACCAGCATCCAACCTTTCCTGAGACTCTGCTCCCTTGAACCCAGCCAGAGACACTGCCACTCATCTGTATGTCTATCTGAGAAAAAATAAGTCATACTACCTTTGGGACAGACCTTGTATGTGAATTTTACATGCCATTGTTATTATCATAAAGTGTGTTCTTCCTTCACCCATCAAAAAACAACCTCTGGGTTGATACCTGTGGTGACCACATACTTTTACAAGTTACATTGGACTACTCACAATGAGAGATCAAGGAGCATCATATAACATACCACTATCTCACAGAGAGAGATTGAATAATGATGTATAATTTATTATTTGTCCTGGTTAGTTTTTAACCTTTCCTTAAGCATAATGGATATACTTGTGCAGTAATGCTTCATTGAGAGCAAATTTTATTAGTACAATTTTCAACAGCGCTAAATGATCTTTCAGTTAAAACTTCATTGTTTCCACCAATGATTTTGGTATCTAATCATGGTACCATAAACTTTACAATCACTTTATATATCAAACATGTGCAGTAAATGCAGATATGTATTTTCTGCAGTAGATTTCTGTTCCTCTTTTGTTTGCATTAGCATCAGATTCAATGAAATCTTTGAATACCTCTTTGTTGCATATCCCACAATCTGTAGTCTTAATTTCCTGCAAAATGGTTCAAGATCTGTAAATTCAAGTACACTGACTACAAAATGGAATTTTTTTTGCTATTTATGAAACAGAAGATCCCTCAAAATTATTTAAAATTAGGTGGAAAAACTAATAGTGTAAGAAATAAAATCAACATTGCTTTTAGTCAAGGGCAAAAAATTGTGAATAATATGTTTCTATCTTTCTCCCCACTGCCTAAAAATTTCATGCCTAAGAACAAAACCCTGTCCTTCCCTTTTTGTTCTCTCACAAAGCCTGGCCTTGAATTAATTATCAGTATACCACCTTCATTGCGTCAAATGTTGGGAGGGACCTCTCTCATGATTTGCCATACTCGGACTCCTTTTTAAATCCTGAAGACCTATATATGAACAGATGAAGACCTTTAAGAGCAAGAACTTTTACTAAACAAGACACTTATTGAAAGTGATTTGTGTGGAAATCTTGAAATTGGTTTGTTATAATAGAGCTGGTTAATTTATACTCAATCACGCTTCTATAAAAAGTCAATTCTACAACTTCATTCACATTGGTTGTCAAGTCCTGACTTATGTAAAAAAAAGTAACTCAGCAGCTATTAGAGAAGCAATGCAGACCTGATCCATCCAGCAAACTAAATGGCCCTGGACCTTTGAGACCCATTTGGAAAGATCATAATCCATAACACAGAGATAAGGGACAGATGGAAACATGCTGTCAGCATCATTCTCAGAGAATCTGATAATAGGGCACCTGTTGGTGTCCCTTCTTCATCTTACATCTTAATATGGTACTTACTTAGTACTCATTCAAACTAGATTACAGGTAATGATAATGCCGCACTTTCATATGTTTGTGCATAAAGTACCCTGGGTCAGGATGTAACCAAGTATATTTTTAAACTAGATAAGTGCAAACAAGGAAAATATGATGCTACAGCCATGAAATTTTTATTGTATACCAGGTCTGCTCAAAAAAAGATGAGACTGTTTGAATAAATATTTGGATTTCATTAGTTGCCCTTATATCATGCTTATCACCTTCAAAATACATCACTTTGTTGCCAATACAATGCTCCCAACATTTTTTACATCTTTCAAATGCCACCTGAGAAGCTTCTTTCGGGATAGCCTTTAAGTATGCAGTACAATTTTGTTGAATGTCTTCAATAGTTTCAAATTGTCATCCCTTTAAGGTGGATTTCAACTTAGGAAATCGGAAAAAGTCTACTGGACCTGGAAAGTAGGGTGGCTGGGGAATTACTGGTGTGCTGTTTTTTTGCAAAAACTTGGTAACAATCAATGATATGTGTGCTGGTGCACTGTCGTCATGAAAGCACCGAGAATTATTTTTCCACATTTGTAGTCTCTTCTGTAACATGGCATATCTTCTCATAACCTTTATATAGTGCTGCCGATTCACTGTTCCTCCTTAGGAAACATATGAGTAATCCCTTCCCAATTGAAGAAAATGTTCATATCACCTTCATTTTTCGTCACATCTGAGCTTTTTTAGGTAATGGGGAAGATGGCCTCTTACTATTCTGCCTACAATGTGCCTGACTAATAGATTCATTGCAAAATGCCTCTTGAATCATTGCATAAGTTTCAGTAGCAGTTTTCCCAAGGTTAAAACAAATTTCAATACATATAGTACATGCAACACCTCCATTCTCACCAACACAAGAATTTGTACAACAAGCATATGCAATCTCAGGTAATAATCGCTGTTGTGCAGAAACAAGTCAAGATAAGACCACAGGCAGAAAAAAATGCACCAAACGAAAAATGAGATCAAAAATTGATCTGCATCTTATGGACAGAGGACAAGCATTTTTTTCCACAATGCATGGTGTGCTATGCTGGTGGCATGGTATGCCACCAACAATGATGAATACCTGAGATTATATAATGAATCAAACTTATTATAGTTACTAATTTAGGAATGAAGCAATTCCGTTTCCTATCTATGAAGTACTAACAATGAAGGATGTTGTTGATTATAATTTTACTGTAAAATAGTCAAACATAAATAAAACCCAAAATATCAAAGTACATCTTGTGAGCCAATGCATCTTAGACACACAGAATAAGGCAGTTACATATTAAGTATATGTCTATCAGAATTGAAATAAATGCTTATACAAGTGGAAAAGGAGATTTAGTTGAAAGAAAACACAAATGATTCATGGTTTCAGATGAAATGAATAACAGCAATAAATAGAATGGAAGGAACAGCACTGCCAGTTATGGATTATAATAAATAATGCATGTATTCTTATTTAAAAATATGGACCAACATTGTGAATGGGGTGTTTCCATCTTGAATGGAAATGATGAGTGGTATTCAATGGACAACAAACTTGACATGGTGGAAGGGTTTGTGTGTTCTGATGATCCCTAGAGCTACGCTAGTGGAAGCAATGACAATTCTCCCAGGGAGGGTCACCCATAGAATTCACCCTAGAATTCAGCAAAAAGGTAGTTCAGCGTTCATTGTCGGCCCATACGGGCACACATACACCATCCCGGTGAGCAAAAACCCACCCTAACCAGTCATTTAACATACAAGATAAAACCATGACATTCCAAAAAACCTCTCATCCGTGTTCGTGTAGTTTGTGAGAGACAAGAAACTCAGGATTTAGAGTAAACTATGCTCTAACAGAGGCTACAATGATGGTTGAAGCCGACAGGTAACGGCTCATTTAGAAACTAAGTTAAACTAGGCGGAGGAAAGTTATTACATGGCATACAATTGGAAAGATTATGCATGAATTTGGAATAATGTCCATACAGTAGTTCCCACAGCATCTGTTCCTCACTGAGACAGCTGCAAAGTCATCTGACCTAAATGAGGTGGTCATTTGAGTGGTGTCACAAAATATTATTGGGAAGGTAACAAGGACACCACTTCAATTATTTATCCCATGACTTTATGATGGAGACACCTTCATGAGAATTAGTCCTGGCAACTATAGGACTCAGCCAACTGGGCCAAGTGTCGAGCCAGGCAGCAGGATAGGCAAGGCTTCCATGGATGTCATCATGCAACGTGTGGAGTAACAGGTTGTGTTTTATAAGGTAAGTCTAAGAAATTTAGATGTGTTCAGTCTCTGTCCGTTCATGATCTACATTAAATGGTACACCAACAAATGATGACAATAATTAATCCATTTTAAAATTATTTTCCTTGTTCTATTGTTAGTTTAAGCCTTTCAACTGATACATTGGTTCCAATCAAAGTTTAAACTTAATAATGTTTGCCCTTTTGTGCCATCTTAAATCATACAGTATTCTACCTAATAAGTGCCTATGCAGTTGGTTGCAAACATACAGGAATGGATGATTAGTTCATTTTTTCTGCTTTGTCCACAATGACCCAGAAAGTTTTAATGCAGTGGAACCTTATGTAAGGAACACTTTTACTAGCAGACACCTCCACATAAAGGTCAAACATACTTTCCCTGAAGCCAGCTCATTCAAAATATTAAGAAATAACTTCTCACTAATGGTCACTACCTATAGAGCCCACAGGCCGTCAGGTTCCACATTCCTAACCCTCAAATCAGCAAGAGGGTAATGGGGAGCCATGATGGTGTTAAGGGAATAACACCAAGCCATGAGTTGGGAAATCAACACACTAGGTTGTCACACACCCCAGAATGATGGACTCACGAATATATGTTTGGGGTCACAATGCCAATAATTTTATTTGCATTTTGAATATTTTTTAGGTTAGGTATGAAGTTATAACATCATTCATTTTAAGTCTATGAAATAAAGCCAGTCATACTTAAAGACATAGAAATTTTTAGCTCTGCTGGTAATAATTAACTGCAAAGCAAGAAGTTAAAATTAAAGTCATCAATAAACAGAAAATACTCAATGAAATGTTCCAGAGGTTCATAGTTTAAATATCCCCATGGCAGATAGTGAATTACTGTATTCCTCAAAAATTGTTAGTTATTAGGTGTGGTTGCCGACTCCTAATGTTATTTACGTTTTTCTTGTTATAGAGGAGTAGGGAAATATGCCTAATGTTATTTACGTTTTTCTTGTTATAGAGGAGTAGGGAAATATGCCTACCACTACTATATTCTTTGATAGGAAACAGCCAATATACATTTATATTCTGAAGTTAAATTGAAGGGCATAATAAAAAGTGCCAAGAATATAAAACTGGAAAAAATTAGTTCCTTTGGTTCATCTTTCTTGTCTAAATTTTTTATGAAAACATTTGTGGATATGTAATTTTAGTTCTGTAATGCACTGGAAAAATACAAATATCATTGAGTTTCTTATACAGATTGAATTCTTACCTTCTACATCTCCTGATAGCCAAAAGTCACTTGCAAGATTATGGCTGACACAAGGCATCTGCTTTTCAGCAGCATCAGGTGCTTCATTTGCAACTCCTAAAAATGTAATTATTTGTAGGCATTGGTGTCATAATTCTATACTTATAATAACACCTCTTCCATAGTGATTATTACATACATGAATGAATAACAAAGTATAGTGGTATTCAATATTTCAGCATTTCATGAATTAATCACAGAAATAATGTAATGCATAGTATTTTCATTTATTTATAAATGGAGTTCAATTTTGACTGCTATACATTTCAATTCCTGATTTCAATCAAAAAAATGATCATATTTAATAAATCATGCAAAATACAAAGTGAGCAAATACCTTCATTAACTTTTTCCAATACTTTGACAATTGGAAGATCATGATTAGAAGATAGGGCTTGAGCTAAATGCTTGGCATATATTCCATTTGTTTCAGAAGATCGTTCATATGCCCCAAGGTTGCTAGTTGTAGCATAACCTTTCACTAAATTTCGCTTTCCTGGAGTATATTCATATACTGGAGGTACTTCCTTATGTATGCCTGGATTTTCCTTTCTGTTTCAACGATTCAAGATAATTGAGGAAAAGGATGATGTGGATCAGTTTTATAAATCTAGAAACCACAAGCATTCAGTCACTTATATTCACAGAATAAAACATTAATTATTCTTTCCTTATACATGTATTAGTAACAAAAGAAAGATGATTAACTGATTAAAATTATGAGTAAATCAATAGCATTTTCTAATAAAACTGGTTTCTAAATAAGATTTTCAACTCTTAATTTTATGGTGTGAGCTACCAATTGGCACTCTTTAATGCACTCTTTTTTGTGGCCATAATTTAAAACGTTTTGATTTGAAATCATACAGTCAAGGTTGAACAAAGAGCTGAGAATTCCCAATGAATTCATGAGAATTATGACTATGACAAGAACCATGACTACACATCTGGTTTATCATGGATATCCATAAAGAAGAAAACCACTTACGAATCAGGAACTCTAAGGCACATGTCCAGGATTATAACTACAAGACCAGGATGTGTTTCAAACACCTCCTTGATCACTTCTCTTTCACATAGGCTATGACGTCGCAGATAGTGGCTTGATCCAGGGGCATCAACAGGAAGCATGTATTTATCCTGAATTTCAAATCCATGACCCACAAAGTAGAAGATGGCTTCATGGCAGAATTAAAAAAAGAGAAAAAATAAGGGCCTAAGCTTCCACACAAGAATAATATGACACATTTTCAGAGAGATAGTTCAATTTTCAAGAAGAAAGGGATAATTAAAGGCTTCAAAGTTTCCAGAAAGCTAATACACCAAAAACACCTCGGTCAATTTACACATGAGTAAAATTCAGTTTTAACACCCAGTATATATGATCGCAAATATCATGATGTAGTGAATACGGTAAGATATGGGACGAGTTCCATGGAAATAAAATTGCACATATTACAAATAGTTTTGGTAACACCTACTTATCATTCTGTATTAATAGAAGAACTTCATCAGTTTGGGCATAAAACTGTTATAGATAACAAATCTCAGATGATGGGATTTCATGGAATCCAAATTTTTTGGGTCTTTGAGATGGCATTTCTCGAATAAAATTTTTACAAAACAATATTTTTTCAGTTTATCCAGCGATATTACTTCAGAACTAATTTCAAGACAGAGGAAAATAATTAAAGTCAGCAAGACTCCCACACAATATTTGCACCTCACCGAATAAACAAATTTGTATTTCAAGCATGATATTTTTCTCAAATGTAAGTTATTGTTCAGAAAATCTGTCTCCAAACTACTACAATTTTGATCTTTCTTTTTTAATCATGAAAGAATCTCTCAGTATCAGATAATATATAAGATATTTTGCAGAAAAGAAAACAATCATAATCTAGAACTCACTTGATAATAAACCATAACACATATTTTTTCATTGTCTACAAAATGATCTTTTGCTTTTTGATATATAAGCATCCTTCTATTAATAGAGAAAGTACAACCATATCACTGTGACTATTTAAATTCAAAATAGCCCAGGGTAGTTCTTGGTGTGTGAAAAACTGTGACAGTCTAAAGGCTCAAGAGTGAGTACTGCAGGGCTATGATAACAAATTGCAAAAATCTTATTATGTATTCTGAGGACTTTCAGGACAATTGAATGACATTTTTTGCACACATAAAATACTTGGAAGGCAATTACTTAAGAAGTTATGTGATTCTGGGGATGAATCCACCACTTCAGCTGCCAAAGAAACATATAATAAGTCAGTTGCATTGGCTGTGTAGGATCAAGACTTCCAAACATACAGAAGAACAAACCACTTTAGATAAAATGTTCTGTGAATAGTTAACTACATAAAACCCAAACCAGGTTATCTGAACTAATGTCCCTTTGAAATATTCTTCTATCACTTGCAAATTCATATTTGCAAGTAATAAAGGGATTTCATGGCCAACAGTAGTTTTTTTTTATATCTGAATATGCTTCTAAACTGTGACCATATAGCTGAGATACATACCATAGGCATCTGGAGGTAGCATTTCACAAAAACGCTTCAAAGCATTCCTCATTTCTTTTAAGGTTAGATTCTTCAATGCTACAACCTTAAACTGAAGCTCTGTGAAAATGTTGGATAGAGTTGCTACATCTGAACTTGGAGTATTTAGATGGTCATGATTCTCATACTCATCATTTCCAATAAGTAATGCAAATTTCTCCTTGGCTAGAGATAAAAATGAAAATAAATGTGAATGTCCATGACCCAGTAAGGAAATTCAACGAACATTAACCTGAATTATCATTATACCTTGCTTAAAATAATTTATATGGCACAAATACAAACCACAGAATACACATGTAGAAAATATAATTCTTACGTGACCATAAAATATCTAAGCTCTTAGAGATCATTTTACACTAGAAAAATGTCTGTGTGAATAAACATGAGCCAGAAAAATAGGAGAGGATATGGGCTACACTTGGGATACAATAAAGATAAATCTGTATATTAGAAGAGCTTTTTTTTCCATCCAAGAATACAACTTCATCCCTTCATCTTTCCAAATATATAAAAATACAAGGCGAAGAGGCCCTGATCAATACCTCTTTACTAAATAGGAAAAAAGACCTTAGAAATAGATATTCTTTCAAGACCAACTTATTAACTACATGTACTATTTAAGTTCAATTAGAAAGCATTTTCAGAACATGCAATTCCAACTGCTTTACTCAGCCTAAGATAAGGCTGAAGTTTCAGCTCAAGATAAGAAAAGGAACAAAAGTTATATTTAAAATATTATATGAAAATAGTTGCATTAAAAAATAAATAATATTTGATGATGATTATAAATTAAGAAAATTATTAATTTAATGCCAAACTTAAAATAAGGTTGTTTGGTAGTCTGTGGATAAAGAATTATAAAGTCATATCTGTTTAAGTCTGGAAAAGCAAGATATTTCTCAAGTTGAAATGGAATTTTGTTACTTATTAATAGTTGATTTAATTTCCATAAATAACTTTTATTCTTACTTGATTACTACTCTCTTGAGCTACATTTACTTGTGACCAATCTATTTGTGAAAATCTGCTACTGAGATTGAGTGGAATAACTTTTCCAATTTTTTCCAATGAAGTAAATAACTTTCAAATATATCTGAACTCATTCACTGCAATTGATACATAAAATAATTTGAAAATAAAAATACTCAAATAAAATTTTAACCATAGAATTTTAAAAGGGAGATCAACAAACCCCCTTTGTTTTATTCTTGAACATATCTTTTATAGAATTTCGGATGCAAACCAAGGAGTATTACAATCAAATCTTCTGCTTTTGGACAGAGAATTATGTGCATCTAGCTACCTTAATTATTCGACAAACTGCCATCAGACATGATGAATTTGTTTTTTTAACATTTATGCTACATATCATATGTCTTTAAATATTTACTCTGGAGCCATGAAATCAATTACCTCCAACAAATAAACCATAGGTCATGAAGAGCAACCTTGTCTCACTCCCTTGCTTACATTACCATTACAATCCCCCACATGAAGCCCTTGCAGAAGCAGCATGGGTCATGTAAGAGATTCAAATAAGATCGATATCCTGCCAGCCTACTCCTATATCCTTCACTCTTTCACAAACTTTGAAGGGACAAGAAAAAATCTCAGATCTACCAGGAGGAAACAGTAGTTGACAAAAAATGCAAGTGATTTGACTTCTTGCAATTAATGCCTTTCTTTGATGGTGGTCCTCAAATTGAAGGGATGATGAAAAATACCATGTCTTTAAAATCAGTTGTACCTAAATTTAGGCATTCCATGCCCTGGATAAATTAATAGAAATACCCAACTTCCATGGAATAAACAAAATAGCATTGTATTAAAAAAGAGCTTACCAATCAATGAGTCAGGGGGTCCATACACCTAAAAAAAAAACAAATGATAACTTTATACAAATCCGTTCATAATTTTAAATAATACCAACATGAATGAACTAAAGTTAAAACATTTTCTTTATGAAATACAATGAAATCTATTTGCATTTTTTTGCAGAAGTACTTTTTTCCCAGATTCAGCATTAATTTCTCTTGGTTCTAGAATTTTATCTATTTAAAACACTATTATCATCCCCCACTTCTATCTATTTCTATTTCAGACTATCATCCTAACAGGTTGATTATTTTAAAATATTAGTCTGTACCACACTATTGCCATGTCAATCAGTCAAGAACAAAACTTAAAAAGATCCAGTGATGACCATCATTTTTGCTTCAATGAGGTATATTTAGTTGGGCAGGTCAATTCTTACATAATTCTATTCTGCAGTTATTGAGATATTTTTTTCCATTTCTGGGCAATAATATTTACCCAAATACCTTTTCTCCACCTAATTTGTTTCTGGCATTACACAATTAAGAAACATTAGAGTTGAATAGCAAATATTCTTTATGCGCTGCAATAGAAGGGAAAAAAGACAGAAATTGGAGAGGAGAATAGCATCCCCAAAATTGCAATGGTTTAGACAGTAATTTTTTGTGTACAATCAATTTCCATCTTACTGGAATAAATCTTTGAAAATAGCTGTGACTACAGGGAAATTGAGAACTTTTGCTTTTAGCCATTGGATCTACTCACTTCAAGCAATGATATCTATGGCCTTGCAGATAAGAAATTGGCCAGGGAGAGTTCTACCATTGACACTAACCCATGGTCCCCAGGTTTGAAAGGCTTCTGAGGTTTTTACATGGATATGAAACATAGAATAACTATAACACAGATGGAACTAGTCTGTTTCAAAATTCCTTACAAGACTGAATACTGTCATTGAAAGGAGAGAGAGAGACATGCCATGAATTAAAAAGACTGAAGAAGTGACACAAGGTACTACTACAGATATGGAATAACAGTGATGGGTAATACAAATGTCACAGGTTTTCTGAGATTCTTTGAAAGCTTTTGATGGATCAGAGTGTGTATGTCCAAGATAGGAAAATCCTCTTATTCAGAGACAGTCATGCCGTTTAGAATAATCCTATATGAGGAATGTACAGGTAATATTTTTATACCCCTAATGCACCAGTGTCTGATAGTCTCTTGATTTGGGTGAGAAAAAATGCTTTAACCAGGTCTACAGGAAGAAGATAGTGCAGATGGTGGCAATAAAAGAGGTTTAAATTCTGTAGGCTATTCACATTATAGTTTCAGTGTGGCTCAAGTGAAGTGGCTTGTTGAAGTGGGCCAGGATATGATTAAGAACTATTTTTTTAAAGTTATAATTCTGTGACGAAGAATAGAGAATTCACAGACATTGATGGAACTAATGAGGAAACTTTGCTGTAAGTTGAAGACTGGGTTTGGTTGGGGGCAATCATTACTGGTTTGGTCTTTGATTCTTGTGGTCTAGGAGCCTGCAATGGCAGGTCCAGGAGCTATGAAGTAGGAGGTTGGAAGTCATAAAGGAAGTGAGCGAACTGGTGTCGATGATGATGGCAACAATGGGGCCAAACCTGAACCAGTACAGCGTTTCAAATGCAGCATACAATTGAAACTGAAAAAAAGTTCATGTATTTTATTTATATATACTCTGCTGCTAGGGTATGTGGCAGGGGATGAATGCACACCAGAATAATTTTACTTGAACATGACCCTACCGTAGCCAATCAATGTTCTTATGATCCCCTATCGTTTGTGGAAAAAATGAATCCCAAATCCATCTGTTCTACACTTAACCACTCAAATACTATTAGCATGATTTCTCCTACCATAGTATGATGGGGGTAAAAATACATTGACAACATCACTGCTAAATAGACCTCCTTCCAATTTATGCAAGAGCTTAAATCTGTAATTTAGCCTTCGCTCCGCGAGTGATTCCCAGCCTAGCTGCTCTAATATTTTGGTTATCCTACTAAGTTTACCATGAATGAAAACGAGATATCCAAGACCGTAAACTTTATCATAAAGCTTACAGTAATTTATGGTCATTATGGTCATAAAGCTTTAAGTTTATCATAACGACGTTTTACAAATCTAGCTCCTCTACGCTGCATGTGATCCAATTTGGTAATGAATCCAACTTTGTGAGGATCCCATTATACTTGCAGCATACTCTAAATGAGGTCTATCAAATGACAGATAACATTTCTCTTTGATTTTTTCATCACATTCACCAAGTACTCTTTTAATAGATCCTAATTTTTTGTTAGCTTGTACATATATTCTCCATATGTGTTTCATCAGAGCAACATCATGAGTGAGGGTAACACCTAGGTATTTAATTGAGTCTACACATTTCATTTCAGTATTCACAATGCAGTAGGCGTGGGCATTGCTCTTTTTCCAACAATTTATAACTACACACTTTCTTAAGTTTAATTCTAATTGCCAAGTGTTGCACCAGCATTGTGATGTATACTCATGACATCACAGAAATAGACTAAGCAAAAATCAGTAGTATTGACAGTTAATTGCTTAATTTGAAAGTAAAAGTGCCATCAAACAAATAATAATTTAAAGAATTTTTACAAAGAAGTAATGCACATTGAATTCAATGTCGAAAAAATGATAAGTTTAATGCACATTATTTCATTCAATAAATGCTCCCATAAAAATTCAACCATTAAATTCATTTCGTGGAAATCCCCACATTTATCAATCTACAATGCCGATTATCTTTTGCTGATGTCTTAATTAATGAAGGTTTCAGTGTATATACTACACTAATAATCAAATAAGTCAGTACCATAATTGTAGCTTTATCAGTCCAAACTTCACCTGCTTTACTTGTTACATAACATCTATAATCTCCTTCATCTGATTCGGTTACACAGTTTATCTGAAATGAAAGTTATTAATCATTAAAACAGTAGCATTATTACTTTTTAATTCTTTAAATGGACACAAATTCATTTGTAAACATTTTGTTAGCTACCTCCAAGTCTTTACATGTGCACCCTGTCAATGACTGATTATATCTGAACCACTGAAAATGTAAGTCTCTGATTGCCGGTGATTCTTTTAATGAAAATGTAAGGACAGCTGTGGACCCCTCACGACAAGTTACAGATTTGGGCTGGGTATCAATTTCAGGAAGCTGAGGCATTAAGTCCACCTCAATCGGGTCAGATGTAACTTCTACAATTGTCCCTTCCTGCAAAAATTTCTGAGCAATCCGACAGCAATATTCACCAACATGCTCAGGGCTAAGTTGAAAAGAGTGAAAAGAAAAGGTAAGTTTGGAAATGCATCAGGTAATAATAAGATCTATATAGGGAAATAAAGACATGTATGACACTGAAGAGGTCATTACTCAACAAGAGATGCTCCTCAACTCCTCAAGATGAGGAGTATCTCTGTCATTAATTTTTTTGTCAATAGAGTTGAAAAATGTACAAGAATGATAAGATTAAAGGACTTAAGTCTTTACAAACATGAAATGTAATCAGGATGTTTTATGGCCATTATATAAAATATCTCAAATCATCATTTTTTTGTCCAGGTATTGAACAAACAATAGGTAGATTTAGCTCTTACCGACTATTCTATGCATCAAGTAGATTTCCTCTTGTTTTCCCCATTATTTATACCATTTAAACATATTTGTAGAGTAAACAGAGTTCTACCAGCACCAAATATTTTACACCTATATATTATCATGGTTGATCTCTAATCGAACACACTGCATTGTTCTAATTATTATTAACCTAATCCAACAATCAAATAGAATTGAGAGGGTTGAAACTGAGATTTTCTAATGAAATGAATCAACTCATTTCAAAGTGACTTTGGAATTCTGATTTTGACCATTTCCATCATTTTCAATAACAATTTAAATAATACATTAAATGAATCAATAAATAACCAACACAATACACAATAAATTTCAAAGTTATATCATATCATCACAGTCCAATACTACTCCTGATAACAATGACTCAAAAATTTAACAGAAAACAATAAAATCTAGTTCCAGGAACCCCATTATTGTGATACATATATAGTTCTTTGCCCTAGGAGAGGTACAAGTAAAAATGATTTCAGTGGTATCTGTTTACACTCAAATCAGACAAGATGAGGACAACGGTTTCCCATTATGAAGTTGAAGAAAGGACTTTGAACAAGATAAATATTATTTAATTTTAACTAACCATTGGAATGGCAATGAGCTTAGTAATGGTTTTAATGGAAATCTGGCACCTCACATTTCTATTTTAAGGTTGCTTCTTTGTTAGAGAGTTACAAATATCTGTGTGGCAATAAGTAATCATTTCAGTTAATCATAAACATTTTGGTGAATTAAAACTTAGGAATTTCATTCAAGACTTCATTAAAAACTGAGGAAAAATATAACCAGATGAAAAAGCAGTAGTCTGTTTACAACATTAATGCCATCTATAAATTTCACAAGTAAACAGCATGGTAACAATTAGCCTTTTGAAACAAAGATAATTTAATATTTACGTTATTTGAACATAAATATTAAATTAAAACAATTTCTACTTCCAATCTATTGTATTACATAAGAGCAAAGGTATTAAATACAATGTGTCAGCTGCAGGGGTGAGAGAGTGGAAAAAGACTTGTTACATTATCTTCAAACAGTCCTATGATCTACATTAAAAGAATATATAGTAAATCATTGCAATGGCACATGGCAGAGGGTGCCAGGGCACCGGTGAAAAAAGCCTACAAGGGACATTCATGAAAAATCTCTAAGGTTTAGGATGAGGAGAATGTGTGCAATACCATTAGAGTCATGGGGTCACCGATACAGAATATTGTGTATAATCAGGATAATTTTTTTGCTGGGGGATTTTAAGGATTTTGACAGAGTAACTTGGGCACAATTATTGATCATTTTATAGAATATGGAAGTAGATTAGAGGTAGCTTATATAAAAAAAATTAAACCTATCTTACCAATTGTATTAGACTACACAAGTCGAGGGTGAAGAATTATAATGTGGTAGTGTTAGACAGGGTTGTCCATTATAAACCATTCTGCTCAACACATATGAGGAGGAAATGGTAACAGGAGTACGAGAAGGTCTGCAGGCAATAAGTAGGGAGAAACTGATTTAGTCATATTTACGAATAATCAAGTTTAAATAAGTAGGTGAGCCAAGGGATTGAGATACTTGTTGGGTGTATCAAAGAATTAGTCTTATAGGAGTGGAATGAAGATCAATTACAAGAAAACTAATAAATGTAGCTCATGGGGGAAAATGCTAGAATGGGATAGAAGGCTAACTGTAAGATATATGATTGGATATGTCTTTAATTCGATTCCAATATACAGTTTAAAATGTCAACACAGAAAAATACAGAATAACTTTGATTTTAGATAAACAGTAATATTTCAATTCTTGATTTCAGTCTTCTCCCCTTCAATCAACATTGTGGCTAGTAAAGTCCCCCACAAGATTCTTGAAGGCCAACCATGGATCTGCAACTGATAAAAGAGGGGATGGGAAAACCAGTACAGATATTTAAGGAATAATTGGAAAACATAAAGAAACCTTTTCCAAGAAGAGAATGTTCATGACAAGAAGTACGATATAAGGAAAAGGCAAGTGAAAACTGTAAAAGGAAATATACTACGGCATGACTCAGAAACTTGGTCATCAGGGGCACGAAGATATATGAAGCTTGGGGGCATTTGAGATGTGGACGCAAAGGAAAATTCAAAAAGTAAAATGGGCAGTAAGAAAAACAAAAGTTCTTGACATGACAGAGGGTTACAGAAGATTTCTAGGAGAAATCCAAAGAATATAGGGAAAATGGATGCAGGGTATACTGAGTGGATACGAGTGGTAGACGAGGGGAGAGTGTTGAGTAAAGACATAGAGGGAGGAAAATAAAAGCTATTTAGGATTATGTGAATGGAAGTAGAGTGTATGCAGAGCAAAAATGATTTATAGTAATGTGGCGTTTAAGGGTATTTAGCATCGAGTTAGGCATTGCTCAGGAGTGCAGTAGTGTATAGTGCCTGGGTCCATCATAAACATGGCACACTATTACATGTACAGACCAGAAATATTTAAATTTGGGAGACCTACTGATCAGAATTCCATAAGAACTGTCACTATCAATCAGGTATCGATCAAAATCATAGAGAACACTTGGAGGATTACTTTTACGGAGTACTTCTATTCAAAATCAACTGTTCAACTAACCCAAATGCTTTGACTTCCAGGATCTCTTCAGTTTGATTTAATAATTCCTCATTGTCTCTGAACCAGGCATACACTGGCGGAGGGAGGCCTTCAGCCTTGCATTCCAGCCTTAGGGTACAGCCGAAAGGTATTGTCATGCTCCTTTCCCTGGCGTCGTCAACACAAAACCCAATTTGCCCATTTTGCCAAGGTTGCTTGACTATTACCAATGGCTCTGTGGGTTAAATATATTCAATTTTATCAATTTTCCCATATATCGTTCGAATTATGATAATATGAAATATAGGCTAGAATACTTGCCAGGACCGCAAATGGCATAGAGTGCCATGTAAAGTTTGCAATAACGTAATTTTTCCGCTAAAATTCCAACTGTGCAAAGTCGAGTAGATAATTCATCTAATAAGCGACCAGCGGGAACGACATCTCGATTAAACTGCTCGATTTCGGCCTTACTATTAACAGAAACTGGATTTTTAAATTACATCGGTTTAACCGTACAGCGTGCTCACATTATGAGGCGCATGACGTTTACACCACAAAATATTGTGCTCATCCCTGACTAAATTGACAAGAGCATATACCTGAAAATACCGAAGGACTCAGCAAGAACTTTCCAGCCTTCACATTCCATAAGGCAATCCTTGAGGAAATTTGTTATACCGTAGCTTATCTCACCAATAGGCGTGTTGAAAAATTGATCTGACTTCTGAACATTCATGGTTTGACATGTCAGCGTAAAAACTACACTCCGAGAAAAAATACCAATCTAATACATGTGGAGCGAAACATATAAATGTACAACGTTTTGAATTTTCAGACCTCACTGTGTTGTCACACAGTTGATGTCGTCATACATCATTTGAGGAAAATCAGGAAAACAGAGGAATCGAGACGATATGCATAAAAGACAGCTGTTGCCTTTCTCGTAGTTATACTTTCGGCTAACAGATGGTAGTAGTAGTAAGGAAAATTGGGCGAAGAAAAGGCGCGTACTTCAATCATTAACACGATCGAATCGAATCACCATCATTACCTTTGTTCAACCGTAATCTCCATTTCCTAGATTCGAAGAGGGATAAACTCGTTCAATGCCCATGATTTCTATGAAAGTTATTGTATTCAAACAAATATAACTAAGTTTAGACCTAAACTTGAACCTAAGACTTTCAATTCAAAGGCCGAGCGCTTTATCAATTAGCTTAGCATACCAATCGCACTAGTCTTATGATGTCTAATCCTTCAAATATTAATCATAAGAATGCTCTGCATTAAAAATTAGAACGTGAAATATTTTGCTCTATAAATCATGTTATTGAATTTTCTCATCAGTAAACAAACCTATTTTTATTTTTCCATATTCACGATAAATCAATGACTTTTAATTATATGATTTATTGTGGGGCTTAAATAATATTAACCTAAATAAATAAGCTCATCTTAGCAAATGAACTGGAATTTGTGGAACTAACATAAAAACTAAAGTTAACATATTTCCTGTTCCAACACAATAGCCACAAAACTGTGTAATAACAGAAACAAAACGAGTTTTAATTAAAACTAGTTTTATTGTAGTATATGTTTTTCAAATAAGTTTGCACGTTCATATTTTCCATTCAAACCTTTATGCCCTGAACTTTAACATTAAACGCAATGCTGCTAACCTTGAGTATGAAATCCAGGTCGGCAGCATGAAATGTCAAATAATTTGAAATTTGTGGAGTGACAACGTTTGAGGTCCTCATAAATACTTGATTTGTCCAGAGAGGAGATTTAAAATTTTACAAACATATTCCATCGATATTTCAACCTGCTGAAAGTTCTCAACAACCTCAGTTTTTTTTAAATTTACATGAAGTTAGAATATGTATTTTTCCATGACATCATTTTACAAACTCAATCGTTTTTGTAAGGTAAATAGGCTCTGTACTAATTGGGATAAGGAATGTCTCTCTGCGCAAAAGTTATATAAGCGCAACATAAAACAAAGGAAGCAATTATTAAATCTACCTGAAAATAAACTAATAGCTGTCGTTTAATTACCAAATCTAAAATATCTCTTAATTTGTGGGTAGTTCAATAATTACTTAGCGTTTCTCAAACCTTCCGAAAGTTTACTCCTTGGGTGGCTGCAAAAACTTTGAGAAACGCTGGAAAAGTGCATCGAACAAAATGTTGAAAAATAAAAACAAAGCTACCCAAAATAATTTGTTTTTCTATTTTTTCCTAAGGAGTTATTGAACGACACACATGTATAGTAAATATTCCGAACACCCTGTGTCATTGGTGTCGCCCTTTGTTACACCTTGCAAGATAATGTGTGGAGGCACAACTATCTCATACTCGTACTTACCAAAGAGGATGTGCGAAGAAACTTTCCCAGGCCGCCGACAAATCCTCGGCCCAGCGCAATTATCAGAGAAAGAGAGAGTGTTCTCGGTAAAAATTTCAAAGTTTTAAATAGAAATGACGTTATACATTTTTTTTAATTCCCGACCCCGGTGGTGGCGGGGTAACGTCCTCGCCCAGGGGTCGCTGGTTCGATTCCCGCCTAGATGGTTTTTTCCTCCACCTAGGTCTTGAATGTATGTAATTGTAATATTTTTATATAATTCTTTAAAGTCCGATTTAAAGGTCGAAGTGCTGTTTTCGGACTAATGCAAAATAAATAAATAAACATTACCCACAACTTCATAATAACTAAAGCATTATACATTCACAGAGCTCACCTCGAATTAAAAACACTACGACGCGTGAAACTTACATTTAGGGTCCCTTTCCCTTTTCCGCTTGCGGGTTCCCGCAAGTGCCCGAAAAAATACGCAACTTGGATAAAGCTTGGGATGTCATTGAGAAATGCTACGCGTTTAAACCTGGGACCTTCTATTCAATTACCCAACGCTCCACCCGCAATGCTTCCGCGCAACACTTCCACCATTCTGCAATGAAATCCATATAGAATAAGTTCGCAGTAAATTGTTGATTTTATTCAATTTATTCCTTAGGAAGCACATTATATAGTAGATATAGATACGATCTCGTATTTCATAAATATGCTTGACTACGTGGAAATTCATCTTGAACGAAAGAAGAATACCACTAATGTAGACGTACCACCTGATGATATCACCTATGAATTGAAACTAACTGTACTAAATAAAAAGTGTGTGGAAAACGCCTAGTATTCTTCTTTAATTCATTGATAAATATGACGCGATTTTTCAATAGCTAATGACTTGAATGAAGGTGCCAAGTGAGAGATATTAATGTACCAGAGAGCAGATCAGTGTCCGAATTGATAACTGCACTGGGTAATCTATTCTTACGATACTTTCGTTTACCACTTCACAGGAATGTCACCATAATATTCCTCACGCTCGCAGAGAGACAATGGGACCCTTTATTTCTCGCAGAGTTTCGGGTACTGTAAGCGCATCAGTCATAGTCTCATTCATTGTCAGTGGATCTTCACACCCCTTTGGTCCAGGATATAATACGTGAGGTATGACGATAATTTCAAATACTAGACCTCCCAATTCAGTCTCTCTCATTGGTTATCGATATTAACTTAGCCACCGCATTGATCATACTTGTAAGGCTGGTAAGACAGATTAGGGTAGAGCTCACTTTGCACAACGCTCTAAGGCGTGCGAAAGTTATCAGGATAAGGGAACCGGTTTCCTTTTATTCTCACGGTAACCTGTAAGCACCCGCATAACTGTGTGGCAGGGGGTAAATTCAATAGCAGACACGCAATGCAATAATTAAATATAATTTTTATGTTAGTTGCTCTTGGAGAAGTTATAAACTTAACCTCTGGATATAATTAACTAAACTGCTTTCACTACGGTATGTAAGTACTATTATAAAATAATACCCTTCAAATGCAAGGCAAGCTGCTAATGGGGGTTTCAATGGAAAAGGTTACTTCTAATTACATAGAATTTTGACTACAAAATAGAATAAATACTCATTTCCTGAGCGTCATTGTTGGTACGTAATTGTTGTGATACCTTATTTTTGGCGGGATAATGATATTTTTAACGTCGGATTTACAGTGGATATCTCTAATATTAATTTTCAAGATATCCTCCGGCGAAGTAACATGGCGTTAACAATACATAACGTGCCTTTGTAGCGTACAAAAGTGATCTGATTCTAACATTTTTAAGTGATTAAAACTGTAATTTTTGCCTTTGGTCCGTGAATGATTTCCAATGTAGTTCTTTCAAAAGTCCAGTGACGCTACTAAGCTTATCACGACAGCGTCTTAAAAATCTAGCTCCTCTTCGCTACGATAACACGTAAAAGAGGGGAGGCACTACATTGATAACACTGTTTGAAGGGTTTAGAACGATTGGATAATCAGTCCTAGGTAAAAATAAATAAAGAATGTTCCGCTTAGTTTTACGTCTCGATTCAAAGACGGAGTAGTACCTTTGAAAGACATATCCTACGGTACTGTCAAAAATCGCCAAAGTGCCATGGGCACACGTAAAGGACCCTAGGAAATGAGAAGCAGCTGGGAGTCATGTAATTTCGCATGCTAAACTCTTCAGATTTAATCCAAGATATTAGTGACAGACAAGGTAAAAAAAAACATATCGTTTCGCAAATGGTAGTATCAACCATGCCTAAAATAGTATTGCCTGCGTCTAGGCACAAACAACACGTAGTCAACGTTAAGTATGTAGAATACGTAATCAATGTGACCTATACATACTTTTCATTGTGCTTGAAATCATATTTGGCACTTGGCGTCAATGCTATATTTCAAGATCTGAAATGTAAATCTCTAAGTTATTACGAGGTTATTACCTGAAATTGAAGGCCGTAAGAACAAGTGCAGCAATAAAAACACAGAAGGACTAAGGATTGAAATTATGGAGGAACACAGGAATTTGTACTTGACCTTTGAGTTTGTATTGAAAATCAGGTGGTGAATTAATTGTAATTGTAAATGAGTCAAGTGGTAAGGTAAGACTGACGTAGATAACAATTCTATATTTTGATGCCAGTTAAATTTAAAATGATGAACAAATTTGTACATTCTAATTTACTTATATTTTCACGGAAAAGGACACTTCATGTCACTTAAGTTTATATTAAACTGAGGAGACATATTTCGGAACTATTAGCTCCGGTATTTTGATGTTTTAATTAGCTCGTCATAATTTAATTTGGTAAATATGCCCTGTAGGTATTACCAGTGTTAGACATATAGTCTACGGCAAATCCCTGGTCAACATTGAGTGTCAAAATGAACTTAATTGAATAATTATCGTTGTCAGATCAGAACTCATTTTTAGGACGTCAATCAGATGAAATACAGGGTTTGTCCCGGAAAATAAGTGTACTGATTTTTTCCCGCCGCCCCAGGCGCGCCCAGCACCGCTCTGACGGGCTGCGATTGGAGGGGGGTATGTTGGCAAGCGACGCTGAAAAAGGCAGTCGGCTCTGAGCTGTGGTGTAGTGAGGAGCTCTGTTAACGCGAACCTCCACGCTCGACCCACGTCACGGAACGCGATGCCGAAGTTTTTGGAGCAGCGTTATTCCATCAAATTTGCGGTAAAGCTTGGGAAATCGTCTACCGAAACTGTCGGTATGATTAACCAGGCTTACGGGGAGTCAGCCATGTCCAGAAACATGATCTTTCGGTGGCACAAGATGTTCGTGGAGGGCAGAGAAGAGGTCGACGACGAACCACGGCCTGGACGCCCATCAACGACACTCACCGACGAAAATGCCGCCCGGCAAGTGGAGGGTCCGGTGTTCAAGTCCCGGTTAAGGAAATATTTTTACGCTTCTGATCTGCTCAAATCCGCCTTCCCCACTTCTCCTGTGTTCGTCTTTTATGTTTTCCTATCCCATTTTCTTATATCTATTTTCATGTGAAAGAATATTATATCTATATATATATATATATATATATATATATATATATATATATATATATATATATATACACACACGCGGGTCGCAGTGGTCTAGTGGGTTGGACTACTGACCAGAGGGTCCCAGGTTCGATTCCCGGGCAAGGCACTCTGGGCACCTGCAGCTCCACCAAAGCTAGTTGATTTTTCGGGTACCAGGTCTTCCTGGGAAACCATAACCGGCACAGGGAAAGGAACTGGCCACCCTACCCTGATGTTTGATTATTATTATTATTATTAAAATTTACATGTGCAATTAGACAAATGTCAGGTGGCACACAAGTCCCAAGTGTTACAATAAACTTGCCTTGGAAAAATAACATGGTTTCTGAAATACAATCAACATCACAAAAGATAATAAATAAAATAAGTCTGAAAAAAGAAAAAAAATACACTAAGGAAATTTCCAAACACCAATCTGTAGTACATAAAAAAAAATCCCCATTTCATTAACATTTGTTTCCCAATCAACAAGAAAAAAAATTAAGCTATTACATTTAATTTTATACAACACATCAATCAAATGATTACAGAAGTTGTTTACATCTTTTCTTAAAAGTTTGGACTCTGTTAGGAAAGGGCTTAAAAATGTTTGCAGGTAAATTATTCCAATCAACAATTGTTTTATTTAGAAAAGAAAATTTCTTTTTATTCGTTCTTTGTGCCCGGCATTTTACCTTAAAATTGTGGTCATTTCTCCCTATAAAATTCGGGTTCCCCGCCTCTTTCCTTAGATCTGCCCAAGCCTTCTCCCCATTCAGAATGCGGAACATTCCACAAAGTCTGCTTACTTTCCTTCTAGTTTGTAAAGGATCCCAGCCCAACGTTTTTAGCATGTCAGACACACTATCCATCCTCCTATGCTTCCCCAGTACATATCGGGCAGCCTTTCTTTGCACCTTTTCTAGTTTTTTGATTTGTCCTTCTTCATAAGGGTCCCATACTAGAGAAGCGTACTCCAAAATTGGTCTTACCAGGGTCTGATACGCCTTCTCCTTAGTTGCTTTATCGCTCCCTTTGAGGTTTCTCATGACCCAATGAAGAGTTTTCAAAGCTTTCTTAAAAATGTAATCCACATTCAGCCCCCACCCTAAATCCTTGGTTAAATATACACCTAAGTATTTGCAACTATCACTTCTAGGAATGACATTTTCTGAGAATTTATATTCCCTATTGTTTCCATTTACCTTGTTACTAAAGGTGATGGATTTGCATTTGCTAACATTAATATCCATCACATTTTTTGTCACCCACTCCGCCATTTTATTAATGTCCCTTTGAAGTATGTCGCGGTCTCTGTCATTTTCTATTTTCCTATAAATGATACAGTCGTCTGCAAAAAGTCTTATCTGAGAAATAATATCTACTGGGAGATCATTTATGTATATTAAAAACAAGAGCGGGCCAAGTACGCTTCCTTGTGGGACACCCGATGTTACCCTTGTCTTTTCAGAATAGACTTCTCCTAATTTGACCCTTTGTGATCGACCTTCCATGAAATTTTTGACCCACGAGATTACTCTTCCATCAGTGTGCAGTGGCAATTGGCCCATCTTTAGCACTAAGAGATCGTGGTCAACTTTGTCAAAGGCTTTTGACAGATCGACTATTATACCATCCACTTCTATTCCCGCATCCATAGAGTCAAGCATTTCTTGGCAGAACCCTAATAGCTGAGTTTCGCAAGAGTGCCCTTTTCGAAAACCGTGTTGGCGACTATGCAACCAATTCTCACTCTCCCACAAATCCCAGAGATAATCAGCCAATATCTTTTCTAATAGCTTGCATACAACAGATGTCAAGCTTACTGGTCTATAATTATCAACTTGAGCCTTATCTCCTCCTTTGAAAATTGGCGTAACATATGCCTCCTTCCAATCATTTGGCAGGGCGTTATTGTTTAAGGTAACATTGAATAAGTGATTTATATAATTTGAAACTACACTACCACCCAATTTGAGCAAGTCAATTGAGATACCGTCGGGCCCTTTTGATTTATTTGCCCTCATTTTCGTTATTTTTTTATAAATTTCTGCGCTCGTCGTTTTAATACTTTTGGTGTTTAATATTATCTCTACTCCTTGTTTACTCAGAGATGTATCTACAGGATCCTTTTTGTTTACCATCACCTTAAATACACTTGCATACCAATTATTAAATGCATCAGCCTTTTCCTTATCGTCAACGATTAGTGTTCCATCCCCTTTTTTTAAAGCTGTTATGTTTTCCCTGTTGTCTTTCCTCATCCGAAGGTACTTATAAAATTTATTTCCATTATCTATCCCAATTATTTTCTGTAGAAAACTTTCTTTGGCTATTTTCTTTTCTCTATTTAATTCACGAACTAATTGTTTGTAAATTATGAGCCATTCCGAGCTCTCGTTCCGTTTTTTGTGAATCACTCTCAGTTTTTTCTTCAAGGATCTGATTTTGCGGTTGTAGAACTCTGGGTCCGTATTTTCTTTAAGAATTTTTTTCGGGACAAATTTGTTTAATCCCTCCTCCATTATCCCCTTAAATGTTTTCCAGATTTCTTCTACATTCTGCCCACCACTTGCCCATTCCGAATACTTTTCCCTTAAAAAGGTCTGGAACCCTTCCCTATCACCACGTTTATATTGCCAAACTGTCTTTTTGTTTACTAGCCCCTTATACTGAGCCCCCTCCCAATTCAGGTACATACGCACAGCTGAATGGTCACTTATTCCCGGAAGGACTTCAACTTCCCCTACCCACTTTTCCGGTCTCACAAGTATGACGTCGAGGATGTTTCCCCCGCGCGTGGGTTTTTCCACCAACTGTACAAAACCCTCCTCGTTTATAAGACGACTAACGATTTCTTGGGCCTTCCCACCCCCCACCGTGACCTCGTCTGCCGACCATTGAACACCTGGAAGGTTTAAGTCCCCCGCTATGAGGATATGATCCTCAGGGTTAGCCGAGCATATGTCTGCTAATACCTCGACTGCGTACATCCCTTCGTTGGGGCTTCTATACATAGCAACAATTTTTAAAGTTTTCCCTCCATTCCTACCTTTAACATGAACACATATCATCTCACAATCATTTCTTATCCATTCCAACGTGCTTATAAGTTTTTTATCTACACATATGAATATCCCCCCTCCACGACCATCCCTATCCCTTCTGTAAACTGCCAAATTTTGAGGAAAAATCTCGTTTGACATAATGCGATCACTTAGCCACGACTCCGTGCCTATCACAATATCCGGATTACATGCATCAACTAACGTCTCGAAATGACATACTTTATTTAGAATACTTCGGCAGTTTACCTGCAAAACTATTAAGCCCTTACCTTCCTTTCCTTCGGAGTCGTGAGGTCCACCTCTTGTGCCCATTACAGGTTTCCCTGCTCACTGAGCTTTAGTGCGACATTTTTAAACAGATTTGACAAAACCCGGGATCCTTTCCTGTTTAAATGCACTCCATCGCGGCCCAAGTGACTGTCACCGACCCAACAATTAGGGTCCACGAATGTCAGACTTTGTTGCACGCAGACCCACTCTATTCCTTCGTTAATGGCGTCGATTTTCTTCCAATGTATGTCCCTTCTACGAAGAATTCCACTTATAACAATTTGCGCACTTTTGAACTTATTTTTGGCCGAGGTCGCCAAATCCCAAATAAAACCGATCAGATGGTCTTCTGACTTAGCACTTCTTACGTCATTTGTCCCTACGTGAATTATGACAACTCTTTCATCACCTTCACTAGCCATATTAGTTATTTTGTTGTCCAAATGTTCCACTCTTATCCCCGGAAAACACTGAACGCTAATATTCACACGCCGTCGGGCTTGGTACACGGGTGAGCTCTACCATCACCTACTAAACCGACCTTCGGGTTGATTACTGCGTTTATGGTTTATATATACATATAATACATACGTGGGTGGTCTGAAAAGTTTCCGACTCAGAAAATTTCAGAAAAAATGTCTTTTAGCTTTTTTAGGTCGGAAACTTTTCAGACCACAAAGTGTGTGTGTGTATAGAATGTTAATTTTCTTACATGTATTCTTGAGGAAGCGTACGTAGAGGGGTTAGAAAATGGGGAAGGGCTCCTAAGAGAGGGTATGGGGGGAAGAAAACGAGGAGGAAGCTCCAAGAACGCTGTCTGAAACCATCTCTCTTCCCATCCCCCTCCTCTATCGTTCTTTCTCTTCTCTTCTTCCCTCCTCCTCTCTCTTCAACAATTCCATCACATACGTGGGACGTGAGCTCCGTTAAGAAACTCCCTGGAAGCCAAAAAGATTGGGAATCGAGGCCGTTTTGAACGGCACGCTCGGACGTCATCGTCGTAACTACGTATACTCATTGGAGTCCCGGAGCAAGCAATACAAATTTTAAAAAAAATACTAATAGGATACCCTAAATAATATTAACATATAAGGAAAAGGAAAAATAAACTATGCTGTTTATTTAGGTATGATGAACTATTATTTACATCTACATCTACTCAATGCCCCGCAAGCCGCCGCAAGGGCGTGTGGTTACGGGGGGTGCACCACCCGTAAATTAGGAAAAAAAAACCGCATGCAGAGGCCAAAAATTTTCAGCCCACAAACCAAACATGGTAAACATTCATACACGAACCCTTTCGCCACAACACTTTCACACACATGCAAACCCACAAACTACCAACAAACATACACATGCACAATCTTTGAATTTTTAATTTTCTTCCGACGTGCAACTTAAATGTTTTTAATATTTCGAAATGGACTTCGAATTCTTACTATTATGATTTCTGATTGTTCTGGGGAAGAATGAGTATTTGAATCTATCTGTATTGGAATCTGTTTACACTATATGCCGTGTGGAACTATCACATTCCAAATCAATGATCCCATGAGAATGGATTTGAAGGCAAATCTCTCTGGTTGCATATGTGCTCTCTTGCCATCTTATTGCTGTTATTGACATTTTTTGTTCACTTTTCATTACTGTTTATTGCTTTTACCCGTTCTTTTTCTTAGTTTATATTATATGTATTGTCTGTCAGCCAATGTAAAAAAGCCTTTGTACTGCTTTTGGATGCTTTCTTAATTAAATAAATAAATTATGATTGATACAGTACACTCACGTTCACATGGTCTGTGGAAGTAAAGAGCTCATTTTTCGGGGCGCTCAAGGATTTTTTTCCCCGGTAAAGTCCACAGCTCCTATCTTTTGACGGTATAAACATGCATGCACACGGTGGCGGCTCCGATGACTCCACCTCGTGATTTTGTGATCTTATTCCCGAAATTATTTCGAGCTTAAAATGTCATACCCGTAAATCCGTGGTGGCGTGACCTCACGTTTGATTCTTGTGTGGTGTATCGCGATTTTTCAACGTTTCACGGTGCGTTGATTGCTCTGCTATTCCGCATGCCAATTCACTTTCCGTGCCTATCTGAAAAGGGTCAGATTGTGAATAAAGGATGAAGGTGGCCATTCTGAACGGTCAATTAACAGTCAACATTTACTCGAGATTTTTATTTTCGATTTTACCAAAAGTGAATACACATAAAACATACATTTTCGCATATAAATACAGATAAATCCGTCGGATTCGTCGTAATTTTTTATCACAACTTAAGAGGTGATCTTGATGAGAGGAGTTTGAAGTCTACACATTCATCAGTCTATTTTATAAGTGGTCGTGGTTCATTGATATTCCCTACTTTTTCGTATACCCGAGAACTTTTATAGTGATAATTTTAACCCTTGTTTGCCACTAAGTTTTCCGCTAGCACGCCTATGGATTTTCACGTTTTTAACGATTGTTTTTTCCCTTTCCCTAACCCTTCAAATGCCCTTTCTTTCCTTCATCCCTAACCCGTTTCATCTGGTGCTCTTTTGGTATGCTAAATAACGTACGGTGCATTTTCAGTGAGTTGTCTGTAATTTCGTATAAATATTGGTACAGATACGGTTATCGTGAACCTATCGTATACCACATTAGTCTTTTAATTTTTTGGAACGGTGGGCTGCAAGCTTGGCATGGTGGAAGGGCTTGTGCATCCTGATGATCCCTAGGCCTGTGCTGGCGTGAAAAATGATTATTGATCCACATGCCAAATAGGTCGAACGGTATGAGCCACACGAAAGGTAGTCAGCGAGGCGTCCGTTCCTCAGCGAGGATCATTTATCTCAATAAAATAGGATGGGCAGAATCATGGGAATGGGGCTCTGCCATCCAAGGGACTCGGCTCATCGGTCGTTTGTCGTCGCCGGCGGCATGAGAGGTAGGCTTTCTGCGGTCGTCATCACACGGTATCCTTGCAAAGCGGTCGTGACAAAGTCAGCAAAGAATACACAGAAGACTACCAAATCAGCTAGAACAGAAACCTTGACTGCGTGGAACGATGATGAGGATAGGGAAATCAGAAAACATAAAGCAAGAGATGGGGAAAGGAAATGTGGATGTGTTAGGGCTTTGTGAGGTGAGATTTCCATAGAATAGCGGGGATTACTGGTATGATAGTTATAAAACACTATACAATGGAGGAGAAAGGACTCAGAAGGGGGTGGCAATAATAATGAGCGAAAAAGTAGACAGAATCGTAGATGTAGAGGTGGGGAGTGCTGGAATATTATTGCTAAAAGTATATGCAAAAACAACGAACTTTGTCATTATTCAGGTTTACATGCCAACAAATAACCACTGAGAGAAAAGAAAGACTATGCGAAGAATTAGATGAAATAATTGAGGTTGACCCTTGGAGGATACGTTTTATAATTATGATGGATTTAAATGCTCTTTTGGGCGAGGTTCCACCAAGTTACGTCAGTTTCTGGCGTATTGATAATATTCGAAAACAAACAACCTTGCTTTTCCACTTAAAATTTTTTATTATCACGACCCAGGTTTCGTTATAGTATAACATCATCAGGTAAAAATGCAAGTCAAGCACAGTGTATGTACATATCTCTGGGCGGAGGGGAAGAGGAGGTAGGAAAGAAAGGATTGGTTGAGGTAGGAAGAGGGGGGGTCGGAGAGGGGGCTAAGAGTCTATGGTTTGAGGCGGAGAAGGAGGAATGGTAATATCGACAAATTAGCAGGCTGGGAGCAGGGGATTCAATACAATGTTGCAACATTGGAATGAAATTTGTGGGAGAATCATAAAATCAGATTTGCCAATGATCATTTTAGTGAGCCAAGGGGTTGCAACCTGTGAGTTTAGGGCGGAGACCATGAATTGCAGGTTCATGTAGTAGTAGAATTTTCATTCTTACTTTTCAATCCTGCATGACCGGTCTTGTTATGGTGGGGGCCTGTCGTAAATATGGTTGTGGTTAATTTTTATTTCCTTTTTTCGCATATAAATAACTAATTTATTAGGCGAATTAACCCTTGTTTTGAATGAAGTACTTTTCCAGCAAACATAAAAATTTGCCCGTTATTTGATAGATTTTTACAAAATATTTTCCCTTTTCCCTTCCTCTCTCAAATTCTCCCTTATCACTGACTTTTAATAATCAAACCACTTTACTTTTTCACATAAACTTTGTTTATGTGGAAAAGTAAAGTGGTTTGACTATTAAAAGTCAGTATGAAGATTTTCCACCAAGTTACGCCAGAAACTGTTTTATTTCTCCCTTATCATTTACCCTTCCCACCAGGTGCTTCCACCCCATGCCACAAACCTTTTTGGTGAGTCGCGGGGTATTTATGTCGATGTCGAACCATAGTTGAGTGAATTAGAAAATTAGTGTAACAAACATATGGGATGAGAATAAATGTAAACAACGCAAAGGTTATGATGTTGTCGAGAAGCAGGAAGGCTACATTAAGCATTAAAATGTGAGCTAATAAAATAGAGCATGTGAATCAGTTTACCCATCTTGAAAGGGTTTTAGACAAAGAGGGTGAGAGTAGAAGGGGCATCAGAATAAGATTTGTATTAGTCAAAGAAGCTTTAACAATTTAAGTGTTACTATTTTTGTTTTATCTCTTATATTCACTGAAATTAATCCCTCGCATGGTTGCCATGTAAAATTTATTTGTCTCTACGGCATATTTGAAAGCAATTAAAGTTAATGCTTTATTTTATTCTGCCCTGAACTAAAAATAAAGACATATTCTTAAATTTCTGATCTTTGAGAGAAACTATTAACAAATTGTAGCATTAATATTAAAAAGTGATATTGAACAAGGTGATGTTTTCTTCCGGCACTACGCCCGCAATGAATTGCACTTGAAGGGAATTAGCTTAGTGGACGAGTCTTGTGCCGCTAACCCAATGGACACATTTATTTCCCCGTGTTGCGTGATTATACTATATGAGGGTTCACAGCGGCGCAGGGAAACGAATCGCCCAACTTAACTTAGGCGAGCCACAGAACTTGGCCTATTTTGAGCTCTGCCTATGAAACTCATCTTCTCACTGTTGTATTGAAATAACTAAGTTTGAAATTTCTTGGTGTTGTGAATTTTTAAGGTGAAATTGGACCCATAAGCTTGCTTCTGATGCTAAGGGTAGGTCTCTACGCTGAAGCTCAAAGGCCCCAAATGACCTGAACGCACCTTCAGACAGGTCAAATAAACCCAGAAGGATCGCCCTTCACGAATGCCGTAACAGTTAGGAAAGGAAGGAGCGGCAAAGGGCATACGGGTCCTCGTTTCCTTTATCCTATCGCGGCGATGTTTAGTGCCAGACCCTCGTCGTCCCTCAGGTAAGTGGGCGTAGAAGTGCCTTTGCCAATCCAGCAAAACTAATAGGCTGCCTTCTCAAAGTTCTGGAGACTTCTCGTAGGGTCTGTGTAACTTTCCCATCTCCTAAACCGACGCCATATTTGCGATTCACAGCGGCAGGTATGTTAAAAAGGAACGTGAATGATTACAGCAATTACCCAACCGGAAGCATTCCCGCACCCAACCGTCCGCTTAGGAGCTTCCCCCACGAACGGAACGAAGTGAACCACCTTGACCCTCACTCACTGTCTCTGCTCGTCCCGCGGTCCAAAAGTTGTCGCCTCACTTATATCAACGCATTAAGAGCGACGTTCAGCGGATTCAAACTTCGCTGCGCAAGGACGTGGGAAGTTGGGCGTTGGGGGTGTTCGTTGAGGCGTATTAATGAAATACGCCTCCACGAACACCCCCAACGGCCATCTCTCCCTGGAATGGTCCAAAAATGGAGAGAGAGAGAGAGAGAGCGATCCAAACCCCAGTCCATCCCATCCGTTACAGAATGGATGATAATTGTCGTAATGGTACATCCATTTTCTAGGAGGGTGCCCGGCGTTAAGGGTCGCTGAATGTGCGGCAATTAGGTCCGAGTTCTCCCCGGGCCTTCTCGACTGGGATATCGGGCGATTTACCTGGTGCCCACGGGAAGGGGGGGTCTGAGTGGAAACGGATGGAAGAGCCACTAACTTGGGGACCTCTGGGGGGGAGGGAGGGGGTTAGACGGAGGGATAATGGGCGGATCTGCGGCTTCCCTTCCTTATTAGAGAGAGCGCCCTCTCCGTCGCAGTTCTCGTTCCGGCGCCTCGAAAGTGCGGTCGGGGGAGGGGCAAGGGAGGGTGTCGGGGAAGGGAGGGAATGGGATGGAGAAGAGAACCTCAATGTCACGAGGTCGCAGGCAGGCGAAACGAACCAGCCTCTGTCGTGTAAAGGAAGGAATGGGCACAGTGCACCGGTAAACGATCGGTAAAACCGGTTACCTACTGTTTACATTTGACTCCACTTGTCCAGGCCATTACGAGTATTTAAAGTCGATTCTACCGAAGGTAACACACATATAAAACTGCTGCTAACTGAGAAGCATTAAAAAATTAACAGTGCATATCATTTTTCATTTTAGCATGGAACTGCCCCGGTAGAGATAATTGATGGCATTTGCTAAGGAATGCTCAAGCGTAGAATATATAAAAGAATTGGAAATTCCGTACCCTGTTTCGATTAATTTATAATTTATTTTAAAGAAACATTAAGATATTATAAATTTAAAATATTTCCGATCGTAAACGTATTTTTACGCAAATTTTAGTGGAATGCATTTCACGCGAAGCATTGAGATCCCCTCATTCCATCTAGAAAATTAAATATTTGTTCAAGAAATGTTAATTTTTTCCATGAATCACGTGTGCAAATAAATCAAGGGAAACATTTAATTCATTGCAATAAAAATAGCATGAGTTTTTAAAATAGAAGAACTTGTAAATCGAGGTATTGCTTCAAGAAAGTAACTCGTGAAAAATCAGTCTATTACTTTTCTAAAGGAGAAATGCTTCTTTCACATTCGAAAGTCCATTTTTGCAACGTTAATTTCTCACCGAATATATGGCAATGGCATTAGGAGTTAGGTCAATATGTCGTTTTTTGTAAATGTTAGCTGTCCTAGCTGTGATTGGGATGGAGTGTACTAAGCGCACAGTTATTTTTAAGGTCATCAAGATTATTCAATCACGGGGCACTAGGAATTCAAATCAAGCCTCCTAAAACTTAAAAAATTACCTCCAATACATAAAAGCCATAAGATCGAATTCCGAACGACACATTTCCTAAAATTTAAGAGAAAAATGAGAGTCATCAAATTGTCAGGCGTACAAAGTGGAATTGAAACCTGTGTGAATAACATTTCAGCATGCGTCGTAAAATACTTGATAGAATTCGCAGTATCAGGTGTGAATCCGAACAGATTTATCACATTTAAAATTAAATAATTTTTTGAGATTTGGTGCGGGCATTTGAATTCGTAACCTGGGTATCGCTGCCTCGCGTCAGCTGGTCTAAATATTCGTGAAGCTTGCGGCTACTCGCTGGGTTACAAGTGCCACGACTGTTTCCTGCCCCGTCCATCGAGCCCAGTGGGGAAGGAAGAGTCTGCGGCGAGGGAGAGGGCCGGAGGAGGGGCTTGGGGCGGGAATGGAGAGCGCGGAGGGAAGATGAAAATAGAGAGACACAACATCTTGGGGCAAATGTTCCATGAGGCGAACGCCAAAGTTTTAACGCTGCCATTTGATACGACCCAGCATCGTCTCAATTACTTGGAGGATGATTAAGGGGGACGGTCGCCGAAAAGTACATATCGCAAAAAATAAAATCAGCATTATCTAGGTTGACCCAGAATTACGAATTAGAAAAATTATAGTTTGTACGCAAACCACTGAAACTAAATTCAATATTATGTGAGGCGGAGTCCAAAGGTTATAACTTAATCGAAAAATTCGCCTTCTCCTTGAGGAGTTCCGAAACTGTTAGCTCGCACGGGAAACTATGGAATCATTTAGAAGTTACATTCTGAGCAACACAAAATTAAACGCTATACCAAGACTTGTTTCTTGTCCTTAACTCATGCCATTTTCCACTTTTAGGGTTGCTTTTAGAACACCTTTACTTACGCTGGGTTGCATGGCATGTTTCGGGTGAAAAATGCACGGAAAAATTAAATTAGAGGTTTTTATAATTTCTAATTTTTGAAATCCCGCTTCCCTCATTTGTTCTAAACATTAATTATTGTCGACTTAAGATTTGTATGTTTTGTTACTAATTAATTTCAATCAAATAATACGACCTCAAATCAAATGATAACTTCCCACACCGCTCATGTACCACTGTTATGAATGCTGAATGTCGTGTAAGTGTGTATGGAGTTCAGTTTTCCGACCCTTGTATGTGCAATACACTTTCACCACTTAACATTTCTCTATGAATGTTGATAGTTCAACGCCTCTAGTAGACATTCAGAGCACGATTGTATGGAAAGGGAAAGTAGTGGGGTAACTTGAGCACACGTGAACACTTTCACCTTTCCACTTTAGCTTGTTTCACGGCACCTTCGCCCCATTGAAAATTAGGCGAACATTCCGACATATTTGTCCCATTTATTCCGTCAACATTACAGTCAATTGTTAGACGAAAACTTTACGATTATGTTTGAAAGGAATTCTAAGAATATATCCTTAATTTATTATTCCTGTTTCTGCACTTCTAATTAATTCTCAATTGTAACCGTAATTATTCGACAACTCACCTCACGATGTCTTCAGGATGAAGAAAACTACATAAAGTATAAGGTTAACTTTAAAAGTGAAAAGAAGTATTTAAAGGTATTTTACATAACAATGCATTCTTGTACTGTTTCGGATTAATAAGAGACAAAGGGGAAAATAATTTTCGAGATCTTTTCCCTCCAATATCACGAAAAAAAGGTAATATTAATTTGTTGTTGTATTACACTAGACGCATTGCCTCTAAATATACGTCAAATTTAGGCTAAGTCGGTACAGATATTTTATAAGGAAGTATAATGGGACTTCAACGAAAATGGACATTCCTTGAGAATACATTGAGCTGTGTCAACTTAGTGGTTTATCTGCGAATATGATTGGGATTTGCTGCTTCGGTGCTCTAAAATTGAGGAAAATTTGAGCAGTAAAATTTTATTAAGAAACTAGAGAGATAGATTTTGACACAAAACAATTAAACTTAATGGGCACGTCGCTGTGTGTCAATTTTATCCAATAGATAGTCTTTTTGAACATTTAAGGTATAAAAGTAATCTTCATTAAGAAATTATGAATAAGCGTCATTATTCAATTCAAAGAAAGAATTTTCTTAAAAAATAATCGCTCTTTAAATATTTTGCGTCTTTTGACAATGCGTCAAATGCTCCTTTTCCTAAACTCTCAAATTAGATTATCCACATGGATTGCTAATAAGTGGAAAATATAATTTTTTAAATCCTATTTTTTTAAACTAAATACCCATAATATTGATGATTCTAAATACATTCAGTAGAACCATGGGTGATTTGTAAACAGTATTCCATCTAATTAATTTCGCGCGTCATGGTAGAAAAACTTGAATAAATGATACATAATATTGATTGAATGAAGAATTACGTGCGGAGTTTTGAACAAGATAAAATAAAAGTTCCCGATTTGCAAGTAAACAGCGACTAATGCACAAACAAAATACCCGTGACCAAAATTATCGTTGTATTTAGCAGGAGATAGTGGATAGTCCAGCTATGAAAATCGACGGATAAATTATTTTATTATTGCAACAGGAAAATTATTTCTTTGACTGCGTATACATAATAATTAATTAAGAAAGTATTAGGGGAAAAATTAAGACTGCAGTTAACCTCGGGAAAGGGAAACATTACAGACATGGCGATCAGTCTTAGTGTAAAAAACTTACATATCGAACGTTTGGGAAATAATTTTGATTCGTTTTCCTGGCCTTAAAAATGTTCAAATAATATGTAAATGTCGTGTGTTCTCTTATTATTAATTGTTTCTCGCTATTTCGCACGCTAATACTATTTTTTTTTAACTGAAATATCATGTGAATGGCGATTCAAGTTTTCTGGTCACGTCCGTGTGGCAATTTATTTTGCATGCATTGGTATACACGTAAGGGACATTTTTGCTTTCAACAAAATATCGGCTTCGAGATATCAACGAGAATACATATGGTGAGAGTCACCTGACACGCTTTTGCTTTTTCCTCATTATGGCTCTGCGCTCGGGCGAATATGTGTGGATTTTATCGGGAGTTTTGACGGAAAGGCAACTCAAAACCTTCAGCATGAACGTAAAAAAATTCTCAAATCAATGGTAACAGGCGTCGCTCTGTTGAATTCTGTCATAATAAAATGCATAATTTTGTTTTTCATGCACATTTTATTAGTCACGACGTGGGTTACGTCATTTTTCATGAAAATTTAAAATAATTGATTTCATTGCAAATAAAATCGGAAAACAGAATGTGACACTCATTTGAATTTTTCTAGAAAATCGATTTTCCTGAATAAAGGCTCATAGGCTGTAAAAAATATTTTTTTTTTAATTGTAGAAAACTATCTTTTCTACAATTTTTGTATTTATCTATTTACCCTAAAATTTACCACAAAAATTGTATATTTAATCGAAATGATATGAAATAACCGTAAGAGCAATCAATGGCTTACTACGTGTGAATGGCAGTTTTATAGGAAATAAATTCTCTACGTCCTTTTTATAATATAAATTTTCGTTGAACTTTAATTTAAAAATACAAAAGTTCAGCTTTATTTAGACTCTTCCGTGACCCTTTGGTACATTTGCAATAATAACCTACAGTAATTGGACAAAATACGTAATGATTGATCAAAAGTGACAGCTTGAATTTTGAATGAATCGGATTAGTAAACAAAATAAAAATCATTTAAATAAGAATCCAGAGGCGAACGTTATATTTTAAATTCTTGGAAGTGGGCGAAATGTTTTATTATTTCCACTGACCTAGAAATGAAATGTTTATTTTTAATTTATGAAGCGGAAAGAGATCGTTTGCGAATGTAATCAAATATAAACATGATTTAGTTTAATGAGAAAATGCTACTTGTAATAATTCACTACCTTCCCATGGATACAAAAAAATTGCAGCGGAAATTACTATTGGAAATAGCCATGACAAAGAGCTCATACGTATATATTATAGACTTGTGTGGACGATTACCATATAGGGTTGAAATTGCGGTTTTGGGCAAAGAACGACACCATCAATTCATTAGCAGGATAATACGTTCATGTCAGATTTCATTTTGGTATTAATCATAATTCTTCTATTCAAAATAGGACGCGTTGATTTAGAGAACACGAAGAACTGGCTAAAGTGAAAAATCGCCAAATTGTTCTACAAATCTCTAATAGCAAGAGATAGATAAGAGCATGATAGAAGGTTAATAGGAGATAAGATCAAGAAAAATACTTCTACCTAGTGGAACAATAATGAGTAGAACACAATAAGAAGAGGAACGGGCTTTTAAGAGGGCTAGGAAGAAACTCAATGGGAGGATGGAAAGGAGAGGTCTCATTCATCTCGACGAGCAACATCTCTCGTATATCCTGCCTTCTGAAGGCTTGAATCCAGTCCAAATGCCCCTATCATTGAGTGTGTGATCATGGAAACCTGGAAATCCATTGCCTTTTTTCTTATTTTCTCATTAATTTTTCTCTTAATTGCTAACTCCTCCCTTAGTCGTCTTCGCGCTCCAGAAATTCGCCACTTTGTGCCTGGTTATGCTACTACGTGAGGCGGCAGCAGGATACTAAGAAACTTCATGGAAGTAGCGCGCATTGCGAAACACATGATAATAAAAATAAAATCATAAGCTAAACGAAACAGACGGCTGGTATAGTATTGGCCTCCCACGCTTAATCTGGCCCTTATATTGCCGCATCTTCTTTATTGGGCTGCACAGGTGTTCGTTGTGTATGAAAGGTGAAGGCTAGCTCACAAGTATCATACTTACGCAATGTCCTGGCAAAGTAACTTAAAATCAATTTTCCTGCATTTCTTGCGGAATGGGAATTCCCAATGATGATGAAGAAAGGGCGCACTAGGAAATTATAAAAAAAATCGTTCCAGGATCCTCTAAGATGTGGAGTCAGTTGAAAGCCCAGAGGAGATGATAATATGGTAGACTGATCCACCTACTACGAAATATCTGCTAGCTAAGCGAGGGCACCGCCTTAGAATCTTATCAGAAGATCTGTCCCAAAAGTAACAGGACTAAGTCGATTAAAAAAAATGTTTGGCCAGAGTTGATACATTCACTCAAGTCTTCGAAGCAGCACCCTCGTGCTTCCACACATCGCTGTCAGCGGGTTTTCCACGCCTCGCACGCCTTCTGGAAGGCGGCGCCCGGAACGCTGCTAAACTCCCTCGTCACGGCCTGTTGTAACGCTTCCGCCGAGCTGTGGTGACGTCCTTTCAGCACGGGTTTGAGGCGGGTGAAGAGGAAGAGATCTGGTGGGGAATTTTCTACAAATTTGGATCCTCACTCACATGGTCGATAAGTTCTTGGCAGATCCGCGCGCAAGTTTCCTTTTGTTCGTCCGAGAGCACTCATTGCACCAACTTCGCACACGCCTTTCTCATGTCCATTTTTTTGGTCGCAAGTCGATGCGCATCACGTTTAGTGATGCCAAGTTCATCGGAAACAATGCGAACACTTAATATGCGATCCCTGTCAAACAAAACCTTCACTCGTGCAATATTTTCGTCACTTTTTGAGGTCAAAGGGAATCCTGAACGTTCAGCGTCTTTTATTCCCTCCCGAAACAACTTTTGCCACTCAAAAACACCCATGGCGTGATCGTCGTAAGCTGCCTTGAGCATGTCATGAGTCTCTTTCTTGGGGTTTTCCAGTTTCACACAAAATTTGATGGCATATCATTGTTCCAAAAACCAGTTCATGACAAAGCGTAATGAGATCACGCTATGGAGGTTTCGCAAACGAATGATTCACACTTCACAAAGGCATAGGACCAACTGCCACCGACCTACAGGAGACTCCCCTCCCTCCAGCCCAGCCAGATGAATCGCAATCCGTCCATCTGCCTATCCGGGAAAAATAAGTCATGCGACTTCTGGGACAGACCTTGTATTTTGAATCCCTGGCTGATAGAGTAAGAAAGCGAAAGGTCTTTCCTTCCAACTCCCTTGATTCCTCCCCCATCGGTCGGGCACGAAGGAGAAGGACACTTACAGGTCCTGAAACTCTTCGGAAATACGTACACTTAACTTGGTGTGAACCTAACGTATTCATTTAATCATGTATTCTTTCGATCTTTCCCGGGAATCAAATCCTGAACGCCTCTTGATTCCAGCGCCAATTTACTAATTTTGTAGTCATTTCTATTAATAGAAAGTTAAAAAAATAATTAGTTTGTTGAAACTGTAACTTCTGCACACCAAAATTACGATGTGAAATTACGTCAAAAGAAAGATATTTGATACATTTTTCTCGGAAGTTATTTTTGGGATAACTATGCCTTCTTCCAGAGAACAAAAGACCAAAAATGTATGCATGAGGAATTTACTGTATTGCAATTTAAAACAATTCCAGCATGACCAAACGAGCCGATTAAACTGGGAAGGGAGGAGAATGGGTTGCTAAGGTTTATCGAAAATCCTTAGTTACTCCAATACTTTAATTATACCGGTGTCAGTCTTCAGCTCTTCCAGAACCACACTAAGCCCTTCAAATTTTCAAAAATGACCATCCAACCACAAAACTTAATAAAATAGTTGATTTGCCTAGGTGAATAGATAGTGCCTAGTTGATAATCCTATGGTGTGTGAATCGGGATCTTTAGTTCAGTTTATTTCCTGACGCTTTCCAGGAAGATCTGGCTCTTAAAAAACTTATTTATTCTGTTGCATTGTAAAAAAAATACTCGAAAAATTAAGAGTGAACATTGACTTACGTTGCCCTTTTCTAACAATAAAAATCTTATATTTTCATTAAGTGATGCCCGAGAGATCATTCTGAATTTTGCATGCATGGACTACAAATAAACACGACTGTGATTTCGATGTCTCGGTATTGTCAAGGGAAAACGATTGTCTAGTCCTTCCCGATTTAACTTCGTAGCTCGTCTTCGGGAAAAGAGTTGGCATACGCGGGATTTATTCAACGCGAAGAGTTAGTACCCGTCTACTCACGTTTCCTGTCAAACTTATCTTCCACGCATGCTAGATTCTGCCCAGTGGAGAATGAAGGGAGGACGCAAATGGTGCGGAGAGGAGCACGGGTGGTCAGGGGAATGAATGGGGAGCGGCGGGGAAAATGGCGAGGGAAGATAGGGGGCGGCAGAGAGACCGGAGCCACCGAGCCACACCATTCACTCCAGCCTCTCTACCCGACAGGCCTCCTCCTCCTCCCTTCATTCACACAGGCAAAAAATTCTCGAAAAGTAAGAGGTATTTGGGATGCGCTGTGTCCAACGCCAATCTAAAGCGACCCCGCGTGCGGGTGTAGTGGGCGCGCCTGGGTAAAAATAACAAAGGCGAAGCAGTGAGAGACTATTTCCAGCGGTTTGGGATCCTCGCCATTGCCTGACCACAGAGTACTGCATCTCGGGAAATTACAACACGGGAAGCGTAGGTTTTCACTACTTTCTCGAGGAATTCATTTCAAGGTTCCGAGGGGAAGTGAGGCCCTGGGCTACCAAAACTGAGCTTTGGGATGGAGGGAAGGGGTTCATTGCCCACGAGGAAAAGGCTCTTTCTGGTTTCCGAAAATCATGATTTTTTAACGATTCTTACTTTTATTTCTGAAGTTCGCATCGCCTCCTCCGGACGTTAGACCTTTAACAATAAGTCACGCATTCCACGGCGAGGGACATACTACTACTAATGCTCCAAGAAACCGCGAGATACCGACTTAATAGCGCATGTTTATAAGCGTTACATTTAGAGACTCATTTCATTTTAAAAGAAGAGGAACAAGTCAGATGGAGTGAGATAAATTACAGAATAACAAAAAGCCCTCAACCAAATTATCATACTGGAGCACAATGTTCGGAAAGTGGGACAATTAATATGTTGATGAGTTAATTAACTTAAGGAGCCGCAAGAAAACTGAAGTTTTTAAGAAATGGAAAAGGGTGAGTTCAAGGTGAATGATCAATGATTTATAAGAGAAACTTGTCAAAACTATATATAATATATGAGACTCTTCAATGTAATTTTTGAGAAATTATAGTCAAAATAAGAAGCAATATAATTAGGTGAGCTAAAACTAAATCTTTCTTTGGCGGGGCAACTGTTGGAACATGTACGAACATGAACTCGTATACAATCAATATAGGTTACCGTTGGTCACATTTTCACGCATTGACCAATTGAATTTTGGAGCATTTAATAAATGATTCGATTAAGAATATATATATATATCTGGGTGCTCCAGTCCTTTAAACCCCCCGGGCTGAACCAAGCCCACTGATTTTATCCAATGCTGCCTACATTTCGCCTCCCCCACCTTGTCCGCTTCCTATTGGCCCCTTAATTCTCCTCCTCCTTGTATATATGTAGAAGAGTGTGTGTATGTATATATATATATATATATGTATATGTATATATATATATATATATATATATATATATATATATGTATATGTATATATATATATATATATATATATATATATGTATATGTATGTATGTATATATATGTATATATATATATATATATATGTATATATATATGTATATGTGTATATGTATGTATATATATGCATTTGTATATATATATATATATAAGGATTTTATCCAAAGCTGCCTAGAACCGCTTCACTCTTCTGAGCGAATCGGTCACCAAGTCCCCCGCTAAAGGCCCGGCCGCTTCACGACCGGGACCTTCCAGCTCTTCCCCTACCGCGGCAACTCTACCGCCCCCTGCCATTTCCCCCTCCCCCACCTTGTCCGCTTCCCATTGGCCCCTTACCTCTCCTCCCGTCACCCTTCTCTTGCACATGTCCTCTCCGCTCTTCCCCGACAACGGCATTCTGATGACGACGGCCGTGCCGTCGAAACGTAAATATTCAATGTAAGTGTCCTTCTTTTATGTTTCTATGTGTGTAGTGTTTTTTGTGTTAGTGTTTGTGTGTTTATATATATATATATATATATATATATATAGATGCTTTCTTCGAAGTAACACGGAAGTGTTGAATAAAAAACTAGACAGTAACACACAGCACGAGAACACATAAAAAGAACACTCACAATAATATCTTGATAATTTCGACGGACTCGAGCTCCGTCTTCTTCGGAAGATAAGATATGACTCTGAGTCATATCTTATCTTCCGAAGAAGACGGAGCTCGAGTCCGTCGAAATTATCAAGATATTATTGTGAGTGTTCTTTTTAGGTGTTCTCGTGCTGTGTGTTACTGTCTAAGTTTTATACATACATATATATATATATATATATATATATATATATATATATATATATATATATATATATACAAGAGACATTTCATTAAAAACAACTTCAGATTAACATTAACAACAATTGAAGTGAAGATTAATTTTTAGGATTATATTGAATGGATGATTAAGGCTTAGGGAAGGAACCAAAAGAGTTAGTAACAAATGACGGGTATTGGAGCAGAAATGGGTGATTACCAGTTAATTTATGTTAATTTCAATAATATGAGTTTGATGAATAAAAAATCAATTGAATTTTTAAACTCTAAATGAACCGACCTCTTTCGAAACTCAGACGAACTATGGCCAAGAGAAAAATGTACCAAGTGGGTTAACTCGGTAAATGAAATTTACTAAAAATTTGATACGAACGTCAGAATATAAAATTATAAGGAATCTCGAGGAGCAGATGTCTTATATCTCACTGCACTTTAAAATAAAGAGGAAGGCCTCATCCCAAAAAGGCAACTAAAATTGTTATTCCAATGAATAATTCACACGCCAAAGTCAGTCGACTTTCAATACAAACTTCATTTTATTCCTTTATTATAACCAATGATTCTCAACATCAAATAAGCTCAACCTGCTCCAAATTGCGGAGGAAATTTCAGTGCTCAGGTAAAGTTTATTTTAAATGTAAATATAAATGATTAAAAAATATGGTGCTAAAGACAAAGAGTATTTCCATGTCAGACAGGTATTAGGCGAATTCATTGGGAGAAATCCCGATCTTTTTCGAGTCCATGATTTAGAGATCCGGCGTTCGGGCACAAGGAGAAAAATTTCGAGAAAAACGCAAGTCCACCTTTAAAGGCCCATTTCTCAAAGCTTTAAGTCAATTTACCAGCCCTATAAAACAGCACTAATGCACTATGTAACGATTTTAATCACCCCAACTGGGTACGTGATAAATATTGATAAAAATGATGGAGACTTAAAAATTTTCGAAGGAGCGAACTACAATGACCTTTAAATCGACTTTGGGCTTTGCCAAACAAAATATTGCCGCGTCGCGAATTGAGATTTTTCTCTCCACTGTTTGCACTACCAAATTTCATTATCGTTTACGGATGAACAGACGATTCGCCGGAAAACATTTCGCTTTGATACGTGTCTAGAAGGAATAGGCATCACATCGAACCTCATACTGTGACCCGCCTTCCTCCCAAAAGGATTCCTGGAGGCAACCTCCATTTTCGGGACAACGCTCCAGAGTGGAAAATAAGTTCCAAAAGTTCAGTTCCAATGCGTTGCGCGTACACCGACAAGGAGACCGTGGGTGAGGATGGGTGAAGATTTCAAGAAAATTACGCTTTCAAGAAAATGCCGCGCGACCACGGGGCAGGTTATTTAAAGAGGAACGAGCGAAATTAAAAGTTCGGAGCGGAGGAGACGATGCGGGTTTGAGAGGGAGGAGGAGGGGGCGGTGTAGGGAGGAAAGGAGCGTCATACGTGTACGTACGTACTTGGTCGAATGCGCATGTGACTACTGCGACTGCGTTGGCGAGAGCACGCCAGGGCGCATGCAGCGCACACTTCTTTTTGTTGCACACGTTGAGGGGGAGGTTGTGTGTTGGGTACGTGTCGGGAGCGGAGGACGGACACCGCGGGGCGAATGCGGCTGCGGGCGAGTCGGGTGACGCAGGAGGTCTCACGGTCTCGCCTCTCTCCTTTTGCCCTTTAGCACCCCGTCCCCACGCCGTCTCCGCCCCCCCGAATCACCACCTCATCTCTCCCTCCCTTCCCGTCCCGCGATCCCGGCTGGTTCCGAGTGCGAGGACGGTAGGAAAGGGCAGAGAGAAGGGAGCGGGGAGAGCGACGCGTCCAAATAAATGGGAGTCGAGACACCCCGCCTCCTCCCCGTCCCCCCTTTGATCTCTCTCTCTTCCTCCCGGTCCCCCGGGGGCGAACAGAATGGGTGGTGGTGCATTGGCAGGTGGGACGGAAGCCAATTTTTTTTTCTTTCGCCTGAGAGATCGAATGCTTGCTCCGCGAAAAGTGTTAAGCCGCGGTGATCAGCCCCTAGGTGGGTTGGTTATAAAGGTACGAGTTCGGCCCCAGGGGTTGTAAAATCCGCGCATTGAGCCAGGCGGAAGGGTGGCCAGTTAGTTCCTTTCTCTGTGCGAACATTGAAACACGAGGGAAAAAATTAGAAGACCTCAAACGATCATTGCGTAATCCGGAGCTCGATCGGTTTAGTAGGATTACTCCGACGGGCGACTCATAATGACGAACTGATAATGTTTCCCTCATAATGACGAACTTCCACTACATCTCGCCTGAATTTTTTGAAAATATTTGGTTGTTTGTGTGTTTGCAGGTGTGTGGATTGTAAGGGTTTTTGCATGAATGTATACCATTTTTTGTTTGAGGATTGTATAAATTTGTGGCTTTTGCATACACGCCCTTTCGGCGGCGGTAGATGTAAATACAAGAGGAAGACGTATGAGAGGATTATGAAGTTTGAGGGTGGTATGAATGGAAATAATAACCATATTAGCATTTGAGTGCACTCTTTGCAGCATTCAATAGATGAAATTCATTCCATAAAAGAAAAATCAACTTTGTTACAAATGAAAACACCACTCTGGGGGAGGTACAAAGCGATTCTCGATTACACGATGCAATGCTTCGAAAACTACGTTTTGTTTATGTTGCAATAAATTCAATAGTAAGGAAGATATAGGTTTTTTTGTTTTTCTTTCAATAAAATAATGTTCATTGAGGAATAGGCAGGCAAAACATCACTGTGTAATAACGTAAATCCTGAAGTGATTGAATAACTGATTAATTTAAACATGTGCATATGTATGGAGTAACATTTCAAACCATCAATTAAGAAAGAAAATATCAACGAAAACGATTGGAATATAATTTTAAAAGAGATAAATATATGGGGAGTAAATGAGAAGTATAAAAGAAAAGGTTAAGAGACACGTACTACAGAGGGGTCTTCTAATGAAGGACCTTGCAGAGAGGAAAGTCAAATAGATGAGAAGGAAATAGTGTGTTTAGTTGTTTACTGGCAATCAATTTTTCATTAGAAAAACGTCATTATCGTCATAGGGTATTTAACCATTGTGGTAGGTTTAAAACGGTCTTGAACAACTTATACAATACGTGAATGTACCTACAACGAATGGCTGAGACTTACGGTTTTTTCCACCATATAATTTTTTCTTCAGTAATCTATAGCTTCCACCTCTATTTATCCCACCAAGAAGCCTTCTCTCGCTCCTAAATCTCCGCTTAGCCAACATCTGACTCCCACAACGGCCTGTATAAGCAACCCCTCTGAGTCTTACTCTAAGGAAAGAAAGAGTTTTTTGACTAAGGAACCAGCTCGACGTGAGAATGGAGGAAACGGTACACTGAATTTAAAGACATATTACATCGCAAGTATTATGTGACCTGGGGACCTAAACTGGAATTCCTTATTATCTATTAGAGATGTGTTAAATTCCCTGTCATAATCATTGGCAAAACGGCAGATGTCAATCGGAAGACTGCAGGCTCCTTTGATATTTTTAAAGCAAGTTGCGTCATGCTCCCACGCTTTGACTCCCGTCTTACGCGATAGGTTTTGCAGCTCGCGAAAGCGTACACAAAAACCCAATGAAGCATTTTAGGTGTCACTTGTAAGGATGCTTCGTAACTCCTTTCAGAAGATGATGCCATGTGACTTCGAGGAAGTGAAAATGAAAAGAAATCGGAAAATACTATGGTAGTAACTTTCACGGAAAGCGTGAAAACAGGAGAGCACTCACAACTCTCTTGAGCGGAAACGTGAATCATCATATAATTGAAATGCGACACATTAAGTAATATTTTCGCAGTATAAGCCCATGAGGGAACTTAGAGCAGAGAAGTTAAATGCTAAGAATTACCTTGCTGGAAAGTTTAGATAGCATACTACAGTGATGAAATGGATTATGTCATATTCTCATTCCAGGTATCCAACATAAAAATGAATTTTCGAAACAGACAAATATTTAAATACCTCTTTATTACATTCATCCTTCGGGTCACAGTTAGCTATGTAATTAATATTTTGCATAAAACGATTTGCGCTCAATTTTTGAATTTTGGTCAGGAATGGCGGAATCAATCTTAAAATTTTCACTAAGTTCAAGCCGAAAAAATGAAACACCGAATTTATCTATCCTCCCTGTTGAATGAATAACCTACATTACCCCTACTTAACTTGGAAATTACATTTCAAAGTAACGGTTATTCTTAATGCTCTATAGAGTATACGAGTATGTTGGCCTATAATATATGATGAGAGGATAAGTGATAAAGAGGAGAATGACTGTATGGGTTTTATTATAAATTCAGAGACAAAAGGAAATGATTTTCGCTATATACGAGCTCGTATTCAACAACACAAAGGTTGCGCCAGTAAGTACTATTACGAAAAGCATTGCCTTTCTTCCCAGTCCTCAAAGCACAAGGGATAACTGAACATGCAGTCATACGTTGAATAATACATCAAAATATTTTGCTATTGTATAATAATATTCACTCTTTCGGGCAACATTATTTTTGCGAAAAAATGATTTCAGGATTTCCAGAGAATAAAGGAAAACGCTCTTCTAGACGATCTCTTCTTTTTCCCCCGGAAAATATTAGAAGTTTATTACCTGGTTTTTTGAGTGGAACTAAGTTTTTTTTAAGTGCTAAAAAACTATCACCCAATGCACGGTTTTAAGGAAATCAAGGATCACTTGTCAAAGGATCCACACACAACGGCAACCCCACGCAGTAAATCGCCGCCCTCCGGCAGCGTTCAGGGCCTGTGCCCCCCGCTGAGCACCTCCAAAGAGGTTGCATGTTCCTCTCCTCTTAGCAGAAATGTTCAGCTCGAGCCAGAGCGCATTTGAAAAAATCCTTTTTTTCCCCCTACATCCATATTTCCCCGTGGTAACATCCAATTTTAAAGTGTATAAATTACCATGAAATTTAAAGAGTGCGGCCACGAGTTGGTAATGCTCGTATAGTAGTGTGCGAGAAACAATAAAAATGAGAATGATGGGCCAGATGCATACTTATGATATGGCTTCATTCACTCTAAAAGCGATGACTATAAGCAGAACATACGAACATCAATAAAAAATATATTGACTTGAAAATATAAGAAATGGAATTCAAAGGGGATACGAGGAAGTTTCCGAAGGTCGAGTTGTATTCATTACAATGCATCCCAAGTGCTCAGTCCCAGAAAAAGAAATATTTTAACGCCCTCATAACGCAACAAAAATATTAAAATCTAAGAAATTATACTACATTGAGACGATTTTTCAATTTGTTGAGAGTTACTTAAATCAAACCTCATATTTTAATGATAATAATAAAATAGGTCAAAGAAGGCGAGAAATAATAGAAGAGCTTGTTTTACGACCTTATTTCTGTATCGAGAAAATCACTTAACTTTGTGCTTAGACTAGCTTTTTTAATATATTAAAACTTTAATGTTCGTCACCATTGATGTGAAAATTCATGGTTTTATTACATATTTTATGGTAATTAAGAGGGGAGAATGTTGGGCAAGCGTGGTAAGGGTAGGAACAGGATAGGGATGTTGGACGGGATGAAGGGAGGAAAGAAGTACACCGAGATGAAGAGGGACCTGATATAGATTAGTTTGCTAGGTGGGGAGTTACAAAATGTTTATTTGATAGTTGTGTCCATCCAAAAACCTACCTTAACCGGTAGATTACCTAATAATAATAATATGGTAATTAATAATATCTTATAGTGATTAAAAATATTTTTGCTTTGTGACGACATCAAAACGAAGTGGATATATTTATGAACTCATAATATACGTCAAAGTACGTGTTTTGTAAGTCCACTTCCCTCTCCAACGAATTAATTATCTTTACAATTGTCTGTGAAATAAATTATGACTATAAAATATGACAAAATTTCGATGTGACCTTGGGGAACATTACCCCGGTGTGATATAAAATGTGTTTACACTCTCCTTATACGTATCCATAAGTTATTAAGGATATTCTGAAGGAAAGAACTAAAAAGTAAGCACTTCTCAGTGAATATTGTAACCTACAGAACCGTAGAATCTGCTGAGGTAATGCAAAGCTACGTACGGTAATTAGAATAGCATTACTGCTTCGTTTTTCCGGAATAATTAGAATTAGACAGTTTCACTTTGACCTGTGTCACATGCTTCGAGTGTAATGCTCATTTGATTCTCCGCATCGCTCAGCCTTCATGGATTCACAGAAAACTATTTCCACCGATGAGAGTGCTCCGAGTCGCCGTAATGACCCATATTTGCTGAAATATCGCCATGTGTTCGCTTTGCAAATGAGCAAAACATTGGATCGAAAAACTACCAATTTTTCATTAGCTCGTATCACTAACTTTGAAAAGTTTTGCCCCGTACGTGAAAACGTCACACCATCACCTGGACCAGATAGGAGAGAACGTGACGAAAGAAGGGAACACCGAATTAAAAAGGGAGAAACTGAAAGGGTTTTTATCGTATGCACACATTTCATTACCCTCACATCTCTTCTCTTCGGAAATGGGTGTTGACTGAAGCAAAGTTTCCATCGTAAACTTGCTTGGAAAACAGAAATCACCATTAAAACGCACCGTATTTTGTCGCATTCATGTAAAAAATACTGGAGCTCATTTGCGCTGCAGGGAATACTGTAGCCACTCTCGCCTAATTCATTCCCGTAGTAGGCTGGCCGTAATCTCACTGAAATTCCCAACCGGCGATCACCTTCATAATATTTTCCTCGAGGATGAATTTCGGAGGTGTGATGTTTTTTTCCTCTGAAATTCCGAGCGTGATTAATTAGAATTTTCTTCCTTACTAATACAATAGCAAGTTATCTCTTCGGCGAAAAGTCCACGTCTCTTGTTAAGTGGAAATTCATCAGTTTTAAGGCGGAAATTCATCACTTTTAACGCTTGTTCCTAACGCCATCAAGGCGTGATACACGGGTAATTAATTAAGGATCGCGTTGATGCCGGGAAAAACTTAAACTCAACAGTTATGTCGTGAGCCTCAACATTTTTAATTCGTTTATTTACCTCTATCTTATTTCGCCGAAAGAGAACTTTATTAAATAATGGGTATTTTTTATGAATTTTGACGGTAGAAACGTCCTGATCTATAATTTAGTTCATCATTATTTGGTTTGCATGAGACTCCAATTTTTCTATAATAGGTACCGCTAAAATGGTGTTAATAAACATAACATTTTTTTCTGCAGGTATAATACCTGCTTCTTTCTGGTGCTACGTCGACACATCACTTTATTATTCCAGGTAACTGCAAGAGATGCTACGACAGTAACTTTTAACGGAGTCAACCGCTAAATACACATTGACTTTTACACTGAAATTGTTGCATTGTAACTTTATCCTTACCCGTCTTGATGACCGCTGTCTTACTGCTTTGAATTTGACCGACTTGTTGATATTATCAATTTGCTTGATTTCTCATTTCTAATAATGTCCCGCCATGTTTATCCTGCTATCCGTCAAAACCCTTTCATTTCTGGAAACATCAAATATTCTTTTCCTGCCTTGCTCGTTGTTTCCCAACTAACTGCATATATAATTACCGAATTGCAACCAAGGTTTTCCTATAAACCCTAGGACCATTCTTAGACTTGAATTCGGTAGAATACATTGAGAGGCCGACTGCGAGATCTCCCTAGGCTTATCATGCGAACCATTAGCTAAAATAAATGATTTATCATCATCATCATTACAAAAAAATTAAAATAAATATAACAGGTAGTAAGAAACAGATTAAGAGGTTGACAGGATTGAAGTTAGAACTAGTTGTGTGTGTAAGCATCAACCAATTTGCCTATGAACGAAAATTATTTTAAAAATAGATTTGATCCATCAAATTTGAATTTAGATTATGTGTCATTTATGTCTAACTACCACCTTTAATTACAATATTATTATAACAAATCCGTGGAATCCAAAAGTATAGCCAGTCGCTACTTCTACTGGTAATTTAGTTTGTAAATTCTCTATAAAGATAGGATATGGATCTATGGATAGGGATTAAAGGAATGGGTATAATAATAAATTAAAGCTGATCATTCTCATTTCTGCGTCTTGATCTTCCTAAATCTTTTACGGCAGTCTCGTTTTCAGACAGTTTTTTTTTTTAGAAACTAATCAATTCCATTCTTATTACTCACTGCGGCAAAATCTTTACTGAATTCGATGAAGCAATTCGTTCAAATACGATACAAGAATATCGCTTAAGCTTTTCATTCATTTGTTGGTTATGCATGATTAAAGTTAATAATATGATTGTGAATGATTGTTAATTATGATTAAAGTTAAATTGGTTTTATATGATTAGATAATACATAAAAGAGGGACCCAGTGAGTCCCTCTTTTATGTGTTTCTGTTCCTGTGTTTGTGTCGACTAGTCCATTTACATTATTGTGCACGCCCGTGGGATTTTCAAAAAAGTGACAAAGGTGTTATATAAATATATATCTATAAATATATATATATATATACATATACACGACTCACGAGAGCAATATAACTTTTAGACGGCACAATAGAACACAGAATAAAGCACATAACACGTAAAAGATCACTCACATTGAAGATTATTTGAGCTTTCGGCCTACTCCGAGGCCTTCTTCAGGTCTGATCTGAAGAAGGCCCCGGAGTAGGCCGAAAGCTCAAATAATCTTCAATGTGAGTGTTCTTTTACGTGTTATGTGCTTTATTCTGTGTTCTATTGTGCCGTTCAAAAGTTAGATATATTTTTTGTATATATATATATACACATACACACACAAACACATTAAAATACGAAATCCCGCCATACGGCGCACAAATATTCATTCAAACATAGAAATAGGAATAAGGAAAGGGGATAGGAAAACATATGAAGGCGAACACCGGACATATGGGGAAGGCGGATTTTGAGCAGATCATAAATATAAAAATATTTCCTTAACCGGGATTTGAACACCGGACCTTCCACTTGCCGGGCGGATGCGCTACCAATTATTGTGTTTTCCTATCCCCTTTCCTTATACCTATTTCTATGTTTGAATGAATATATATTTCTATATATGTATATACATATATATGAGATTAAAGCCTTCATTTGTTATTTCCTAGCCAAACCTCTTTATTGTTGTGACTGGAGTGTGTGGTCTGAATCGCATGTACAACGAACGAGAGTGCAAAATCCGCATCCTAGTTCTCTATTCTTGTTCCCTTGTTTTCCTTGAATAATTAGTCAAGATTTGAATAAAATGACAGGGCTTACTAAGTACTGCATTCTCCGAGAATGGACTCAGAACAATGAGAATATACCTTATTTAATGATTATGAAGGTTTATCTTCGGAATTATATTGATCACATGTATCTACATCTACCTAATACCCCGCAAGCCGCCGCAAGGGCGTGTGGCGGGGGGTGTTAGGGCACCACCCGTAATTAAGAAAAAAAATGTACTAGTAGATTAATTCACGGCGTCAAAACAATTTACTTCGACCAAAATTACATATTTAGGTTCAGCCTCTTAAACTGTCAGGGAATCATGCCCCCCATCGACAGCCTCTGCATACGAAAAAATGCCTTACAGCTAATTTTCAGTCCGTTTTTTTTCAATTCCTCGTCCAAAAACAAAAGTCTCGATATGGTTTTTAAAGTTGGTAATAAATAAACAAGATAAAGAGCGCTTTATATTATTACCATGGAAGTATTAAATAACTTTGGAAACCTGTTTTACTAAAACAGCTATAAAAATCTTTAGAGATTCTATCTTCCCAAAAATTAACAACCATTTTTAAAAGAAATTTCATCTTAAAAATTTGAGTAAAACAGCAGTTCACTCTTTAGCTTTACTGGGTAACTGATTAAAAGCAACGCCTTCGATTAATAGGGAATGTGTGACACGGGAGGAAATGAATTCTCTGCAGTTCGTCATTTTGAAAATCAAACGAAAAACTGCATATTTACCGATGCATTAATGATGCCCTCTCGGAACAAAATCACAAGTAACCTGCTGAAATATTATTTTTTTAACATGCGCCGGGCAAGAGAGGAAGTGGTGCACGTTTCCGGCCTTGGGTCCAACGGCTGCTTCGGATTTTCTCTCGCGTTCCACGTGTGCGCTCACTTGACACGTTTCCGCAATACCTCACCCACTCGTGCCCATGAGCAAGCCGCCTCGTAATCACTTTTCCTGCCGTTTCCACTTAACACCCGCAACACAGCATGTATTCCACCTTTCCTTGAGAGTGACGACGAAATTTACGCAAGTTGAAAGGGCTCGTTCCTGATTATATTCGATCAAATCCGCCTCCACTCACAACCTTCTGCATCATTTTGTATTTTATATTTTGATTTTGAAGTTCCAAAAAAATCAGCAGGGCTAAGGATACTATGTATACTGTATGAGTATATACTATGCATATACTTCTATATGTATATACTATATGCCACTATATATATACTACATATTTATATGCTATACTATATATACTGTTATCCGACTATGGTTCAAAACGACGTATTTTGAAGCGAGTGGCTAACAAATATTGTTCTAACATGCCCGCTTAGTATTATGATTAACGAGATGCAAATTTAAAAAATTCTCAATAGGCGAAAATGCTTTCCAATCTTCATGTTATTTTAAAAACTGAAGAGAATGCATGTCACCTTCAACTGTTTCCGAATGGCAATATGTTTTTGGAGGCATGTTAAGTTCCTCTACGACTTTCACTTGGAATGCTGTCAATACCTACAATATCGAGACATTTTATGAGCGTTTCGGTTCATCCATAGTTAACTTTAATAAATATTTGTGTATGTACTATTTTTTAATCAGAGTGTTGTCATGTACGTAGTTTATGATATAAGTTGGACCTTTATGTAAATTCACACACAAATTTCCATATAAGGAGTGGGTGCGTCGATTCCTGTGGAGGGCTATCTCATGTAATTCCCACTGCAGTGTTTTCAGGACCAAGAAAAAACCTTGGAAACAGCTTTGATCTAAATTTGAGTAATTGGTTGGAAGTCTGTCATATGGTGTCATACACGGTCTCATCAAAGAAATGTAAATGTCTCAGAGGAAGATAACGATAGTCAGTAGTTTTTAATTCACAAATCTAGAGTACAAAATTTTGTTAAATGTTGTATTTTTCGCCTAATGTATTTGTGGTTCACGTTTCATTGGTTTGACTCTAGTATTGCTTCAGCAGGAGCCGTTGCAAATGGCACATCTTCAGTTCACATAAACCTGCTTCTGATGACGAAAACGCTTTCTAGTGATTATTTATAGCGAGGAACAAGAGTACGTCACCAACGATGTGCATGGATTATATGGAAGATGAACAACACTGTTCACATTGATTTTTGAAATTTTGAGGCATCTACCATCCACAGTACGCCTCATGTGTAACTTTTCTGTTGCCAGCATTTGGTTGGCATCCATGACATGTGCAAATTTTTTATAGGTCTCTTGCCGCTTTAAGGCAATATTGACTACTCATTTTAATTAGTCTGGTGTGTATTCACCCCCTACCACATACCCTAGCGGTGGCTTCAAGTGTACATAAATAAACAAAGAAACTCACATTGGCATCAGTGATGAAACAACAATGATTGGAACTCAGGTTCCGTCATTCTTTGAAAATGTCTTCCCTTTCAAACTTGTAAACAATGTTCTAGATGTGCAATAGGGAAGTGCAGACTATCCATTAGCCTCATGTAGCATTACATAGGCCACAGAAAGCGATTAGTCCAGAAAAATTTGATTGCAGCGAATTGCTATCGCTTATATCATGTTTTTTTTGTTTAATGGAGTTTCCAGAGAGTCACCACCAGGGTGTGGGGCAGAGGATGATCAGCTGAGATGATAGCCGAGAGCAGGTAGGTTTATGGAAAGTTGTTATGAATATGGTAGCAGTGTCACGATACTATTGGAACAATTAGGATGGGAGCCACTAGTTGACCGTAGGCTTAAATATGGGTGCAATTTAATATGTATATTTGAAGCAGGTTACTTATCTGAGGATGTTAAAGATATAGTACAGGTCTTAATATGGTAGATCAGATCCCCAACGTAAAATCAGGGATATTTATTGTGAAACGGATAGATTTAAAATTTTGTTTTTTCCTCATACCATTAGAGATCAAAATATATATGACAGCAATCGCATAGGAGATAATTAGAATTGGTAATATATATATTTGGCGATATCCTGTATGTTAATCTTTTTATTTAATAGACCCATCTTTTTAACAGTCCTACAGCACGATTTGAATATACGTATTCTGTTATTGATTATTGTTGCATGTAAGTACTTTCTTTCGAGTAATTAAAATTTATCGCGTGCATTATCAAATTAATATTTGTGCAGAGGTAACATGATTTGTTTTTGCGTGTGGTTTTATTCTATCATAGTACATGTGTGTGTGGCCTAACACCCCCCGCCTCGCGCCCCCGCGGCGGCTTGCGAGGTATGATGTAGATAATGATGTTCCACCCTCAGCGTCATTAGTTCTCCTCAATTGCATGCACTGTCATCAACCTCGTGTGCTTCGTTGTCCAAATCTTTCTTTCCGCATGACCTCATTAGAATGTCTTTAAATTCTGTAGTGCTTTCAACAGCATTGCAAATCTGCTTTGTCTGTTTTTAAGTTTCCCCTTCCATTCTTTGTCTCTCTCTGTTGGGGGACCCTCCCGCTACCTGAAGCGTTTAGTCACATTTCCTACCTGTGTCCTTGGGGGAGGAGACCGTTGTACGTTGCATGTCCAATGGCAGCGGAATTTCGCCTTCTTAATTTTCAAATTCTAGCTTGCACCTTATTAAATAATTTTTTACTGCATACTAAGGTGCAATTGTTTGCAAGTTGATAGTATACGTATTTGCCTGCATGTAAGTTGAAAGGATTTTTGCATTAATGCATACGCCACAGTGGGTATGGGTTTGCCTGGATGTGTTGATTTTGCATGTCACCACCCTTTTACGGGTTAGAACACTAGCTTTCATAAAAATAAACAAATTGACTCCGTAACATGCATTTTAAGCCATTATAGTCCCCTTCTTCAAACAAGTAAGTTTTTCTTGTACACTTCTTGTTTCATCTACATCTACATAATACCCCGAAGGCCGCCGCAAGGGCGTGTGGCGGGGGGTGTTAGGTCATCACCCAAAATAGGGAAAAAAAACCACATGCAAAATAAAGACATCCATGCAAACCTACACACACCAAAACTTCAAAACCAACACATACAGACAAACCCATACGTTTCGGATCCCATATAGTGCCCCATGGTTGCAGTCAGCGAACTGAACATGTTTCAACTTGCAATGGCTACCACAGCTGCAACACTGAATTTCATGAAACTTGTACCATGTAGACATTGTACATTGTACTAAGAATATTAAAGTAAGTTAAATTTTTGTACGGTTATTAAGGGAATGAAAAAAAATATGATCATTCTTAATTGAATATATCTCGTGTTTGATTAAACGATTGTTTTGTGTAACGAATGATTATACAAAAATGCATTGCAATGATTTTATGAATATCTCTTAAGGATTCACAACACCAAAAGTTATTGCAAGAATGAGTTCCAAGATATGGCACGTCTAAGGTCACTGTATGCAATTTAACAGAGACAAATCAAACTAATGAAGACAAAAGAATTTAATACATTAGTTTGAAAACTGTGGTCATGTTGAATTACGGAAATTAAATATTATTATTCTTATTTCAAAAGTAAGATTTCTACTGTCATTTCTTCGGCTTAAATGGTTTTATAATTGAAGAGTAACTATATCGAAGGATAGGCTCCTATATTTCATTATTTGGGGCTTCTAGACGGTGTATAGATTTAGAAACATCTAGCGCAGCAAAGAAAAATATTTTTCCCGTGTTTTTGTTTTTTTTTTGCGAAGAACGACGGAGTTAGTTTTGCCAGTGATTTTGTGTCCAGGAGCCTCATGTAAGAGTTCATCGAACAATCTGCTTGCTCACCTTCAGGAATTCTTGCGTTGCCGTTGGATTGAATTCGAATGCAGAGAAGTGTAATTTTTGAACCTTGGATGATACGTGTTCGTACACAGTTCATCAAGTTTTCTCATAAGGCCTGGGTGACGATGTCGGGGTCAGGCATTAGCTTAATCATAATAGATGCAGGTCTCGATGACGGTGGAGTGATTTTGTCCTCCCCTACTACTTCGATGGTTGGGGGTTAGGTTCCCGACCAAGCGAGCATTCCTCCACCTAGGACTTGTCTAAGTCAATATGTCTTGGGAGTACTTTCATGGTATAAACTTTGCTACAATGTACCGTTATTCAGGATTATTCCAGTGTGCATTTAATAAAATATTATTATTATAGATTCCTTGCAGATTCGTATATAAAATAATGAATTTCATTATCATTTATCACTTGCGTGATAGGTTGAGATTTTTAATATGTAGCGAATTGAATTCTTTCTCCAGATATACACGTAGATGCAGTAAGAAAAAAACTTTAATTCATTTTTCGGTCAGAGAATTTTCCCAAGTTAGCGAAGATTGAGTATTCTGATTTTTCTTGGTAAACCAGTAAAGCCAGAAAAACAATGAATCGTTCCTACAAAAAACTTAGGGGTGACAGCTGCTGGTTTAGAACGCATCCCTCGATGGAGAAAACAGTCATGACGTTGCGAGAATAAGACTTATTTCTTAAGTCCTATCACATTCACGATTCTTGACCTTTGGTGAGCACCCCTACAGGTTCACCTCATATTATCGATATTAAACGATTTCCAGAGTCCGAAAGGAGCCATTTCGCCGTTCATCCATAGTCAATTGGCAAAGCGTTAAATCGGACGAGAAGAAGGAACTCCTGGGCTTTTTAATAAAGAGAAGGCAAAGGAAAGTGTGATGGCGCTCAGGGTTATGACAGGAGGGAAGAGGTGGGAGTATAGGAAAAGTGGGAGACTGTAAGAAAGGGGGGGGGGGTCGGGCATGAGATCGCCTTGCGACGGAAGAGTGAGAGAGAGAGGAAGTCCACGACGCATCGCTGCGGGAGATCGATATAGGGCAGCATCCATAGGGAAAAAAGAAAAGAGTTTAGAGTGGGAGGGCGATTGGGAAGGGAGCGGTGCGTTGGAGGGATACGGCCGCAACGGCCCCGGAAGATCTTGCCTCCCTATCGCTCTCATTTGGCAACTCTTCGGGAGGGCGCACACTCGCGAAATCGAGCTCAACCCCTTCCCGCCTCATCCCCATCCACTCGGACCCCCGCCATCCACGCGCGGCAGCCGAGGGGGTGAGTGTGAGACCCGTCCGAGCGGGTGGAAGTGTCCCCCACAACACGGGGAAAAGGCGGAGCGGTGACACTAGATTGCCACGACATATACATTCAGGTCGGGATTCGTTCCCAGACCAAAGTTAAGTCGATGACTAAATCTCTCGCGTGAATGAAATGCTGGTCTGTCTCCCGTGTTGACTTTAAAAATTCACGGTAAAAATCCTGTATGTTATTAAGGTAAGAGATAACTTTAACATAAGATTAGGAAGATTAACTGCGATGAACATCCCCGAGAAAAAATGCCATTTTTTCTCGAACGATTAGGGACCACAAGAACTGTTTTCGCAGACCCACAGGGGATGATTCCCTAGATAAAATAGTTGATCGCTTTATTCTATCTAGCCTTTGTTATTATTCTATCATTAATAGCACTCCTTTCTCAAAAGTGAAGTGATTGCTGAAATGAAATTTGTGCACGTAACATTTTTGGAAGTTATTTCCATTGTTTTTAAATCATAATTATTATTATTTTCAATCCAAATTTAGTAATGTGGATAGATCATGTTTGAAGTGGAATTACCCCATGCTGCACGTCCGTGCGATGGTTTGAAGAGTACCCCGCAATTACAGACGAAGGATTTGGGAAGGGAGGCGAAATGGTGGGCAAGGGAGAGAGAGGTTCCGAATGGAGAGAGGCAATCGCCGGGGTTACACCGGATTCGTATTTCTTGGCCGTGATCGCCGCCTCTTGACGCGGAGTGGGATGCCTCCGTCCGGACATAACCCGGCCTTTTCTCTCGAGAAAGGGGCGACTGACGTTCATTAAGACGGACAAAGCGGACGAAAGTGGACACGGAAATGAGGTAACGGAACCCAATATCAGAAGTCGACTTACCACGACTAATTTTCGGGGTGATGATGAAGTATCTTGCTAGTCTAAAAACACAGCCAGTTTCTTAACAAATATCCCGAACTACTCTCCCTTCATTTTCTTTCTTTGATGCATCTAACATTCACCTACAGAGTACTACGAAATCTGCCCAAGGTCGTGTGGCTAGAGCTTCTATCACCCTATCATTACATTTCTGAATATTTACTTTCACAGACGCCGAGAAACTCACGTAAACTTATACGCACACTTAATGCAGGAAAATACTGGATGACACAGGAATGGACTTGTCGTTTTTCTATTTTTATAAAAAACCCACTCAACTCAGAGCGTTTCAAATAAAAAGACAGTTTTTACGGAAGAAGTTTGTAACTCATTTGACTACATAATAATAGGGCTTTAAGAATTTCGAAATCAAGTATATTTAAGTTATTAATGATATGAAGAATCGATTCCTAGTGGTATATGTGTTGAGCACAAAAGGATATCCATGTAAAATATCTAGTGCATTTGTATGTGTGTGTAATGGTAATGTCAATAATATTATCCTAAATCACACAAACATATGACGTCATAAGTTATACACCGGGCCTGATTTATTATTAATGCAATCATCACATATAGTTTTGAAGATGTAGATGACAGTTCGGTCCGAAACGAAAAATACTGCAAGCATCTGCAGTTAGTCGCTACGATGGCTAAAGAATGATAGATATTTTTTTCCCTGCACAGCACATCTGTGCCAATAAAAAAATCCCAATTTTTCGTGAACTATTAACTTATCCTTGATTTAAAACAAATATGCCCCTTTAAGTTTTATTAGATCCTGTCGGCAACAGTGGTAACCTTTCAGTATTCTCACAATAAGTGCCCTGGCTATAGGTGTCAGGATCCTGGGTTGTGGAAATGTTTCATGAATATTAATTTTAATTCATTTAACATATTTGGGGAATGTAGTTGCCATGGGGCTAGAATGTCTGACCAATGGCTGTAAACCCAAATCCAGACGATCCCTCTGGACACCCATAGATAAATAAGCTATATAATTGTCTGGTTTCCAGGACTTTCCAAGAATCTCAGTAGGAAAAGGGAAATCAGCTGTGCTTCCCAACCTGACTGAGTGACTTTCACTTGCAATAAGGCTTAATGCCACGTAACCTCCACCCTTCCCGATCCAACCAACATTCGGGTAGATTTATTCAGCTACAAAAGTTTAAAGGAAATTACCGAGATGGATCGGTCACGAAAAATTGGTCTATTTGACCTTTCAACTGTTATCAGTATTGGCGAAGAAGATTGCATAGAGATGGAAAATAGAGGGAAAAAGTGGCTCAATCGTTGATTTTAAAACAATAATAACCCCTTTGAATTGGAAAATCACAAAGAAAGGACATTTTATGATTCAACTCTAAATGGGTATGTACTAATTATATAGTATATTCCAACCCTTGAAATATTCCCTAGAATAATGTAATTTTAGTTTCTTTCAATTTCGTAAAGCATCGTCAAACTATATGAATCCAGTTAAGGAGAAAAGAGAGAACTAATTCACTTGTTCAATCAATTTTAGAACTGTGTTGTATAACAATTAAACTTAAAGGGATAAATAAGGGGTAAAATCAAGTAAGAAAGATGAAATAATAAATATTTAAAAAAGTAAGTTAACAGAGTTACTTGGTATTCTAGAGCGCCAATATGCTATAATTACGCCAGTTTTAACATGTGACTTTTGAAAAGCAAATGCCTCCAAAGAGTTGAAGTCGAAATGACGAGACGATTGATAACAATAAGTTATCAGATACGCCTTCAGTGAAATAAAAAATAAAAGCAAAAATATGTCTTGTAGCATACTGCTGACGGTGTTCCATAGGTTTTCCAGCCATGCGTAATATTAATTCGCGTTGACTATTGCGTAACGGTAAAGCTTTCAAATAAGCATATGCTAGAGCATAAGAGTACTCTAAGGAAATTGATAATTGGGGTCCAGGGTCAGGTTCCGGAGCTATGCGAAAATTTACTGACATTTTCCGTGGACACAGGATTCCTCCTAAATTATCGTTAGCGTGAAAAGAAGAACCAGTGGGAAAACCAACCAGGGAGTCATGATTATGTCCAAAATAAACATTACACTTTTGGCGCTTAAGAAAAACTTGTCCCTCTCTAATCTCAGAAAAGTTAAGTCCACTTTCATTTCTTTATCCCATTTCATCAAATTAATTTTGAGGACTAATAAATTATTTTGCGCTCAACTCTTCACTGTTTTTGAAACACTCATCTCCTGATACTACATGTCACTGTGGATTTTGACAGAGCACGGGGTGTGAATGTGGCAATGGACGCAAAGGTTTCCACAGCATCGATTCCACGATGAATATACAACATTGATGAAATATAAGCGAGCTCAATTTGAGCATTTTTGTAAAATAAAAAGACTTTAGAGAAGAGTATTCGAAGAAACAACGATTACTTGGTTAGTATGTAACTTATTTTAACAAATGTACCATTTAATTTAACAACGATTCATTTATTCCCGTTTAACACCGTTAACACCCTGGTATAACTGTCTCCCAACGGTAGCAGTGTCCTCGAGGCTTATTGAACGTATGCCGAGAGATCGGGGAATAAAACAAAACCGGAAAAAAATCATTGGCTCGATTATGTATTATTGGAAGGGTCGGACCGAATCTTGACCTCACTGATAAGCTGTCACAGAAAAACATTCATTTCAAGAATCGCGTTAATGGATGCAAGAAAAAAATGTAGAGAAGACCTTAAAAGTTTTGGAGAGCGCTGGTAAATAATATACAGGCCTACAGTAAGACGTCGCTCCTGGGGAAAATAAAATAAATTTCCGTAGCTCTTGATCGTAGGGTCGCAATAACTGACGAAAAAAAAGAAAAACCGCCCATCCGAAGCCAGATAGGAAAAAAACATCGCGCGTGTGAGAGAAGGAGGAGGAGAGAACCAGGGAAATCGATTTGTCTTAAATGTTTTGCTATTTCTACATCCATCGGGCGCCCATTTTTTACCTAAGGCGACGAGAGGGGCAATTATTATATGCGGAACGGCTTGAAGAGAAATAAGTCGGCACGCGATGGCGGGGAGGGGCTGAAAGGGTTGAACGGGGAAAGTGAGGGGTTAAATGGAAAGGGTTCTGTGGGAAGGGTGGGAGGTCGCGAAGGGCTACTGGAAGGAGGAGGAGGGGATTTAAGACGAGTGGTTAGGACGGAAGGGAAGTCGGGAAGAGGAGGGAATGGTAGGGGTCGGGAATAAGAAACTAAAGCAACGAAGGGAAGTGGATTTATGGCGTGGGCGGTGCCACCATGGCGTCGCGATGGGGAGGCAGAGGACAGTACTGCCATCTAAGTTGAAAAAAAAAAATCTGCCCCTTCAGCAGTGAGAGGAAGGAGGGAAAGTGGGAAGGAGAAAAAGAAGTCGGACAAATTGAAAAATGGGTCGGAGAATATACTCGGGACTCTCATTTTTTTCATCCCCTGGGTGCCCAAAAAGAATCTCACGTCACCGAGAGTACGAGACAAGAAGATTTTAATGAATAAAATTTGGTCTCTCATTAAATCTCTGGGGCCAGGGAGGGTTTCACCGGCTGGGAGTGAGGCCGCTGCTACGGGTTTTTGCCTCTTCCTCTTCCTCCTCCGGCGACCTGCCCGGAATTGCGGCGTTTCAACCCCGCGCGAAGCGTTCACGTGGGTCGCCCTCACAAATGGAAATAAAGGCTTAATTAGGCCCACTCCATCACGCAAATCCGCCAGCCGGACTGGGCTATTACGATGATAAACGAAGAACGAAAACTCTTTGAGCTGTCCGGGTGGGGTGTGAAAGGTAGAGCACCTGCACTGGGTTCATCACAACGGTTGTATGATTAATTGACGATATCTCCGTGAAAGATAACGCGAATATGCCAGTTTTTCCCTCAAAAATGAGGATTTAGATATGCGAAAACTGCGTTTCAAACGTGAATGCATAAACGAATAATTTGATCAAAGTTCTAACGCAGCCAAAATAATAGTTGTTTTGATTGTCATAATATCATAAATGAGTAACTGGACGAAATTTAATTCGAAACAAGAAATAAGCGGAAGGAAAAAGGAGGATAAATTTACACAGAATGTGCGTTAGAAGTAACTGAAATTTTAAAGGCATGTGATGAGAAGGGAGAAAAAGGACGTAGGGAGAAGGTTAATGAGAGTGGAAGTGTAGAATGAAGTATAAGAGGGATACCGACAAAAGAGTAGCTGAGGTTTGTGAAGAAGGCCTGAAAAAGAAAGGGATTGTCTCAGACACGTTGGTGTTTAAAAGACGGAACGGATTGGAGGATGCTGGTCACATTTAGCGATCCCACATGAGGGCGAGGAATGCAACGGAAGAATTAACCTATGAAATTTTTTTTTATATTTTACAATCGACCTCAGAATTTACGCCAAAACTCGTAATGAGAAATCATATATAACTAACTTTGGAGGTATATTTTTATCAGTTATTTTAAGGACAAAGAAAACTGTGAAATAATCTCATGGATAAAATGTGAATTTTTTTAGTTCTCCGTAATTTCATTGAGCACTTGTTGGAAGAAACGCGTATTTTAAGTCACTGAAATAAAAAATATTGTTTGTTTTTCCAAGAAAAAGAGATGGGACTCCTTGCCATACGAGTTGAAATGTGCGCTTGCCTCCTTCGTGACCCGATTTATAGTTAGTGACCTAACACCATCCGCCACATACCCTTGCGGGGGCTTGCGGGGTGTTGCGTAGAAGGGATATTCCGTGGCTGCCTTCTACTTACTAAGAAATATGTGTGAATGAATAAATGGCTGAAGCCAGACATATGGATTTTACTGAGTGCTGACGGAAACACTCGTTCATAAAGAAAAAAATGACAGACGGCTAGGCTACTGCCTCTGGGTGGAAAAACGGAATCCGAAATCTCAATTACTTATTCACATGTCCAGTTCATTTCATTTTTAAAAGAAAACGTCATTGTTGCTTTATAAGTAATGAGGATGAAGCAATAATGAACGTCAGTTGTAAAATTATCAGTGGCAATAAGACAACTCGATTGAGGCTGCTGCATACAGTTGGTGTTGATTCGGCGAAGGAGCGGGAAAATTCATGATATTTGCTTCTTGACGTCGACGGCCGTCCAGCACGAGGCTTGTCTTCCACGCTCTCTCGGTCATCTTCGAAGAGCCTGTGTCACTTAACAACTGCAGTTTGTGACATGTTTTCGTCCTTGAACACTTGGTGAATCATGCCCAACGCCTCCATGCTCGATTTCCCCAGTCCAACACAAACTTTTATGGCGTACCTATGTTCAATCGTTCACTGTATTTTGCGCTTGCACCAAGTCACTCGATAGGGGTCCACTAAAAACACGATCTAGCCTAAACGAACGCTACAGGCGATTGGTGTTTGGCCTGTGTCCCCCCATCAGATCCCCCACAGTAACGTCCGGAAAAAAATGTTCCTGAAATATTTTATACATACCTTGTATATATACACAAAAGGCATATATATTTCTACACAAACACATGCACACGCACATAAAGATTGTAATGGAAAACTGAGTATCTCGAGTCTTAGAAACTATACTTTCAAAAAGAAGCAGCTGGTGGCTATCTTGAACAAATGTTTTAGACAAATGAAAATCATCATTGATGATTCTGTTATTTTGAAACAACTATCTTCCTCGCATTAATAAGGCTTCATTTCCTAATTAAAGGTCCAACTATTTTTAATGTTTCGGAATTACCAGACTTAGAAATTTTAACACATGTACAAAGCATTAAAAAAACAACATTCAATGCAGCACATTAAAAATTAAAAAAATATTAAATATACAATTCAAAATTTAAACAAATTGTATAAATATTTAACTGAAAACAGTTATCGGGAAACTGTTTAACTTGTCAAAATTACATTGAAATTGTAAACATGACAATATGACGTAGTGGAATAACAAACCTCTAAATTGGAATCATCGAATATTCAGCACTTGAAATTGATTCTTCTTTCCAACAAAATTAGGTAAAATTACTTCTTAAGCATAAAATATTTTTAATTAATTAAAGAAAAATAGAAATGAACTTTACACTCGGTATCGTTTCTGCGGAATTAAACTTTTTTGTCTCGATTTGGAGATATAGCTTATGAAAATCAAGTCGCGAAATTTTTACAGGTAGTAGTTATATCTTTTTTAAAATTATTAGAAAATCTTCCATTCCATATCACTCAAACCATGAATACTATGATATATCGTCAAGTTCCCCAGCATCTCATGCATTACCCATCACCTCTCTTTCGCTACGATAGCTTTGGACATAACTCGACTGTGCTAATAATTCTTACCCTCCCCTACCTCTTCCCTGCTCCCATCCTTCTGACATCAGCGTCGACTGTATAACGAAGTGAGAACTATTGTGTATAAAGGAAGCGTTCTCCATTGTGAAACCTTACGGTGAAGTGACGCCTGTTGCCACACAGGTTATACAATACGTACGAGCGAGAAAACGTTCTTAGGAATGGTGAGTGCTGTGGTCACGAGGCGTACTGCACGTGGTTCGCACATCTTTGAAAAGACAACCGCCTTATAAGCGCTGCAGGGAGATGGAATTACCCGCATCCACCTCTCTCCCCCCCCTCTCCGCGATCTTTTGGACTCGTGGTAAAAGGCAAAGCACATCCGCTCATACAATTCTCCCTTTGGGCCTTCCCGAAGACGAGAAGACGGGAGTAGAAAGAGACCACGCGGAGGCAGGGAGGGATAACCGACACCGGATCAAACACGGTCTCTTGTTTCGAGGATTTGAGTGGGTGAGATTTCAGCTACACGGATTAATAGATTAAAAGCTAGCGAGTTCGGTTTGAATTCAGTGCCGAATGAAACTGCTACTACCTAAAGGCAAAGGTAGAAAGCTGTCCGTCAGTACGCTTCCGGACCTAAAATACGCTACATATTTTATCAACAGAGCACTCCCCGAAGGGAAACGTGATCACAGTGAATTTAAAGTACGGGTCAGCCTTTAGAACTTGGACCTAAAATCTATGTCAAATCAACTATTAACTTCCACACAGACTTGATCCGCTACTTCAATAGAGTACTCACTCGCTGATGTTCCAGTGGACCTCTACTTTAAGAATATCAGCCTTAATAGACTACGTGAAATAAAAATAATACAGATTTGAAGGAAATTCACTTAATTAATGCGTTAATCAATTACCTCTCCATTGAACTTTCTTCAATACTGGTAAAATTTCTCAGCGGGACTGGTGTAAATGAATTCAGCAAGTGTTCAAATGGTCAGCTGTAAATGAAATATTTTAATACAAACTCAGCCAATCTTATCATTTTATCTTTAGATAAACACGAACAGTTATGAAAAATGCTGTTATAAAACAGAGGAAACTCTCTTAATTCTTATAATAATTGAGTTTAAGTTAAAACATTAGTTTATGATGTTGTAAGGAGCTACCACTGATCCTATAATTTCAAATTAAAAAACACAATGTTTTCTAAGCTGTGACCAACTTCAACGTTTAAAATTAGTTCCCAAATGGCATTGTCGTTCACATCCTGAAGCAAACCATATCTCACGGACTGGTGAGCAACCCACTGAGTGGCAAGCGATCAAGATTCTGGACCTCTTAAGAAACATGTCAAATGTGAAAATAGGCAGCGGAAGGCAAAGACTCTTTCTCGGGACGTGGCGACGGTCGCGACGTAACTTGAACCTAATCCAAATTACTTTTTTTAAATTTATCCTTTTGCCCAGGTGCCTTCAGCTATTAAAATTTTGGAAACTTTCCGTCAGTTTTTTTTTCAATTTAAAAACTTCCTCGGAAGCATCACAAAAGTGCTCGTGCACTGGCGTTACCGGTCATTAACTGGATCACATGTTGGGAAATGTCACCCAGATCTGTCACTGAACAACGAAGAATTGAAAAAAGCTATTTTCAAAGAAGGTGGATTGTTCCTTAGGTATATTCATAATGAGGGAGTTACTGGTCATGTTTTGTTTGTACCTCCGCGTCAAAACTGTCTTCCACACCAAATGGTTCTCATTTGTCCCAATCCAAACATAATCAAAACCTAAAACGGAGAATGACTCCTGTTTATTTTTACTGTTTAACTGTATTGATAAGATAATTAAAAAGTTGTTTAATGAGTATCATGCCAATCGTTTCTTTGCAGAAGAAACTATTTATTGCTTAAAAAGTAGAACCTGAAACACGTTTTTGGGGTATAAAGAAAATCCAAAGCCGATGTACCTCATCGGTAACTGCACCAAGCATAAATGGACAACGCCCACAAACACCGCCACGTAACTCCTAGGGGATATTTCACGCCCCAGTGCTGCCATTGATTACTCGACTTCCTGCAAATGGTTGCTTTTGGACAGCATCGTTAACAATAAAATCAGATCCCGTCATTCAGTGACAATGGAAATGGAGGTATCCGTTACGAATCCGTACAACGACATCGACAAAGCTAATGCATGGATAAAACTGTCCTTAATACGATAATAAAGTATCCACAATACCAATATTGAGGAAGACAAAAGAGTAAATGTTAACCTTTAGGAATACATCTTAGGTATATCTTCATGGTAGGACTAATTATGATGAAAACGTTATACCATACGACATGATTAATAGTATCAATCTCAACTCTATAACACATCTCGCAATTTAAATGCGGATTAGACCATACTGGATAAATTGGACTACCAAACTATCATATGGAAAAATGGTTTTGTTCCCCGGACAATATTTTCAGGGAAAATGAACGCTTGCGCCTCAGCACGTTACCCAAGTTGCTTGTCAACTTAGGTACCATCAATTAGTAAGGATTGATTAATTACTCAATGGCAACAGCAAGATTTTTTGGGTACCAGAAATTCCTGGGAAACCATAGACGGCACAGGGAAATGATCTGGGCCCCCTACCCTGATGTGTGATACGCACACAATTTCACACGCCGTTGGACTTAGTATTGGGTGAATTCTACCATCACCTATCAAACCGACCTTATTTACACACACACTCATTAATTGGAATGTACCTATTAAATCAGAAAAATAGTGATCACATATAGGGCATATGGTGAAATGGCATAGGAAAGCAAGGTTGAGAACCAGTTTTTGAGCATATTTATAAGCAATGGATGGGAGGTTGGCATTAGAGGAGAATATTAAAATAAATTTTCTATGCAAAACGTTTGAGGTAACATTCTTTAGGGACAAACTAACCTTCTTTAAAGCAAATTAATGAAAACTCAGAAATAAGTCCAGTACAAAATAATCATTTTTCCAGACCTAAATAGAGCACATATATCAAGGAAATACGCGAATGCTTCTCAAAGAAACTTGGTTTTATTGCATAGGTCGTAGGATAATATAGTAAAAATTAAATTAATATATATTATCATGCTAGGGGCAGCCAAATGAAAACCGAACATCCGTCAAAACGCACAATCCGCTAAAAGATAGAAGCTAGATTTTCCGGATCGATGCTGCCATCGCTGTGGTAGAAGAACTGCATAGTGACGACTCAAAGGCGCAGGTAGTTGTTGGGTTATGTCCTTATCGGTGCGCGGACTGGCTGTTGTAGCGGCTGTTCGGTTTTCATTTCACTGATCTCATAATCTGCATTGGCTCGGAATATTTGGAAAATGAAGCTAGTATTTGGCATTCATCTTAGAAGATATTTAAGAAATTTAATCGGTGGATTAGATAAAAGTCTCACAATGTTACATATTTATGCGAACAAATTGTTAGGGAAGAAAGTAGTTGTGACAGGATCACCGGGGAAACGGAGATCTGTGTCCTTACCGACAAGATGGGAAAAATCGAGGATAATTTTGAATTTTAAAGCAAATCAGGCTTTCAAGTTTATCTGTGACCTCCCAAGGAGTCATTAGGACCCGAAGTTTCGATGGTGGATCAGATCAATTGGATGAAATAAAAGAAAGAGACTCAGACACTACAAAGTAACTAAGGTGTATAATCATAGCCTACCTGTAATACAGAAGGAAATTCAACATTTATGATCTGTGTTCCAGTATCAATAATACTCAATACTTACAGCTTCCGTTCTTACACTTTTCATTTTTCGCTGCCTATGGATGTATATTAAATATTTTTCGTCGCATTTCAAACTATGTGTACATGGTCATAATGCTAAATTAGTAGTTCTCCAAAAACTTTGGAACCACGGTCAAAGGGAAGATTTCATGGTAAAATATGCTTACAATATATTGTTGGGTAAAACAAATTTTAATAAGTTGAATTATTTAAACAGCAATTTGATATCGAGCTTTCGTTCACAATGATACTGTGCATCCAATCGATTTCGTAAGTTGCTAGGAAAACTAATAGGGGCTTTGAGTTATTTGGATCCACTACATTTCAAAGGTGTTTGGCATGACATAGGTAATTAGTCTAGCACAATCAAAGGTTCCACCTCCGGCATTCTGGGAGCCTGATGCTTGGTGTGATTTGATGTTGCGCTCAATTCCCCGTTTGATCCGAGCAGAGCCGGAAAAATGGACGGCATCAAGCGCAGGCCAATCCACATGTATGTACCTTCCCGACATATACTGGGAAACCGGGATTCTATCATGGGTCGTCAGGTGACGCTGGAGTGGCGAGGACGCGGTCCGCTTCGAAAGATGCAGTCTCGGAGGAAAGGGGAGTGGCTGTCGCCGGTCGCGGTGCACAAAGTTACAGGCTCCTTGAATCCTTTTGGTCATGACCACCCAATCCTCCCGACTGTGGATTGGAACCAAAAATATCATTTCCGGCATTTCCTGAATTCCGATTCTTACAACTCAAAAGTTTTGCCAATTCTAAACAACGTAAGAGTGGACTAGCAGGAAGTATTCTCCGATCGAAGAAGGACATTTGCGAAAGGAAAATATGCACAACAAAAATATATCCAAGCCTACAAATCAGAAAACGGTTCGAAAGATTAAAAATAAATTAGCTAAATTCTCCACGGAAGGGAGATACAGGTAATATATTGTAGAAAGAAAAAAAATGTTTAAAATTCTGCTCAATATACATGATTAGGTTGTAAATAATGAAGATATATGTCAAATATCACAATACAGATAATAATATTACGATGCCAAACACTTCAGTAATAGCATAAGAAGTGAGAAAAGGTACAATTCGAAGGGAAAGCAAGACTAAAAGAAGCGAAACCATTATTGAGAGTCGTGGATACGAGATCAACTTGAGTAATAATTATTTTTACAGAGAAGTTTTGAGGAGAATTGAATCCAGTGCAATGAAGACCACATAGAAAATAATCCTAGGAGATTTTTATGGAATGGGGAAAAGGTTTTTTCATGAGTTTAGTCGGGTTAATATTTTTCTATAGACTTGGAGCGTGAATTGTAAAATAAAGGAACAATAAACCAAAGGAAAAAGCGGATATTGAACTGAAAAAAAAATAAAATCACAAGGATGGATCCTGTGAAAATGAAATAATATTAGGAATGAAGCATTGGCACTGGAAACAAGGAGAAGAAGAAAGGATAACCCTCGGGGAATATTCCGAACGGTTGAATGAAGTCAATACCAGAAGGGAAATTGGAATAAAAGTACCAGCTACACAGAAAGAACGAAGATGAAAAGAAAAATCATGAAACGCGAGCACGAGGAAAACATGGTCGAAAAGAATATTACCAAAGGTGAGAGGAAGAGAACTGCTCTGCAAACCGCAGAATAAGTTTTGGGATCGTTCGTTGATGTCAATGAGGAGGGAGAAATAACAAATATATTGGGGTCACTCTTTGTTCAACCTCACGCGTGTAGTATAAAGCTGTGCGAGGAAATTTAAAATGACAAAAAAGCTCTCCAAACAGGGGCCCGCAAGCCCTGTTTCATCTCGGGTATACAACACCATAGATGGAGCGGAACCCCCTAAAGCCGGTCGACAGGTACCAAATCTCGAGGGGACCCCGCTTATATCTACACGCTACCTATATTTGCGCTGCTCAACCCCGCTACCCCGCCCCCCATGCAACAGCCACACGCCTCACCTCTCCTACCAGCTGACACCTCTTCCCTCAAGTCCCAATATAAGCCGAAAGGGGGTGGTTGGTGGGGGAGGGTTGCGGACTGGGGTGGGAGACAAAGAGGAGGGATGTTTCATGGAACCGGAATTAACAGCGCTGCCAGGAGTGGGGGGACTCCGATCCTCTAGGGAGAGAGAGAGTGGGAGAGGGGGTGGCTATAATGAGAATGGGTGTAGGGGGACGCAGGAGGGCGGGTGAGGTAGTTGGGGTTGGGGAAAATGGGATGACCGAGGATGCTCGGGAATGGTTACAAGGATTGGAGAGGACGATGTGAGAATATAGATAAAGTGGGAGGGAGGGAGAAAGACGGAGAGGGTGGCATGAGTAATAGTCCCGACGTGTGTAATGCACACCATGTATCATCCGTGACTGAGAATCATTGCTGCCATTTTGGCCATAGATTCGTTTCTCTATCGCTCAGTCAACACTTTCCTGTTTTTTATATGCTCGTGCCAGCTTAATAGATATACAAGTAACCATAATTTTGATATGTAAAGCTGGTAAGATGTCAAAAATTTGTAACATCACTTTAGATGCGTTAAATGAAAAGTAAATCATTGTGACGCAAACCATTTATTGGAAATTATTATAATGGAATTGCATAATCAATAAAGACATACGTATATATATGTGTGTTTTTATCTATACATACATACACACACATACGAATATATATGAAACAGTACTACCGTTTCTTTTGAGGAAGACGGAGTTAATTTCCATTGAAATTATCAAGAGAAAACGTGTGAGTGTTCTTTTTGTGTACCTATATTGTTTGTTGCTGTCCGAGTTTTTTATTCAACACTTCCGACGAGATCAAATAGATATGTATATATATATATATATATATAAATTCAAGCATAGAAATAGGTATAAGGAAAGGGGATAGGAAAACACATAAAAAGCGAACACAGGACACGTGGGGAACGCGGTTTTTTGAGCAGATCACGAATGTAAAAATATTTCCTTTGCCGGGATTTGAACACCGGACCTTCCACTTGCCGGGCAAACGGTTATTACGACACAACCTTGGACAAAAAATGGCATTGTATATGAAAGTCTCAATTGAACTTTTCCATGCTTTTTGGATAAGCAGCATCATGGTACGAGTTATTAATATTTAGCGATGTTTCGAAGGTATGTTATGTGAAAATATTACTTTTCTCCCCAATTTCCTTACTGGCTTCTCGATTTACGATAATGATACCAATTGATATGGAGATAAAAAAATTGCCGGCTAATTATAAGCGGCCATCCACTGATTGCTACAATTGCTCGTTTTGACTTAGTTTTATCATACCTATAACATTGTAATAATTAATGAGGGAAGGGATATTCTTAGAGTAGTGAATCAAATATGAAATCATTTCAAATAAGGTGATTTATTTGCCCCCGTTAGTTCATTTATTTTGAATAAACTTTAAAATTTGAGGAAGAAATCTTTGTATTTTTAAATCCGAGCAGACAAAGTTGCAGAGGTGTGTTTAACTTACGGTGAATTAATAGAAAGGTGAGAGAATGAATGTGTATAAGTACACCGAAAGATAATGAGGGGCATGATAGCATATAGTAAGCCAGGGACGAATGTTAGATTGACCATTGAAAACGGGACGCATGAAACCTTGACACTTTGAGATACGGATGGGATCCACCGACTTAGTTTCACCGGAGTACGTCTAGCGGACTGTGAATATCACGCCAAACGCTGCTCAACAGAGGAAACGTTTATTAAACCGTAGCCCTGTAGCGACCCTTTCCTTCTCTCCTTCTGTGGTCAAAGAGTTATTTCCAATTAATTAATTGACTTTCGTGCTCCGTGTATTGATACACGTCAGATATAATCACCTCTCATAACATCATTTTCATATTATTTGGCGTGAAAATTCATCACATATTTTTATACAAATTGGTGGTGTTTTATCGGGTGTAAGTTGATCGATGAGTAAATCTATGAAATGGTGAACAAATAATACTAAAGAAATAAAATGTTTCAAATGACCAATGACCTCAAACCGTGTTCTAACCTGGCCTGAAGCCAATACCACTCAAATAATGAAATAATGGTACAATATTTGAGGCCTTTTTTAACAATAATATAAATGATATAATTATCACAGTTCCGAGAAATGGGGATGATTGGAAATATTTTGTTTTATTTATTTAAGTATCAAACAATTGAAACTTTTTCATCGGCATATTGCTATGATGCGATAGTTAATCAGCCATGTGGACATGATATTAATTTATTTTTACCAATCATGAATTGAAAATGTTTTCGTTTTATGCATTACATTTAGCCTCTCATTCTTAATAATTATCTAACGGGAAATATTTTAAAACGACTTTAGATGAAGAAGGTTACAAGGTAAGTTTTAATTAAACACATCATTTACAAAGAATGTGTTTAAACAAGTATCCACAAAGACAATTTCTTAAAAATAACCATATCTACGCGAGTATTGTGACACCATTTTAAGGAGATAAACTTCATGTTTTCAAATAAATGTCATTATTTAAAATAAAAGTGTTTCGCATCTCATTTTCTCGTGGCTGAGCATTAAGCAATGAAATGAGTCCACCAGGTCACAGGAGGTGGAACGAACTCTAGATTAATAGGCTACCTACCGAATTAAGAGGGTTTATTCGACGAGTAAGCTGTTTAAGACAGTACATGGATGACAAGGCAGTTCATCATTGGGTAATATGGTCTCAAAATACTACACAATCCTAGGATGGTAGCAAGACTTGGTGAGAGGCTGGCGCAATAAAATAGGTCACCCATCCCCTAAAGGAGGGTGCATCAGCTCTCCTTTATATGTGGGTGAAGGGATCGAGCCTAAGGAGACGGTGAAGTGGTCCATATAGCCACATTCATGTTCGCTATATGCGAGGAAAAAACTGTGGCAAAAGCTTTGGCACTGCGATGTGAAAACCAACGGGAAACCATCGCAATGTTATCATGAAAATCAACAGTTCACAAAATCCTTTATTCTCATCTTAATTTGAATGACAAATGTGATCGACCCCACAAGAAAAATATATACCGCGAGTAAACTACGACTTCCACATTGAAATATCCAGGTGTGGACTACCCGGGAAAGTACAACAGTCCAGAGTGTCCATTTATTAACATTGGGATTCTGCATGTTGATGACTGCGAACATGCGGAAGGTTGGAAAACCTAAAGGGAGGAATGATTAGAATAGTATTAGGCATCTTAAATGTGAGTGAAATGAGAGGACCGGAAGATGGGTGCTTCTGGAACGATAGTAAAGGGAAAATTCACACAAATTCTACAAATGAAAAAAAAGCGGTAGTGGTTATGGTACTCCAGAAGGGTGACGTAAAGAGACTGAAGATCTTCCTGCAATATAGGGAAAGATTTGCGGGTGAACATGGCCGCAATATCAATAGACATGATTTGGTAGTGATTGGAAATTTCCTTTCGACGACAGACTACGATGACGGCGTAGGGTAGAATTTGCATAATGATATCGCTTAAGTCATAAAAAATGTAAACGAAGAAGATATTTATTTGACTTGGGAGACTAGAATGAGGTCATCGTAGTAGAGCAAGGAGGTAAAACAATGTGAAGGTATGGACTGCGAAAAGGAAATGAAAAACATTCGAGAAATTTTGTGAATAGTACAAATTTGTGAATGAAAGCACTATTTATGAAGTGTGTGAAGTGAAAAGTCAATGTTAAATGCTAAAATATAATACATTGAGTACATTCTTGTAAAACAGGGATTTAAAAATGAATGAAGGACTGCAAAACATATTCGGAGGACATTGATGGTAATTTTGTATCAATGAAAAGGCATTAAGCATTCAAAACTACAGAAAACTATGAATATCCGATATAAATTAGAAGAATACAAGGAAAATAAGACAGGGATGCCCTGACAATGAATAATAGAAATGGAAATGGAGAATCGTAGTAACGCATGACAGATTGAAGAGAGATGGCAAGATAAAAAGAGCTGATTATTGAAAGACGCAAAAGGAATATGCTGAAGGAATGATGAATCGTAGACGAAATAACTGACTTATTAGGGGAGAAAAGTAAGTAAAAAAATTGAAGGATGAGGAAAGAAAAAGCATTCGGAAAGGATAAAATGTGGCATCACCCTAAGGGCGAGAAAAGCCAAAAGGGAAAAGCCAAATGAAGAACCTATGTGAAGAACTGCAGTTAATATGGTCTAGGTAAAAGTTGAAGAAGCTTATAGAACCGTGAGGCTCCTCTTTAATGATGAGCAGAGATAAACGACAGCAATTAAGTTTGTGTTAGGGTGGCAGCAATTGTTTAATTTGAGGCCAAAGATAAAGGATTGGAAAAAGTATTAGAAAGTCTTCATGACGAAAACGACAAAGATTCCATAATACTTGAAGAATGGGACACAGCTGGTTATGATAATAGAGGAGAGTACGTCCTCAAGTTTGAATATGACCGAGGGCAATTCGCCTGACAATATGGCTGACAATAGGGCTGAGGTTATTTCGGGTAATGGTTTGGAAATCATTTGGTGCTCTATTAAAAGTCCTCAGTACAAAAGAATTTATATCTGCGCATTTCAAAGACCACCAGGACCAGAGAGATAACTCAACACTAGAATTCGACCAGTAAATCAAAGGTTTCTTATCCCAACGCAGTGATCGCGACGTTATAATCGGTAAAGATTTCAATGTCCCATCTATTGAATGGAGCATATACGTATAGTTTTAAAACGGGTGGAAAAGGTCGATCCTGCGAGACACAACTGCGCTTTGTGTTCATGATATTCTTATTTCGGGAGAGAACAATGTTCCAGTGGACGCGGTTCTTCTAGGTTTAAAGAAAGCCTACGACAAAGTACCTCAGAGTAAATTACTCGCAAAGCTAGAAGCATATGACATAGATAAAAATATCAGGCGTTGAATTAAAGACTTTTTGAATGGTCGGGTACAAAGAGTAGTGATGGATAGAGTTAGGTCAAATGCAGTATAAGTTACTTCAGGTATTAATATAATCGGACCTCTTTTATTCTTACTTTACGTTAACGACATTGACTCCGTAGTCACTAGTAAGAGACGTTTATTTTCCGGCAATGCAGCGGTTTACCGTAATATCCGTGATCCTGAGGACACAGAAGCTTTGTCAGATGATCCTACATAGGCGTTACCCTCACTCACGACCTCTCCTTGGTGAAACACGTACGGGGAATATGTGGACAATCTAACAAACGATTAGGATTTATTAGAAGAGTACTTGGTAAATGTGATGACAAAATGAAATAGAAATGTTGTATTTGTCGCTGGTTAGGCGTCATTTAGAATACTGCGGTAGGGTCATGTTCGGGTAAAATTTTTCTGGTGTGTATTCACCCTCTGCCACACACCCTAGCAGTGGCTTGCAGGGTGTATAAATAAATAAATGACGCCGAAGCGAAGGACCTCTGGGCAAACAGGGCACCAGAGAGCAACGAAAACTCTCAGAGCTATTACAATATTCAGGAGGTAAGATTCAGACACAGAGCCTATAGAGCCTAATATTTGATATGTACTCGTACATGAGAGAAAAATACCGATGAACTTCAAGCCTGTAATTCGAAAGAAATAACCACTGCTATCAACCCGAAAGAATATCACCTAAAAGAGGAACAAAAAAAATAACTATTAAAAAAATGAAAAAGAACCTAAAAAATGAGAAGAATTTGGGAGTATTAGTTTGACGACCCCCACGACGAAGGTTATGACAAGAATAATCTATGAACAAAACAGAAGGCGGAAGAGTATCTAAGACTTAGAAGCAGAAAAAACTCTTATTGCTCTCAGACTCATCTAAGAAAAAGTAACACAAAAAGATGAACTGGCCTTTATTGAACTAGCAGCTCTATGGAAGGCTTTTCACATGAACCGGAATATTATGATACATAGGCTAAAAAAATAAGGAAGAGCTACAAGAGGAGAGTGATACACGCTCTGCATAGAGATAACAGACGGCGGTGAATTGGTGTAGGAATAAGCCAAATTAAAGAAAGAGATGAGGAATGATTTATCATTAATGCCGCTGATTCTTAATGTGTGCATGGAAAAGGCATTGTAAGAGATTAAGGAAAAGAAGAGTTTTCCCAAAAATTTGTACAAGAAGCATGCTGCGACATAGCTCAGAGAGCTTGCTTATGCTAAGAAGAAATCATATCAGGAATAAACCTGAGAAGAAAAGAGAAATTATTGGCAAGCCTAAGTAAAAAAGTTTAAATAAAGAAGACGAAACTATGGTAATGTGCATTCGAAGTTGCAAACAAATAGTGCTAAATCTTATATAGTGGTAACATCTCTTTACGTGTACTACTAGTAGTAAATAAATACTACAACAAGAGAAGGCATTTTGTTATTTAGGCAGAAAGATTACTAGCAACAGTAGAAACAATAGGAATTGAAGAGGGATTTTTACCAGAATAAACTACGACTAAAGCCACAATAGCATCTACTAGTCTATTTATTTATGTACCCTGTAAGCCACCACTAGGGCATGTGGTAGGGAGTGAATACACACCAGACTAATTTTAATGGCGTAAGAAGGTTCATTAAAATCTCCATTGAGTTTACCTTTCTACGTGTGTTTCATATGGGCAATAGAAGTGATGGAAATGCGGTGAAGCTGGAGGACGTTGAAAACATGAGATAGGGTAACGAATTAAGAGGTACATTGGAGACATGATAAAGAGAAAGTCCATTGATAACTCTTAACGAGGAAAAGGGGATCTGATTTGCCAAACTAATTGACAGGTTAGTTAACTGAAAACTATATTTGTAGGAACCGTATATGGGTAGAATTACAAAGGAAGGCCAAGGATGAATTACGAGCAGTACGGCAATGTAAGATGTTAGCGCAAGAAATTACGAATGAATGAATTAGCTAGAAATAGGATAGCTGGGATAGCTGTCACGAATCGAACTAATAATCCCTGATGATGATGAGCTTCAATCTTGACGCTTCCATTATTTGCTGTGATCGCAAGCGTAAACGTGAAATACGGAATGCAAAAATATAATACAATTTGCTTTGAGGGATGGTTGAGGTGGATACCTTGTGGAAATCCATTTCTAACGCACGAAGAAAGAATCAAAAACTTTGCGTTTCCATAGGAAAGAATTTCTTGTGTCGACTAGTCCTTCCTCCTCCCTTACCCTCCCCGCCATCCCCTGACCGACCACACCCATTGACGACATATATCCGAGTGCATACTTTTTGTAACCAGTCCGGATGATTCTACAGTGTAGCGAAAGAGTCGACACAGTAAATTCTTTCGGATGGAAACGTTAAGTCTTTGAGTCTACTAAGTGCGTTAATGCGATTTGAAATTTTACAAATTGAAAATTTCAGTGATCAATCAAACCTTCTGTGTCAAATGTGAAAAATTATAAATATTATGTCGTGAATAAGAATTCAATGTTTACCTGTGTCTTTATTTCACAACACAAAAAAACAGCTAATATTTGATACTCAGCGCGATTGGAGGTATTTCTCATCAAATTAAGCGCATTTACGAGTCAAATCAATTGGAATTAATTATTTCGAGATCAAAGCATTTTGGTAGAAATGAGATGACTACGATTAATGTGTTACCTACCGTTACTTACAGTTTTTTTTGGGAAGATAGGCAAAATCAACACTACTATATGCTTTATATCTGCAAAGGCACTGCTTAAAAACACGCGATTATTTCCATCAGTTACGTTGCTATTACTGTTCTTTTAATATTCAGCCGCGATTAATTTTATGACATCAGAAAGCAAAACTGCGATTTGACATTAGGTTATCGTTTTGACTGAATTGGAGTTCCAGAGCCAGAATTTTGATGGAAGTTAGTTAATGTTTTTATTTTCAGTCATTATGTATTTTTGTATCAAGTTTTTAACAATACTTTGACGAAATGAATGGCGTTAAAAGGATTCATTGAAATAATTGTGATGACATGCATTTGGTAATTAGAAGTAGATTTAAACTGTTGGTGTTACGGTGGCTAATTATAGATCATCATTTGTAAGTAGAACGCGGACGCTAAAGCCGACATTTGAACGCACGGTCTTTTGGTTACCAATTTGGAATGCCGAAGGAAGTTTGTTCAAAAGAATTCATCAATTTTTAAAAATTTTTTCCAAGAAGGCTTTCAGTCTTTAAGAACAGATCTTATTGGCATTTTTATCGAGGAGTACTTAAGGCTGATTTCACTTATGATTACAAGTTATCTAGGACAAATGCCAATTATGAAGTAAAAAGTATGAATTTCGGAAAGCGTTAAGTGAATTCAAAAGGAAAGGGTTAGCGGAAAATTTGAAAGAGAATCCAAAAGCATTTTGGTCATGCGTCAGAGAAGTTCAGGGAAATAAGTCAACTGTTAATTCACTCAAATATAATAAAGACGAAAGATTAACCAACAGTTTGGAAAAGGCTAACATTCCTTCTTTCAAAGCGTCTTCACCAATATCTCACTGAATACCTCCGATTGTTTAGCAAATCAACCGATATCGAAAATTGAAATTTCATATTATGGAATAGAATGTTTGCTGAAAACTATTAAGCCTTATAAATCCTCCCCAGGGTACATAAATGGTAAAACTAATGTTCCGTTTCTAATTAACTAATTACATACGAGTTATTTAGTCGTACATTGAGTTAAGGCGTACTATTCGAAAATGTCATTGGATTTCTTGACTCGCATGGAAATTAAAAAGAATTTTTGTACTACTATTCGCTCAAATTTCGTTTAGACAAGCATTGTTACACATAGGATGATTAAATGAGCCTCTAGTTCTATGGATATCCTTTTTTGTTATCGGGAAAACAGTGGATATTGATTAAATATCAATGGAACTAGGAATAACTGCGCAAAATCTGGTAAAAATGTGTTGGTCCGGGAATCCGGTTCACGAGAGCAGAAGGAATCAGGAAGTACTTTGGGATGGTTATAAATGGCGAAAAGAGTACACAAAGATACGAGCCATAAAGATGATAGACGCCTAGAAAACCTTTTCCAAGTTTACGAAATCAAATTGATTTCCTCCGAAATAAATTACTCTACTACAGTTAAATTATCCGATTGGTGGCAACTACATTTTTCCATTATGCCGGTCAAGTCAAGTCACACCGTTTTTCCGTGATACGAAAGAGACGGAATGAAGAGGCACCAAATCTAAACAGAACACGGAAGCAAGGAAGGGCGAGTTGTAAGGGGAAAAGAACCTCTCTGGAAACGCAGTGGAAGCATTAATTTAAATATCATTTTCTTGTAGCCAAGACTCGATGACTCATATAGCTAATGCAGATTTATCTTCAGCGTTAGAGTGCTTGTAATTGTTTCCGCGCCTTTAGGCAAGAGCCGAAATATTATTTTAAAAGACAACTTTTTTAAAATGGTTTATAGCCCCGCGGACCATAAATTATCATCAGGATGAGCGGATTATGCATCCTTATTTAGCTATCATAAGCATTAAGTATTTGAATGGGAAAGCCATAACAATTACAAACTTATGCCTTCCGGAGAAAGCCGTCAAACAAAGGAGCGATGTTTTGAGAGCACCAACCAGGGATCGCTTTGATGAATGGCTAAAAGAGATTTAAAACAGTCCACCAGAAGCCTTGAAGGTCGATGTGGTGGGTAGACAACATATAGCCCCTCATTGACGGTGGGCTACAAGGGCTTGTATATCCTTCAGACGAGGCAGAAATGGGGGAGTTCTATATTTCAATTTCATTTAATAGGTCGAATTTGCTCCGGACTGCCTGCTTGAAAGAGGAAAAGGATAAGCCGCGGAAAACATGTATGAGTACACACGAATTATGCATTATTTCGTGAAAGTAAAAAAAATATCAGGTTATGAGACAAAAAGGAATTAGGTAAGCATGAGAGGGAGGAAAGAGAAAAACAAGAAAGAAATCTGATATTTGTTTACTACGATCATGATGTAATCAAAACCATTAATTGCTTTGTGACCTCTTAGCGTATAATTCATTTCCAACTGAAATTATTTGCCACGATCAGTTTCCAAACTCGAAGGAAATATTTACATTTTTAAAATCATTTTAATTGAAGCATTATGAAAATGTTAAATTAAATCGTTGTGTGAAATCCAAGAATTAAAAAACTCTCTCCAAAATCAGTCAAGTGAGCCTACCCGGGATAATGCATAAAAATAGTGCGCTCTCTGGTTAGAGAGGAGGTAGTTGCTTCCAACCCCACTCTCAACACAAGAATGAATGTGATGAAGAGTGGTCGATGAAATTGTTCAATTCTTCAAGTATGTCCATATTTTCTATTGTTCATGTGATTCATAGTTTCAATACTTAGGAAATGATAATCTAACTGTTTTTACGATTTGCAAAAGTTAGTCAATTTCGGAGTGAGGGATCGCAAGTCAAAACCATTTTTGTCAATTTTTTCCTTGCGAATCTTAAAATCAAAAAAAACATAGATTAACTTCTAGAAAATTTACTTTGGTCCTTTTACGCGGTATTCATTCTTGCATCGCAAATATTGGGATCTTGAATTTTATTTGATCTCAGTATATTATTTTGTAAGCAATGGATGAAGGTAACAGCTCACAAAAAACGTCCGTAAAACTTGTCTTGAAAATATTATTATACCTCATGCTATCAATTTTCACTTAAGAAATTAAATATTATCTTTGCTTTCTACAGAAATAAAACTTTATTTGTCGACTAGTTTCGTTTACACTGTAACATCCTCAGGACTAGTGAGGATGTTACACTAGGACTAGTCCTGAGGATGTTACAGCGTAAACGAAACTAGTCGACAAATAAAGTTTTATTTCTGCAGAAAGCAAAGATAATATTTAATTTCTTAAGTTAAACATGGATTTCTACAAAGTTAAGGCCTCAACCATTCAGTGCATCTATCAATTTTCAATCATAAAGTCATCGCACCAACTTTTATTGCGCATTTAACTGGCGTTAGAAACTTTTCTTGCAATGGATTGACGAAGAAAAGAGGTCCCAAAACAAAATACCTAAAACAGCTTTAAAAAAATTATACCTCAGTTTTCTTTCATTAAGTCATCGTATCAGCTTAAATTATACTTCTTACCTGGAGTTGAAAACACTGCTCGTTAAATTGACGTCTCCGATTAAATGGCGATCGAGACAGTTTAGATTTTATTTCAGCAATGCCATAAAAATAATAGTCATCCTCCAAAATAACTCAAGTCCAGAATGATATAACAATAAAGCGTCATGATTTTTCTTAAACAATGCAGACAAATAAATAAATTCGCAAAGGCTAAAGGAAACACAGGTAAATTTTCGGTCGGATTTACACGTGAAACGAATGTCTCAAGGTTTACTAAAAGAGACTAGTTGGGGAGAGGGTGAGTTGAAGAGAGAAAGATGGGAGGGAATTCTTTTCGAGGAAGCGGTGTCTAACGGCGGAAGAGAAGCAAAATGGCGATGAGAAACGTTTGTCAGCAAAGGGAGTGCGTGGGATTGAGGGGGAGGGGGAGAATGAGACGGGAGAAAGGGGTGCGAAGGGAGATGGATGGATTTTGGGCACGGGGACAATGCGACGCGACCGCCGCGGAATTTGTCGCGGGGACGATGGGAGGAATTAGGTCCTCCACGCACGCGCTCTTACAGGAGATTTTGCGGCACGCTTACGACGTGCTGTGGGCAAATCCTCACTACCTCTCCACCTCCCCCCCTCCAAACAAATTCATGTAACCTCCTTTCCACCCTCACCAAATCCCCCGCGCCGCCACCGTCGTACATCACCCCGGAGATAATAGGTTTTTTCAGGGGGGCTTGTGAGCCCGCAGTTACAACGTCGGATTGTTGTTGTTCCTCCTACTTCTGTCATTGTTTTTTTTTAATATTTCCCTCTCTCTCTCGTCCTCCTTCCCCGAACATTATCCTTTCATGCGGCAAAAGATTAACAATTCAGGTAAAATCCCCGTTGTTTGCGTCACCGAGGGGATGAGATACTTCGTTAGTAAGGCTATAGAGGTCGGTTTGGGAAGCGGAAACATGCGGGTAGCGATAATGCCCCTCTCCCTTGTTAACGTCGACACCGACTTCGTAATCGTTTGACAAATTGAAGCGCAGCCGGCCTACTTATTCCGCTTGCTTAACGCGGTTGCAAATCAAGCGCGGATGGACTCATTTGAACCGCTGCGAAACCGGGAAGGAGAGGCGGGGAAAAAAATAGGTAGAACAAGGTGTCCCGGTCGGAGATTCAATCTGAAAGGTCATTTCAAACATACTTTTTTAATCGTGACGGCACGAAATCACTCACAATAACAACATCGATTTTAATCAACAAAAACGATTGGAAAATAAAATTAAACGCTGAAGGGAAAATCCAATTTATGGATGAAAATATTTGACAGAATTGAAAAAAAAACGATACGCTGTTCCTTAATAAAAACAAATTGATTTGCTTACATATATCCGTCACGGTTACCAAAAACCCATTTTTATCGGAACAGGCCATTTGATGGCATACAAGAAATCGGTAAACTGTCGATGCATTAAAAACAATAGGCTATTCCAGGAGTCATTTCAAGGGTCGTATTTCATCAATCAACTGTTTCAAATGTAGAATAATGGCGATTTCAAAGAGTATTTTTTTTCCCAATGATGCAAGGATAAGTGTATTCATCGAAACAGATCAAATCTGGCCGTTGAATATCAATTAATAAAGTATCGGCGAATAATCCTTAGCGAAGTCACACAATCACTCAGCAAAATACTCCAGTCAACGACCTTCAGGTGTCGTAATTATTTGAATGGCGGCTTATTCTACAATGAACCCAAAATAATATCCTTAGGTAGATAAAGCCCAACATTTCAGAAGCTAAGTCGAGGTATTAAGGACAAAATTGAAACATTTGCATTGCATAAATAAAATAACATTTAATAAGAAATGCCTGCCTCAGCACCATGGACTATTTTATGAATTCGGCTAAATAAGTTAAAGATCAATAATAAAAAAAACAATTATGAAAAACATGAAAATCCTGACCTAGAAAATCATTTTATGATCTTTCATATGGGCGTATTTCACCTAATTGAAGGGTAATATTATGCATCTACCTACCACAGAGGTCGGGGTACTTTACCATGGAGATCGCTACTTGTGCACTGAACGGCATATACCTATGGTGTGGACACCAATAATCCGAGCTATTACATTAGTATTGCGTGCTCCGTGGTGAGTAAAAATTCTATCAAGGCAAAAGATATTCCCGATAAATGTCACCGATTAGTTCCGAGTCGTCGTATCGGGTACCTTCTACTCATACCTTTCAGATTCTGTTTTAAAACAACCCCGTGTTACTTTTAATTAGTGTTCTAAATGGAAAATAAATTTCATCTCACTTCTTGAGCTGAACGCTTCCATAACTTAAATTTCTCTAGATTCATGCCAAAAATTGAAAGGTGAAATTGATCTGCAATGTGCATTATGGACTGCTTGGATCTCGACCGCGCTTTCCTTACTTGTGACCCAAACGTGATCTTATATCATTTTTTCATTCGAGATTTCTCCTGATCGTGACATTACGATCAAAACATTCCTGATTTTGCACGACGGTACTCACTACTCACCTGCCACATTGATTACTTTACGTTTTGTAAGTTTATTATACCCACATATGAAACGACATCCAACAGTTTTTTAATTATGCATTTGCGAAACAGTATGACATTGTTTTTACCTTTAGCGGTTTGTTCTTCAGCTGTCTGCAATTTAGAATAATCGCAAAAGTACAGCATACTTTTTTGCTTTATCATATAATTTGAAAATATCGTATACAATTACATCGAGGGAAATGTAGATTCTTCAAATATTGTTCAAGGATAGCAAAGGAATGGATGTCTTTGGTTATCATCACTCTCAATCACGTTTTCACAGAACTATTCATATATAAACAATTTTATTATTTAAAAACGAACATTGAAAAGAGAAGATAATGATTAGCGCTATTAGAAGAATTATTTGAATCAGGATAACGGCACGACATATCAGCGACTACGGTTGACTGACTACCCCTGTGACAATCTTTATCTTATCACCGCCGCGGTAAAAGAATAAATTTGAATTACGCAGATTTATGCCCTAAAAATACCATAATCCAACTAAATTCCATATTTCACGACCGTTATACGGAAATTGAGGACACGGCGACGAAAATTAGAGGAAACTAGTGACTTGGTTCCTGACAATACGCCGCGGGCATTAATGTAATGGAGTCGCAGGAGGTTTAATGAAGCTCACATCAAGTAACAAGAGACGGTGAGCGGTAACTGCTATTTTGGTACAGACATTGTACATTTCCCTATAACCTCATGAGCCATCAATTCTCTCCCAAATTAACGGTGAGAAAATGAAGAGGGGTTATGTACCTCTGGAGACTACGAGAAAACTTTGGAATACAGACTAACTTGGAATAACTCCGGTAGTACGTAAATAAACAGAGATAGATGATAGCAACTTAAGCATAATCTTTGATACAATTTTCTTGTTTTCCATTGGCGCATAGATTCTTTCGCATCTCTTCGCTCCGCTTTAAACATTTATATCATTGTGCAATTTATTTTAATTTCTATCTTCTTATTTTGGTACCAATATTTTCTAGTGATGGATACAAGCTCTAAAATTGGGTAGGTTCCAACTTACATGCATTGACATAAACACCTTTGTTAGTGAAAGAAACCTCCGATCACACTACGGTGCATCGGACATAAAATTTTTATCGTATTAGAATAACGTTAGAAATTTTCGAATAATACGAAAGCTTGTTCACGGTTCACAAGCAATGGCGAAGGACCGCACGAACAATTCTATCGGAAAACACGAGCAGGAAAAGGGATTGGCCCACTCCCCAAAATCCGTTGGGCGAAACAGCATTCGATGAATGAAGTTGAAGTTCTTAAAATTATTACTTGATTTTGAAAATGAGCGAAGGCAATCGACCATCAAAGCATATGCTCGGTCAGCATTGGAAGGAATTCTATAAATTTGAAAACTATATAAATGATCACACACAATCATGAGGATGTTGGCGACCAAGTCGACTGGCTAGCACTGCCCATTTATTCAAGAATATAGATGATATAAAATTAAAAACTATTAATATGATAAAATAATTAATGTGATAGAATAAATAAATAGATGAAAAAATTATTTTTTATTTTGTGTGGGCGCCATACGGCTCTATAACGGTTAAGTATGTGATTGTGTGTGTGTATATCCGAGTATATAGTAAAAATAACACTTTTACGGCGTTCACCATGTTTGATGCACGCACACATATACAGGTATATCCACGAGTATTTATATATATATATATATATATATGCATACATGAATATAGTATGTATATAAAGATAGTTAAAAAAGAGTGATAAAAATGAAGAAAATTTATTTTAATATTTTGATGGTCCCAGGCACCTCCATCAGAGCAGGAGGAATCTCACGCACACATATTTATAGATTTATGTGTATGTATATGTGTGTATGTATGTGTGTATATATATATATATATATATATATATATATATATATATATATATATATATATATATATGTGTAAATTAGTAGTCCTCCTGTAGTCACAAGCGTGAAAATGGCAAAAAACACGCTAACGCTTCTGTTTTTTCAATATTTCGGTGGCACAATTACTTTTTCAACATTAGAAAGACGGGTAATGAAGAGTAAGGGATATGATAATCAGCAGGAGGGTAACAATAGTGGAAAGGGAAATGGGGAGAGTGGAATGGGTGGTTTTTGGGGACGGAACATTCTGAATATCACTGGCAAATTTTAATGCCTCTGAGAAGATCGGTATTTTATTCACGTTCCCTAATGTGTACATATACACACACTCACAAGCAATCAAACATAAAAGGCATTTTATGAATGTGTACGTAATAGGGAACGTGAGTTAAATAAAGACCCTCACAGATGTATTAAAATCGTCATTAATATTCTGTAAGAATACGAATGCAAAAATATTCTCATAACTTTAAATCATGTTCAAAGCATTAATTGAACGAATTTGAGGGCAAATTTTGATCTGCAGTGAGAATATAAAACGTCTGCTGTCTAAGTGACGGAAGTGTGACATCGTAACTCAATTCGTTGAAGAGAGCGAAGGCGGCGAAGGATAAGTCAAATTTACGTTGCAATTCAAGTGATATTTCATCGAGAAATCGTATCACTGTGAGTGCTAGTACGTTTGACTGCTTCAATTGTCAATAACATATATGCATACGTTTATGATAGATGGAATATAACGGATACAGGCCACATGATAGGCGATTCTGGGAATATCCCAATCACCTATTCCCCTATAATAACCAGACTCTCTAGTGATGAGGAGTTAGTCGGAGCTGATGAGCGGTACATGAAAATAGAGTGATGAGTTCCACATATAGTGGAATGTTAAATAATAGATTTATAATTTAAATAATGAATAAAATAAAAAATGTGACCGAATAATGTTCTGCCACCAAAATGCCGAGCAGGAGAACGGGAGCGTTATTGTCGAGTTCATTTTTTACCTAACTTTCGGAAATATTTTTATCATAATAATGTCTGGCAAGTAAAGAGGTTAACATTATGAGGCATTTGAAAGTGAGGGTTAAATTATTTTATCCGTCTTAGAAGTGTTTTGGGTCGAAATGGTCAAGGTAGCGACTTCGGACTCCGGTTGCATCATATTTTCTCCGTGTAAATTTATCAATCCTCTTTGTTCGTTCAAAGATGTTCACGATCCTTATTCCACTAGAAAATGTCTACCTTATACATTTATATTTAGACATATACATGCATTTACCTTATTGACACACTCCTTTATTCCTGATGAAAGAGTCTTCAGAGGTTGCTGGAGAAAAACACTTGTCCCCGGGGAAGTGAAGAGCCTTACTTCAACGTCATTGGGGAAGACACGTTCAGTGGCATACCGGGTTTATGAAAGGTGGAGCAAAAAAGCTGGACGCATCAGTCCTCCACCGCTGGAAAATAAGAGAAAATTCACAAATTAATCTCTGGGGCACATTTGAGCTCCACGATCGTGGGAAATGGGAAATAAGAGAGAAGCCATTCCGAGGTGCAAATAAATTCACCGGTTCAAAGTCGCCCGATGGCGGATTCGTTTTATGGCTTCGGTGACGTAAGAATTCTTTTCAGAGATGACAGGACGTTGCGTTTTCCATAGCATGTGTCATGGGCTGGTTGTTGGGAAAAAGGAACCGAGTGACTACTTTATTCAAGGAGTATCTACCTTCGAATAAAAAGCAACGCCTTAACGGAAGGAAGAAAATCACATACATTCTCGATAATAACCGTTATATCAAATTCAAAGTTTCAGCGTTAGTAACAGTCGGGGGTTCATAATTCTTCGGCGGCTGAGATGATATCGTAAATGAAAATCTATGAGGAAGTATCCACTGTAAAACAAAAAAAAAAACACTTGTGGTGGGATTTGAAAACACGGCCTTAGGGTTCGCTTTCTAATTTCAACTGCGGTACCGTTACCTCACCATTGACAATTCAGGAATACCTCCATAGCCTCTCCACATTTTCATAACAATTTCTTATGTCAATATGCTCCATTACTTTGTTCCTTGCGTTTAGTGTTCGCTTTTCACTTGAGATTTCTTTGCTCGGATGTCTTGAGATTTTGACCGGCATATACGAGTATAATTTCGAAATAAATTTTTATAAATCGCTCAGGAGTTCCAATTGAGAAAACCGCTCGTGGCTTGATTTAAGAAAACCGAATTAGCATTGCGTTTAGAAAAAATATTAAATTTCAATTTTTTGCACTATTTAATAATTTTTTAGTTATAGTTTAGTTGGATTAAAAAAAATCCCAATCGTATGCGATAACACGTAGAGTCATCATCGGGAAAACGACCAATCTCGGTTGTCTCAAAAATTAACAAAATTCCGAAGTAAATTTGTTAACTGGTAAACATACACTCCATTTACTGTATTAGGAGTCTAGTAAAGTCCCTTAAACAATTAAAGTAGAAAGCAATGGAAAGGCTGATAATTTTTTATTCTTATTTTTGACAGAAAAATAGAGAACTAAGCAAAAAGTACAGACTTCCTGAGAACATTTCACACTATCTGCGCATGATTACTTAAATTCTCACCAAACCGATTCTAATCAAATTATTTCTCATTTTTCCCGAAAAAACTTCAGATTGTGGCCACTTATGCCTAAATGTAAAAGAGTCGCAAAATTGCATTATATGCGTCTTAAATATGATATTTTTGTATCGCATAAGGGAGCGCTAATGATAAATAAAGGGAAAATTCAGAAGGAAAGCACATGTGTCTATATGTGTACGCACATCCTACATTTTTAAAATACAAGTTTACGGGTAACCTCTGTAAAGTAATTGTTATAGGAACAAGAGCGTCCCTGAAAAGTGGAAGCGAGAGAACGTGCTTGGAATAATCCGGCGCGAGGGCTGGATTTCCACAGCCATAAATCCTCGAAAAATCGGTCTGGCCAATAGGCTTTTGGGGATCTCAGGTGTATCGTATGGTATCACTTGAATGCATTTACTTGTTCAAATATGTATTGTGACCAAAACTACGTTGACGAAGAAAAAATAGCCTCCATTTTGGCGCAGAGGCACGTGCGAAATGAGGTAAATAATATCATCAGGCAATTTCGACGGTTGAATACAAAACTATAATCCCGTCTTTGTTTAAACGAGGTGCTTAGCTTGTTGCCGAGGGGAATTACCTCTGCTGCCAGAATTCTTGAGTAGGTCCCTCGTTCGTTTAATTTAGACTCTTTATCGCCCCCTAACGCCTGATTGGCTACCTACTGCCTCTAATGCTTGGCTTCATACAGTACCGGTGACCAATTTCAATTGAAGCAGTGAAATAAATTTTCACAAAATAATATGGAAAACTGTCACTTAACAATCAGTATCCTAGAATGGACATTTTCAGCAATTTTCTTTGGCTGAAATATAATTTATCATGTGACCTAATATTACTGCGTTGGATTATTCAGAAAATTATTACATTTTTAATAATATTTTCCTTGAATTATCCCAAAGGAGAATTGGTTTGCAGAAAAATCATTATGTTCACTTCTCCGTCGTGTTTTACCTCCCATCTAATATAGAAATATGGATATCGCTTGAAATATTTTCAATTTCAGTGTTTCCTCAGATTCTCCAATGTAGTGTTGTTTATAGATAATCGCGTTAATTCCATCCTTGCAGCCCGTTGAAACATATTTTTAGTAGTTGGCCTTCTACGTGGGAATATCACTGCAGTCCGGTCAGTCGAAGGAAGAAGACGTTCCTCGCCCTTATTGGATAAGTGGTTCGTCCACACCCATTAGAGGCGATGCAATCACCGATGAGAGGATGCAGGCATAGGGGTACAAAGTCACGCGCTCGCGGTACAAGATAAAGTTCAGCGACAGGGACCAACTTGGCAGATACAAATCTTGGTACAACTTCAAATGCACTGGAACTGAGTAAATGCACGAAAGAGAGATGGCGGTGCAGGGAGTCAGAAAGACAGGGAAAGAGGAGGAAGAGATTGTGGATATTCAAAGAGGATTTGGTTAGAGGGAAGGGACTGGAAGAGAAGTTGTGAGGGAAGAATGTAATACAGATGAATACCCGACGTGGCTGGCTAATTACCTGGAGAGGGATAGCGGAGTTAAAAGTATTGGTACGTTCATTGAGGCATTAGTTAAATACTTTTGAGGAAGGCGTCTGAGCTGGGCCAATACAATGAATAAGAATTTAAAAAATATTGAGTTCAATTTTTTACCATCAGTAAATAATAACACTCACCGAGTGATGTCAGAGTTTCCAGAATAGCACGACGGTACGACTATTTTTTCCCGCTGGCAAAATAGAACAGATTCCGAGAGTAAATATCTCACAAGAAAGAGAAAGATGCTACCAAAAATAGCTCTTTAATATAAGTATCCCCATAACCCTCTTAAAGGCCACTCAAAAGCCTCCCAAATGTCATAATGCATCCGTTAGTGTAGCGGTTGATGGAAGAACACCAATTACTCTGCTGGTGCCATCGGTAGAGGAAGACCGTACCCGACAGCTCATGCACGTCACCAACGAAAACGACATGCGCCCTTCCAAAGACTAAATGGCAATGTGAAACTTAAGCGTAACATGCTCTTTACATCTTAATTCCTCCTTACTTAAATGTCATCAATTATTTTCTTAAAAATATTTTCATCCGATACCTTCATTATGGAAGTCCTCTTCAGGGAAAAAATGCTAAAAATTGCTATTATGAAGCGTACGGATCTAAGCTGCATCACTACACTTCCCGAGCCGCCGCGCCGAATTCCCATTTTCCGGCGCTCTGCCGCGCAACGTGAAAATTGATTTTATTTTCGACGTCGCTAACGATCGCAAGATTTCTCTTCAGTTCACATTATCAAAACTTTGCTCAACCACTCAGGCACAAATTAGACAAAAAGCATTACCCTTCATTTTGCTATACAGAATATAATAATACGTAACACAAAATAATAACTTAAAATAATTTCATTTGAGGGAATAAGAAGACTTTGCAATGTCTAGTTCACCTTGGGGATCTGCATAGTTTGGATACTTAACGAATACGATAAAATACCTGTCATCTCTTACTTAAATAATTTGGGAACAAACTTACACAGTTTCAAATTTCGAACGCAACAAACTTTTAATCTATTTATCAGCTTTTTTTATTTTTGTGCTTCGGGCCGGATCACAGGATGATCATACACTTACGCATCGATCAACGATCATACACGAAAACGAAAAGAAGACAAAGTGGAATAGGAAACGCTGGGATTTCCAAAAATACGGGATGAATAGGTAAGAGAGTAGGAGAAGGAAGTAAGTGTAACATTCTAGGGTAAGAATTCAAAGTTAGCCCTTTCGAGATAAAAATGCCTTTCCCGAGGAATCTGTATTCACCAGCTTAGTAACATTAAATAATACACCCAGACTTTTTTTATCTCCACTTATCACACTACAAATTATTTACGTGAATAACTTCGGGTTAACTGCCATAATATTTGCAATGAAATTGGGAGTTGTTTAACTCCAAAATTTAGAGTCCAGAGAACAAAAGGCTTATCAAAACGAACTAGAAATATACTTTTTATGTTAACGCAAATAACATGAGGCTGAATCCAAATACATTCAATCAAATATCGTTTACGAGAAAAAAACTGAAAATGGTACAAAATGAAATATTTCGGAAGTTGATACAAATCATTCTGACAGCTTAAATTTTTTTAATGCCTGTTTAGATCAAGAATTTAGAATGAGGGACTACGTATGAAGAAATTAGATTGAGATTAGATTTAAAGAAAGACACGAAATAATTTGGTAAAATAGCAAAAGAAGATTTGTAAAATTTGCCCAAGAATTTTACACCATTGTGTAGGACCCATTCAAAAGTGGCAGAGAAGTAACTAGTGACTGCGAAAGAAGCGGAAATGTACATAATGCAGGACAAACAAAAAGATAATACGACAAGGTGAATTGCACATTTAAGGGATTGGGATGGACATTTTTAAGCACCGAAATACTCGTTCATCTATAAGATAGAACGGCTTCTACTTATAAAGAACACAGGGTTAACGAGCATGCGCTCGTATCTGTCATGGGACTGAGGATTGAAAATCCCATTTAAATTTGTGAAGAAGTAGCATACACGTGTGTACATACTATTATTGTGCTATTTATATGTAAAATCAAAATCGTTAACTAGTTTAGCATACTGTTTTGATGATAAAGGCCATACAGGTATGGCTTCCAGGTTTTCATGCCGTAGGTTAAGGCGACTACTGCATTCTACCAGGCGTCTTCAGGTCGAAGTGTCAAGTCAATCAAGTCTTCAAGCAAAAGACGCTTCCTAGAGTTCAGGGAAAACTTGTCAAAAGAGAAAAACGTACACGGTGAAAACACATAACACAGGCCAACAGTGTTTTTGGTGCCGGAGCTTTTAGTGTTGATTTAAAGAACAATTGGGGTTCTGAATCCAATCATGACACTAGTTTTTTCCTATCAGCTATAGTTTTCAAGATATAGATATGTTGTTACTTGCGTAAAAATATCTTCTACATGATGATATGGGAATATTATATTAATAACACAGGCCAACAGTGGTTTTGACGCCGGAGCTTTTAATGCTGATTTAAAGAACAATTGGGGTGCTGAATCCAATTATGACACTAGTTTTTTCCTATCAGCTATAGTTTTCAAGATATAAATATGTTGTTACTTACGTAAAAAAATCTTCTACATGATAATATGGGAATATTATATTAATAATTATCTCATTGGCTTACAATATAGAAATATACATAAAACTTATTGACAGTTTATTGAAGATAAAAGGAACACCGCAGAGTGGTTATAAATTAGTATACTTATAGATTTATTTAACTTTGAAAATTATTTTCCGGAATATATCAAATATTAAAACAACTAATCGTAAGATGTGCCATATCTAAAAAAGTAGAGCTGTTAAATAAAAACGGATTTCATATTTGGATTCAGCTCTACAAATATAGTTAAAATCATCACAAAGATTCCCGGCACCAAAAAAAAAATTTTTTTTGTAGGCCTGTGTAATCCATACAGCCTTATTACATAAACAAAATTTGCACTTTTTCACAGATTTATATGTAACGCACAACGCGTTTCAGTTCAACGAACCTTCTTCAGGTACAAGACATCTGCACCTGAAGATGGTTCGATGAACTGAAACGGGTTGTAAGCTGCAAATAACTCTGGAGAAAAGTGCAAATTTTGTTTTTATCATAATGGCGAACTTCCACTACATCTCGCCTGAATCTGTTCAATACATACAGCTTTTATCAAACATGTGTCGCGAAAGCCTTCGCTCCGACGGTTTTGGAGATTGAAGTGAAAATAATAATATAATATGTCATTCAGTTGATTTTTTTTATTTTAAGGTATAATATTGGCATAGTGTGGGGCTCTACCTGCTGTTACGTCTACCTACACTCAATTCTACACAATGAACGATTCTACGTTTTCCTGGAGAAAAAGATGCCTCATTTGGAATATGCACCTCAATTTCAATAATTTAGCACTTTGAATTGACTTTCTTAGAATGTGTTCACGTTATTTTATTCAATTGTTTCTGCGAGTTATGGAAACATTCTGCACCCTATGCAGCATTTTTCTTCATTGACACAAAATTCCCCTGAAACCTGAAAAATATGTACTCTTCTTAATTCACTGTCGCATGCTCAAAATTATCAAAATTTGACGAGAATTTTTTTTAAAGAGCTTTAAACGATAGATATTTCCATATATAAACGTACATTCCTCTCTGTATTCTGTCTTCATAAAGTTCTTATGCGTCAGAATAACCTACTAGTATAATATCTCATTTTATTCACATTCCTCAGAATGATTATCGTTTATCCTTTATCTAGCTGTCCCTCCGCAGAAAATATTCATAAACCATGACGGCTATACGGATGACATTGCAAAAAAATCGATTTTGTTCGATCGACATTGGATGCAACTAATTTTTGTGACATATGACACCGCGCAGGTGTTAAAACGCGTGACGGAAAAAAAGAGGTCGAAAGAATGAAATCTATTGTGTTTCATAATTTCATCATGGTGCTATTCCATGATATCACGCTTATCAAAATTGGTTTTCTATAATTTATTTAGTTCTGATTGGAACCATTTCCCTAATTTTTCCAGGTCCTTCGGGAATGTTTTCAATTTATACAGGCAAACTCACAGCAACCAGGATATTACTTTTTCCGGCTCTGATAGCATTGTATTTCAGTCATACCAGATTAAATTAACCCCGTTGTTCTTACCGTACACAGCCCGACCCCATCAAATAACGTGCTCCCATTTGTAAGGTAATGGCGCATAAAAGGATCCTCCTGAGCAAGGAGATGGTTTTCGCATAAATATAAATATGTACGGACGGGTATTTCACTCGAAATACGTTAACATTCTCCGAGAAAGGAAAATGAGAGCGAGGGGAGAAGAAAACCTTTTTCTCGAAAAGGGTTCCCCCATCGACTCCCCTTTCATTTCGTCTCCATTTAAAAGATTCCGTGGCACTCGTTTTGTTTCATGGCAAGAATGGCTTTCGAGGAGCCGCCTGATTTTTATTTATTTTAATAGCTCGGAAAACAAACAAATGGGTGGATTCCTCGTAGTCCCCGTGAAATGTCACCCCGATGAATAATAGAAGCCCCGAAACGATCGAACCCGCGATCAACGACTAAGGGGAAAATAAAAATACCTTCGTGAGAAGCGTCACGGTCGTTAGCGACAAAAAGGGACGCGGAGGGGCGGGGGGAAGGGGATGGGGGAGACACGGGCCTTTTTAAATTATTGGAGCGATTAACGTGATGGACGGCAGCGTCGAAATGAGAAAAAGGACACCCTCCTTCCGTTCGACATGAGATTGAAACTTAAAGGCATTGACGGGGCGCTAACGGGCCACCGAAGAAGATGAATCACTCGGATAAGAACGGTCCCGATCAGGAAACAATGGCATTCTTTCGCACTTTCGTGGGGGGAGAGGGATGTTGAGTGTTAGTTAAGAGTGTTGACCGGCTAGCGAAAGACTACGGAATAACTAGGATGTCTGGCGGAGTGGACCATCGACCGAAAACCACATTTCGTTTCGACAAACGAATTGTGTTCCGGAGAGAGAGATAATGCGTCTATTTTTCCTTTCCGTCGCTGAATCTGCGTGCGCGGGCGCCATACGGGGAGAGTCGAGCGACTCAATGCAACAAAACGAGGGCTTCAAGCACGTGATTGGGAGCGGGGAATGGATTTTTGGAATGGCGACTAAAAATTTCATCCGGGGGATAATAATGCACCCCACAAACAAAAAATATCTACACGTTCCGCTTCGCTTTTGGATGGTGCATTCATTCTGTGACAATGACGGTGAATGGGCCGACGGCGCACCTACGACATGAAATCACTAATTTCCGCTTTTAGATTGTCCACCCATCCGGGGATCAAGAATGATTTGCTCATTTGTTGTATGAGGATTAAGATCCGGTCTTTCATCGGAATAAAATGTGATTTGGCTGTTTGGGTGGATGAGGCTCTTTTTTTAACATCCACATCCAACAAACTGAGCTTCAATCCGCGAAAGTTACCATATTGTGCAGGCCAGAATTTCATTTTCCTTTTTTTTTAATCTCATTTTTTTTTGGCGACTGTAATTCCACGCTCATTAATTTTCTTTGTCAGCAATGCACTCATTAATATGTAAATAAATATGATAAGCATACCTAAACTCTCTTTTGTCCTAAATTCCCCCCCCCCCCGTTTTAAATGTACGTTGAAAATGTACCATGTTACTATTCTACGCTAAAATGCTTTCACAAAGCGTTTCATCCCATGCTTAAATTTTCGTTTATAATGCCCATCAAGTGCGATATAAAAATGGAAAATGGATTAAAATAAGTTGCTATAGCGATTTGTACAAAAATAAATGGTGCCGAAAAACTAGTTGCTCTCTCCCAAACGGCGGGTGAACACATCAATCATTCTAGCCTTACGATACTTGCACTAAATCAATCAAAACATTTGTTCCAGCTAGTATTCATTTAAATATATAAAGATAATGAAAACAGCAACAAATATTTGAATCAGAAGAACACTTGTCTGTCGAAAATTCATCCCTAAAGATCTATCGGACGTTAAATAATATTAAAATTAGTATTAAATTATTTCATCAGACTTCTTCTGTATATTTCTTCCGCTACCGATACGCAGGGGAAGAAGAAATCATTACATTTGGTAAAAAGTGTACAAAACAAAAGTATTAAAAGGCACCACGACATGCATATAGTATTATTAGATAAAAATATAAAATTAAAAAGTTATTGTACTAGGATTTTACGTGATACCTAAGAACTAGTCTTCCCACCACGGACGCAACTAATAAACGCAACATAAAAATATAACTTAAGTGATACTAATTAATATATTTAACTGAACTGACGTTTATATGACAATCCTTATCTGTACTTTATGGCTACTTAAAACAGTGTATCCCACGGCCATCTATACATCACTGACTAAAAGAAACAGAATGAAGATGAGGGTTATTTTTCTACATTTTCTGGAGTTAAAACCTTGTATCAACCTAATTTTTAGCCCTTTAATTATGCAAGATGAATTCCTCCTGTATACATGACAGCTGGCCAGAGTCCGACCCATACGCTGGAGGAAAGAAACACCGGCGATTACACCGACCGTTGAAACTGTGGCGTTTCGGAGTCTCCTGGCCCCACTAACGACTGCCAAGCCCCTCTCCCGGTGGGAAAAGGATCAAGCACCGTGCCGGTGAAAAGAACAGAGGAGGGTTCCAGTGTGAAGTGAAATAATATATCCATATCGAGTCGGACCTGGGAGCTCTGCTGGGAGAGAGTGAGGGTTTAAGATAATGCAGAGGAAAAAATGTAACAAGCGGACTACTCCCAACTCGGCGACTAACGCCCTTCCTCTCCGCTTGCGTGGGGGCGATGGGGCGTGTACGCCCAGATAAAAAAGGGGGACTCGAGGGGTGACCGAGGCGTAGTCTCGGATAAGGGTGGAGAGATTGCGGGGTGGAGAGAGGGTGCGATTATAAAAAATAAAGACCGCATAGTAGGGTACCGTCTCAAAAACGGAGGATGGTGGGACTATGTAGGCATGGCGCACTTTTTTCACCTGCGAAAGCCCTAATATAATGCGATTTTTACGTCCCGCATTTCCCGCGAAAGCAATATGGATATGCACCATTGCTCGTTTATTCAATCCAATCTCTCTCTCTCTATCTGTATATATATATATATATATATATTATTTATTATTATTAGGTAATCTACCGGTTAGGGTAGGTTTTTGGATGGACACAACTATCAAATAAATATTTTGTAACTCCAAACAAAACCCAATCCAGCAACCTAAACTACATCAGGTCCCTCTTCATCTCTGGGTACTTCTTTCCACCCTTCATCCCATCCAACATCCCTATCCTTTTCCTACCCTTTCCTGGCTTGCCCAACATTCTCCCCTCTATTACCTTCTTCAACATTCCACTACCGCTCAATACGCCTTTCATCCATTTTCCTGCCTCCATTGGATTTCTCTCAACAAACCCCTCTCCTCCCCCACCATTTCTAGTACTTCCTCATTTGTTTTCCTTTCGGTCCACTTCACCTTCTCCATTCTTCTCCACACCCACATTTCAAAAGCCTCCAATATACGTTATATATATATATATATATACATACATATACATATATATATATATTATTAGGTAATCTACCGTTTAAGGTAGGTTTTTGGATGGACACAACTATCAAATAAACATTTTGTGACTCCCCACCTATCAAACTAATCTATATCAGGTCCCTCTTCATCTCGGTGTACTTCTTTCCTCCCTTCATCCCGTCCAACATCCCTATCCCTATATACATATATATATATATATATATATAAAACATAAAAAATAAAACACAGTAATCAACCCGAATGTCGGTTTAGTACGTGATGCTCACCCATGTACCAAGCCCGACGATTCACACATATGTGAATGTTCACATATGGGTGAATATTCACACATCAGGGTAGGGGGGCCAGTTCCTTTCCCTGTGCCGGTTATGGTTTCCCAGGAAGATCTGGTACCCGAAAAATCAACTAGCTTGGGTGGAGCTACAGGTGCCCAGAGCCTTGCCCGGGAATCGAACCCGGTACCCTCCGATCAGTAGTCCAACGCTCTACCCACTAGACCACCGCGACCAACACACACATATATTATATATGTATATATATTTAGTAAATGGACTAGTCGACACAAACACAGAAAAAGAAACACATAAAAGAGGGACTCATTGGGTCTCGAATTTTCGGTGGTGCAGCCACCTTTCTCAAGAGGAGTTAGGAAAATGTGTTTCTGTTTCTGTGTTTGTGTCGACTAGTCCATTTACATTATTGTGCACGTCCGTGGGATTTTCAAAAAAGTGACAAAAGCATTATATAAAGTAATCTACCGGTTAAGGTAGGTTTTTGGATGGACACAACTACCAAATACATTTTCGTTTATTTTGTTTGTGTATATGCCTGTATATATATCTTCGAAATGAAGCTCTCTTCGGCGACATACAAACATATAAAAACACAGATGAAGATTTTTAAAACATAGAAACCCAAATAAAGAAAACTCGCATATGTAGTGTTGACTTTTGGACGGCACGACCGTAGTCATCAGAATCTTCTCTCTTTCTAAGTTTTAAAAATCTACATCTGTGTTTATGTATATATGTTGTATGTATACATATATATATATATATATATATATATATATATATAGCGGAGAAAAAAATAATTAAATCACCGACTTAGGTTACGAGGGATAACATGAATTATTACGTAAAAAATGTAAGTAAATTAAACATATGCACCATGTATATTGTTTATACGATATTAATAATTCATCAAAAGGTTATAAATGTATTTCGCTTGGGAATGAAAATTACTTTCGTCCGCCAAATAGTAACCTATTTTGCTAAGTGCGGTAATGTTACATTTAAGCGGGTACGTAATGGGCGACTAGTTGGGATACAATGGAAATGCTTTACTAATCTCGTGCGTGGTAAATTTAATCTTGCAAATGAGAAATGATCTCGTGTTTGGAAGACATCTTCTGAATATTACCAATTATCACGGCGGATACCGGATGTGGCGGAAAAGAACGAATTTCGCCGTGGAGAACCACTAGCTGACCCATATTCTAGTTGTGGGGAGAGCGTGCGGTGCGTGTTGAAAGGGAACGTAAACAAGTTACGCTTCGTGAACGGGTCCTTTTGTGTACGCGGGCACACGCGCGCGTGGTAGATTCGTCTAACGTGCCTAACGGGGGAGAAAGAGAGAATGGGAGTTTCATTCCCACCTCTGGTCTGGGAAAATAACGTGGAAGAATAAAAAATAACGAAACGGGATGGGAAGGGCGTTAACGCCAGCGAAAATGGAAAGAGAGAAAAAGGGTTTGTAGGTGGTGGTTAAGAGGAGGACAAGAGCCCTGAGTGGGTGGTGAAACGAAGATTTTTTTCTCCCTTTCCCTGGTTCTCTCTCTCTCTCCTTGGGAAATGGGCTGAGCCTCGGATTAAGGGTGTGGCGGCCCGCCGTTCCTACCTCCCCCCTCTCGCGACCCCGTTAGCCCTGCCACACCCACGGAAGGGTTGCCCGTGGAGGGGAAGCTGGGGGAGAGGTCTCTCCGAGGGCACCACGGATGGGAGGATAGGGTGGGACGTGTGGGGGTGAGAGGGAACCAACCCGACCTTCCCTCGTGGGGCACGGCCAATTATATCATTTGGGCTGAACGAAACTTTCTAACGGAAGGGATCATCACTCGCGGCTCCACGAAAGGACTAGAACTGCTAGCGAAGACAAGGCCACCGAAAAAAATTCATTCCACGCCGATCCATTGCATTTGAAAAGTATTTATAGAAGATTCAAGTAAAGGTAGGATACCGAGAAACATCTTCATTTGTTTCCGATCGAATGTTAATTAAATAAAACACATTTAAAATCGGCCATTTAATTATACACCGTAAATTTACTAAGGCGCCTGATGGCAAGGTGTGGAAAGCGCAAGTCGTGTATATTAAGGAGCACTACCTTCTATGTTTCAATTAACTGTAAGTTTGTTATTCCACCTCATTCATACCTTAAAACTGTCTCAAATGGGGTAACTGCAGCCTTCTATTATTCCATTTCAATAATTATATTATGCTCTTTCAACCGAATTCAATTTCATGATCAATATTGGTCTCTTGTTCTTTCCCTGGTGTTCTTATCTTGTATATTTTCTTCCATCTAGCATTTTGGAATTATATTATAAAAAATCGTGCCTCTGGAAAGAGAAAATGATTTGAAGGGCCAATGAAAATAATTTTCACTGTCAAAATATTAAACTTTCAAATCATATCATGAGGGTGTTACAGTAGTTCATAGAGAATTAAATGCTCATATTACTTCCAAGGAAGGAAGAATAAACCATATTCGCCTTAAATACGCCAAAAATATTATTTTTGCTGAAAAATGAGAATAATAGCAAGAACCCCGGGGCGGTTTATGCCGCGGAGGTATTCAAATCAGGCTTCCGGAAGACAAAGGTAGTGCCCCATCGGGTTGCTACGCCTGGCTCCAGGCCAATTCAATTATGCTATGATGTGGACTTAAAAGGTCATTGAATTAGTGGAACAATTCAATCATGCAGTCCATGAGTCTGCCAAAGTACCCACTGCTCTGATGATTTGGCCATTTGCTCCCAGATAAGGCATAGTTAAAACCAAGGGTGAATAAAATAGTGCTTTAATGCCTTATAATTCCAGAGGATATGAACTGCTTCATATAAGTAACTTAATTACTTATGTTTGCCCTCACTCCAGATACACTTAGCGAAAAAAAGTCTTCCTTTTTTTATCAAATGACAGACACAATTGAAAGCCAAAATACTCGTAACACCAAACGACTTGCAATATTTTATTTTCTATTAAAATATTACTGACATTTGCGATTGATTGCAAGAGTTAATCTCTAAATAAAAATGAAATTAGATGAAGCACGAATTAATGTAAGCTCCAGCGAGATAGGGCGCATCTGTTTGACTAAATTACCCCCTTTTAACTAATGACGCTGATTTATGAGAGAGTGGAAGAGGCAATCATATTTTCACCATGCCTCGCATTGCTTTTATTCCTTTAACTGAGCTGATCTCCTGCCGCCAATAATTTAATTGAAAGAGGAAAATGTGCACATGGCAAGGTATAAAGGACGAATAAGTACAGTGCTATAACATGAGAGGTGAAGTTCAAATAAACTGAAACTAATTTGCACGTTTAATTCCTGCAAAAGGGTCGAGTGATTCCATTTTTCTTTGCTTGTTCTTTGCTAAAACTTTGTTCCGGAATTCCCTCCAAAGGCAGCTTTCGTGCTTGGATTTTATTTGATAGCATTTACGAATTTTATAATTGACACTGCTGATAGATGAAGAAGGCCGCAAATAAGCTGCAGTATAATGTTCCGCGAATGTTCACATCGTATGGTTTGGAAATATGACCGATATATTTCTAACGTTGAAAAGGAGATCATCATCATCAGTATTTCAATCCTAGGATTGGTTTACTGCAGCCCTCCATTCTACTCTATTCAATGTCAATACCCTCAATCCTTGATACTCTCTGTTTTACGTATTTCTTATTTGTCTTATGTACATGTTTCTTGGTCTTCCTCGTGGGATCTTCCCTTCTATTATATTCCTAACCAATCCATTGTGCCTCTATATGTGTCCAATCCATTTTTTACTTCTTTGCCGTAGAGTTCTCCATATGGTCCTATCCTCTTTAGCTCTTCTATATACTTCCTCGTTCCTTGCTTTGCCTGTCCATTTAATCTTCATCATTCTCCTCCAGCACCATGTTTCAAAGGCTTCTATTCTCCGCTGGTCCACTTATCCAATGTTCCAAGTCTTGGGACCACAGAGCGTCATGCTCCACACGGAAGTCTTGACGAATGGCTTCCTTGTTTCCAGCCTTAGGTTTATGAACATAGTAATTGCCTCTTCTTCATGAATGAAAAGGAGATATAAATAAAAATTCACAGTGAAATTCAAGACAATTTAAAAAAAGAACACTTTTCCAGTCAACATCCACACGAGCACCAATCCCGATCCAATTACCCGAATTGGGTCTAATTGTTAATCATCCTTCGATGAGACTTCCTTGCGTATCCACGATTAATACTGACTGCATTCCGAAAAAAAGCCTCTAATCCACGTCACATGGTGCGATGAGCACCTCAAGGAAGAATAAAAAACATTACGGTATTTGCTCTCGGGTGTGGAAGAGGTTGAAGGCAATAAAATGAACAGAGTAAACAATGACGTGCTAAACAGGGTAAAGGAGAATAAAACACTATTGAACACTCTTCCACTTGCTCTAGTTTTTGCCCTCCTATTGTAATGTTTAGCTTAGCATTTTTCTTTCTGGAAAATCGCATAACCATTGATTTATTAATATTTATTTTCAACCCGTTACCTAAACTTGTGGACAACCAGAATATAATCTAACAGATATCTTTCTGAGTCACCTGGCATTTTCCATGTATAACTACGCCTTTTGTAGTGTCTAAACCAAGTGTCGGTGATGACTAAACCTTGTCTCCCCGCGGTCATTCCTCTTGCCTAAGCCGTACTCCCCCACCCCATCACCATCTCGCCCTTTACCTACCGTCTCATTCCAATCCCCCATCATTATCAAATGTTTCCCTGAAGGAACACACGCGATTATGTCTTCTAACTGATCGTATATCCTATCGACTCCTTCCTCCTTATGATCGCTCGGTGGCATGTTTATCTGAACAATGACCAAGTTCGTCGGTTCTGCTTTTATCTCTATGAGTAATATTCTATCCGTTGCTTGCTCTATGTTGACTACGCCTCTTCCTACCTCTTTATTTAATATCATGGCAACCCCTCGTTGGTTCTCGTCCCCGTCGCTGTTTATTATTCCATAACCATCACTCCAATGATCCCCGCTATCCTTCCATCTCATCTCGCATAAACCTAAAATATCTATATTACCTCTTTCCATCTCCCGCTTAATATTTTCTAATTTTCCTGTCTTCAACAATGTCTTGACATTCCAAGTTCCTTTTCTAACTAATTTGGTCATCTTCTTGTGCGTCTTCTGCCCTGCTGCTGTCGGTTTTCCCCTGCAAGGGTTTCGTGGGATGACGACCTCGGAAGCCTTGCCTCCCCCGCTGCCGGGCATGACACACGGCCTATTGGGCCGAGTCCCGCAGTTGCTAGGAATCAATTCCTCTCTTGTATCCATCATTTGGTCTTGGTAATGACAATTGAGGTGGTTTCCCGTTGCCTTCCCCAATAGTGTTTTAAACGTGACATCATCAGTCAATAGCCGCCCCACTGGGATCAGATGCCTTTGCAGCTGCTTCACTGAGAAACAGACGCTGCGTGGACTACCTTTCGTCTGGCCCCTAACTTTTGACCTATCGGGCATGGGTGACCCTACCAGGAGCAATTATTATTACCTCTGCCAGGACAGCTCTAGGGGTCATCGGAACACAAATGTCCTTAAACCATGTCAATGTTGTAGTCCATGGGAGGGTGTTTATGTGTAGTATATTTATACATATGTGTGTGTGTTTATATACATATATATCGATGATGCGGAAGTACTCACGAGAGCAATATAACTTTTGGACGGCACAATAGAACACAGAATAAAACAGATAACACGTAAAAGGACACTCACACTGTAGATGATTTAAGCTTTCGGCCTACTCCGAGGCCTTCTTCAGGTCAGACTGAGAGAGAGCTTAAATCATCTACAGTGTGAGTGTCCTTTTACGTGTTATCTGTTTTATTCTGTGTTCTATTGTGCAGTCCAAAAGTTATATATATATATATATATATATATATATATATATATACACATTTAGAGAAACGCTAGAAAAGGGCGGTTGGAAATTCAGAAGCCATTCCAGCTATCTCAGGGTAAGAGAATCACATCGAGCGGTCAATCAATATGATGTGTCCCACCGTGACACGGAGGTTGTTCATTTCGCTCCCGGCTCTCCCGGATTTGAGCACGAATGACGACGGCTCCGTCGGGAGTCATTTTGCTCTCGGAATCCGTTGTTTGGGAAACAGAAACTAACTTTACCCCTGATTTATAGTCATCACTTCTCGGAAATAAGTTTGCGAATTTGGACGTGCATCACAGCCAAAAATCCCTCTGCCAACACTGTTCCCGTTTTAGCCTACCGAAACAGTTGGCAACTATGCACTTACGACAAGATAGGAAAGAAGGTGAGTAACGATGGAAATAGGTGGTTACAAAAGAATTATTAAATTTGAAAAAAAAATACACGGGAAAATTAATTTAACATATAAAAATAAGGAACTTTTGAGGTGAATAAACAGAAGCAATACCTAACAACATTAAAAAAATATTGGAATTGAATTTTACTCAAAGATTAAAATGAATACGTGTTGCGGAGAATCGAATGGATTTGAAAGCTGTCAGGCATCAATCGCAGAATTCCTCATTCATGATGACGACGATTGAGTGGCTATCAAGGAAGTGGGACCCAAATGTGTCCACAGGAACTGAGAGATGAGGTAGGTTGCGACTATCATTTACTCACAGACTCCATTACAAATCGCCCTGCATGACTCTCGTTCGTGGGTGCACCACTCAGGAAATGAGTTCCTTGATTTGAAAGCGTGGTTGGATGCTCACATTCTTAAAAAGATATGCCCCGGAAAGGTAAGAGTATAAACTACGTGAGTCGAATTACTCTCATCAGGTTTGGTTCAAAGAATTCCGAATTATTATATTGCCAACCGATGGCGATGTTTTGAATAGCTTTGCTGTCAATATTTTAATATAAAGTTCGCTTTATATTTAAAAAAATATCTTCTCGGAAGAAAAATATATAAGACGATACTGAATCCTGGAATAGATTAAGCGTGGGTTTTATAAAACATATCCTTCAGCAGAATATATAAGATATTCTTGCCGGATGATAAATGATGCCGGAAAGAACACTGGCTAAGAAAGAGAGAGGAAAAAGGTTAAGGGCAGAGAAAAAGGAGACGGAGTTATCTTTTCTATAATTTTTAACCAATGACTGAAAGTGGAACACACGAGGTACCATAAAACTCTTTACAATTTCATGAAGTCTTTGTAAACCTGATCATTTATACAAGAACTCAGGCAAACATATGTTAATCAGTAAATTTTGCTGGCCTTTCTCACTCCCCTTCCAGATAGGATGATTTCCTACAGTGAGATTTTTATTATACTACGCATAATCTAATCTTTAATTTTTCTCACAAAGATACATTATTTTAATTACTGATTAACCATTAGTATTTCCAAACATTAACCACCATTATCGTCTTTGTTATTCCACCTTAATATACTGTTTTTCTCTTGGCAAAGAGAATAGGAATTGTAATCCTATTTTTATATAATTTTTATTGTTGATTGCTTTTTACCAACAGTTATATTTAGTCTTAAGTTTTTCTATAGTTTTACTGCAAAATTCTCCATTTTTATAGCATAGTAATTGCAATTCATTGGCATACTGAACAAAGGGTTGGCTTGATGAGGTATTTGTAAAGACTGAATATTGCCCAAAAAAAAGACAATCACCAATCTATCTTTAAAAAATACGCCCTGTCACCTTGAAAATTCGGTCAATGGAAAACCGCAAGGTGGGAAAAACAGATATCTCAGTCGGTAAGCGGACCATCAGAGAAGAAATGAACGGAGATTATTTTCCTCAGACTTTCGTAATTTATTGTCCCTTATCCCCAGAAATTGAGTTCTCCACCAAAGCTATTTGAGTTATATGCACTATTAAAAAAACATTGACACTTGATATCATTATTTGTGATTCTAAACCAAATGAGTGGACATAAAATAAAATCGTAAGCATTAACTGAAAGATAGGTAACTTCAATTGTTTAATATACCTCACCTCTCGAAACCACCCCCCTCAATTGAATAAAACATATGCCAACCTACATTTTGAAAACCACAGAAAAGTAAATTAAATCGATTGCAGCGCAGTTCTAAAGTGAACATAACCCCCCCCCCCCGCTCCACCCCCGACTACTAGAAGTTAATGCGTATACATATATTTTCGTTATGCACCTCATATCCAACATTTTACTATCAATAGTAAATTGCCAACAAAAATTTTGTAAATTAAAAAAAATCCTATCCAAGCGCGTTCATCCCTCCTACACCCTTTTCTCATCCCCTAACAAACGGCTTTTGGATACCCTCCGCCACCAAAACCGTGCGGAAGATCGTAGAGGTGATTTGTGGGCGAATTTCTCACAGTGCCGGAGCGGACGGAGAAGGCAGACGGAGCTCTCGGAAGCCATTACTCACCGCGAAAAAGTTTCAAGGGAAGTGAGATGAATTAAAAAAAAGCAGAGAAGACCCCTCCTCCCCAGAAATATAAAGCCAACATTTTAATTAAGGCGCAATTCCCCGCCACTAGGTAGCCATTAATCCCTCATTAGTGGCCATTCCCTTCCCCACCCACCCTTCCCGTCCACCCGCTTGATCCCCTCCGGTCGGCGGCCACCTCCGCACCGAAATCCACACCACACCTCCACAGGGGGCGCAGGCATGGAGGGGTGCGATGAGGGGGAGAGAGATAGAGAGGACAAAGGACAGCCTCCGGAAGGCGAAAGCACTTCTCCCTTTCTATTCACTTTCGTCGGAAAGAGTCTCTTCTTGCTGATAAACGCGCGAGGGAGAAGTGGACACTGTTGACTACGCTTGAGCATTACTTGCAAAAAAAAAACCGTTATTATATTGAAGAACATTTCAAAGCGATACTGTTACAGTAAGATTAATATAAAGTTAAATTCAAACAAATTAATACCTATGTATAATATTTGGATGGCAAAATAGAAGATAAAAAGGAATGGAGAACACGTAAAATGACACATTTCAGAAAGTTTCAGCTTTTCAGCCTTCTTCAGATCATACTGGAAGGTTTCGGGCGGAGGGAATGCGAAGGCTGCGGCGAGGGTGGCGCAGGGTATGTTGGCAAGGGAGGAGGAAACCGATAAGGATCTAGTCGTGACAGTTACGCATGGGAATTTAAAAATATTGGAATTCTAATATGTACGTGTAATACTAACTTTCTGAACCATTGAGTGTCCTTTTCAATGTTCTCTATTTATATTTTCCTGCTCTATTGAACCGTCAAAATGTTATAATGCTCTCGTGAGCGCTTCTACATAGGTGCATAAAATAAATATATGTATATATATATATATATACACATGTATAATACAAATTGAAAAATAAATAAATATGGACAACAAATAACGCAAAAGAAGCATAATGGAAAATGCAGCGAGGATATGGAAAGTTTGCAGAGGAAGGGTGATATTGGTGCGCAATACAGCAAGTATAAATCACTATTGGGAAGTAAGAAGGGGAGATCTGTTCTAACAGTTAGAGATAAGTCGTGTAATATAATAATTGACACAGAAAATATCCAAGAGAGATGGAAGGAATATATATACGTGGGTGGTCTGAAAAGTTTCCGACTCAGAAAAAATGCCTTGTATCTTTGTAAGGGCGGAAACTTTTCAGAACACCCTTGTAGAAGCACTGTATGGTAAACAATTTAGGCCAACAAGTTTAGACATAGAAAAGAAACATGATGTAGAAGAAGATAGCTTAGGTCCAGACATACTCGACGATGAAATGGAAAGGGCGTTAAGGGAGATGAAACCAAATAAGGCCGTTGGGGTAGAAAATATTCCTGTGGAACTATTTAAATGTTTGGGAAAATGTGGGAAGAAGACTGATGGACTGATTCGTCGTATCTATGAGGAAGGAATCTGGCCGGAAGATTTTGTGAGAACAGTGTTAGTTCATATTCCGACATCTACGACATAGACTATATTATGTGGGGACTATAGAACTACAAAATTTTAACTTCCTATGCAGTTAAAGTGGTTCTCAGGATCATCAACAAAAGGATAGAGAGTAGGGCAAATGATTACCTAGAGGATGATCAATTTGGATTTAGGAAGGGGAGAGGTATGCGTGATGCCATTTCAGTAATGAGATCACTAACCGAGAGGAATATAGAATACAATCAGGATGTATTTGCTTGCTTCGAAGATTTCGAGAAAGCGTTTGATAGAGTGAATTGGGAAAAACTAATAAACAAAACTAACTAAACTAAAGCGATGGAATAGGGAGATTCCTGACTTTTAGTAAGGACGAATAGTTGGAACTTTAAGAGTAGTCTTTATTATGACTTACTCTTTATCGATAAAAAAAGGCAACGGTAGCCACAACTCAGGATTTCCTGGTTGTCTTCGGGGTTTTCCGAGGAAATTTTTCAAACTTTTCAAAGCCAATTCTGGCGAAATGCTCCATCAACGCCGCTCGTAGGCACGCACTCTTGCTCAATAAAATAAAGATAACACACAAATGTGTGGGAATGCACCCTGAAGAAAAATCGTTTGATCACGGTTCCCGAAAATACTGGTAAAGTGAATAGCGGCCCAATTGTGCATTACTTATTATTGTGTGTCGTACTGATGAAAGGTTCAGCTAGGGCGACTCGTTGGAATCATTTACATCCCAATGAACTTATTTAGTAGATATCTACAAGTGACGCTATATTACGCCAGAGTCGTGTTTTATCAATTATTGAAATGAATTGTTCCTCGGTTTATGAAAGTGTTAAGTCGATCAGAAATTTGGAAGCTTCGAAAAATAAAAGATTTTTGGAAGGGACGTTGCTATTAAATATAAAATTTTCAAATTACTGATAAGAATTTTGTAAACCTTCCTGAAAACCAAGACAAATATTTAACTTTCGTGATTAATTCAGGACTTTTAAATTATGCAAGTATGAAAAAAAAACAGAAATAGCTAAATTCCGAATAGATACAGAGTGAATCGACGAAAGACGTGAGTACGATGATGCGAAGTTTGGAACTGCAGTTATTACACCTACGAAGTTATCTGGAAATCTGAAGTGGAACGTTAATATTCTGAATTCAGAAAATGTCTCGCGGAAGCATAAAAGAAGTAAACATTGAGGTTTTCCGATCACAGCAATATTGACAGACAACAAGGATATCTGAGGGGTAATGTTGGTCGCTATTCAAAAAGGATATAAAAATACATCAATTGAAGATACAAAAAGGGGAAAATTGTTTTCAAAGGCGGCTATGTACGTCTAAGGGCCCCAATGGATTTAGGCAAGAGTAAATTCAACTATCCGATGGATCCCATTCCTTCGGCAAAATGATCACCAGCGACGAGAGAAGATGGTGCGATCGCATATCGCAGGCAGAGACGATAGTATGCCAGAATAAACAAACATAAACAGCAATAAACACGAGCCTAGTTGTGAGGAAACGTTTCGTAAGAAATTGCGCTTGGGTTTTTACTGTTGTATGGTGGAATCAATAGGAGCAACAGAAGAAAGAAAAATAAAAACGATAAAAAATGGGCTGTTCCCAAAAAATAATAATGACGAAACCGTCATTCCATTAAGTACTAATTAAGAAGTCATTTGAAGAGCTGCTAGTTTGAGAAGCCTTCGGTAGTGCTCACACCAAAGTAGGGATAGGTGGTGCGGCAAGTAGCGAGAAGCATTGCGTGCCACGAAGCTTGTAAGAACGCTTACCATGTGAAGCATGGTAACTGTTCGCATCGGAGAGGTTGTAACAAATACCATACTCCTTCATTCTACTTGTCCTGCTGCGATCTGTTGAAATGATGCGATCTTACGCATGTAACTAGGAAAATTTTAGGAGCATTTTTGACGCAATATCCTTATGCAACATTTCCATTCGTTATTAAAGAGATTTAAACAAAAATCCTCCATGATCGAACTATATAGGTGATATTAAATAATCTCATGTCCGCTGTGCTATAGCTGTAAAATATTATGATGAATACGCAAGGTAATGTATAATAATTCTTTGTTGATAATTGTTGTTCTAACCTTTATATGAGCAATATCGAAACTCACAATTGTAGCAGGAAAATTTAAAATCTATTTACAATCACTCTTGTCATTAGAAGTTTGCTTTTTTATCTTCTATTAGTTAAAAACTAGGAATGAGATATTTTAGACTACCATGAAAATCTACGGGAAAATAATTGAAAAAGAGTTTGTTTGAAGTGGGAGAACGCCATATTCTATGGATGCGAATATCTGTTTTCTCACTTTTTTTATTTTAATTTTTACATTTACACCAATAACCGTATCCGATGCATTATTATAAGTTGAAAGGACGGTAATGTTTTCTTACTTTCTGTGCATAATTGATAGTATAAATGACCATAGAAAAATCAGTCAATACTAAGCTCTACATCCGCAACGTTTAATTACCACTGTGCTATATTCAAAGTGAGAACAAATAATGTTCTAATGGAGGACTCTGACATTTTAAATTTAGCTGATCAATCAGAGCGAATAATATGGATTCGAGGTGAAAGTAAATTTCATATTCAGGGGCCCATTAAGTATTATCACCTTAACAGCCAGTATGTTGCATCATAGGCTATACACCTTCTTGCCTGTTTTGCAGCAGATTTCTGGAGGAATTGTACAGATTCTTCTGGATAATGGGCATTGGACAGGTTCCTGATTATTGAAGACTGTATCTACGAACTAGATTCCTACGGTGAACCTTTTAAAAAAAATATGCATTTCATTTACATCATCATTCTTGATTATTTTAGATATTTGCCTCACAATCATTTGAAAGGCTTTTGAAAGATTTAATGCCGAAGTAATCTTAAATCTAGGAATTGAATTCCTTTGGGTCTTCATAACCGCTTCCCATTCCCTTTAGAATAAGCTGCCACTTCGGATAATGGACCGCCAATTTGAAGGAGTGACTAGAAAATCAAAATTTCCAGCGTTTTAGATACATATGATTCGCTTATCTGCTTAGTGCATTGCTTCTTCGCAAAATAGAGGCGTTAACAGTTTCTTGGGACGCGAAAAAGTCATCAAATTTTTTTATATCTTTGCTAAAAAATAAAAATTGAACACAAATTATGCTCCCCATTGTTCTCCAAAGCTTCATTTTAATACTACCCACGTTCCACACTCATAATACAATGCATTCCAGACTAAATATATGGCAATCATTTGTCTTAATTCTATTTCTAAAACTTAATTCCCAGTATCTTACTCATCTCTCAGTATGCATGTGTTTCCACACATATTTTCATCCTTATATTTTCATTTTTCTGGTTTTTACATTTTTCTACCACCTTTGTACCTATACATTTTTATCTATCAACCTATATTCTCCTCTTCATCGACTCTAATTACTTGGCAAAAAATGGAGTATCACTTTTATATCCTCGAAGGGCAAGCAACATGAATTTCCCGGTCCTACAGCAGAGTCGCTCCAATGCGAACAATCCCAATCAACTGCATCGACTACAAACTAAGTGACAGCAGCGCGCCACGCCACCTGCCGCCGACATAACGTGTCGGTGTGAGCTTTCCCCACAAAAGAAACTGACGACAAGATGAAAATTAATTGGACACATTCTGGGAAAAAAGTGTAGATTGCAAAGATTAATAGAAGGAGGCATGAAAGGAAAACTACAAAGACCAGGGTCCAAATGACATGAGACAAGTTTTGGAAGACATCGCTGCAAAAGCACGAAGGGAATAAGGCGATGAAAGGAAACTTCAATTATGTCACGAAACAAAAACAATGCTTTAATTTTTTTTTGCTGATGATGACACCTTACTGTTTTATGAACTCTCTCCTTCTCGAGTATTTTTTATCTATGTATTTTGTTTTCTGGGATATTTACAAATTTTCACCAAAGGTTGTACTTTCGAATTTAACTATGCGCTAGGAGAATCGGATTAGTGAAATAATTACTCTCTAAAATAAAGTTGAGACTCGAGTTTCAGAAGCTATTTCTTCCAACGGACGCAGCTGATTTTTAAGCGGTAGACCATATACTTTATAATGTTCATTTGCGTATTTATAGCTTAGACAAAAACAATTCTTGACCTTATAAACACTTTAACTTTATTTTACTTGATAAACGAGACAGTATCCGGCCGTAACAGTGATAAAAAAATTTGCATGTTTGCTCTCTAGCTATAATTTGTGGAGTCGTATTAAATTCAAAACAGCTCGTTCGGTTGAAACGTATGTTAAACCTTTGATAATCCGCAAGGTCGTTAGCACCATGAATATATAGACGGGAGCCGGCTTCAAAGGTTCAAACCCCGACGGTTGAAAAATTATTAATAGCATTCGATACCCAACTAGGGTACTCTGGAGAGAGTCACTCATATGCAGAACTCTGTACGGCTGATGGCACCCTGGATCTAGTGTTGGCTTTCGCTAACAGCAGGACTACCATGTTACTACCCACTAATATCGAGTTTCAAGATACACCTAACCGCTAATCCCGAAAAGCCTGCATATAGTTGAATATGCAATCCCCCATTATGACACAAGCGATACAAAGAGTCGGGTCGCCTTCACGAACAAGTAAATACCACCACTTCTCAACGGTAACACCACATTATTCCATGGGCATAACGTGCCCTTACCGAGATAAGGGTTGGAAGGGAGAGATATTTATGAATGGGGTTTGGGGGACAGGGAGAAAGGAAAATTACTTCACTCAAGCTGCCATAAACTTAAATTGAAAGAGCACGATTTTTTACCTAGTTAACATCCATAATCCATGGCAAGGGAGGGGTTTATGCCCTCTAAACAAATGATAAGTGGTTCTCGTTCGTATTAGTCGACATTACTTCATCTCTACTTTAAGTGTTACAAATGATAGTTATCGCTGAGGAATTAAAAGATTTGTTTGATACTTTTTCGCTATTAGTTGATTTTTCTTGGCCAAATAATCTTATTAATTCACTGGATATGTGGCATGACATTTACATAAAAGAGAAACGAGAAAACTGAATCCGAGATATACATGCCCGCGGGGGGTTAACGGGGAGTGGGAGGGGGGATATTTTCAGGCCTTTCCGAAAGTATAGAAATATCTCGGGACCAGATTTTCTCACTATCTTCTTTAGAAAGCGCTGCCTGCCATGTTATAACGGGTTCACCTGCAGAACAATTTTATCACCTAAAATTAAACTCCCTACAAATTGAAATCAGTAGGAAAAAGGTGGGATTGACTTGCACTGTAATGTGTACATCCAATTTCAGTAGTACTTTTATGCACCTAATTCTCCACCCAATCGGTTTTTTTTAATTCGGGACGGCAGTGAAAAAACACCCATTCATTCAATAAAATTTTCAACCAGTGACATTTTTTAGGTAAACTTGTATGCCTCCCCATATAAATGCCATTCAGATCGTGCGTTTTAATGCTGCAGTGGTGTTTTTTTTTAATTTAACTCCAATGTTAAGAGCACACCAAAGCTTTTCAATCATTAAAAAGAGAGATTTACAAACGCCATCAGAGGAAAAAATATTATATAAAATTGGCCTCCCATTTGGTTCATAGGTTTACGAGACCTTCCCGTTCAATGGGAGATGTTTTGGATTAATCGTATCAGGTTATTTATTCATTTACTATTTTTGATGTCAACAGATAATTGATAACACTGAAAAATCTCACACTTTAAGGTGGAATAAGCAGCGGCGAAAATAATAATTTTTGTTTCATTTCGGGGAGGTATTTTCAATACTCATTCATTTATTGTGGATGATGCTCCTCCAATATACCTTTCAAAGTGCGTTCTATTACAAATTATGAGATCGTATATAATTTATTTTCAGTATCCCAATAAAGTTCTCGCGTCCACATTTTGCTGCTAATGTACGGCATTTCTGTTTCATATCCATGCTCGCGCCGTCGTCTTTATTGAATAATACTTATTATTAACGTTGGTAAAGATTCTATAGAATACATTAACGCGTCAAAAGTAAATATTTGACATACTATTTTTAAAATAAACAATTAGTTTAAAACATATTAGTGACAAAGTTGCGATAATTTCTAACTTTGAATTGCTAACTGCACTACATTTTTTATAGGTTGGCTTAAGTGATCTCTTCATATCTCTTTGCGGTCAATAGATGAGGTTAATTTCACAAAAAAATAACCATCGAAGCCTGGACATGGCCGTAGTTGTTAAAACATGCATTCGAAGCTGGAAAAGATTAATTAAACGATTACATTGACTTCTTAAATTCGGCTATTAAACACGGAGATCAACTTAGAATGTTAAAGCTTATGGAGTAAGACCATAAAAAATATGCACCATCTACCGCGGAAGCAGATCTGAAGGACAGGATGAAAAGTAGAGTTTATTTTTCAACCCAACTCATTGGGATTGTCTACAAGGAGGGCAAAGGAAGTAATATCACCGTATTGCACGTGTAATAATGAGTTTTTAACACAGACATATTTCAAAATATGTAATATTAATTAAATAAAATGTCTTGATCAATCGGCCCTTAAAAAGTCGACTGTCAGACTGTTCCGCGAACGTTAGTTTAATAGTCACAATCCCCGGGTTTATTACTGCTTTCATTTTGTCTTAGAATTATGTGGAAGATATGAATATCAGCGTAGGTATGTTAGGTAGGTACGTTTCCTTTCGTGAAGTATAGAAATCCATTTAGAGTAAGACCAAGCAAATTTAGTTCACCAATATGCTGATCGTGCATCAAACCCTCTTCATTTGATAGAAAATTGGGAAAAGGGCGACTGATTTTGCAAGATTCTTGCACCGTTATATTATCATGAGCTTATTGCGGCCACTCGATCTATATCAATGGAACAACGGAAAGACATATAGGCATAAATGAACAGTCATGGTCCAAAAGGTTTGGAGACTATACTCCAGAAAATCGATTGGAATGTTTTTGATCACTCGTTGTTGTTTTTGTATGTACCACTAAAACCGCATGGCTTCCCGTTACCCGAGAGAAAAATCTTGCTTTAAAATACAATTTAAAAGGTTTCAGAATGGCTGGCCCGTCTCTGTCTAGATCGTAAAATTGTGAATTGTCAATTTATTATGCGGAGGTCCCGCAATCCGCAATCTACAAGGGAAAAAAGAGGGATACCTTTAAATTTTAAATCGAAAATAGAATCTCCACGTCGGTTCAAGGAAACATTCTTCAGATCCCAATCAACTCCGCCCATTAGCTCGGTGCGAGCGTGGGAGCATCAAAGGATCACCGCCCACCTACTGAGACGTCTTCGTTCCCATCACAATGGGCAGGCCACGGGGGAGGCGCGCGAAAAAAAATGGCTTCTGGGCGTCGGGGGAGGGGGGGGTATGTTCCCGTATATTTGGGAGAGGAAATATATTTGAGGCGGGTGCTGGGGGAAAGGGGACGGGGTTCATGTCGCGAGCGTCTTTGTCACCCACGGCTTCGCCCACACGCCGCGTCCCCCAAACCTCGCCCTTTCATCCCTTCCTCCCTCTCGCTATCCCTCCCCGCGTATCTTGTCCCACCCTCACCCTTCTCCACCCACGCGTGCTAAAATGAAAGGCATTTTTTCCTTCCCTACTCTTCCCCTTCGTCGTCGTGGAAAATCGATGAGGCGCCCTTAATTCTTTAGAGCTGCAGTGTTCCCGGAGTGTGTCTTTCGGGGGTGGGGAAAAGAGGATAAAGGTGTCGGGAGAGAGAGAGAAGGTAGGAAAAAACTTTTTATTAATATTTCGGATCGAAAATGAAGAGGGCAGAGGAGAGATGATCGAGAAGTGAAGAAACGTGAGAACGAAATGCTCGTAGTTCTATGAATTTCTCGTCACAGCGCGGTTTCTCATCCAACCGGTCCGCCATTATATCGGGAAGAAATCCCAGAGAATCCGCGCGCTGGAATGTTTTAATTCTTTTAATTTGCAATTTTTTTATCCGAAGAATCCCTTCGCGATTTCGTGTACTCCGCGAGAGGAAAAAAAAACTAAAAACGAAAAACTCGGCCGTAAAAAGGCCCACCGCCGAAACAATGCCCATTTCTCTTTCGAATTTTCGGCCGACATTCTTCAGAGTTCAGGAATCCTCTCTCCCTCTTCTCCCTCCTTCCTAAACAACCCCTCTCCACCATACTCCCTCGCGCCCCACATGAGAAGGTGATTTTTTTTAAATCAAGCTTTCGGCATCCCTGCGAGAAAATATCGATTTTCCATCCCATCCCCTCCCGCTTCTGAGCTTCGTGCCAGTTCTATGAAATCCTTGTCACCTCGTTAATGGTACCTCCCCATTTTCATTTCCTAACAAGACCAAAGTTTCTCCTAAAACTCAGACTAAGACCGATTGATTTAAAATCTAACTGGACGCACACTCCCGTACCCATGCTTATTATCACCGCGTCGATACCGTATTTCGCTCAGATACTTAAAAATTAATGTGTGCGGTCGGCATCGAAATGCTCCACTCCAACAAATGGCATCGAACCGAGTTCAATACTCCAATCCTTCCATTCGCATGCATTACCGCCGACTAAACTATTTAATAAATTTAGCATCATCGTATCCATTTGCATATACGATCGGATTTCAAAATGCGGAAAGGATTTTTTTTTCAATCAATGGATACTCGTGAACGAAAGGATGAAAAATTGTCCCATCCTCGTTTTAAAATTTTATCAAAAGGATAAACTTTCAAACCAATGAGATTTTTTTCCCTTTCTCTACCCTCTCCCATATCCCGATATCCAAGCAGATTGAATCCACACGAATTCCAGAATTGTCGCGCCAAACGCCAATTAAACCGCCGCTTAAAACTTGAGAGTGATGAATAAGTCATTTCCAACCGTTTTAATCTTTGATGAGATGCAGTCAATATCCACACTACGGAATGCAAGGTGACTTTCACAATCTCTCTCGAAGGAATGGTAATTTATCCCACAATTATCCCAGAATATCCAGATCAGCCACGGTCTAATAAATATGCCTAATCGAAGATGAAAAATAGCAGGGGGCGTGAGTTACGCGTTTTGATCTTATTTTATGCCATAATTTATTCCTTCACTCCGGGAATTGGTAATTTCGGGTATAGTTTCAACAGAAATAACGCAATTGCTTAAAAAATGTGATCCGGTTACCTGGTAGAAAACTTTTATCATCCTGTTGTTATAATTCGTGAGATATTTTCATTTGGCCGATTTTTCAGATATTTGAAATCATTTTCCGCTCACTAACCTCAACTTCTTTCAATTAAAATAAGTATTTTCTTACAGGCTCCTTTTCTTTATAGCTTCATTGGCTTCATGGTGTCCGCGTTTTCTTCTTTCTTTAAGTCCTTTTTCTTCTTTGAGTCGCCCTCCACTCCATTCCACGTCTTATTTGTCCATCCATTCAGGTCTGACTGATTTAACAAGCCCATACTAATTTTAATATTTTTCCTGTATAGTGTTCCTTATGCCTATTTGTTCACGGATGTCCGTTTTTGACTCTTCTCTTTAGAAGTTAATCCACTGACTCTTCTCCGAAAACTCATTTCAGTTGCCAACAGTCTTCTTTTAAAATTCTCGTGAAATTAATATCACTGATCCGAGTCGCCTTTCTCTCCTTCGGGAGATGCGTTGTGTTCGCGGATGAAAAACGGTTCGCCCAGCCTCGTTCAATTTAAGCAAGTCGGAGTCACGCCGGGGAAATAGGCAACCTGTCCCGATCCGGAGGTGTGAGGGGCGCGAGTAGTTAGTTCCTTTCCCACCGCGTCGCCATCGGAGTGGATATCCTCGTCGCCAGGACGAACGAAGATTGAGTGATTACGGGTCTCCCTTTTCATCTCCGTCCCGTCTCACGGGCGAGACGGAACGGCTGCAACCACCGACTGCGACAGATGCCCCATATCCACGGGGCTTTAATTAGTCATTTCGGTCCTCCTTGTCGCAGCGTTCACGCGTCATTGGCCGGGGTTTCATCAGGATAACGTGACGGCGGAAGGAGCCCCGATTCCCTCTCTCTCTCTCTCCCTCCCAAGTTTTGGAGAGTGTGGAGATTGAGGGTGAGATTGTCTTCCGTCGCCGTTCATGGATGCCATCGCCATGCTGGGCAAAAATGTGTGCGAGCTTCCTTGGGGAAGAAAGCAAGAAAAATGCACGAATTTATGCTAATTATCCCCATAAAAGATTTGTTAAAAATTCAGATAGAGAGACCAGAGCGAATCCTTTTCATTAAGATGCTACCGTATGAATGCTTGGATGGCCGAGAAAACACCTATTGGAGAATATGAGAAAAACAATAAAGGTATTTTTAAACGTTTTACAATGGGAAAAGTTTCTTAATTAAATTCTTTCACTGGAATCATTTATAGGACAGCCTCCTCTGCAGTCGCTCGACATGTCCCCGACCAGAACCAACTGGTCTGGTCCACCAGGTTTGAACGGCTAGGTCATAATTTACGTGTATGAAGACTAAGATGAAGGGAATGTGGCGCAATAGAGAAATTATAAGGATAGAAGGTACTGATGGAGAGTCTCTTCGAATATTTCGCGAGGAACTATATCTTCTTTGAAGAAACTGACAAGAAGGTGATGAGAATTAATTTGACTCATTCTGAAGCAAAATATTACGAGGGAAATGATAAGTGCGTCTAAGGACCGATGGAGTGATGAAGAAAAAAACCCAGAACTAATTAAAAGGGTCCAATTATGAATGGCATCAATGCAAGAAGCTAATAGATAATTAAGTGATTGGAAAATAACAAAATGTGTTGGAAGACTGAGAAAATTAATCTTTGGAATGCTTAAAAATGAAAATAAAGACAATATATTTAACTTAACTCTCCATAAAGACACAGAAAACAAGTCTAACAATAAGAATGTTACTAGATTTCCCGTTGATCTTATACATTTAAAACGCGGAAATCTGGTTTATGATCAAGGCGTTCGAAGAAATCAACACCCCCCGTGGTTGGGTAAATATGAAAAAATTATCTCTCTCTGATAAGGTCCGAAAAAGAATATTTTAAGCCTCATAAAATGTGCAGAAAGTAATTCTTTAAGAATTTCCTTTGCCCTGAAAGGCAATCCTTCGCCAGACACTCCAACTCAACCAGATACACGGACCCTCTCTTATTTTCTCAATGCCAATTTTCCCTCTGATATACTTCGAGAATAATACTCCTGCCGATGTTTTCATTCTCCAAATAAGGACATTTAGAATATATTTATTCATTTAATCTCTTGTGTGGATACCTATTTTCAACCAATCCGACAAGCTTTCAGGCAGATATCAGAATGAGGGCATAACACGGGGAATTCTCGCCCGGGCAAAAGACAACTCTTCCTCCTACTGCGTCTCAGATGGGGTAAGAAAAAGGGCCGACGTTGGGAAGAGCAGAATAAACTTGAATCCGCCAGCGCTCGACCTCCGCGCACCCAAAAAGCGCCGTCTAAATCCCCGCAAAACACTTCCGAGGATTCGTGCGAGCAATATCCTCCCGGGAGGCCCGCAGCTCACGCCTGTCGATGACGAGTTGGAGTGGGCACAGGATGGCCATTGCGGAGGCATCGTCGTAGGATGGGGAAATGAGGTAGGGATGGGAGCAAAGGGCCAAGGGTGAACCGCAAAGGAGGGCGACCGGAGAGTGAGGGGGAGGGCTCGGACGACCGGGACGCGCAGACGGGGAGTGAGTGGAGGGAGAGAGAGAGGGGAGAAAGTACGAGTGCGACGGAGGAAATAAAAAAGAAAAGGGTTTGAGAGAGAAGGGGGAGGAGGTGGGTGGAAGGGTGAGTGAGCGGATGGCCCGAGACAGCGATGGGTTAAGAGGCCAGGACGGAGAGGATAGCGTAGAGAGTAGGTTGCGGGAGAGGGACGGTCGGGGGTGCGGAGGGATAAGTAGGGACGCATGAGGGTGGAGGCTGAGGTGAGTGAGTGAGCGGTGCTGCGGGGAAGAGCTTTTGAGGGTCGTCGGGTGGGGCACTAGAGGGGAGGGTGGGAACGGGAAGCAAAGAGGACGTGAGAATGGACAATGTCCTGATGGAGACAGATTGATGGATGATAGATATGTGACTTTATTAAATCGACGATGAAGAAGCACAAGGAAGAGCAGTGGAAGACGTTTTTTTTTCAAAGCGCTCAATTTTTTTCTCGGTGATCATTAACGAAAGAAAATTACTTTTACATGAAGAGGATGAATTTTTTTCGGGTGTTGTAACATGCACTTCTATGTTTTAGCATTAGATGAAGAAGTATAATAAAATTATATAGATCTAAAAACATCTCTTAGCCAGTGTGTTTTTTCGTGAACTATCCAAATAGTAGGACAGGTTGGAGCAAGGAAAGTTTAAAGTAGCGTTCCCATTATTATATCAATATGTTTATATTTCTTGATTTTCTACGAAAATTTATAAAACGTGCATTTCCATTACACCGTTTAAGAAATTGTTATTCCATGCCTGACCAATTCCAGCATCAACCCAAGTACAATATGGAAGATACACTACTCTCCCAACTTTTTGGTTCATAAAGTTTATTTAAACGTATTTAGGATCTTAATTTAAAAACACATGTTCCTTAATTAGAATAACAGCCCAAGTTATAGATATTAAAACTTCTAGCTTATTTTCAAATTCGGCTATCATATTAGGAAAATTTCTGCTACTGCTTGTCAATTGGAAAAATGAAATTATTCGGGCAAATATAACTAAAGCGCACCCTTAACTTATATTAACTCGTGTCACAGACATATTCAAAAACAAAAACTGTGAGAAACCCCATTTTTTGGCGTTCAGTTTCGTTAACAAAAGTCATCCTAAACGGGAAGACTTGATTCACTTAATGGTGCATCGCCGTTTATTGCCCGTTTGTTGGAGCGAGTTATCTTGTTAATTTGTTAACGAAACCCGAACATGCCAACTAGATGTAGCAATTGTGATATAAGATTCTTGTAAATATTTGACATAAAGTTTCCACAGCGATAAATGTCTTCAAAGAATAATTTTGTTTAGTTTTATGCTGTTATCTCGCACAACTTTATCTCAGTCATACGTTTCGTTTTACTCAACGAGAACGTGAAATTCACTGGAGCTGAATGAAGTTTTATTTGTCACGAATGTTTCCTCGAGAGGGCCGTTTCTCATCATTGTCATCGTCATCACCAACAAGGGATTCTACGTAATAAAGTAGGTTTTGGGCGGCCTCTAAAAACAATCGACCTACAAGGAGGATTTATTTTCGTAATTTATCATCATATTAATTCCTATACATTAATACCTTTCAATTCTGCGTACGTTTTGCCTGCCTTCGTGCTAACTTAGAGACCTACTATCTTCCTCTACCCCGCTTAACCAAATGTCTCCGTATTAAAACCTTTAACATCCCAATACCTTTCATAATATCCTCCATTGAATTTTTCTACCTGCATTTGAATTAATTCCAACGACTTCCTCTCTTCGCCTGTCATATTGAGAACTTGAGAAATGTACGACCCCTTCTCTTTCCAACTCATGCACCCCATTCTCCACCACACTCACATCCCAAAAACCTCCAATCCATGATTTATGCTACTACCGCAAGGACAAGGCCTTACGTTCAAACAGCTTTACGTGTCATTTGAAGGTTTTTAGTGACAATACTCTAGTTATCTTGTGGTTAATCTCATTTCATACCTCTCGCAATGTCCCAGTATATCGCTCAATAATGACTGCAATTTCTTGGCTACCCAGCTGTTGCTTGTCATCTGCAAACCTAAATGACTAATCAAATTGCCTCCCGCTTTTGAGATATAATTCCCCATTAGTATTTAAGCGAATTTCTCGCACGGTGCGAAAGGGATGATTATCATTCCTAAATTCACCTTCCTCCAAATGAAATAGTCACTCGGATACGTCGATTGCATCATGAATCGTACAATCCATCATATAACCCAATTAATGCCAGAATTTTAGACTTGGGTCTAGCATGAAATCCTCTTGAGAAGGCTGCGGTCATCCAATCTCTTGTCTAAAACACTTTTTTTAATGAAAAAGAGACGTTTCAGGCGTGATATAGCGAAGTATCACGATTCATTAAAAATAGCAATTTTCCACAAAATAACTTTTTTTTTGTTCCCTCAGTTTGATATTAATTGCCCATTAGGTTTGACCCAAGTAGCTTGAGCCACAGACAGACAATCACATATGCCCCATGTGTTTGGAGAGGCAGACTAGAATACGGTAGAGAATCTTTCTCAACTTTCTCACACTACACCAAGTCTGGTCTCATTCATGTCTCCATGTAAGCTACGTGCTATTTGTATTTATTTGTACAGCAGGTTTTCGCAGACGATAGCCTCGATATTGTTTTTTTGGTCATTATTCTCTGCTTTTTTATTCAAGGCGATTTTTATTATAATCAGGCCCCATTTCCTTTTAAAACCAAAATGAGATGCCTTTTTCCGATCTCATGCCTTGGTTATCTGATACTGTTAGCTGGTTGCAGTATTTTCTTGATAAAACAGCTTGAGTCTTCGAATATGGGTTTTATATATATATATATATATGTACTTCCTTTGTTTTTCTTTGAATACTGTCACTAATGACGGGTAAAGAATAAAATGAATTAATACCCTATACAAATAGCGGAATTCCATGGCATTATCACCGAAATGCATAATTCGAGTAGTTCTCTTTTATCATGCCGCTACCTTTCGCTAAGACTTAATTGTATAACTAAACAGGGTGCATAGAAAAATGTCCAGTTTTGTGGAGAATCACCATACGAGTATGTGAACGGATACTGTCATGATTATTAAAAAGCCTACGGCTTTCGGAAAGGCTACGGACGCAACTTAAAATCTTAGAAAACGACTAATCATTCGAGTTTCACATTGACACTAAAGGAATAATCCTAGCGTCTTATTGCATTGGTTGGGGGAACGGCAGTGCTAAAATAAGAAAAACTGACTCCAAAACCGATCGATGTAAGGAATCATTCTTCCCTCCCACAATTCGATATCACAACAGGAGGAAATATGGTTGACCACAAATCAATGAAAAACTAATATAATAGCTGACCACTCAACACTCTCTGCACCGAAGCTCTCGTTTTAGACCACGGGGTAAGATGTTTCATGGGAAAATGCCTTTTTTCGCTCGACTTTCCTCAAGAATAAAATTGTATTTTAAAAAATTAGCAACTGAAATTACAACCTTGAAATTATGAACGCACTGCATTGGTCGGCTGAATTTTGTTCAAGTACAACCAGGTTCAATGCTTTAACATCATCATCAGGTGATGATGACGCTGAAGCGTAAAAGATTATTGCAATATAGAGTTGAAACCACTTGTACCTAAATAAAATTCAGTTGACGAATCCAGTGTGTTCCTTATTTCATGGAAATAAAGGTTCACATAGTTGACCATCAAACGCATCAGTTTTTCAGCTAAATCTTCATTTTTTCCTTAAATTGTTACAAGCACTTTATCACCGTACCACGAAATTTGCAATCACTGAACGCGTTAATTATGTGAATAAACTTTTAGGTTCTTGTTGTTACTGATATTAGTTCACATTTTGTTTGAATTTGCTCCGAATTGGCCAGACCTAACAGTAGTAATGAAAATAAACAATGTTCCATCACCAAAAATATGTAGTTTCAACGTTATTCCGGCTCCGTAAACTGAGGAAGATGACTGTGCCACCAAATTCACAAAACGTAAATAGAGACCTTTTATTTGTTGTATCTGTGTGCCTATTTTTCCCATCTGTGTGCCTTGGTTAAATATTACTTTTCATATCTGAGAGTTTCATTTCATACATAGCATATTCACCACTGACACGAGCAACGCGGGTAGAGAGAAAGCTAGCGCCTTCCCTCCTTCGACCATTCTCGTACCCAACTAAACGCGCCTTCAAATTAAATGTCATGGAACCGAACGTCCTCTTCAATTGGTTTCTCCGATCCCAATTCGTGTGCCCTGCGTTTCTAAACTTCAAGCCACCCACCACCCCCCCCCTCCTTCCCACCTACGACTCTTCGAGGAATTCCGCGCCTCATTCCGTTTTGGGGCTGTGCTGCGACCTCTCGGCTCATTTCATCAAAGGGCTTTCCAAGAACATTTAGGAAACTTCCGCCGCGTATATTGCGGAACTTTTCGGCCTATACCTTTCGCGGGAGAACATATTGCGTTCACTGTCGCCGAATTTCGAGCCTCGTGGCCATTCCTCGGGGAGGAAAGCATTGTTTACGGGGAAATGCGACAAAAATTGACGTCGTTTCATTTTGCGAATGGGGGAATTATTATGTAACTTAAGGCAGAGGACTCAAATTATTGGAATCGGAGCAATACCCATCTGGTCCCTAACCAAATGGGTCGAGTTTCACTATTTGGTAACTCATTCTGTACACCATCATTGGATTCAATATCTCTCTCGCCTCTACTATACGGGTCAATTTTCCTGAGACATAGACCAATAGATTATTGGATAGTTAGGATAAATGGGAACCAGCTGAATAGGGGGCGCTAAAAATTAAGATGCTACGATAGAATATTTTGGACGGTTGGTGAAAATGCTTGGTGGAAATTGCGAATACTAGGTTAAAATAACTCTGTATCAATTTTACAAACTAGTTTCCACCTAGCATTATATTCGTCTGGTGTAAGTGTATATTTTTTACGCAGTGACGTGCGCAAATACTTTACGGTTACACCGGAGGATGACAACGTTTTGTTGATCCCTGGGTTTGAAATGATAATGAATGCATATTCATTTTAAACTACATATTTATAGCAGCTAAGTAGTGTTTAAAATTTGATAACATAACTATCTCTAAAAGTCCTGAATCTTCAAAGTAAACTCTCTAATTAATAAAGAAATTGATACTCAAATGAAACACCACGATCATTTTACGAATTTCAGCTAATAGGTGGCAGCCTGGCATTGCCAATCTCACAAGTGTGCGCTCATAGGTTAGGGGAAACTTTTATTTAGTCTATAGTGACTTTAAAATTCAATAAAGAAACTAAAAAGAGATAATTATCACTGTGAGAACTTTAATAATTAAAACTACTATTACTAGGCAGTAAGAACAATTTTCTAATGATGTATGAATAATTTTCCTTTTCAAATTAAATAATGCATATAGCGATTGGATCGAGAATTGTGAGTGAATTTTTTCCAAGAAGCATTTAACTTCTTTCGTGGAGTTACAACTTCAACTGGGGCATGAAGTTGTGGCCAGGTGACCGTTACCTCCTGGTTTTGAATTTAGGAATCAGAACTATTATTATTATTCCCAATGATGCCTTAATCAAATTCCAATGTGGTTGCGCTGTAGACGGACTAATGTGATCAGTTTCCGCGACAAAATCCGAAGAACTTTTCCCGCAGAAGATTGACCTACCTGAATTACTGACCCTACAGTTGAGCCGTTTCCACGGCTTCTCCCTCTAACCGATTCCCCCGGTTAAGAAGGCCAATTGAAGAGGGCCCCAATCGACAGATCAAAAAGGCCCCCGGGTATATATATCGGGGAAAAACCCGAAGAGCGGGCTGTTGCGAGAGGGAAGCCGACGGACTCCACGCCTCCGTCTCCAGTCGCCGCCGGTAGCACGGTATCTTCCCCCCCTCCTTTACCTTACCTTCTCCCGGACCATTCCAGCGCCCTCACAGTATCAAGAGATAGTTTCAGGGAGCCGTAAATATGTGCAAAATATTCACAACAATAATAATTTAAAACTCAATAGAATATCACCTGATACTATTGGCGTGATGCGTGACCATAACTAACTTTCCGCTTCCAAAATGTAATGTGAATTCTGCATCATAATCTCGACAATATTCCTTTCCCATTTTCTGTCATTCTATTCTTGCATCTTCCACGCGATCATAAAAATTAGCTTTTAGAAAAAATGGCTCGGGAAAAATAATAGCATGTACCTAGTGTTTACCGCACGTCCTCTCAATGACTTGTCAATTCACGCGTAAAACCACAAGGCTAACGTAGAAATTAAGTGAAAAAAAATCTACAAGGAGAGAAAAAAATTTTCGATAAATCAGGGTGGAACATCAACATTTCCAGATAAGGGTCAGGGGTAAGTAATGTAATGAGGAGAAATGGGAGGATCTGGAGAATTGGAGCTAATAAATTAGGGGATGACAGAAGGGGAACCCGAGAAATAAAACTGCTATTGTAGAAGGCCGAAATACGAGCACTCTTGAACGTTTCTCTGTTTGTACAGCGGCACAGGTGGTTGAGGAGCACTGCTATGGGCTCTCCTGTGCCAAGGGAAACCTGATGACGGTGGCTTCGCGACCTCCCCCTTCACGCCTTCTCGAATCATTCCATCTCGATTCTCCCTTTCGCACGTGACTCTCGAGTAATGTGTCAACGGGTGACTGTCAAAAGTCATCCACTGCATGCATAAATTCGGAAAACGTGTTCTGTTGAAGAGCGGCCCGAGATGGTAAACGCCTGTCATCCAACAGGGACCTAGGTGTGCCAAACATGTTGATGTACGCAGCGTATCGCGATGGATTTGAATAAAAGCCACATTTTCAAGGAATGAACAAAGATCTCCATAACGAAAGGTTGACTTTTTGCTGAACGAATTGAAGCAAGTAATCCTCTTCTTTGTGAGCAATAAGCATAAGTCTAAACTCCAGGGGTGTAGGTTGGTATACATTGCATTGAAATCTTCTACGATCTAATTATTCCCTCTGTGATAAAATATAAGGACTGTGTGTATCTATAAAATTCGATTCACGGATAGAAAATGGAAAGCATATGCAGGGGCTGTTAGGTGTGAAAATGGAATTTGAAATTTCAGATAGCTATTTTCTATGTAGGAAACGAGTAGAATCAAAATTTCTAACGATAAAAAGAATCAATAATTCTTACCATAATGAGTATTCTAATTCAAACGGACTGTTTCAATTAGAGATCCTTTTAGTTTGGAAAAATTGTTGACTCTCACGCACCTTTCTTCTAATATTTTAAATGGAATGGCATTATTAATTATTTCATTATTACCCTAAAAGTGCGTAGTTGGGTAATTTACGCGAGGCACTTGACGGAAGGCAGGAATTTTTTTGTCTCTCAAGAAGATTAGAAGACGTCATCAGCAGAAGATGGGAAAAATTCAGCGAAAGAACTCATAAATACAAAGCCTTCAATCACCCTGGAGCTGCTAAAACCTTTTGTAAAACTTTCACAAAGGTCGACTCGTGTATGCCTGAATGTCAATCATATTCCATGTTTCTCTCATTTTGATCCGGATGCCAGCACATGGTGGGAAAGGTTTAGTAACATATTTGATAAGGCACAAATGGAAAAGTAAAGAAGGTCTTCATGTGTCTAATTAGAAAAAATATTTCTGACCTAATTTCGCGGAGAACGCGAAAAATGAATGACTGTTAAAAACATAAGAGCATATTCATTCACTCAAGTATTCTTTCCTCCCGAATTAAACCTTTTTCAATACAGTTGTTGTACATTTATTTTAGTTTTTAATCGAAAAATAAAGTCTCATTATAAATTCAATTTGAAAAGGGAGGATTAATATCAGGATTATTTTCAATGAAGAGAAATGAGCTGAATTAAAAGCGCATGTTAAAGAACTAGGGAGCATAATAAATCTTCTTAAATTATAAGTTACTATTGGTATGTTGTTACGTTTACCAACGATTAAAAGGACGATTTCTGATTGTTCATTAAATGGGAAATATTTTTATATCTTTTATTAATCAGATAGATCATCATTCCTTGTTCTCTTTATTTAGTGAATGGATAATAAATTATCCCATAAGCTTCTAGCATATGGATCATGAATTTAGCAAGCGGAAAAGTAGAATTGTTAGCTACTTTTTCATTCCTAACCACCCCATGATGAATGAACACACAAAATATTGCACGGAAAGCATCTGTCGCTTAAAAATACGCCATGATATACTATATGAATAGAGTTGATTGGAACGTTTTTAATTTCCGTAAAGAGAGATGGTGTGACCAAAGACAGAGAGACATGGCCGGACAGCATTTAAGTAAGCCGCTTGCTATAATGAGGATATGCTTGAATGCTCTTGCCATACTTGAATGAGCCCATAAAAAAGGCCGACAGTACAGCATTAAATCAGGTAGGAAATATTCAGAAACACTACGGTGACTTTCAACATGATGGTAAGTGAGCACGCTCAATAAATTTGTTGAAGAAATATCCTAAACGTACAGGAGAAGACAAACGAAATCACGAGCGAATCTCTTGATAAGATTTAATTTTCAAGTTTTTCCTTTTTACGTCATGACTACACAATATATAAGTAACGTGGTCAAATGATTACACAGGCCAACAGTGTTTTTGGTGCCGGAGCTTTTAATGTTGATTTAAAGAACAATTGGGGTGCTGAATCCAATTATGACACTAGTTTTTTCCTATCAGCTATAGTTTTCAAGATATAGACATGTTGTTACTTACGTAAAAAAATCTTCTACATGATGATATGGGAATATTATATTAATTTATTATCGCACGGCTTCAAGAATCTAAACGAATAAAAAGCAAAATTAAATTTCTAAATGCCGCATTGGGAGATATTTCTTGGGGTTTCCTTGAACACTGGACAGCCAGTTTATCCTTCATCAAAATGCATCCCAAGAATACACTTCCATCAACAGTATGGAAAGATTATGAGGATCATTCCTCGCGAAACCCAAATGATTAGAATTGGCAGACAATCGTTTTCAGGGCGCCATTTAAAAGAATTCACAGACAATAATGCGTTGAGTCCGGAGTTTGACCATTGGAGTTTCCCCACGCGGATGGGTCATAACCCCGCCCCTTCCCCCTTTCATGTGCCCACACGGGCACATGCACATCAAGGTGCGACATACCCTGCACCGTAACGGAATAATGAAATTCGTACGCCCGCATTAAAGTAGACGAGGCCTGCAATTTTCAACAGAATATCTGACTTAATCCCACCGCAACTCCAATTTTAATATCTCCCCGCACCGTGTTAATGTAATAAATGGTAACGGGGCCATCTGTCTTCCCGTTCCTCAATTGCGACCGTGCCGACCGAGACCAATTATTTAAACACGCTCCGGCACGGCCACTTCATTTATTCATTTGTTTCTTTTTTGTCATCGCATGCGTTATATTTTCCGGGGACCCCACCCTCAACATCCATCCATTCCCGTGGGAACGGATGGATGAATGAAATGGAAAGCGGGCGCGTGAGGGGGAGGAGGAAATGGGATGCATTTCGGAGAGGAGTGAGAGCGGAGGAGGGAGCGAGGGAGAAAAAATATTAAACGAGGGAGTCAGCCGGATGTGAGGACAAACTCTTGTTATTCTCTCCTTGCCTCCTCCTTCCCATCTCTAACACACATACATATAAACAACTTTCCTATCCCTCTATTTCCTCTCCCAACGACGAGCGGCAAAAGGCGTGGGTGGACGGCGGTCGGAGAATAAATTAATAGGCGCAGTGGCGGGTGGAGGACGGAGAAATGTCCGCGGGAGAGAGAGAGAGAGGGATGGACGCATGAAAAGCGCCGCCGCCCTGCGACAAAACCGGGAGGAGGGGTCGACTGTCAGCGGTTCTTTTTATAGTCGCGTCAGCACTTGGGTCATCACCACTCGACTATCCCACCGCTTGGTTGACCCTTCACTCTTCGAACGTCAAATAAAATGAAGCTAATTAAAGCTATTGGACCAATACGTACCTAATTTTAATCGAAGGTAAGTAGGAGTAAAGAAATCGAAGAACATGCAGAATATATAACTTACAGCTCTGATATTTTTCAAAATTAATCTATAGGGAAAACGCCTCGTCGACCACGAATTGAGGATCTTCCAATTCTAGGGTGGATCCTCTCGGACACTTTCAAGATTCTTCCGCAGTGACGTCGCACGTATTCCACACTCCATGACGATTCTTTTCTCTTTTTGGGCGGTGAGGGATCCTCCTCGAAAATCATAAATATATGTGCTAGCCTCGTAAGACCTTATCCGCAGCCTTGTAAGGCAGGGTAAGAAGAGAAGAGAGAGGATTGGATTCCCATTGAACAGGAATAGGGAGACCGGAAAATTGACGGGAGCGAGAGGTTTTCTCTTCACTCTCACCTCGATCTCAAAAAACACTCCCTGCGCCAACGTATTAAAATTTAAAATTCGCCGATGGGACGGGTGCAGTTACCTCCACGAAGTGTTTTCGATATAAAATAACATTAATTATCCCTTTCTTTTATTTTTATCATGTACGATAAACCGGAATCCACTCGGAAGTGATCTCATTAAGCGAGCCTTCTGGAAATATCCACGCTCGTCTACGGAGTAATTACTCCCGTGAAGATTCTTTCACCTCTTCCCCACCGGGAAATTGAGGAGGGGAGAACGAATGATGAAGGGAGAACGGACTAGGGCCGTCTATTGCTACGTATTTTCTTCGCGCGCACGGGGGGCCGCGGGGCGACATCGTGCCATCATCCTAAGAAAGGCAATATTGGGGGACGATCACGCGTGTGGAACACATCGTTGCGGATGACTGAATGAACGCAATCTATAGTTCAAACGACGTGGACTTGTTTGAACGCCCAAGGCAGTCCCGATGACAGACGTGAAAGACTTTTTACGAGCAGCGATCTCTCGGCCTGGGGCCCTGCCATAACATGCGTCACACGAGGCAGATTTTTTTTTAGGATTTTCAGCCGCTCGTGATGGCACCAACTGAAGAGCCATAAGTGAGCAAATGGCCGTACTTAATATCCGCGCTTGCGAAAGTGTTCAACAAAGTTCCAACGACACGTTAGGGAACTTATGATCTGCGTTACGACGTGGGATGGGAGCCAGGGGATGTACATACATATTCTAAAATTGTCCAACAAGGCTGTAATGATGAACCGACGCAAGCAGCTGCTGGGGAAACTAAGAAAATGGAAGTGAGGTCCGTAATCCAATATTAATGGAAAGTGTGACCTTCACTTATTTCCACTATGAATTACTCCCAAAGGAATTGTTGGGGAATGTTGAGTTTTGAATAATCTGCCTAAGGACGCAAAAAAAATACCAGTGTCTAAAATTAAATGAGGTCCTTAGTGTTTTTTTTAGATCGTGAGTATTTTCTTTATGGGGATCAAGCTGGAATAGAAGCCATGTTAAAGCAGCAGCGCTGTTGATAGCGTATTTTTAAGTTGCAGCAGAAATAAGATGAGAAATATGATGAGAATTTCAGTTCTAAATTTGAGAAGAACGATTTTGTTTACCCAAATAAATCAGCCTCCTTCACGATTGTTACCATTTTAAACAGGGAATAAATCAACCGCAATGTGTAACAGAATATATAGAATGCGGTTATAGGTCTCCTCTCATTTCGTTTAAATTAATATCTCGAGAGAGCGTATACGATGACCTCAAGGGAAGACCTTTCAACCGGCATTATACAAAGTGGACGACGGCCGACTTTTTTTTTATGCCACTCGACCGCCCCCATGTACGGGACCTATCGCACGACTTGATCATTTCAACGATCCATTTTTTGTTTTATTTCGATGCGTTTTTACTTGGCCGCATCCATTGTCAGACACGGTGCGACGATAAAATGGAGCAATTTTAGGCCACATTTACCAATTTTCACCGCATGATTTGATTAATCTCCACCAGCCGCAGCAAACCAACTGGCCGTACAGCTCACGCAGCAGCTGAATGGACCCAAATCGTATTTGCACAGTCGAAAGAGCCCCTCACCCTGTTAACATGAGTGAGTTTAGCTAAAAAAAAAAGATGGACGAGGTCGCTCGCTGGCTGATGAATTAACTATTTTTCTGTGTTCTTTTTTTTTGTTCAGTGACCGTTTTTCCTGTAAGCCAGAGGAAAGGGATTTCATTTCACGAATTGAATTTTAGGGAAACATCCAAGAAATCCTGCGAAAGCTGTTTAGGTCTTAGAAAATGGATGAAGTGACTTGAAAAGCTGGAATTTGGATCTTGTTGGAAATTCACTTTCTTGATGGAAACTAGAAGGATGTGACTGTCTTGTTTCCCGCTGGACGCTCTACTTTGGATGGGTAATTCAAAGAAATTACCTGGAATTCAAACCAGATGCGCTATCGATAAAACTGGCCAAAAATTTAACCGATCGTAGTAGCTAGAAACTCTTTTCCCCACATAAAATTATTAGGTCCACGACCTAGATTTCGACTATCAATGTTCTCGGTGAAGTCATTGTCATCATCTAATGATTCAAAGACGCGAACCAGAGAAGTTTTGAAAGAATAGATGAGAGTAAAATCGACAAATCGATAAATGAGAAACGATAAAATGGTTTGAGAGGAATGAATTAGACCAGGATGGTTTTTGATGGAAAGCACTAGATGGATGGTTATTAGTCTAATCATTCTTGATTATTCAAGGATGGTTATCAGTCGAGAATAGGTAAAAATTGGTATGGGTCGAAGCGGTCTCTGGAATATGTATATTTGAATTCTCAAAAACAGCAATGTATGTATGTATGGAACAATAGGATCTTAGTGATATGGATGTGAAAAGATGGAAGTTACATGTAAGGTTAGTAGGATTCAAGAATTCTGCGTGGAAGAAGTTCTTTATCAAAGGATACGTTTTCTTTCACCCACCTATTACCTGGCTTTCCTTCATAGAGATCTCCACAAAGGGAATGATACAGAGTAATATAATTCATACGGAGGCATCAATCATGATCGATCGATGTAATTGCTCCATTGTGACTATTACCGATTTTTCAAACTCCTTATTACGAAAAAGTTGTGTTTTTGGGTATAAGTTGTCGTATTCATATAAAATTTTCAAGTATATTAAAAAAGCTGTCGAAAATTGCGCCGAAATGTAAAAACTCACGGAAATTAGACATACACCGGGACACTCTACCTATAAAAAATTTAATTTCCTCTAAAATTCACACGCTCTTGTTGGGATCGTATGCAATGTTAGTTAATTTAAGATTTCTAGAAATTTAAGGCCGTAAATATGTCATTTTCAATCAATGTGAAGCGAAGTAATAAGGTACAACATCTATTATCCCGGCAGAAAAAATTCTACAACAATCTGTCTTGCATACTGCGCTCAATTATGTATAGTATTTGGGTTGTGTAAAGCCTTTTAATCATGAAAAAAACTGATGTAAGCCCATCGCGAAAAGTTGAAATCCCAGTTAAATATTTTAAAGCGTTATTTCAGTGTTTTAAATGTTAGGTGGTTGGAGTTATTGCTGAAAATGGGGTATTAAAGCTTGTGTTACTAATAGGCCAAATTCAGATGGCTCTGCAAAGCTCAAGGCTTAAAAAAATCGTCCCGCATATGGTGTCTTAAGAAAAAGAACACTCTCTACGTGAAACATAATTAAATCCTATTCAGAGCTAGTGGCAACATTTATCTATCCAAGTCTATATCGTTATTATTCATAAAGAAATTTATTATATATATATATATAATTGTTACATGAATTGGTATGTATTGGTGAAGTGATGCACACGAAGTGAGTACAACATGATTAATACAAAAACAAGACTAAATTCTATGCCTTGTCGTAGTCATATTCATCGTATAAACATTTTAATGTTCCTGCCTCACTTTCATTGGATGTGTGGTCATAGGGCATACCTTGTTTGTTCAATAATTGAGAAATTTCATTTTTCAGTATTTATACAATAAAAATCAGCACGATTTCCACGGAAGTAGACCCTACGAGATAAAATTGGCATTTTCAGTCCATGAGATTTCCGATTGGGGAGAAAATAGGTTCAAGATGTCATATTTTTAAAACTTTAAGAAAGGTTCATCGACATCTACATAATACCCCGCCAGCCGTTGAAATGACGTGTGGCGGGGGGTGTTAGGTCACCACCCGTAAAAGGGAACAAAATCACATGCAAAATAAAGACATTCATGAAAACTTACACCCGCAGTGGTGTATGAATTCATGCAAAAACCCTTTCAACTTACACGCATGCAAATACATAGACTGTCAACTAACAGACAATAGCTCCTTATAAAGTAGTAACAGATTTCCTAATTACGTGCAAGCTAAAATTTGCAAGTAGGAAGGCAAAAATTCCACTACCACATGGGCATGGGACACACAATGTTCTACTCCCCCAAGAGCACAGGTAGGGGATGTGACCCAACGCTGTAGGTAGTGGGAGGGTCCCCCCAAAGGGGGGACAGGGATACAAGGGATGGACGGGTAAACTTAAAAACAGACTATACTGCAACGAGCACCACATTATCTAATGGCATTCTAAAGAGGTCATGTGAAAAGTAAGCGTTTTGACAACAAAACACACGCGAAGTGAAAGTGCATGCAATTGAATAGAACTAATTATTCCCTAGAGGGTGAGGGTGGCAAGTGGAATTTAAACTGCCTATAACCCTACAGTTGCTGTCCCGTATTGTCCGTGGGAAGAAGGAGTCCTTGAGTCTGCTAGTCCAGGCATCTATTTCCCAAAATTTATATACATGATCCAAGCGACCAATACATGTACTATGCAGTATTATTTGATCTGCTTTTGTTTGTTTTTGAATTTCCCCTTCCATCCCTCGTCCCTATCCGTGGGGGAACCTTCCTGCTACCTGCATCGTTGAGTCAAGGAAACTTGACTCAACGATGCAGGTAGCACGACCCGTGTCCTTGGGGAGGGGAGCGTTTTTTGATGCATGTTCTTGTGGCGGTGGAATTTCGCCTTCTTGCTTTTCATATTCTGGCTTGTGCGTTGTTGGATGGATTTCATACTGCATCCTGGGGTGCAATTGTTTGTTGGATGATAGTGTATATGTCTGCATGCGTGTGGGATGAAGGGATTTTCGCATGAGTGTATACGCAACTGTGGGCATAGTTTTGCATGTATGTGGTGATTTTGCACGTGGCTTTGTTCTTTTTTACGGGTGGTGACCTACCACCCTCCGCCACACGTCCTTGCGGCGACTTGCGGGCATTATGTAAATGTAGTTGTAGACCTCGGCGCTGAAAGATGTGGATTTGATTGTATAATGTCTTGATTAATGATTGATTGTCAAACTAGCATTGACCCATCTTTCTTCTAATGATTCCCACCCCAACTCCAGAAAGCAATAGATTAATGCAAAGCGTACACTCGTTACTAAGGTTCCGAGTAGGTACCTCATAACAACCATAGCAATAATAGAAAGCATGGCACTAATACTTTAACATGGAGACTGGTTTTTTCTGGCGCGAAAACATGGTCGTTGAAGCAAGATTATATGTAGATGCGAGGCTTTTGAAATATGGGTGTGAAGAAGGATGGAAAAGGTAACCAAGTCTAATTCATTTAAATAAGATTAACAAAATGATGTAGACTTCAACCTCAAATCAGCGTAAGTATAAAAAATCCTCAACCGTTATTGTGCGTCATAGAGAAACAGTATAAAATACTTGGCATAAAGTTGATATTATTCCACTTCTTGACGTAATTTGTCAATTTGTCAGTTACAGAAATGGTTGGCCAGATCATCTCTCCAAAGGACATCGGGTTCAAAACCCAGTTAATTCCTGCGGGCAACAGTTTCTAATATTCAAGCAGTATGCTTATATGGGTGCTACTCTTGTGGAAAGCCACAGCTAGTACAGGTGAAGGAAACAGCTCTACCCTATCGTGCCGTGAGTGAAGTTCACACGGTGTAGGCCTTAATTCGAGGTAAACTCCATACTCATCCATGAAACGAAATTATTTTTGTTGATTGATCTTCTGATTTTTCATGATGGATTTCCCCATTTTTTTTTACCATACCATACTGCTTCATAAACTTTCCATCTTTGCATGGGGTGACGTATTTTTTATCGCATACCGTGGGGGTCAGGTGACTGGATCCTAATCCATCAGTTTTCAGCGTGGAAATATCTAGCACGTCCTTTTTTGATATCGCCTCGGTGGTACTGGTATCGGCAATAACGCAGTTTATCTTCACTCGGGTACACACAAATTCATACTTTCCTAAGCGAGTGTTTGAGATAAGCCAGAGAGTGCAGGGTAAGCCAGGCATCAAAGGCCTTCATTTCTTCTAGTAGACCTTTATATAAGTCTGCCGGTTATCAATATTTGATCTTGGTAGTAACATCGCAATAGATTGCTCCAACACTCGCTCATGTCATGACGGAAGTCTCGTCCATCATTCGATCAAACATCTGCGTCCGGCTAGATGCACGGGTGACTGAGTAAAGCGCCCGTCTCTATCGTAGATCAACAAGCTCAGTGTTATTATATAACCCGGTTGAGTAAACTTTCCATCGCGACACGAAACAAACAAAGATGAAATAGCACTGGATGTCGATTACTGCAAGATGGCCGACTTGATGCATGACATTTTTCTTCATGCCCATTCCACCCGCATTTTCAGAGCTCAAGTCAATAAAACTCGTACATACAGCAGAGAAATCATGAAGAACGTTTCACGAAACATTTACCCTAAATAAAATATAGGTGTGTTATTGAGAATACGTAATGAGTATGCTGCATCAATTGCATGTAGCGTTAGATGCAAGACGACGCCAGCCGAAATTCCCATTGTGATCACAACATTGATACACATACTTACTGCATTAAAAATTTAAGAATTGTCTTCGAGGCCGTACGGCTGAAATATTTCCATCAGAAATGTTGGATTTCGTTAAACAAGAGAGTTTACGATAAGCGTCTTACAGACGAGGCGGGAATCAACATTTCCATTGTTTACGTATGCACAACTCCTGCCGTTGCATTTTCATACAACTTCAATTTTTACTACCATCAAGAACTGACGTTTACATTTGCAATGAAATATTTTCTTACGGAGTAAAAAAGACTACGATTATGTTAAAATAGTACACTGCGAAATCAGAAGATTATTACTATTGCAGTGAAAAATGTATACATAAACCAAATTTTATTTGAAAATTTCATTCGCTAAACATTCGCAGATAAATAAATTATTTAGCAGAAGTTGGACGCGCACGAATAATTATTGCTGAGGGTTATTATGTTGCTATTTTATAGTTAATATCATACATAGACACATACCTGTAATTATGAAATGTACATGTAAAATTTAAACAATATTTGTTGGAGATTTTGTTTCGGGACCCTATAGTGCATCAGAAATTCAACGAATGGGGTCATAGAGAAAATTAATTTGAGGCATTCAGCTTTCGTATTCAATTTTCATTTTTCTTCGCAGAAAAATATTTTCGCAGCATTATTTGAAGAAACGTGAACCCTGGTAATCCCACGATTGACTAATTACGCTAAAACTAGTCGCTAGCTCGCTGGTAATTCCAACCTTCCAACACTTTTTGCGTTCGGTTTAATCCAACTAAATAATTTTATCACGTCTTTCTAATCAGTGAGATCTCAGAGAAAGCTCGCTCCTCCTCCATAATTCTGCCACTGCCGCTAAATCTTCGTCATAGACGATAATGAAGAACGGGTGGAAAACCAGGAGGGCCGCTAAACCCATTACTAATTCCAGGACGAGGGAAACTCGCGAAGATTAGGCTAAGTTATTTAGGGCTCCCCGCCCCCGCGAACAAGGCACGGCCAATGGCACATGCCCGGTTCAAGGGCGTTTGTCAACCCTCGGCTATAGGCAGCGCCACTTCGCCTTGGGATGAGTTCCGAACTGGCGCACGCGGTTGTAATTGACGTGCATTATTCACATTAACCATCCTCGCGAACTACCCGCCGTCTCACTCTCTGTAGGAAAGGGCGCAACAAAGGATTTCCCCATCCCAGTCTCCGCCGCTGGTCACATAAGGGAAAAAAATGAAATTTGAACTCCTTTTTTTATTAAGTATGGTGAACATCGCAACAGTGGAAACCTTTTTACTCACGGTCCCGGAAAAAAAACACGCGCTGAGTAATGCATGCTCCTCACCTCTCCAAACCGCGGAGTCATGGGCTGCAAGACACACAGAGACACACACACACACACACTCCACCCCGGAGCTTTAACAAGCTGGAATTCATCAACAGTTAATGAGCGCTCCCTTGCTCGCCCGCCTCCTTCCCCGAAAAAAAGGGGTGCGCGCCAAAGCACCTCGGAAAATGAAATGCAAGAGCCATCGCTCCGAGCAACGAGCGTCGTGCTTTATTCCTCCAAATCCATTTTTTACGCTCTTCTCGTTTTTAACCGATCTACCTTAGCCTGATCTCCCTTAACCTGCGGGTGGGATTAAAAAAATAGTGCGAGAATAAAATAAAAATTCTATCCGACGGCAGCATGAAGTACCTCTGAGAAGGCCTGAATATTTGAAGGACCAGTCAGACAATGGCAAAGCTTCGCTGAATTTTTCAAAGGGAGGGCCGTAATCGAATTCCTCAATGATTCTTTATCCAGTTAGCTTAGGATAAGGGAGGTGGTGAATTTGGAGCTAGCTAGTCGAAAAATCGCTACCTGAACATCACTTCTTAGTTTTGAGGTAGGGTGTTTTTTTTTTCCTTTGGCAAAGTCCTTGGAATGCATTCTAGCGGTGCTCTCTTCAGTTATTCGCGATTATGAAATTTATCATAACTATGACTAACACAAGGAATTACTGTGAACTTATACAGTAATAATACAAGGGCAAGGAGATGTTTTCAGGAGTCGTATTTCATGAGGTAACACTAAGCATCTCTGCAAGAAACAGTCAAAAATATGCCCTGAGAAGTTTTTAATTTGTCGAGCGATATAACCCTCACTGCTTGAAATGAAGGTTGTTCTACTTTCTAAATATAAATCCTTGAATTCATATTGGATTCACGAGAAAATTTGTTTACATATAGTTATCAGACAAATTGGTTTCATATCGTAGATTGCAATGTGCAATCGATCCACAGCATGGCTGGTGAGATTCAAACTTAATGGACAACTGGCTACCACTCTATCTAGTCCAGCATTAAGTATCGGCGCATTTTGCCTGAAAACATTTCCTTTTATTACCCAGGCGGTGCAAAATGTTATTTAACAAAACAGGTAGTATGGGTGGAAGGTCAGACTATTCACCGGAGAACCTTGGTGTGATCTCTCTCTGGTCGCCCTAAGCTTCAGCCAAATTTTGTGAATTTTCGTGTTCCAGATCTTCCTGAGAAACCCGAGAGAGAAAAAAAGAGAACTGGACTACCCTCCTGATGAGTGAACTCCACACGCCACATGGCTAAATACTTATGACGTGAGTACTATCTTCGCCTGTCAACCCAATCCTCGGACTGGTGACTGTGCTTCTCATACATGTATTGCAAAAATTACTGAAGGATTTTCCGTTGAGACAATTCGATTTATGAACTCATCATAGGAAGCTGCTCTCGGCTTACTTGGTGTATAATTTTTATCTACGGTTATATTGAATCTATGATCATTATTAGGATACCTATCACGCCGTTTTTAATAAGAACACAAGTGCGACAGGTCTCTTAGGGGATTTAGGCTGGGAGCCACTTGAAATACGAAGAGAACAAGCGAGACTTAGATTTTTAGAAAGATTCAGAACCAGCGAGTTTAACGATGACACTAAAGGAATTATAATGGCTCTACACTACTTAGGTAGATGTGACCACAAAGATAAAATAAGAGAGATAGATTCCAGTACAGATAGATTCAAATACTCATTATTTCCCAGAACAATCAGAAATCATAATAGTAAGAAACCGAAGTCAATTTAGAAATATTAAAAAAAATTAATTTACCCGTCGGAACAAAATTAAAAATTGCAAAGATATTAGGTGTAAATGTAGTGCATGTGTATGTTTGTTGGTAGTTTGTGTGTTTGCATGTGTGTGGGGTGAAAGGTTTCTTGCATGAATGTATACCATGTTTTGTTTGTGGACTATATATTTTTGGCTTTTGCATGCGGTTTTTGTCTTTCTAAATTACGGGTGGTGCCGCACACCACATCCCCCGCACACAACACCCCCCGCCACATGCCCTTGCGGCGGCTTGCGGGGTATTAAGTAGATGTAGATGTTTTAATAACACACAATTGCCTTAATTGTGCCTTCCTAGTTTCATTTTTTCTGGGTACAGATTTGAGCTGGGTACAGAGCCATGCGAATGATCCAAATTTCACAGTAACTATCCCGTGCTTACGAATGCCACAAGGCAGAGTAAACCAAGGGTCCTGGGAATCTCAGCGGTTTGCAATCAGAGATGTAAGTTACCTGATGAAAAATCCAAAAATGCTGATGCATCATGATGCATCTGGTGAGCTCGGGAGAAAATATTCAATTACAAAAGATGTGTAGAATATAGAATGCAAAACATCCTGAGAAACTCTATACGTGTGTATTCATGTTTTCAAGGAGTTTTTGAAGAATGGCAGGTAAAAATGGTTGATTTAAAGTTAGCGTTAAAATGAGCAAAATCAGCATTAATGAGAGCACCATAAAAAGAAAATCATTCGAAAAATTACTAATAAGTGACATTTAACAAATTACATGTAAAAATAATATCTTCAAAAGTATTTTTACACATGGTATATCCATGATTGCTGGAAAAATGTGTTTCTTCAGTGAATAAGCAGACTATTTGCGTAAATGTAACCACACATAAATGTAACGTAGAGGTACATGCTCTTAATAAAAAATAAATTTATCAAAAATTGTAATAATCGAGAGCTCTTATGACAAACACAAAAACAAACCGACAGGAACGATAATACTGAGTTACTTTGAGTAAAACAATCGAGAAAATATTCAGGAAAAATATAAAATTCTGTCCCTACTAGTGCCATCTGCCGGAAGTGCTACTATCAGGTTTTCCTTTGAGTCACCCCAGTCACAAACAAATCGGGCCATAAGTAATGGCAGGACAGAATATCGAACACACTCGGTGACCAACATATTATACTTGTACGCTCCAAAAAGACAGAAGAGATCCTCTTTGACTCACATCCTCCCTCAATTCTCCGGCCACAAGGAGTGAACATGGAAAATAAGAAAACCTGAATGAAAAAAAAACCGCGATTCCTTGAGGAAAACCGGAGATAAGGCAGCATCCACGTGTGGCTTGCCCTCCCTGCGCTGACGAGTATGTTTCGAGATAGAAGAGGGCGAGGGTGCTCCACCTTCCCCTTCCATCCCCATCTTCATTTTTTTCCCTGCCGCCACATTCATTTCCTCCTTCCTCCCACTTGGCTCGGGTTCGGGAAATTGGCGGATGACAAGGGAGTGAGGGTGGTGGGACAGGCGAGGGGAGGGAGGGGAGAGCAGAAGAGTACGCGGAGCAGAACGGGGAGAATGGGCAGATATCCTCCTTTGGCCGCTACTTGCGTCCCTTCCGTTCCGCACCCCACTCTTCCTCCCCCTAAAACCCTCAACTCCCCTCCCCCCCCCCACATCTCTCGTCCACCATCCACCGTCCCATCGTTTCACTTCATGATTTTCACGACGAGTCGTCATCAGCACTCGAGGGTCGTCGAGAGAGAAGGAGAGAGAGAGGGATGTGATCCTCCTTTCCAGCAGTGCATTCGATTCGATCGATTCCACCGGCGCCCCTCCCACCCTCTCCCTCCTGTTCTAAGATGAAGGAACGGGCAAAATCCCGGAAAGGGAAGAAGGGGGGGTTGAGGGTGAAAGGGGGAGAGAGAGGCGGCATGGGCTGGAAGCGATTCATAGTCGGGATGAAAAGGCGTCCTTCAAATTTTGTCTCGGCGGGAGAGAATTTCGTGGGGGACACATCTCGACGAAAAATTGGAAATTATCCCTCATGAATTATCCTGTCCATTGCAGTCTTCCTGATTAATATTTAACCCATGGACGGAATGTGTGTCGCGGGAGAGGTCTGGTTTCCAGCGTGCGCGACCGCGCATAGCTAATGGCGAGAGACGACGTGACCTAATTATTTTACCGCGGATGAAAAAGACCGACGAGTTTTATCGATGGGTTCTTTGGTAGACTATTGGCGGTTAAAGAGCATTGTAACAACGCTGCTTCCGACCCATTAGTTTGAATACAAAGGTGGTGACGGGGCCTCCGCCTCGGGAACGCTCGCTTTCATTCGGGCACTATATTTTTTCCTTATCTTTCCTCTTACTGCCATCAAGTGAGGTCCTCTGATGGAATTTCCAGAAGAATGAAAATAACGATAAAAACTCGTTGCTATCCCATTGTTATATCAAAACGGTAGTTTTAAAATGGATTCCCGTGCTATTTTAATCCTCGATATTAATTTGATCAAGTACTAACATCGCATTATATTTCCCCTTTGCATTTGATCTATTTGACTCCTGATATTCGTTATTTCCTTCCATGCGGATGAAAATGCCTGTTTTCTATCACCTACAACCCTTGCTAAGCCAAAATCCCACCTCTCATCACCACTCTCTAAACGTCGTGTCGTCTTCAAATGCCGTCGTCTCAGTCCATTCTCTCTTGCACCCGTATCTCTCCAACCGGTACCTCAATTTTCCTCAAGCATCCTACATTCTTCTTTGTACGCCACACGGTGGACACGAAATGAAAATCAAAAACACAAATGATTCGCTGTCAAGTTCACGCACTTACGAAAACATAAGGAGTATTTAAACTTTTGAACCAGCGCGAAAAATTGTCCAAATCCGAATTTTCTTCTGAAGTCAAATCAAATTTTCAAAAGGACAATCGATGAAATAAAACACAGGTTCGCCGACCAATTGCAATGCTACCCGCGTTTTCTGCTGCTTGAATTGCTTTCTTTATTATTTCCTTCGAATTCCTTATTTTGAAAGCAGAGGCAGTTGGGTATTAAATATAAAACTTTGGTTTTCCTTCCAACGATGTTAACCGACAAAATGGAAGGATAGTTAGGCAAGTTAGCATTCCTTTATCCTTCGGTCTAACTCATGCTAGAAAAATCTTATAAATAACCATTTAATAATCTTAAATTAGAACTTTTGAAATTGCAATTCTCCTTTAAACATCCACTTGCCGGAATCATTATTTGCATTAGAGCTAAGAGTCCATTTAGAGGCAAGAGTCATCCTCTTGAGACCATAAAAACCACCCAGACTGTGCCAGTGCGTCGGAGAAAAAGAGTATGCCGTGGGCGAGGGATCAAGTAGAATTGAAGTAAAAACGACGATGCATTCCGCCTCGAGACATTAAACGGGCTTTGATTTTTTTTAGCATCTTTTGGCATTAAATTTTCTATCGAGTCCCGACATAAATGTATACCGGCGACGGGAAAAGACGCCGAGACCATAAAAAATTTAAGCGCATCACGATACGGCAGTCCGTCTCTGGAGGGATTCACCGTCACTTGGCCTTCCGCGTGCCGGAAGGGAGGCCCAGTTATTCCAACGCGATAAGTTATAGCAGAGCCTGGATCACATTTATGTAGAGATTCGCAGAGGAATCGAAATTTCCTCATTTCGAAACGAGACGCAGAACCTGCATGTTGCCTGCTACACCTCATCTGAATATCCATACCGAAACACGGGAGCCCTTGTTATAAATGCCATACTGAAGAATCGAGGACGGAAAATGTACACGCTATCTTTTGAACTTAAACAGTGTGATGAAATGTTGGATGCAATTCTAGACCAGGACAAAGATTTCTTGGATAAGTGATGAGTCAATAGATGGTAAGGTGGGTCAACAAGGTTGTTTTCTCGTCATTTTAAATTTATTCCATAGGAAGTCCCACAGTGAAAGATAATTCGATAAATTTCGTGAAAAATTGTCAGGAAGAATACATATGCTCATAAATATTTCGTCCAATGCGATAGTTAATGAAATGTTTGAAAAATACCGCGTGAAAGTATAAGAAGGGATGCTTCAAGGGATAGTGTGAGGTACGCACCTCAATGAACGTGTTAGACACACGGTTGGTATGCATACATTAGGATATTTTTTATGATAAGTGCTCCGCATTCCTCGATGCACCGGGAAGAACGTTTCGGAAATAAAAGGAGGTCGTAATGTTCCAATTATAGGTGCGTAAGGTGTGTGGCCACCTCTATATGCGTTGCGACCGCGGTAAAATTTGAGGAATTTACGGCCGGGAACGGTGGCGGGACAGTGAGTCGAAACGGTGTGGAGGGGTGTGTTACGGGGGGGAAAAGGCGTGCGAGGGTGGGACGGGTTTGGCGGGAGGACGCAGCGGGGGAAGGGGGGAATGCAGGAGTGGTGGGATAGAAATATTATTGAAAAACATGGGAGAAGACCGGGGGACGCTTTCGAGAGCCCCTTATGGCAAATGGCTCGGGGAAATGTTCCCACAGACCTCTGGGGACTCCTGGAGACTGAGAGCCCGAGTATAAACTACAAGGGTATCTCTCGGGTTGTCGCAACAAAAAATATACATAAATGTGAAAAGCAGACGGGACACGGAAACATACTCAGGCGAGAGAAGAAAGTCGGGGAAGAGGGGCCAGCGCAAAAACTTTATCGGAGGGGAAACATTTTCGCGAAATTTAAGTTAATATGGAATTATGGGAGGTGGAAAGAGAATTGTTTTTCCTTTTTCCTTCAGCGGTGACTGATGCTTCGAGAACGGTCTGAAATAGTCCTGCCTGGTTTCTAACTAAAAATTAATGGACTAGGCGAGTTCTAACAGGATGGTCATTGGAGTTCCACAGAGTAATTCAGGGCACAGCTCAATTGGCTCAATTTGGCATGTTATTGATAAGTTTTTCGGGGTTGGCTCCATTAATAAGGCAATTACGCATAATTTTTTCTCGTTCAATGATTTTTAGACTTTGAAAATACGAAATAATAGGGTACTCACACGCACTCCTGATATTGGAATGTCATCTCTACATTTTAAAACACGTGGAATTTAATTAAGCATTATTAATACAAAGCTAACTGGTTCTTTATTTTCTGTGGTTTTTTTTTTAAACTCCAAAAGCACCTGAAAAATTCTTGCTTACCTTCATTTCAACTCCTGCATGAACTGGAATATCCCCTTGTTGATTTTCGGATGCAAACAGTAATGCAACGCAGACACCCAGATAAATATGCGGCTCCACCGAGGCTCTGCTTTCGGTCCGCTCTAATGCAAAAGAAATAAATGGATTAAAAATAATGTAATTATTTGCAACGGAAATAACAACGTATTACAAGCGCAATGCAGTCTTGTTTGATAGGAATATAGTAAATGACAAGATACTCTTTTCAATGGAGAAAACGTTGAAGGGAATACCGGAAATCACGGAATAGGTGTCCCTACTAAAAAATTCCGTGCACACTATCCGTGCAACGTAAGGAATCCCTGAGATTTCTGCGGAATTTTCAAAGAAAATGCCTCCCATGCCAGAGAGTTTTAAGCACAATGGGTATAACGAGTCACCTAAACTCTGTAGAAGGGAAAAGGGTCTCAAGTTTTATCCGGAAATCTCACCACAAACGCAATAAAGAATCTACCTTACTAATTAATTCACAGACAACACGGTTGACCGCCTAGAGAATATTTGAGGATATCATAACAGTGAGAAATAATGTTAATTTTTAAAGATATTATATGAAAAAATATTTATTCACCGTTAGGCGAGGTTATATATTTAACAGTATATGAATTACCCGAAAGAAACCTTTTCATAACTTTATCACGAACTGTTACAAAAAAACAAAAACTATATAAAAATTCCTTAAAAATGTGTTTCAACATTTTTGGGGGAATCCCTGTAAAATTCCACACAGAAGAAATTTGTAAGGAACCAATCGATTCCAACCTTCTAACCTCCTTGATGCATCTCTCGCTCGCGTTTCCCATCACCTCGTTTATTTATTTCCCCATCTTCTCGCGCCGTCTCTCGATGCCACGTATGTCGAAACGTGTCAATTTCCCATCGGCATTGAATCGATAAGAACACCGAGGCCGTAACTTCCGACGGCCCTGGGGAGAGTGAGTTGAGGTGAGCAGCAGATCGGTGGAGTAGTCGGTCGCGTGGTTTCGGAGCTCCTTAGAAAAGAATGGAGCGAAAAAAGGAACCGGGAGGGGGAACAAGTGGGAGGAGAGGGGGATGGTTTTCTTCTGCCAACCCTCTGCCCCCGTCCCCTCCCGTCCGGGTCTCCTTCAACCCACTCGCACTCGAGAGGCGATGCTACGAGGAAAACGAAGCACGCCTTGGATTTGCCGCGCTCGTCAACCGAACAACTGCTCTTCCCTGCTGCAACCCTCCCCCTTCCTCCAATCCCCTCACCCCAGTGGGTTAAAAACCCGAGGGGAAAGGTGGGGAGAGAAGGCGTGAACGGGGTGGGCTAGAAGGGGGTAGGTACCGAGAGAGGATGTAAACTGAGGGTATGGCCGGAATAATGATAAGAAAGAGGAGAGGGGAGGAAGAAAAGACAGTCACAGGGTTCGCAAAAGATTTCCATTCGCTCGCACCACACCACCTTGGCTCTCGGCCCCACGCCCTCTCCGCTCCACCCTCCGATTTTTTTTATGAGGGATGTGTTTGTTGTCGAGTACTCCCCGGGTTGCTTAGGGCATTTAGCCAAACGGCCCGGAATGAGTTGTGGCCTCAGTGAGGGGGAGGGGAGAAGCGGTGGGTGGGGATGAGGATGGTGGTGTGAATAAACGGTACAGGGGAGTTGCGGGGGAAGGGAGGGGGAGGATGAGGAAAGGGAGGCCTTCGAAGGCGGAGCTGGAAGAGGGGATGTTAATGAAGCTGAAATGGAAGGCCACACGCGACGAGGATATGAAATATTTCCGCCCATATGCCTCCATGAAAGGTTGGAGTAGAAAAAGGCTATCATTGAAAAGAGTGGCTGTTTTATTTTCAGAAAATAGACCGGCATTATTATTGCTTTTCGGTCGGAGTATTGCTCCCTAATCTTAGGTCTAGATTACTCCTTCCGTCTTCTTTTATAACATTTTCATTCGTAAAAATAAAACAGTTTCTGGCGTAACTTGGTGGAAAATCTTCATACTGACTTTAAATAATCAAACCACTTTACTTTTCCACATAAACTTTTTAATTTTGACAACCCAGGTTTCGTTATAGCATAATATCATCAGGTGATGATGTTATGCTATAAAGAAACCTGGGTTGTAAAAATTAAAAAGTTTATGTGGAAAAGTAAAGTGGTTTGATTATTAAAAATTCGTAAAAATATTATTCCGTTAATATTGTGATTTCTGGTTCATTTCTCATTTTTTCTTTCATTTCATTCACTAAAACTGTATTTCCCTCCATTTTCAAATAACTCATAGGAATTGTCTTTCATAGTGATTTCTTCTTTCCCACTCCATTGCACACGTAGTAGCACTAGTGTAACATTATTTTTACTACATTTGATCTGTCTATCCGACTCCCAATATCATATATTCTACTCTCTGATATTCCTGTACTTCTCCTTCCTGAACCACCAAGTATTTCAGCACAAATATATAGTAATGTGCTTCCTAAATTCTGTAGTAAATTTTGTGTAGTTCCGAAGTAGCATCATAATCATAAAACTCTTTCTCAACAGGTTAAGCACAGAGCATAAGGCAGGTTTTCATTTTTTCAATAACACTGTAAAGCATAGTATTAGGAGAGCAAAATGAATTTTAGGAAAAAGACAAAACGCCATGAACACACTTTTCTAGCAGTAAGAACACAAGCATTAAGCACGACGAATAGTATAAAAGCCGACTAACTACTGCGTCCATTCAAATATGGCCCCATTTCATTGTATCAAACGTAAGTTGGTAAAGTGGCGCTGTTATCCTTCAAAGGCTTATATTATTATAAGGTAATCTACCGGTTAAGGTAAGTTTTTGGATGGACACAACTATCAAATGAATATAACTCCAAACAAAACCCAATCCAGCAACCTAATCTACATCAGGTCCCTCTTCATCTCCGTGTACTTCCTTCCTGCCTTCATCCCGTCCAACATCCCTATCTTATTCCTGCCCTTTCCTCGTTCGGTTAACTTTCTCCCCTCTATTACCGTCTTCAACATAATGGTTATCTACACAGTAATAGCCATCGGAGTGACGCTAAATTCATTAATTTGGAAAATTTTTCCTGCACCTGATTTTTTGGGGCATCTCATGGCTTATTCGAGAGAACATTTGCTAAAATTTAGGTCATCTCAATCAACACTTCAAGTATGTGGAAGTCATCCATTTGAAAACAAAATCTTACTCAATAAGACTTAAAAAGGACGCATCACAGGACCAGAATGGATGATAACTAACAAAAGGAAATTCGATAATTCATCAATTCAAAGGCTAATAAGCCTCTTTAGGTGATTAATATCTCGAATTCTTATTAGATGCTATATGTATACAGAGATTCATTCACCGAATTAATTGGCAACCCCAAAATCATATTTAATATACAAGTATGCGTAATAATTATGGACAAAGGGTTCTTTTGGAATATCACCTTATATATGCAATGATAAGCATTCAACTGATTACGAGTAAGATGTACCTTTCGATTTTATTTATTCTCGACGGGTACTGATTTACCAAGGGATAAATCTGAGCTAATTCACACATTCGTCAGTCATTCATTTAAACGTAATAAATGGAAAACTATATAACATTAACACGCTATACATTAGTAAAATGGACTATAGGCTAATCGCTTAATACCCACACCAAGGAAGCAAAACTACCGAGAATTTGGTTACACTGTTCTGTTTTTATGAATTAATTTAATAGCAGTAGCTTCACTGTCTCATCATAAGTACCTTATAACCTACTTTGGACAAGTAATCAGATCAATCAGAATTTTCTCCTGGGGAAAGGATACAACTTTTTAGGGATCGCTTGAATATAATGAATAACCAAGGCCTGGGAAATAATCTTCTTAATATACGTTTTAACCGTAAACTTTACCTCAGTACGTCCTCAGTACCCCGGTCATCTAACGATATCGTACATCCGTCTCATTATGATATCAGTATCATCATTATGATGCCAATGATACCTTAAAAAATAATGCCAATAAATAAACCCCAATGTGAAACACACTTCTGAAAGTTCACGTCTTCAGATTTTCAATGAAATTCAAGTTGGAGGCATAGAATTGAAGATCCTGCCTAACATCCCGGTCAACTCAAATTCAAACAGCAATGCGCGTGACTGCATAAAATATGCTGCAGAAGCGTTCACTTCCGCAGTATTGTAAATGCTCCCATAAGTTCCACTCCAAATTCCGCAGAAATAGGAAAATTGAGCAGCAAATTATTCCCAAGTATTATGACTCAAGATACGAGATTCAAATCCCGGAAATCGGAGGTAATCCATTATGAAACGACTTCTTACCTATTAATTCTCAACGTGCAGCTAATGCTACATCGGAAATTGTTTGGGAAATACCTCAGCAGTGCTTCACATGAACGCCGTTCAATTAGTGCCCTTAACGGACCTCATTCAGTTTTTCGTGAAACTTTGGGGGAAGACGCCTTCATTTTTTTACGAGGGCACACGAATTTTAGGAGATCTGTAGAGTTTTATGGAACGCAGGCGTTCCTTTACTTTTACATATAGTATACGATAACCACAAGTTTATGGAGCTATTTTAAGAAAGTTTGAACCAGCGATCCTTAGTAATTATTTAATATCACCAATACAAAATCAAGACCAATCCTGAAGAACGATCTGCCAGAGGAACATGTTGACTGACATTTGTCTTCTCAAATAAAATCTTTTCGTGAGCTAAGGAAACCCGGGAATATATTTACGCACTTTTATCGTCTTCATTGTGTTATTGACAACGGAACGATAAAGTTTCAAATTATACCCATTTTCCGAAAAACTTGATGGTTTTCTTCATTACAAATTAAAATACACAAGCTAAAACTGCGCAATTTTTGCGCTGTTAATATTTTATAAGGTTTCATTAAACAAATGAAAAGGGGCGTGTATGAAATGCTACCTGATATCCGACTACCCGAATGGCAGCTATTAATCACAAATTTCCAATCAAATCATATTAAATTTTAATTGATTAAAAACATTTTTATGACTTTATTTTATCTCCGTTATTCATATTTCATAAAATGTCCATTGAATTGAGTAACACTTTCATTATATTATGTGAGAAAACATCCTCATTCCAACCTATATCGAGCTTGTCTAAATTTAGCCGTCAGTTCGGCTGTGGGTATTTCCAACCAATGCGTCTCAGTATCCCTCCTTTGTTCTTTCCACACATCCTCATCCTGACGCATAAGCCTCGCTCATGTTTGCTCTTACCTCGTTTCGGTATAAAACCGTCATTGAATATGGATGTTTTCTATCTCACGCGAGCTAGTTCTTAGATTAAATTGTTACATTTTAAAGGGGCTTTCCGCTTAATGTCGCTGTCAGTGGGGGATTTGGATATCATACCATTTTGATAACGTACAATTTTGGGCTAAGTAAATTAGCATTAATGTGAATACAATAAAATGATATTATTCTACTCATTTTAATTTGATTTTTGAGGTTCTGCACTTTACATAACACGAGTATTTTAGCTTATCAGACGGAAATTAAATTCGTGAGACTCGCTATTACTCTTCAATGAATCACTTAACTTGTACAAGAAATAATGCAACCATTTCAGAGAGTAAAAATCATTCGCCTTGACCGGGATTCGAACCCGGATCCCTCGATATCCGGCCGAGTGCTTTAACCAATTAAGCTACCGAGACGTCCTCTTACACTCTGAAATTTTTTTTTTTAAAGCCCCCAAAATTTCAGAGTGTAAGAGGACGTCAAAATGCATCAAACAGATGTTATTAGTATATGAGACAAGTTAAAGGACAATGTCATTATTTTACGTAAAACAATAGGCATGATTAGGCACATCATACATTAAAGTGGAAATACATTTGAAATTATTAAATGGTTATATTAATTATATTATATATCATCAAATAATTGAAGGTAAATATTTACGAACGAACAAGAGATTTTAAACAATTTGGTTTGGACACGCCAAACTTCTCAAAAAGTCTCCTTTTTAAATCAAAGGAACCGGAAATTGAAGTATGCTTATGTTCACGACCATGTGAAACATTTCTTTGAAGAATATTACAAAAGAATAAAACCGCTATCGACTGAAGATTACCATAAGCAAACAATCGGAGATCACCAATACAACTCTGTAGAATATTGGAATTGGGCTATTCATTTCGGATAAGTTCACACATACGGTTTCCGTTAGTCTGATTAAGCCTCATTCGTTTTCTGTCCGAGTGCTCATCCGTGGTGAAACCATTGAATGCCATATTACTCGAAATAACGATGTCGTGCCAATATAGGGTACCTGGAATCTCAAAATTAGGGAGGGGGGGGGGGAAGGAAGGTTTGTGGAGTCATTTGCGATTTCCGGGAAATACACGTATTTCTCTCGATAGTTTCCTTCCCCAATCCCCTCCGGGCTCCTCGACCCCATTCCACCGCGGTAAAATTCCATTCATCCGAATCTCTCAAAGGAGCCTCCACTTTCCACGGCACCGGCAAAACCCTCATTACCACCTTCCTACCCCAAAACACCCCAAGTATATCACGCCCTCCCGCACTCCCACCTTACCTCACCCAACACACTCACGTGACTCCTCCTCCCCCCGTATTCTCACGGATCAGCGATTCACCCTAAGAATTAGAGGTTTTGATCACGTGCGGGGAGTTCACTTTACGCTCATTAATTTCTTCCGCCTACCTCCCCCAACCCCAGCGCCACCCCTCCCTCTTGCTTCGCCCTCCCGCTTCGCTTGTCTCCTTATTTTATTGATTCCCGACTTAACTTGAGCGTCGATCTCTTCGGGGATCGTAATCTCCGAGTAAGTTCAGTCGAGTTTTGAGTGCCGCTCCTGCACGTCCTCCAGGTCTGAGCTGGAGCCTAGCCCCATCGGCCGGAGAGCCAAGTATTTGAACCGCCACAGACCGAATGAATAATCGAAACGAGTTGAAGCCTGGGAAGTGGGATTTTCGAAGCTCAGCCCACACGCGCAGCACGGAATGTATATAATTCAGGTTCCGACGTCGCCCACGCCTCTGGGTTAACTAAAACGTCGGACGCTTTTTCGAACAATTCGTGGAATATTCAGCGAGAGCTGCCCTCCTCTCTCTCTCGCGCCGAACGCTCGTTTGGATTCATTTTATAAACCAGTGATCCTCTCTACCTTTTGAAGCCCGAGGGAGCCGCCGGGAAGTTGGGAACGTGCTGCGGGCACCTATTGCTTTTTTTAGCTAAAATAAATTTTTTCCGAAAAATTATATACACGAGTGCATATAAATATATACATATATACATACAAAAATATATGTATAATATATATCGTATATATTCAAAAATATATACTTATATTTATTTTTAATTAAAAAAAACACATTTATATATTTAGCTTAAGATGTAGTAAAAGATATATATTTAGATTTATTTATTTCGGTGTCAAAATGGCTACTCGAGTGATGGAGGATCGTTTAGTGGAATCGCTAGTAAAATATATAGCTAAAATATAATTTATTTATACATATTTATTGTGTGTATATATATGCACCTTAAATAGATAAAAATGTTTTTACAAAAGATTCATGAACATTACGAGAACTAACTTTTATATTTCGGGGGTCCCAGGCACCTTCATCAGAGTACGGAGAATAACTGCGAGGAGTAACTCTTCGTACATCTACATAATACCTCGCTAGCCGCCGTGGGGGCGTGTCGGGAGTTTTAGTTCACCAGCCGTAACATAGAATAAAACCACATGCAAAAACCAACATTTCCATGCAAAAATACACCACAGAGACGTATACGTGGGTGGTCTGAAAAGTTTCCGACCTAACAAGGATACAAGACGTTTTTTCTGAAATTTTCTGAGTATTCTTGTATTATCATACAAAAACATTTTTTAACTTACACGCATGCAAATACATATGCTATCAACTGACATACACATGCATGTGTACCTACAAATGTAGTAAAATCTACTCAATAACGTGTATATTAGAATTGATAAGTAAACGGGGAAATACCGCTTTTATGTAGGTGGCTGTGACCTCCGAAGTGTAAAAGGGAGTTATCGTATTAATATTTTTAATTAATCTTTTTTATAAATCTTTTTTAAAAGCTCGCATACATATAAATCAATCGAAGGAGCGAGATGACATCTTTGGTGGTTCAATCACCTTCTTCTGCGGACAGACAGGATTGACTGGTCTGGCCTGGCAGACCGGATATGTTTCGACTCGCAATGACTTCCGCTAACGCATCCTGGTGTCAAATCATTTATATTTGAACCGAATGTAAATTATATGTTAATGTCACATCAATCACCTCAAATTAAAGTTGAGTACAATAGCTAAACGAATGAAAATTCATGATCAAAAGTAATTAAACCCCTCAAAAAAATTAGTTAAGCATTTCAATGGCACTTCATTTTATATTCCATCAAAAATCATTGTTAATTGAACCGCTCTGATGATGATGCAAGAAATTAAATGGGAAAATGCAAGAGTTGCATAGTTCCTACTCCATTTATATCGGATTGGTACATTCGCCATTTTATCTGAAAAAGTATGATTTAGTGCAGATTGTATGTCTTTTTAAAGTGCCTGCTAATATCAGTCTCTCATTAAAGCCAGCAGTGTATTTTATAATCTCTATTTAGGAAACCAGACCGTTAAAGTGCTGGTTAACTTTAACAGAGAGTTCCTTCAGTTAGAATGTTCACTTTCACTGAAGAGCAGTCTGAGTTGTTTATAAAATGAGATCGACCAGTAACCTACATGTTGATAGCCGTCAAAGTTAACTAGCGATTTCACTTTACGATCCTTCAACACTATATTCGTCGTTATGACACCATAATAATTATCCGTTCATTTTACACAAGGTACTGTTCCCATACGAGAATGTCATTTCCAGGCAGAGACTCTTTTATATGATTCGGCCAACTGATTGGCGCATTAAAATACCTTAGTGTTTTAGCATGGTGTTTGCGTGTGCAACAAATGCACGTCAGATAATTTATTTCCCACTACTTGTACTCAATGATGTTCAATCTAAAGGTTTTTAAGTTAATAAATCGAATAAAAGGGATATTTTACCGCATAATCTCAAAATTGTAATTTTAACAAAAGGAATTTAAAAATGAGCTCTCTCCAAGGAAGGAGTGTGTGCACACACACACACACACACATATATATATACATATATATATACATATATATATACATATATATATACATATACACACACACACACATATATATATATATATATATACATATATCTGGTATACATGACACCGAGCAAACACGAGGAAGAAGTCGATAGGATGTACGATGAGTTAGAGGATATCATCGCGAGTGTTCCTGCAGGGAAACATTTGATTGTGATGGGGGATTGGAATGCGACGGTAGGAGAAGGAAGAGATGGGGGTGAGGTGGGGGACTATGGGTTAGGCACGAGGAATGAACGCGGGAAGAAAGCAATTGAATTCTGCAGGAGACAGGGGTTAGTCATCACCAACACATGGTTTAGACACCACAAAAGGCGTAGGTATACATGGAAAATGCCAGGTGACTCAGAAAGGTATCAGTTAGATTATATTATGGTTAGGCACAGGTTTAGGAAAAGTGTGATAAATTCGCACACTTTCCCAGGAGCGTATGCGGACTCTGACCACAATTTAGTTGTTATGAAATGTAACGTGCGTTTCAAGAAGATAAGGCAAGGGCGGCGGGTTAGGAAATGGAACGTAGAAGCATTAAACGGATTAACGAGGAAGGAGTATCAGCAGGCTGTAGAGAAAATGATAGATGACGGTAAAGAACTGAGTACTATCGAAGAAAAATGGGAATGCATCAAGAAAGGGATATTGGAAGCCGCTAAAGACACTATAGGAACCGTTAACCGGAAAAGGATAAGGAAACCATGGGTAACGGATGAGATGATTGCAAAGATGGATGAGAGAAGAAGATGGAAAAATGTAAACACAGAGTTAGGCAAAATGAAGTACAAAGAGTTAAACAATAAATTGAGAAGGGCCACAAATAAAGCAAAAGAAGAATGGTGGAAAACGCAATGCGAGGATATGGAAAATTTACAGAAGAAGGGTGAAATTGGTGCTCTATACAGCAAGGTTAAGTTACTATCGGGAAGTAAGAAGGCAAGATCTGTGCTAACAGTTAAAGATAAGTGGGGTAAGATAATAGTTGAACCAGGAAAAATCCAAGAGAGATGGAAGGAATATATAGAAACACTGTATGGCAAAGAACTTAGGCCGACAAGGTTAGACATAGAAAATGAACATGACGTAGAAGAAGATAGCTTAGGTCCAGGCATACTCGACGATGAAATAGAAAAAGCATTAAAGGAGATGAAAGCAAATAAGGCCGTGGGGGTGGACAACATTCGAAAAGGTACGAAAGGTTTAGGAAAATGTGGGAGGGAGACTCTATATGGACTGATTCGTAGTATCTATGAGGAAGGAATCTGGCCGGAAGATTTTGTGAGATCGGTGTTAGCTCTTATTCCAAAAAAGGTAAAGGCTTCGTCATGTGAGGATTACAGAACAATAAGTTTGATATCCCACGCAGCTAAAGTTATTCTCAGGATCATCAACAAAAGGATAGAGAGTAAGGCAAATGATTACTTAGGGGATGATCAGTTTGGGTTCAGGAAAGGAAGAGGTACGCGTGATGCCATTGCAGTAATGAGATCACTAGTTGAGAGGAATATAGAATACAATCAGGGCGTTTTTGCCTGTTTTGTAGATTTCGAAAAAGCGTTTGATATAGTGAATTGGGAAAAATTAATGCGTGTATTGCAGAAAATAGGAATGGATTGGAGGGACAGGAGACTGATCCGCAACCTGTACATGTCTCAGACTGCTCAGGTGCGAGTGGGGAACGGAGAGTCCGGATGGGCAGTGTTAGGAAGAGGTGTAAGGCAGGGTTGCCCATTGTCACCGGTACTGTTCAACGTATATGTACAGGAAATGATTAAAGAGGCATGGGAAGAACTGGAGGAAGGAATGAAAGTCGGAGGGGAATTCCTAAAATCGGTTAGGTTTGCTGATGACCAAGCATTAGTTGCTCAGTCAGCCAAGGGGTTGCAAGCATTGTTGAGTGAATTGCAGGTTCAGTGCGATAAATATGGGATGAGAATCAATATTAATAAAACAAAGGTTATGCGATTTTTCAGAAAGAAAAAGGCTAAGCTAAATATTAAAATAGGCGGGGAAAAAATAGAGCAGGTAGAACAGTTTACATATCTCGGAAGTGTTTTGGACCAATACGGTCAAAGTGGTAGGGACGTAAGGAGAAGAATTGCGCTAGGCAAGGAGGCTTTCTCAAGGAGGAGGGAGTTGATGACGGGGACGTTGAGTAGGGATGTTAAGACAAGACTCGTAAAAACTCTGATATAGAGCGTAGCTATGTACGGCGCGGAAACGTGGTCGCTGAAGCAGGAGGATAGACGTAGATTGGAGGCTTTTGAAATGTGGGTGTGGAGAAGAATGGAGAAGGTGAAGTGGACCGAAAGGAAAACAAATGAGGAAGTACTAGAAATGGTGGGGGAGGAGAGGGGTTTGTTGAGAAAAATCCTATGGAGGCAGGAAAAATGGATGAAAGGCGTATTGAGCGGTAGTGGAATGTTGAAGAGGGTAATAGAGGGGAGAATGTTGGGCAAGCGAGGTAAGGGCAGGAACAGGATAGGGATGTTGGACGGGATGAAGAGAGGAAAGAAGTACACCGAGATGAAGAGGGACCTGATATAGATTAGTTTGCTAGGTGGGGAGTCACAAAATGTTTATTTGATAGTTGTGTCCATCCAAAAACCTACCTTAAACGGTAGATTACCTAATAATAAATATATATATATGTATATATATATGTATATATACATATATATATATGTGTGTGTGCGTGCGCACTCTTATATATAGTGTTTGCGCGTCGTCGGTGAGTTGTTTATATATCTCTCACTCACTCTATCAAACTCTTTTTCAAAATCTACAAAACAGGCAAAAACGTCCTGGTTGCATTCTATATCCCTCTCAATTAGTGATTTCATTACTGCAATGGCATCACGCGTACCTCTTCCCTTCCTAAACCAAAACTGATCATCCCCTAAGTAATCATTTGCCTTACTCTCTATCCTCTTGCTGATGATCCTGAGAATAACTTTAGCTGCGTGGGATATCAAACTTATTGTTCTATAATCCTCACATAATTCAGCCTTTACCTTTTTCGGAATAAGAACTAACACTGATCTCAAAAAATCTTCCGGCCAGATTCCTTCCTCATACATACTACGAATCAGTCCATATAGCCCACATTTTCCTAAACATTTCAACAATTCCACAGGAATGTTGTCTACCCCCACGGCCTTATTTGTTTTCATCTCCTTTAATGCCTTATCTATTTCATCGTCGAGTATGCCTAGACCTAAGCTATCTTTTTCTACGCCATATTCTTTTTCTATATCTAACCTTGTCGGCCTAAGTTCTCTTGCATACAGTGTTTCTATATATTCCTTCCATCTTTCTTGGATTATTGCTGGTTTAACTATCATCTTAACCCACTTATTTTTAACTGTTAGCACAGATCTTGCCTTCTTACTTCCCGATAATAACTTAACCTTGCTATATAACGCACTAATTTCACCCTTTCTCTTTAAACTTTCCATATCCTCGCATTGCGTTTTCCACCATTCTTCTTTTGCTTTATTTGTGGCCATTCTCAATTTATTGTTTAACTCTTTGTACCTCATTTTGCCTAACTCTGTGTTTACATTTTTCCATCTTCTTCTCTCATCAATCTTTGCAATCATGTCATCCGTGACCCATGGTTTCCATATTCTTTTCCCGTTAATGGTTCCTATAGTGTCTTTTGCTGCTTCCGATATGCCTTGCTTGATATATTCCCATTTTTTTCGATTGTACTCAGTTCTTTACCGTCATCCATTATTTTCTCTACAGCCTGCTGATACTCCTTCCTCGTTAATCCATTTAATGCTTCTACGTTCCATTTCCTAACCCGCCGCCCTTGCCTTATCTTCTTGAAACGGACGTTACATCTCATAACATCTAAATTGTGGTCAGAGTCCGCATCCGCTGCTGGGAAACTCTGCGAATTTATCACACTGTTCCTAAACCTGTGCCTAACCATAATATAATCTAACTGATACCTTTCTGAGTCACCTGGCATTTTCCATGTATACCTACGCCTTTTGTGGTGTCTAAACCATGTTTTGGTGATGACTAACCCCTGTCTCCTGCAGAATTCAATTGCTTTCTCCCCGCGTTCATTCCTCGTGCCTAACCCATTGTCCCCCACCTCACCATCCTCTCTTCCTTCCCCTACCGTCGCATTTCAAACCCCCATTACTACCAAAAACTTCCCTGCAGGAACACCTGCGATTATATCCTCTAACTCATCGTACATCCTATCGACTTCTTCCTCCTTGTGGTTGCTCGGTGGCATGTATACCTGAACAATGACCAAGTTCGACGGCTCTGCTTTAATCTCTACGAGTAAGATTCTATCAGTTGCTTGCTCTATGTTGACTACGCTTCTTCCTACCCCTTTATTTAATATTTTAGCAACCCCTCGTTTGCTCCCGTCCCCGCCGCTGTATATTATTTTATAATTATCACTCTAGTAGTCTCCGCTATCCTTCCATCTCACCTCGCATAGACCAAAAAATATATTACCTATTTCCATCTCTCGCTTAATATTTTCTAATTTGCCTCTCCTCAACATTGTCCTGACGTTCCATGTTTCTATTCTAACTACTTTTGTCTTCTTCTACTTCTTCTGTCCTGCTGCTGTTATTTCTCCCCCGCAAGGGTTTCGTGGGATGACGACCGCGGAAGCCTTGCCTCCCCCGCTGCCGGGCACGACAAGGCCCCTTGGGTCGAGTCTCGCAGTTGCCAGGACTCATATTCTCTATAGTGCCCATCATTATTTTCTTGAGAAAAATAATTGAGGTGGTTTCCCGTTGCCTTCCTCAATAGTTTTTTAACGTGGCACCATCACTTAATGGCCGCCCTCCCGGGGTCAGACGCATTTTCAGCCGCCTCACTGAGAAACAGACGCTGCGTGGACCACCTTTCGTCTGGCTCCTAACCTTCGACCTATCTGGCATGGGTGACCCTACCAGGAGCAATTATTAATACTCCAGCCAGCACAGCTCTAGGGGTCATCGGAACACACAAGCCCTTCCACCACGACAAGATTGTAGTCCATGGGAGGGATATATATATATATATCGATGATGCGGAGGTACTCACGAGAGCAATATAACCTTTGGACGGCACAATAGAACACAGAATAAAACAAATAACACGTAAAAGGACACTCACATTGTAGATGATTTAAGCTATCGGCCTACTCCGAGGCCTTCTTCAAGTCAGACTCTGACTTGAAGAATACATACTGTCAGTGTCCTTCCTTTATATTTCTGAGTGTTAAATATTTTGTATTCGTGTGTTTGTATATATTATATATATATACATATATATATATAATATTTAATTGAAATTGTTTAAGGGGGGATATATTTTAAGGAAAAAATTTTAAACCTTAAAGTGCTAAGTTTTTTGCTGACAAAGTAAATTGCAAAAGTTAAAACTCCTAATTGTGGCTTACTTTTCTGTGAGGAGGAATATTTTCTATATTTGATATTTTCTATTTTTGGTCTGTGATTTTTTTTGAGAGAGCTAGTGTTTAATACACGAGAACACTATAAACAGGTTACGTAAATTGAGTAAGTTTTGATCATAAACATCGCACGGATTTATCAAATAATTTCTCAAGAGGGAAACATATTTCTTGAGAAAATTTGGTAAAAGTTGAAAACTGCCAAAAAATCAAATTCACGCAGTTTTCGGATGATTTGTATCTCCAAAGTGAAACATATGTTCGCTAGGATACAGTGGATCCCTCAATGCAAAGCAATAGACACATATTCTAAGCCAGGTGACAAAGAAGGGAATTCCGAGAACCAATGAATAACCATGCTAGGAAGGGTCAGATGAAAACTTAAATAATGACCCGCATAGGAGGTAGTTTGGAGAAAGTCGTCACGGGGTATTCCTATTTAAGGACCTTCATTCTGTAAGAATGAGATTTCCTCTGCCTAAATATTTTAGTTCGAAAGATAGATAAATGACGTATTACCTTAAGTAATTAATGATCGTCTGGGGTCCTCCCATAAATCCTCCCTATCCCCTCCATTGTAGCACACTGGTGATTTACTAGAAGAGCGCTGAATATTACAACTGAATCATTTTATTTCTTTCGCGTGACTTTATGGTAATAATTTACGACGAAAGAGGGTGTTTCCACATCGGCCTGATTTTTCCATCGCCGGGAATCGTCGTTTTAAATTACGGTCCACGCGGTCGACACCCTTATCTACACCCCGCCCCACCAACTCTCAAATATCCCCGTACTCCCCTCCCCCGCACACCAACGGCTGCTTGCATTTTAAGGTCCGACGCATGGAACGGAGCCAAGAGAATAATGAACTCCCAAATTTCTCCGGCTCTTAAGTGGTCGCCATTAGGAGCGTGTGAGTAGCTGCAGTATCGCCGCCTCTTATCTCCACCAGACTTTCACCATCATCAGATTCCTTTCTTCGGAAATGGCTTTTTATTCCAGCATGCTCATGCAATGAGCGACTTGACTCCTCGGATTTTCTGAGAGTGACGAAAATACTGAGTTGGAAAGGGTGGAAGGGACAAATGCGTTCGTAGGCCGAAAACTCAAACTTTTTGTTTATATTTATGAAAAATAAATCGTTGGAAAAGATCGAATGCTTTGCCTCGGTGCGCTTCCTCATTTTGCTTCATATTCCTTTTTAAGAGAGTAACAAGAGTAATGGTTAGCCAATACTTTTCCTCCCAAAAAATTAGGCATCCTCGTGTTCGCTAGTACGGACGACGGTGTGATTCTTTCCAAAAACAACTGACGAGTTGAATGGCATTTTGGGTTTCTCCGAAAATTTACCACTAGAAAATTCATTAACCTTTTCGGTCAAAAGAAATGTTATAGTCCAGAAAACCATACCGCGGTCCCCCTCTGGTTCTCCGCAACATGTAATCTCAGTGCAACAAATTCAGAGTGTTAAAATCATTCGCCTTGATAGTTCGAACCCGGATCCCTCGATGTACGACCGAGTGCCTTAGCCTTCACCTCTTGCTTTAGTATCGAGGCACCTTCTTGAAACTCCGTAATTTTGGGGGCTTTTTAAGGAACAAGAGATTGTGACGAAATACCGTACATACACTGAAATTATTTCATTGAAATTAATATTAGCGGATGACTCCGTTAAAAGTTACTGTTGCGGCATCTCCCGCAGTTTCTTTGAACATGTAATCTCAACTTTAAACGCGATGTGAGTTTTATCAATGAAATATCATCATCCATGCAACCTGAAATATGTAGGCAAAAGATGACGGTTGCTTTTAGTAACCGGAGTGCTCTAGGTACTGCCGCCCAAGAGGAGAGTTACATTTTGACCGTTAATTTACTGGTACATTTTCATGAGTTCGGAGAACGAGGCAGGCGTGGGCAAACAAAAATCCATCGGCCGGCAACTTGCCCACGCATCGGAGACATCCGGGTTGCCAAAATTCACGGGGAACATTCGATGATTCGTCGTCAATCGCCGCGAGTGGTCCGTCGATGGAATTTGAATTTTTTTGCTGGCGCTCCAACCCTTAGTTTAATTTGCGATTGGGGACTTTAATGCAAATCCAATGCGACTCGGATGAAAATCTTTGGCTCCAGATTAGTTGGGAAATTAAAGTCCTATCTCAGGAAATAACTCTTAAAGAATTACAAACTTTAAATTTTATCTAACAACGCTTAAATGTTTGCGTTGAAGTTCGATTAATTTTTACTGTTTATTAAATTCTTTCAGAAATTCGTGGCGTTCATATCTTTTACAGATAATCCGATTTTAATCGCAAAGGTAGCGTTAATTAGGAAGAGAACTGTCCACTTCTTCTTGGAATGGAAAGTGCTAAAAATTTGATTGCCCTGTTTTTTTTTGCAATGGCCATCCATTACATTTCCAACCATGGTATAATAAATTTAAACTATTTAAAAACTAGGGAATTTAACATTCCCGGGTATTTAAATACTTTATAAATGTATTTAAGAGTAGGAATGCAAGACAGACCGAAAATCGCATATTGAGGAACCATTTTTGCATCGTGAGTTGATCTTGTATCTAGAAAAGATTATTTCATTGTTGACAATTTTAAAATTTGTGTATCAAATTCCGGCCTACCAATCGAAGAATCTCTTCTAATGAATTTTACATTCAAGTATCTCGTTGAGGGATATTATAAAGTGGGAATAAAATAAATATTTCTGGAAGTGAAAAGCATTCGAGAGCCACAGGAATACGCAAGAGTTCAAAGTAAAATGAAAAAATGGACTTTCTTATTCGCCATCTGTTCTCATACATTCTTCTTTCGCTCCCCTTCGAAGACATGGTAATATTTATATCATGACTAATTTATATCATTCCCCTAAGCATGATGACTCTTCCATAACATAGTAGAAAATATATACGTTTTCTATTCATCAATATATATATATATATAAAATCCCGGATAAGGAAATATTTTTACATTTGTGATCTGCTCAAAACCGCCTTCCCCACCTTTCCTGTGTTGGTCTTTACATGTGTTTTCCTATCCCCTTTCCTCATATGTCTATTTCTATGTGCGAAAAATAATATTTGTTCGCCGTATGGCGGGATTTTCGAGTTTGAATATGTATATATATATATATATATATATATATATATATATATATAACGCGGGTCGCGGTCGTCTAGCGGGTAGAGCGTTGGACTGCTGACCAGAGGGTCCCGGGTTCGATTCCCGGGCAAGGCACTTTGGGCACCTGCAGCTCCACCCAAGCTAGTTGATTTTTCGGGTACCAGATCTTCCTGGGAAACCATAACCGGCACAGGGAAAGGAACTGGCCCCCCTACCCTGATGTGTGAATATTCACACGCCGTCGGGCTTGGTACATGAGTGAGCTCTACCATCACCTACTAAAGCGCCCTTCGGGTTGATTACTGTGTTTTTTTATATATATACGTATAATAAAACATTTGTGAAATGAAAATTCTACAACACCAGATGTAGGTATATTCATTCACTAAATATACGATTTTTGTTTTACCTAATAAGGTTTTGATTATAATTGGCATTGGGTTCCCATCATGGGGGACTGTATCAGCTAAAACCGACTGCATCTCAATTTTCATCCGACCTCCGTCTCGTAACTTATCACTGATCAACCCCATCTAAAAACTAACCTTAATGCTTTTAAGATTTTTGTGCTATCCAGACAAAGAAGCTGATGATCTGATTTAGTGATCTGATATCACTAAATTCATATAGTTTAGTCCGTTCTTCAGTATAAAAAAACGGACAGAAGATCACATTCATGTACGTAAATCCGAATCCCTTCATAAGAATACATAAATTAAAGAGAATGTAAAAACAGGGCTTTCGGGTCCCTGGGTTTTCATGAAAAGCTTATCATGAATTCAAGCATCCGCAATGGCGGACGGCAGTGTCTTTCCAGTCGTTTTATTTTATTTATTATAATATTTATTCTTTTAATTCAACAAACCTCTTCCCCAGGGTGGCAATTACGAGATGTTTTATTTTTGGGACATTCCATCAAATTCTAGTGGGCTGTTATATCATCGTCAGGATCGATGTTATCCTCGAGTGGGAATTATTCAAAGAGTTCATGGCGGGAAGGTTTTTTTTTATCTCCCTCGTTTTCTCCATAAACATTACGGGGCCACCTGGCGAGGACCGCCCGTCGGATCCGCAGCGGTGCTTCTAGTACAAGCGGCCAGAGGGCTGAGGAGTTCCAGGCGTGAGTCCTCCACGCTTGTATTCCCGCAGATCGAGATGGATGTGATAAAAGAAGGAGCCGCTCAAAAACCAGCAATGGAAACCGTCGCGCTACATCACGATTGCACTAGAATGCCGGCCATATCTCACTCGAGTACCGTCTATCGTTTTTTGCTCCATGTGCCACGCTCAGCTGACGCCGTTCTCAAGCATTGTTTATCCGCGTGTGCTGAACGGCACTCGGCTTATATTTTTCTTCGCGGTGATAGCGAAGAGTGTCCGACATCTCTCGTTTGTCTTCATAAAACGTTCTCTCTTCTTATTGCTCAATAGAAATCACTTAATCTCAGGCGGAGACGTGTTTGAATGCGCGCACCTCCTGAAGTGAATTACAAACCAAACGGAGCCACGTCCCCCCGAGGGGAATAAAAGAGCTTTCCTATTGAAACAAACGGGAAATGATGAAATTCAACAATTACACTAGCCAGTGAAGCTACCATTTGTGTGTGTGTGTGTGTGGTGCATAAGTTCTCCTTGTGGCTGATGTTGGCAGCTCACGAATATATGTGCAAGTATAATCCAATACATATCAGTGTGCAGATACCTGTTCCGCTAAATGGTTAACTCTAAATGACTATTGTAAAATTTAGTGAAAGACCGACAGGACAAATTTCTCTCCACAGAATATTGCCTAAAGTTGAGCAAAACCTTCCTTGACATGGCAGTTAATCGTCGTTTACATGCATATTTATCCTGCATCTGTCTCAAATGTATGGACAATTATATTGAAGAAAGCAGCAAATGCGAAGAAGAAAGGTTATTGGTATCGACTCAAAAACAAGAATCGCGTGTTAAAATTTATAGCCAATGTACTCACTCGGTCGAAAAAGGATCACACTTCTATTATGCACTTCGTTTAAACGAGCCATCGATAAAAATATTAGCAAGAAATGAAATCCGACGGTAACTCATGGCTCTCATTAATTCCGACTGCATGTCAGTGGAAATGCTGAGTGGGTTCGTGATGCTCCAATTATTGCTGTAATTTTTATTTCAAGAAGTCACCATCATATGTGCTGTGCAAGGTCAAAGGGCAAAGTAAATTTGAAAAAAATCAGAATATCAGATAGCAGATTTGGCATTAGCTACCCCGCCTAAGTTAATCTAACTCAATTGTTTCATCATTAGAATAATAACTACCTAATAATACATCCACCTATATAAATTTCGCGTCCTCAATAGAAGTAAAAGACGAGACTGCCAAATGAAAATGATATCGTCAATCACTGTCCCATTCTGGATTTAGGATTACTTTCTTTGAATAATATCCTACTAATACAATCGTGTGGCATAATGATGAAGTGATTTAATAAAGTAAATATTGAACCGATAAAATACTGATTTTTTTTATGTTGGCATTTATTTTATACGCGTTAGCAGCAAACTCTACTATTAATTCACAAAACCTCTTGTAACTAAGGAAAACTCTTACGCCTTCGATCGCATAATAAATAAAATTCTCAAATAATAATTCTCTACGAATAATTTCTTTGTATATACAAATAAATAGATAAATATATGACGATCACACACTTAATGTTCGGCACCATAGCCTGCAAAAAATAAGTAACGACATGAACACAATTTTTTTAAAGAAAATATGTGCTAAAATGTAATTGAAAACCATCCATGAAAGCTAATACACCAACAATTTTCGACTATAATACTCATTTACTTGAAACAAAAACATGCACCACTCCTTCCACTCATTTAAATATTCGTCCGCGACAGATCCGAAAAGCTCGCTCACCATAATTACGATCTTGTTTGCCACCACGGTTTTTCCTCGGATGACCTCCAAGCCTCTGGAAAGTACGACTGTCGATTACGTTTATTTTCTTTCGAGAAAAACATAATAATTATAATGATAAAAGCCCTTCGGCGGAGATAGAAATAAAAAAAATAAGAAATGCAATGGCATAGGGCGACGACAGGAGTGACGAGAGAAGTGGGAAGCAGCCGCTCGGTGTAGAGGCGAGGAGTAAGAGGAAGACAAACGAATGGGGAAGGGTGGTGGAGGTTGAGGGAAGTGAGAGGAACAGAGGGAGGGAGTGGGAAATACGGTGAGCGAGCATGGATTCGCCGAGGGCGTTGAATTAAGAGGCAAAGAAGATGCGAAGCGGAATGGAGTGGTGGGACACACAAATGTGGGCTCGAGTTGAGCGAATCCATTTTCCACCGTGGAGGAGTAGGGGCATGGGGTGTAGGGTGCGGCGGCGAAAGAGGGCATGGAGAGGATTCGGTCTCCCAAGGGAGGCGTACTAAAGGGAGCAGAGAGAGGGGGAAGGGAGAGAAATGGGGAGACCTGGAAAGGGAAGGATAAAGCAGGCGGGGACGCAAAGGTCTTATTTACCAGAATATTGTACCCCTGCCAACTCCTCTCTCTCTCTCTCTCTTTCTCTTCATCTACCCCATTACGGAAATTTTCGAATGGATGATGTTATGCGTACCGACCACCCTCGTCTGAGGACATATCCCTCCTGCATCGAAGATTACGACGTTAACGTCATGCGAGAACTTTTAGTTGTCGGAAAGGGTAAGTCGACCGCGGCGGATTCGAGCGGTATCCACCACTATGCCTGAAATTCGTGCGACAGCTATTCAGTATAGCTATCCAATCATAAGGTCGGATGGTAGGGAGGAGAGTTCCGTGGGGTAGAGAAACGATTACTTCTCCCCCCCACCCACGCCCCACTGAAAAAACCAACTTCAAAGTTTACTCTCCCGCGAAATGTTTTTCTCTCATGCTGAGTCGCCTAGCGTCGATCGGAAGGGAAATGATCCGGAGAGTCGAATACACTAATTGAAATGGGATGGAATGTTGACCGTGGGAAGGATGCGACCCTATTCGACGGAAATACAAACTTTAAACATTCCAAACATTCATGTTGATGTGATGCCTCTACCTCTCACCAAATCCTCTTCCATTGAATCAGCATAGAGGCATTATGCCTGTATGCTGATTCAATGGAAATTATACCTGCCGCAATATGAGAAGTGGTATATGTGGATCAAGTATGTAGAACTTAAGCAATTGAGTCAAGTATGAATTTGGCGTCATTCTCTCACCAAACTGATAAGATAGACTTTGATATTTGTCACTACAAGATTAACTACAGGTCACATGCCTAAACATATTGCACGTCCATAACCAGTGTAAAGTGACAGCAGACTGACAGTGAGTCAAATTTAATATTGTTAAATTATAATATGTATTTAGTTTTAGTTTAATTATAACAAGGATTTACTCATGGCTCCACGTGCATTATAGTGCGAAAATATGCGTACTCTTTGCAGAAATTTCATGCAGCAAAAATTAAATGGAATATACCCAACCGGATTTGTATAAAAATATATATGATTACCTGTAGTACATAGAATTCGATCTTTCCCATAATTTACGCGTGAACAAAACGATGGTCAATACTGAGTTATTTATGTCTGTCAAATAATTGGTAAACCTTGATTAACATATTTTGAAATGTTACAGTAAAGGTTAGTGGAATGAGAAGAGTTACAAGCTACATTTATTCCATAAAATTTCAGAGGATTGATGATATATTAATATATTCTAATATTTACAAATACGGAGAAATAAATGTATCCAAAAATTATATTTATATCAAAAGAAACCAAATGAGTAAAAAAATATATATAATAAGAAAAAAAATGAAGGACAATTTATGAGAAAGGAATGATAGCAATATTCCTTCCCAATTACCAAATACTGATAAATTAAGTGGTACAAAAAATAAATCCAATTTCCAAATTTAGTCATATACATCAATTACATTAGGAATTCCATTGAGTCTTACTCTAGTCATTGAGTCCACACACTCGATAACATGTAATGTTGTGCTACAAAATAAGGAAAACTTCTAGAAATTCTTCAAAGACTTTGCTCGAAAAAAATGAATGCCCTCGACGAAGGTACACAAAGCCACCACACCTATCCTATTGATTTTTGATCCTGGCGAATGATTGAACAAAAACTTTTCCATTCAGGGGAGTTCCTTCCAAAAGCACTTTCATTTGGTACATAGTTGGTAAGACCCTACACATAACATTTGCTTACTATTTGGAGCAAGGGATCCGCTGTACACCCATCGCCGTCCCTCGCACATAACCCTCGATCGCAGCACCTGGAAAAGGCTTCGATCCTCCATCGCAAATGGACTCCAAAGTTATTCCCCCCAGAATCCCTTAAACTTGAGATTTTTACATCCACCCTCTTTCTTTTACGATCCCCTCTGTCAGTCTCGGCTCGACCACTTCCTGGCTTTGTTCAGTCGCGCCACACGCACAAGGCTGAGAGGGGAGGGGGATATGGTCGGAGAGAGAAATATAAAATGCCCTATTTTATTATGAGATAGGAAAAATCTTCATTTCCCTTCCGTGCGTACAATTGGAATGTATTTTTGTATTTTCTCAGTTACTGACAACTTTTCCTTCATATATTTTTTATATTGAAAGAATCTATGACATTTATTTCCCATGATATCTCGTATTTTTGTACAGTGTATGTCTGATTAAATTTTGTAGTTGCCTTCCATATCCAGCAGAACGCCTTACACTTTCATGTTACACACTCACATTTATCTAATATCGGAAATTGTTTGTATTTTCATAGAAATTTTAGTGTGAATTGTTCCGTTGTAAAATTATATTAAATTGATGACTGAATGCAAAAAGTTGTTTCAATGAACTCGCCATGGTCGTGCCGTTAGTGACGTGGTTTGATTTGAGCGACTGACATCGTCTTTCTCCACCCATATCGTGGAATCAGTCAAAAGGACCGTTAACTATATGATTTATATTGATCAATACATTCACCAAGGACGATGAATGTATTTATTGACCACTAGTATGTAGCTTGATGTATACTTTGACTAGTGCAAAACAAAATAATGGGACAAAATAAATGCAATGATTTGGCCCACAGTCTCTCTCACATTTCTCTCCAGTAGGCTGCAATTCTTCCCTACCCGCCATTTGTTGGAGCATTTCAGAGAAGAACCCTTTCGTCCATTTCTTCAACTCCTTTGGGCCGTTCGACTCCTTAGTCACTGCCTTGATAAGAGATGATTCAATGACCTCCGAAAAATAACTTTGTGCACTCCGCATCTACTTTCATATCAGACCTCACTGAAAGCGACCGTAAAGGTTGGGACCGCGTCCCACCGACATGGCGCCGATCCCTATGGGCACCGCAAGAAATACGAAAAAGAATTTCTATCGAGCATGTTCGTATTCGGATGCTGGGGATAACAGGGTGGCCATAGTCGCACGTTTCATTCCTCATGAATAACACATTTTTTACACTGCCACATAATTGAAGCTGATGTTTCCGGGTGACACTTAATAGTGATAATCTGAATGCGTAATTCCTTTACGTTGAGACGTCCGGGAATTTCCAGACACGGTAAAATGAAATCGAAGTAGGAAAACATGCTGATTATCTTAAAAATGCAGCTATTTTGTGCGCAAGAACGTCTGACTTGGGCGAAGAAGAGAATATAATATATAGAAATGCGCTTCCTCACAACGGCGGCTATTTTTGTCGAATATTGATTGCCCTTCGACGCACTGAATTCCTTCCATTCCAATGCTCAAATGAATGAATGCATGAATGAATTAAAGGGAAGGAGTTCGATGGATGGTGAGCGTACAATAGCTTTTACTAAGAAGATGCTCAGCACAAAAAGGCAAGGACGTGGGGGGAATCGTTTCAAAGTAATTATTACTAATAAATGAACGATATATATGGGTAAAATTTATTCGGCATAGTAATTTTTCCTTGTGTTCAAACGTTGTAGCGTGTATTAATATTGATTTGTTTTGATTCATGAAGCCGTCGATTGAAGTAATTAGCACTATGAAGAAAATTAAGGCTCGCAGTGTGACTAAGTTCCTTCATTTGAAAGGTTAAAATGCCCACAAAATCCACGATGAACTGACAGCTGTTTACGAAAATGACAGCCCGTCATATTGAACAGTTTCGAGGCGGAAAAGTAATTTTCAAACTGGTCAAATGTCCCTACCAGACGATCCAAGAAAAGGAACACCATCACTCACAGACGATGCAGACACAGTAAAGAAAGTGGAGAACTTTATCCCATTAGACCGACGAGCAAGATTCCAAATGATCATGAATGAGAATGATCTTAGCTACGGCAATATGTTGAAAACCATTCACGGAGAACTGCGCATATCAAAGGTGTCAGCACGCTGTGGGCTTCACGACTACCCACTCCTTGTCAGAAGCAAACACGGCGTGAGAAATGTTGAACTCTGCATGGTGAATATTTATTGTAGCCTTAAGTAATTTAAAAAAAATAACGTTTGAATCTCGATTGCTTTTTTGTATTAATTAAAAGTTAATATTACACCATCGCAATATGTCTAGAAATGATATTCTTTGACAAAAGGAAGCAATAGGTAAATAAATTCGAGTAGAGTGTGACACTATCCATCAGAGACATAGAACATTTAAATTAATGTACCAGAGAAGACAATATGCCGCTAAACCACAGTGAAGGAAGTGAATACTGAAGATAAAGCTAATGGACCAAATAAGAAATGAAGAAGCATACGGAAAAGATAGGAGGTAAAGACAATATTGGGAACAATTCTTTTAGGAGTCTTTACCTCCTATTTACCAGGAACAGAAAAACAAAATGAATTGGCTATACCTTGAGAAATAACTGATTTCTTATAACCATTACAGAAGGAAGAACCGAACAGAGAACCCACAGGTATTATGACTATTAAAGGGTAATGATAGATGGGATTCGAGGAAGTAAGGGGTTTGGTATTAAGAATGACTGAAATAAACGAATATTCCTATTGAAATGCTTATTAATGTTTGGCAAGTTGAGCGTCAGCTTGGCGATTTGACAGCTAAGGATAAGACTTGTTCGATGCATACTCAATGAATGAAATTTTATTTTGATTTAAAATTTTAATCCCATTATTCTGTAGTAATTAAATGTATCTCTTGGATCACCCTGGTAGCATTATGAAAGAAGTCGTGTTCTCACGACAGCCACCAAGTCAAACTGGGTCGAGACAGCTTAATATTCTCTCCCTAGGTACCACGCCTCAATTTGAAATTAATGGACTCCAACCCTGGATATCACTGTTTACATTTTCCTCTGCTGGATTGAAAATATGAGAATATTTTGTCAAACAAATAAATCACTTACGAACTACATCCACATAATACGCCGCGCGGGCCCGTGGCTGGGGATGTTAGGTCACCAGCCATGCAATGCACATTCATTACATCTATACAAAGATATTAATTCGATAACGCACCGGAACAAAGTTAGTCATCACGAACGAAGCTACTTACATAAAGAAATATTTTGTAATAGGACAATATTTACATTATGCGGGAACAATATTATAGGAATGTGTCTATTTAACATAAACGTAGGATATCGACAAAATATAAACACAACCAACGCTAATTATACTCTTCGCGCCTGCGATCATGATGATATCTAATCGCACGAGAGAAAAACTGACAGAGAATAATAAAATTGCTACACTTTCCCCCTAATATAATATTAAAAAATCGCCTACCATAAATACGCACAGTTCAAATGCACATGAGTTATCATCAGATAGTTAAAAGAAATTAACGCGAAGTAATTTTTCATGCAAGTGGAAAAGTGCAGCAAGTAAATGTAACATGTACTCCTTCCACCAAACAGTGCCTGAAATCGTTTTTCATCCTCAATGACTCTTAAACTGTGACTTAGAATACTATAAAACTCTACCATTTCACGAAAAAAGCACGCAGATCTGACGTCCTGAAATAGAAGCCGCCTAAGATAGTGAGCGCCATTTCTCAATAACTTGAACTCGTGACGTTGAGAGCAACGGCGAATTTTTGCGGCACCAAAGATTTACACTAAACATTTCGAATTCGATTTATTTCATTCTTCCTCTACTAGATTTGTGACGGAGATTCCCTTTTAACGCCAAACCCATACTCCTGCAACAACAGAGCCGTGTCCGTATTTGCGAAAATGTCTGATCCGAAGTAGCACAAAGGCTCCGGCAACATCCGAAATCCGCAGAACATGCGGCAGTCCTCTCTCGTTAAGATACCAACGGTATTATCCTGAGCACCCCCCCCCCCCCGGGGGAATGTGATTTTTATATTATTTCAAATCCACATACCGGCGCTGTGATTTCTGTGGAAGCCCGTAATGAAACATACTATGGCTACACTCCCCTACAAAAAGCCACCTCCTTTGGACACCATTACTGTCTCCGTTATACTCACTCACTCCAAGTCCCAAGGGATTGGAAAATTATAAATGACTCTTACTTCCTCCAGGTCGACCGGTATTTTGGTAGTGAGGATTACTAAACCCGAGAATTTAATTCTACACCTGAATCCATAACCCGAAAGACACCGGATGGTGTGTGAGTGCAAATACCGTTGGACATGGCAGAGGAATGAGAATTTAGGGATTGGATTAAGAGTGCTCATATTTGTTTTGATGACATCACCTACTGTCCGTGGGTAAAAGTGGAGACTCTGTTTATATTTGTCTAGGAATTTTTTTCGAATAGCTGCTACCTGTGAAAAACCACAGTTTCGAGAAACACAGCTCTCAGAAAATCTTTCAGAAATCCAATCGAGAAAATGCATTCATCTGAAAATTTTGACTAAAATACGACTCGTATCTTAATTTAAAAAATGCATTATATATATTTGATACATTTGATTATACTTGATTATACATATACATTTGATTATATTGTTATTAAAATAAAAATTTTGATGACTTTTCCGCGAAATTTGCTGAATACAATATCGCCATATCGCCGTTCCTTATCTGAGAGTTCCTAACTAGGAATTTCTTGGGTAAATTCAACAGTAATTGGACGATATCCAAATACTGATCAGGGAAGATAAACGCTGGAACCGTCGCATTATAAATTAAAATAAGTAGTTATTTATAAGGAATCGCAAAACAATTCCAATGAATAATTTTCACTCGTGAAATTTTACTTCATTCCTGTATTAAAGGTTTCTGTTAGTAGGAATGCTCAAGAGCTGATTCGAGCACAGAGACAGTACATGCAGAAGATTTTCTTCTGGCTGAAATTTCACAATATCTGAAAGGGTTTGGCATAGCTTCTGTTTTAAAACGAAAGTAGCGATGTTTAGCAATAATTATGGGAAGTTTGGCAGAATAGTTTAGAGTAATAGCGGAATGGACAGTGTAATAAGGCTTGCGAATCCTGGAACAGGAGTTATAGGTGGTATACAGAGTCACTATAAAAACCATGTCTGTCTTAGGTAATACATAAAAATGTATTCCTCCCCACATTTATATAAGTGGCAATGAAACTTGGTCGTCCCAGGGTAAGCATAATTGCTGTCTCTGAATACGGTATTTAATTGTACAAGTATATACGTTACATACACACACCCACATAACAATCGATGAAGCCACTGTCGTTGGTCAACGCTAACGGCTAGAAACATAAAAAATAACATCCACGCGTATTCTAAAATTTTTTTATGCCACAACCACCTTCATCTCCGGATATCGTGTGGGTGTGTTTAGTACAACTGACAAAACCAGCCATTTCGCCATGAAGAAAGGATATAAACCTAAAACTGTATATGCGATTGTGTTTCGTGTTATTTTTCGATGTGATTTTGTGAAGAAAAACATACTTTAAAAATGTATCTTTGAGATGAAATGGCTCTCGAATCGGGAAGATCCCAGTCTCTCGTAAGTGCTCATTTTGGGTTGAGGCATGGTCCAAAACACTACAAATTAAATGCAAAGAGCGTCACGCTTGTTTCACGACAATAATGCGATTTTTTTCTTTTCGTTTTATCCGATCCGTCCAGTCAATTTATCTGCAAATGTCCGTTCCCGGAATGGACAGGTTAATTCACGCCAATTTTGGTGGCATTTTTTGTTTCCCCGAGAGAAAGTCACAGTCCCACTCTGAGGGGGCGTCCTGTACGAAGAATAGGCTGGACCCAGCCTCTTTCCCAACTTTCCAACTTTCAATATCTTCCCCTGAAGGGATGCTCCTTATAAGACTCCCCTTTTCTCGCCACGCTCTCCCCCAGTTCATCCAAATCTTCGAACGAGCGTGTCCCATTCACTAAATGCCATGAATAATTCGGGTTGAGAATCCCGCAAACTAATTGCATTCATCTCGCCATTCTAAGGGGATTTTCGAGCCTACCGTTCATTTGTTTCATCAAAAGAACGCTATCAGTAAGGGCTTCCCGAGGCCCTTGCCTTTGGTTGGAGAGATCTCCTTTCGAACTAATCTCGGAGTTTGGGAGTCCAAAATTAGCCTAAGCCTCTCGTTGCAAATTAATTAATATCGCCGAATTCGTCACACCTATTTCAAACTTTGTGCTCCAGTACTTTGAATAATCATTTCAATTCCATATTCTGTCACAATCAAAATACTGCGATATTTATTCAAAGCGTCTTGAAAAATTCTGCCCATCCCCCCCCCTCCTCCATCCGTAGCGATCATTCATTCCTATTCTCGAAAATTTAAGACGGTATTTGAATCATGGGTCCCTTTTCTAGCGGTCTCTCCTTAATTGCAGTAATTCCCACAGAATCACCAGTTTCACCTGCTGTTAGGAGCCCTGAGTTCGTTTATCGCTCCTGTGTTCCCCGTTCGCCCATCTTTGCAGACAATATGTGGGCAACATATTTTAAACACAAATTGGAAAATCCTTACATTAAAATATAATGAAGTTACTAATAGTTGAAAGTAATTAAATACTCGTATTATTGACAGGTAATTGGGAGTAATCCATAAATAATTTTGATTAACAACATTTTCAAACTATCAGGATTATTTTTCAAGAAACTGTAACAGTAACTTTAACGGAGTCACCCGCTATGTGTGCATTATAATGCAACCATTTCAGAGAGTAAAAATCATTCGCCTTGACCGGGATTCGAACCCGGATCCCTCGATATCGGGTGACTCCGTTAAAGTTACTGTTACAGTTTCTTGAAATTTGTCTAAGGTATGAACAGCCTAAGTGTTTGAAATTGGCTTTATTAACATCGTGGACTGTGGCGCGTCGCGCACGACTACGAATGCCTGTGACATTGTATGTACGGTATTTCGTCATAACATCTTGTTCCTTTAAAGCCCCCAAAATTTCAGAGTGTAAGAGGACGTCTCGGTAGCTTAAGTGGTTAAAGCACTCGGCCGGATATCGAGGGATTTCGAATCCCGGTCAAGGCGAATGATTTTTACTCTCTGAAATGGTTGCATTATCAGGATTATAATTTGGCTAAAAGTTTTTGGATGTTGTAAACATTTATTAATATCAATGACATTGGCTGATATTATTTCAATTTTATTACTAATCACCAACTGCCTGGAATGAACCTTGTTTGAATTCAGTATCATTAATTTTAATGTCCTCTTTAAAAGAAGAGGATTGTAATCGGCAAAAATTTATAATTCCGACGGTATTTTTAAAATTTCACTTCTTAAAGATATATTGAGGTCAAATGTGAACGCCTCTTAAGGGAATAATTTGAAACATCATTCATAACACTTTTCACATAATCAATCAACTGATGACGGGATATGAAAAGAGCACTCTTTTCAATGGAAAAAATACCTGTACCCGCTTAAAAGTATCATACACATAGAAGAGATAGTAGCTTGAAACGCTCATAATAACATAATGAAGTTCAATTCGACGTTTGAGGCTCCACATCGTGAAAAATCATGATCACTGAATAAATAAACAGACTTGGTATTATTTTACACAAAAAACTTCATAATAATACTAACTTTTTCGAAGAATAGGCGACATCATCAGGTATCACATAATACCCGATGATAGAGCTTATGCGTTAAAACCGGTAACATTATAATAAAGATGTTTTTGTCTGAAAAAATGGAAAGTTTAATTATTCAGTGATAATTCAGTTAATATATTCCTCGGTTGTATTTAGAGGTCAGTGATATGCATTAAAATTGTCATGATTACCGGTTATGGGAAAGTGTTGGTGCAAAAGTGGAAAACAGAGACGAAATTGAAAACAGAAAGAATGGCAAAAAGCACATAATGACTACATAGGTGCATAGGTGAATATATCCCACGGGGAGGAGGAAAGGACAATATAAAGGAAATTAAGGGAAATTTTAAGAACGAGATAAAAAAAGCTTCAGAAGAATAATGTGAGCAACAAACACGAGAAGAATCAGAATATCATGTTTCAAAAACATATATTCATGCTCATGAAAGAAACGTAAGAAGAAAGTAGAGAAAAAAAGAACGCGTCGTTGGAGAATGTACAAAGATCCGAATGATACATTCTGCCGTGTAGCCGATAAGGTAAAATATAAGTTGGGAAGAGAACAGTGCGACGTCATGTAAGCACAGAAGTAAGAAAGGGGAGCGAAAAACTGGAAAATAAAATGTCAAACTCCTTGAATTATTCGAGCAAACAAAGGAAATTTATTAAGAAGATAGAAATAGATTCAGGGAAAGAGGAAGGAATCATGGAAGACCTTTATGGCAAAGATATTAGGCCAATTGACTCAGAAAAGGAATGTGACGTGGGCCAGGATAATCGGATCCAGAATTAGCAGTTATTGAGATATTAAAAGAGCCACGAGAAATGAAGACGAACAAAGCAGATGGAAAAGATAATATCCCTGCAGAATTAATAATGACTTTAAGAAAAAAATGAAAGAAGAGCTTCTTTCGTGTGTGTCGAGGCATTAATGAGAAATATTCTTGGACAGAAAAACTTCTTCAGGTCAAAATGAATCCCCATTCCGAAAAAGTTAAAGTAGTCGTGGACTGAAAAAACATTATTTTATTTTTGTATACGGTACAGGCTTCATCAAAATAAAATCATCAAAAATAATGGAGAATGGACAACCGGCTTTTTTATTTCTTGATCAGTTTCGGTCCCACAACGGGAGGGGAGTGCGTTACCGAAAGAACAATGCCTCGAACGCCCAAAAAAAAGAAATAGGAATCATTCGAGGTCGCTACTCGCTTCCTGGACTTTGAGGATGCAAATAGATAGGTATGTTGTTCAGAATATCGATGAAACAGATTGTAGCAGTAAGGAGTGAATGGAAAATTAGCAGGGGAAGGCATGGAATTAAGTTCGAGTTTTCCGTTGCCGCCTTTCCTTTATCTAATTTTCACTGAGGAAACGGTAAATGAGGCATGGGATGAGCCGAGAGGAGGAATATACAGGGATAGCTGTATGAGGGATCTGATTCAATCAAACAACTGTACTGCTAACCATTGATCAAAAGAATTGAAGCCATTGCTAAGCTAATTATCGAGTCGGTATCACCTCTGAACGATGAAGATGAATCAAAAGAAAACTAAGGAGATTCTCAATAAATAAGAGGTATGTTCGGAAAGTCAAGGTCATTGGTCCTGAATAAGGTGAAACTTACTTACACAGAAAATATTACGGAGGACAGTGAGCATAGTTTTAAGGAAATAGGAGAATAACAATTGCGTTAGGAAAAAAATATGAATTGATAAAAGAAATGATGAGAGCGAGCCTAATTAAAGGCTATGTGATAATTACCAATACGGTTCCGATGTGAGAAAGAAGATGAGCGAAATTTGGGAAATTTCAATCTATGACAAGTGAATAATATAGGATATGGTTATAGGAAGCAAGGTACGTCGGTTATAAAACTAATGCAAAAAAATCTCGATTAAAAAGTCAAATAATAATATGCATCAGCCTCTTAGCAAAACTTAATGGAGTTATTTAGATGAAAACAAAGTTATGCCTTACGATTTGGCTCGAAGTTTTGGCCCGACCTCGGAATCTATGGAAAAAGTGCCCACACGCAGATGGCGCTATTGTAACCAATTCCGAGTAAGCTAACAATTTACTACGCGTGCCACATGTTGTGCTGTTTCTCCCGAGATGCTATTTTGCGCAGAAAATTACATGGGGAGTAATGGGAAATTCTAATTTACGCTTGGTAAATTCGGTGCATTGAAGGTAATTGAGAATTATTTGATTTTGGACCCGAGGCACACCTTTATGCTACTGAACCACAGGTTAGATAATGAGTTATTATCAAAACAGTAGAACTTTACATGTAAATCAAATTGGATTACCCACCCTTTTCACCGTTTGGGTCTTGAAAACCTCCATGAGATAATGGCTGATATTTTAGATTGGAATTTTTTTTACTGTATCGAATATCTATACCCTAATAATGCCATGAAATATCTCGAAAAAATTCTTAATGGTCTGCCACGGTGCTGTCTCTCCCATTTATCAAGAGATTTTGAACTATGCAGACAATAATATCAGATTAAATTCGCATTCAGAAATCCGAATAGAAGTCATTTTACGTTTAAGCTGATTTACAGCGCTTAAACGAAGCTTTAATCATGAACATCCCCATTACTCTTATATGAAGACTATGTAATCGCTGATATAAATACCTTTTTAAAACAAAATATTATAGTATGCATCTTATTTTTTTACAAATTAAAAGACGCTAGAAATCAGTGTCCATTTAAAGGTTACTTCTGATTAGAAATAAAGGCGAAAGTTGACTTTGCCTTTCATACATTTAAGCTGAAAACAGTTAACAACTCTGAAAACATACATTTAAATATCTGTTCTATTTATTGCAATTTGATAATTACAATTGTTATCGCGCACATAGATCTAATGGAAGAAATGGCTGAAGATCACGGGTATAAAATTACCAATTCGTACATTTTATTCTACATATACAATGTTGCTCATGTTTAGAGATTTTTTAATTCCGTTGGATATGGATCTCACTAAAAGAAAACGAAACTTGAATATTTTATTTTAATATAAGAATTATGGCGTTGGTTTTATTGGAACGATATTCAAATGCGGCTTGGCAATAATGTAGGCTCGGAGGAAGAGCTACCCACTCTAACCCCCGAAGTCCGACGCCATGTATATTGCCGAGAACTGCTGTCTTTGGACATCAATTTCAGGAGGCCCAGAGGGTTAGATGCCTTGGTCCAGTAAGGGTGCAGGAGAAGGGTACAATGCTCCTTTAACATCACCGTTTTACATAGTACTCAGAAGGTTTTATGTGAGTCAATTTGTGAACCGAAACACGTCACAGGAAAATTTCCTTCCTAACTCACAATGTTTCATGTCAATAGTCTTATGCTACTCCTACTTCTCCTTCGTTCCTTTCCGCAACCTTAAACCTCTGTCGTATCTCTGATTTGCCCCTCCCTCTTGCTCTCTGACCCCTTCCGCAAATCCTCCTTACAGCAAAAGCCACTTCATACGTTCCTGCTGTGAACATCTCATCACCTTCCAAAATGTATACTAATAAATAAACCATAACACTCCCGTCACCGAGAGACCTGGTGGACAACTCGAAAATCCATTACTATGTAATACTATTCAATAAATTCAGGCATTTTAGGCCAAATAAATTAACTCTTTAGAAATCTTACAACTGCATTAAATGAAAATCGTAATCTTGCCGCGTAAATCATGCAACATGTACCTTGAAAGTCACCTGCATGATATTAACACCAGGAAATAGGATTTCACAACAAGTGTAGAGTTGCGGTCACATAGTCTGTGGGCATTACTGATTTAGCTACAAAAAAATTCTTTTATATTACGCAGCAAAAAATTACGCGAGTCAATTTGTGGAGAATCACCATTAAACGTCATCTATCATTAATTAAGTCTAATAATGGACTCAAAAACATTTTTGTATGTAATTACTCTTTATACTATACAAGCATCGGTAAACATGAAAGCAAATTTCAATCTTTATCATTAACCTTGAATAAATTTTTATTGTGATAAAATTCTGTTGCGTTCAGTTCTTATGGACTTGAGAGGTTTGCAAGTGCCACATGTTGCTTAACATGTTTGCCTCTCCAAATATATCACCTTGGGCACGCCAATTTGTTTTCTTTTCAACGCTAACAGCCTATTGCCAAAAAATGGATGATATTTAACTTCACGCAACTTGCAACCTACCAAATTAAGAGTAAAAAGAATATATATAATATTAAAAATACTCCATCCTTAAACATAACTTAGTAAGACGTTATATGTCATCAAATCACATTCAATCGGTGGATGCGTAAACTCAGTTATTGAACATACTACAATTCCAGGCGCCTAGATTAGTTGTTATTTTTACGTACCCATGGGGTACCCTAGCGCGTAATAAGATCTTGAGTCACCATTCATGTCGCGATTTTCCAGCAACACTTATACATTTCGAGAATACAAATGAAAGTACCAATCACTGGGTAACCAAGTAGACAGCTCCTCGCTTTTCAAATATCTTTATGGTTTCAACAAGCTTGACTACACGCCATCTAGTGAGCGCTTATTTTTTCTCAAAGCTTCGTGTAGTGGTAAACGGTGTGCAAATCAGACCATGAAAATAAAGTTCTCCAGAAAGAAAGAACTTGCCCGCCAAATCTACGCGACGCTAAAGAAGTTACTGAAGCCGATTTTCACTTACCGCCTAGCCGTGCAAGTTAAAATACATCCGGTTTCGAGTGACACCGCGGAGAGAATTAACCACTCGAGCAGTCATTGCTTTCGAAGAGGGGCCAGGAGTTAATCCGCATTTCAGCTGCGAGAAGATTCAGTTCACAACATCCGCGAAACCCATTACTACTGGCTGTAGTCTCATTCATCCCTAAGGGGCTCATTAGAAACAAGAGTTTACTATGCCAATCCTGAGCTTTGTGGAGAAGAGCATAAGGGTTGAACAATAGGTATAGCTTTCTCTTAATACTTTAAAAAGTTACACCATGTGCTATTTTTCTTGAAGTTATGAAAAAGGAATCGTGCCGTTCTTTGAATAATCACAACTTACTTACTTCGCAGTATATTGCAATAAAACGGTCTTATCTTAACGTTTGCGGTGAATTTGATTCAAACCAGCAAATTATTTTGTAAGGTTAGAATATTAGTTTGAGTTTCCTAGAGAAATCATTCATCATAGACTTTAATTCCATTAAAATATATAAACTCATTAATTTTTCTTATTTTTAACATTTGCAATGCCATGGACAGAATATTGATGGCACTGGTTAACGTTTGCCTTAACTTGAATAACCCTCATCGACTTTTGAATCAGGAGGGTTCTTCAAATAAATGACTTTGACTGGGCCAACAAATAGCATCACGGTTTCGAATTACAACGAAGACGCGCGCCTGAGGTTGGAATGACTGATTGGAATGGGCCTTTGGGCCCCAAGGAATTCAAGTCATCCTGATTGATGGTGAAACTTACACAACTAAAATGTTTCCTGAAGACAACTTAAACCAGAAGAGCTATGATCTCCCCCTGAAACTTCAAACAATATTTCCCTCGAGGAATGCACGCCTAATTGGCTCGACGAGAGAACGCCTCTCTCATGATCCTCTGCGTTACCGAAGTATTTAAAACAAAATCTGAGGTTTTAACAGGTTCTTGGCAAATGCCAAAACTCCCAACAACACGAGAAATCACCCAGGCATTACCGCTAAAGTGAGCCACAGCACGTTGGACAAAAGAAAGAAAAGTTCGACAGAGTGTCTCTCGGTTCTGATTGTAAACGAAATCGGCTTCCACCGGAGTGGAAATTAGGGAATGGAAAAAAAATCCTGAATTCCGATGATACGCTGCATTCTAGCGGGGTGGGTTGCGATTAGTTGGAATCTAAGCTCGATTCCCGAGCAATGCAATTTTTTTGTAACAAAAACACGCGCCTAATTTGAATGCCGGATGCAGGAGCCGTGACGGAGACTGGAATTCAAACAGTTTGATGGTCCATGATGCATCCCACCGAGATTAGACCGAGTAATCAAAAAAGTCATTCCCTGTCCCTACATTGATTACTTATTTCGCTCATCGCTTTGACGCCGAGACCGGAAAAATCAAACTGTAAACTAATTCGGATGAGAGGTTGAACTCCTGATTCAACTATTAATAAAAACCTGACCTTTTTTTGTTGAGAATTGGCCAATATCGACGATTGCGCTCTCTTTGCTAACCTACCCCCTTCATTTTGAACAGACTGGCACTTAAAGTGAATTAAATGACGAGCTATAAAGTGAATTCGTTAGAAGGAGTCCTTCCTGAAGAGGAAAGCAGTGCGATCGAGCCAGTTGGTGATAAAAAAAACAGCAAAGCTCCAAATATACGACGGGCAACAAGGGATTGAGGCGCGTGATACGTTTTTCGTAAAAAAGGGATGTTCGTAGCAACAGAATTTAACATCCAGTTTGTATCTCCCTTTCAGGTAAAACTACTGGGAGTAGATTTCGCAGCTGAAAGAATTAATCCTAATGACTCCTCTTACCAATCACAGTTTTTTTGCAACAACTCCGTTTTCCAAAGATCATGTTAGCTTAAGCACATAACGTTCTCGAGTAGCTATTATTACATCTTTCCTAAGGTACACTTTCAATGCTTCATTCCGAATTTTTGTTTAAATATTAGGGGTCTCCTAGGAATTTGAATCATACACCATGTTATCGACTCCTTATTACACCAACATAATAAAATTAGTCGCATGGAGAAGAATTGTCGATTTCTCTTATTTTAGGAAGTTCACTATTCGACCAAACTTGCGCGGTTTAATTTATCGCATCTAAAAGAGTGGTTGTACACTTCAATTATTAACGTATCACTGAATCTCTCAATTTTATACTATTGGGCGTTCGTAATTAGATTTGTACAAGCACAATCGTGTGTACCAAGTCCTCAATTTCAGTAGAACTTAACTTTCTTCTTAAAATATAGCATTTAACTTTCTCTAAATGCAGAATAATTTAGACATTGATCAAAGTAAACTTCATCTAAAATATTTCATTCCGCCGAAGCACCAAAATTACACTTCGCTACTGCTAGTATATCATCTAGCGTATTTCCCTTCATCCCTTCCGTTCTCCTTAAGCAGGAGTCCGCTTCGGTCGCATACTCTTCTGAGACTTGCAGTATTCCACTGAGCTCCCCTCGACTAACATGCAGAAGTCAATGCAGGGAACGGCCTAATAAATCAAAACGTTGAGAGTAAATGGGGGTTTTTGGATAAATGCTCTCCTTTTGTTAGAAATATTACGGGCTATGAATCTTTCAACCTTCCTCTTTAAAAATTTTCATAACTTCAAAAAATAAAAATTTCTCGGACCACCCGTGTAGCCGTTGTCACAATATCTCAAATGCTTCCCTCCAGGCCTCTCTAAGGCCCCCTGCGTCCCTAACCCCTGGGTGGGGGGAGAGGAGGGAGAGAGAAACGACGTCATTTATGTATGCTCTCTCCTTAACGGCTCGAACCCCCAGGAGGAAAAAGGGGTCTTCTTCTGGGTGGCACGCTGTTGAGGGTTGCCCGAGGGGGGTGAGGAATGTGGGGCCGAGGGCGCATCCTCCTCGCTTGGGTGGGGAACCCCCGCGAACGAATGCGCACACGCCCTCCCCGTTTCGCTCCCCGAGACCGTCAGCGGGAGGGCGTGGGGAATGGCTTGGGTGAAGAGACAGGGCAAGTTGCGGGGCGAGGTAGTGCTGAAGGCTGGCCTATTGGTTCGGTGCGCACGATGGAGATACGGAGTGAGCGAGCGAGAGAGAGAGGGCAGGGGGAGGAAGGACGGGGTGGGAAATACGGGAAGCAGGGAGAGGAACGGAGGCGTAAAGATCGCCATTTCCGCCCGTAAATTAACTCGCATTTTCCTAAAGAAGCTTTCGGACGGTGATCGAGAAAGGGACGGAGACTTATTTCGCATTCGGTGGGGAGTCTTTCCTTTTGATACAGAGTTTTTTCCGCCCTTAATATTATTTCTTGGCGAGGCGATTACTTTTTTCTTTCGAAACCGATTCCATGGAAATTTACTTCTTTCTCTCTCTCTCTCTTTTTACAAAATCTATTTTGGTGCTCTTCAAAAATTCCAATCTTCTTTCATCCTCTTCCGCCTTACAACGTGATGGTTTTTCCGACCTGACAGACTGATGTTTCTTACACCATTAGGTTTTCCATTGCAGAAAGGAGGAATGTGACCCTTTGGTGGGGTGAATGCCAAGTAAAATCAAGCACGTTCATTGTGAATCACATTCCAAGTTGGTGGTCAAATAATTTTAGAAAGAGAAATATTTATTGTTTAAGGCTTTGACTGAGAGCAAGTAAACACTATGAAAAGAGGATTTTCGGAGATGAAGTGGAAGGATAAACAATAAACTAGGATCATATTTACTCCTCCTACGCATTCATTATTTCCAGGAAATGGAAAATTGAAAGGATATCATACGACATTTAAATAATCATAAAGTCAACACATGCTACCCTTTCAGAAAGAGATACGATACCCTAGTAGCGGTTACTCAAGTTCCATCCATTCTTTGCGAGGATATCCTGTGCGTGAACGTTCGACATCATGTTGGGCATGGGGCATTGAGCTTTAATTTTTAAATTCCTCAAATGTAACTTTCTCATTGGAAGGACTCTCTGTAACCGCTAATATTCGCAAAATTATTTTATTATACTCTAATACCATCGACAATTATTGAAAGCAGGTGCTATCAAAATATACAAGGTCTGAAAATCTCAAAACCCGAAAATAAACTACAGCCTCGCGGTTCATAATTACAATGACAGCAGCATCGATGACCATATATTATACTTGTATATTTACTGTGTGCTTATATTTTAGGAGTGAACGAAATGATGGCCTAATAATGTTTAAACTGGTTATCTATTATGAAATAAACATTATCACATGATACCCTTTTAATATGTATGATTTTATCTCACAAGAACAAAACGGAAGGAGGTAAAAATAACGCATAGTTCAGGGATTGCGGAAAAGTACCTGATTTTTTTTGGAGATAATTTAAAACAATTGAAAAGGAATCTCTTCAGGGCACGGACTTATAAGCAATTCTTTTTTTATTTAAATTATCGATGTACCACCTATATTATTTATTTCTAAACAACCTCTCAGGGCTTCTGTATGCTAAGTTGAAGTGCATTAATAATTGCCAGAATATCCGTACCGACAACATTCAAGGAGAATCTTCACCGTGTGTTGATCCAATAGCAAAAACGTTGAATTGAATAAATAGAACTCTTGAAGAATTGTGCCCTGCAGAATGTTGAGCATTATGAAAGTTGAATTTATTAATTTTAAATCACACATGAATGAATTTTTGTAAGGCTATAGCTCAAGGTCTATAGGAGTGATGTAAAGAATTTTATCTCCCGTGAAAATAGCACAGTGTGATGAATTAATTTTGTATCAGATGTAATTGTAGCTTTGCAATATCTAAACAATTTCATAACAAGTTTTTTGGAAATGTTTTCGCAGTGGTAAATGGAGTAATTCTGGCACGCATTGCAATGGTATTGACTTTTCAGTTATCCGGAAAAGGTCGGTTTCAGTGGGTTTAGGATTCGGTGTTTCATTAATGGAAAGTTTACGAATCAAATATGCGTTCAGAGCTTTTCCGTGCAACTAATCTTAAGGTAATATCAATGTGAGAGCATCTATGGAAAATATATGAACGAAATCAGTTAAAAAATAGAAAAATATTTAGTCAAATATGAAAATTAATAAAATCACTTCTTTGGAATATAAAATATAAAAATCATTTTGAGACAATATTAATTTCTTGAAATTCAGGTCGTGTAACATTTAACTCTGGCTCTGTTAAAGTTTTAACAATCGTAAGAGATCGTAATAAGTAATCAGATTCGTACATGTGATCACATTCTTAAATCAAATTGCATAATTAATTGTTTTTTATTGCATTAATTTGCAGTCCTCCATACAAGTGAATAGCTTCTAGTATTCGAGAAGCATATTAGATACTGAGGTAACAGTAATAATTTTAATCAATAAATAGATTATTAAAGAGCAAACTGAACCTGTCGAATACATGCTACTTGCATGCGGACCGCTAAGTAAATGTATAGAGGATAATTTGCAGAAAAGCGGCGACGGACAAAGTGTAAAGAAGAGCATGATAAAGAAGGGAAAGGTATAAATTATTAAAAAATGAAGATAGACTGGATTGAATCCTGTTTGAGAAGAGATTGTTTGATAACAATTGGAATCGAAGGAGAGTGGATGGAGGAAGAATGAGAGCAAGTAAAATAATCCAGGTGACATATACAATGAGAGTTCATGGAAAATTCACGACTTTGAAGAGATTGTCTGTAAACTGAATAGAATAAAGGAAGAAACCTCGAGTGAATTTGAAAAATAGGTAGGAAAAATAACCAGTGATAATATATATTGCGTGTGAAATGCAAAAAAATACAATTTTACTGGATTATAACGTTTATAATGATGTTTGCAATCATAAAATAGGTCTATATATATAATATATATATATATATATATATATATATATATATATATTTATATATATATATATATTTATATACTTAATTTCTATATAAATGAGCACATATCTTGAATGACATCCCGAGCATGGAGATTCATTCACCTGAACGCCGCGAATATCTACGATGCAATAGTGTATCTACATTATATATATGTATAAGCATATATATATATTTATATATATTATATGTTTCTATATACAAATATAAATATGTCTATAAAGCATGATAGAATAGAAATGTAGCGATAGCCGGATAACAATTTCATCAACACTCGGAGTTACATCCTTAAATCAATTCGAGTGCCGGTGGTAAAATGGTTTGCAAAATGATGGGTATGGAGGGAAATTAATAGCCTATCAGAAAAATTGGATTTTCCCTCGTTGCAAATACCGCGACTCGCGTGGCAGCCCTCCGTGTGGTAATTTTGGGATCAGCCCTTGGGGCGGGAGGGGGGGGGGGAACGGTCGGTGGACTTAAAAATTCTCTCGCCCCGAAATATACCTCGATTTCCTCCGGTCGCGACGCAACGCCTGACGTCATGATTCAATCGTTGAAATTGCCTCTTACTAATCAATGCGCCATCCATCGACTTGGTGAGCAATAAATTTTGGAGGCGCCACAGGGTTGTGACTACGATGGCAACGCCACTGGGCTGGATCGGTTGGAAAAGGGGGGACGGAGCATGGGGGTTGTCCGATGGCGATATTCCCGAACGAGGTACTTTCAATTAGAAATTGTTGACCCTATAATTGGTGGAAAAACTTCTAAGAGGTTAGAGTTTAAGAGAGAAAAGAAATGTCACAATGTCAGTGGGGTTAAAAAAAAAAGTTCGCGGCAACACGTTCCTTTCACGTGGAAGCAGGCCACTTTTGACATTTTTAATTCACCGTTGGTAAAAATTCATAGCCCATCGTATTCAAACATGAGGAAGAAATATTGGCCATCGTTCCTGGAACTTTTATTCTGGAATGGAGAGCAAAAGTGTCCATTATGAGAAGGTTAAAGAAAAAGAAGAAAAGGGATGGAAGAAGGTAGTAATTGAATTCCTAATTTACTTTTCCTTTTCTGCAGGCATGCAAAGGTCGACCTTTGCTATAAGTGTACGCAACCTAATTTCTCCGGGAGCGTAGGAGTTAATGTCTACAGAAATTCTTTCACCCTAGCGGATCGTGGTATCAAAGTATTATGATTATTTCTTTCGATGAATAAATCTTTTTTCCGCCAAATGTTTTCATTTCTGGCTTACGTAACCAAATTATCAGTATCCATGACGTATGCAGTCCGCAGCCGATATCCATATAGTATGTCCTATACGGTCCACAATAACTTTTTTCTCGTAAATTATTGTAATGTGACGTTTACAGAAATGTGTTTCCGTATTTTCGCATTTTTTACATCAACAAACAAAAACATAAATGGCCGGGGTGCTACTGATTGAAGAGCTTGCGAAAATATTCTACGAAATTATTTGAAACGAAGAAATGATTGTCGGGTTCCAATAAAGAAAGGAATCTAGATACAAAATGACCGCGAACTCTGTGTGTTATGCGCATGCGGGCGGGAAATTGAATTTTTTACAAGAAGAGCTCAAGATAATGCCCAAACTCAAGGTACAAGGCACATGTGTAATGAGGTGCCGTAGGATTCAGTATGTCATGAGAAGAGACTCATTCCTCAGCTGAATTAACGTATCTGGAAGATTTCAGAAGTAGTAGTTTAACGCTTACATTTAATTACAATACTAGTTTAATATTACGCGCCAATAAAAAGTATTTATTCAGTTACAATATTATTTTCCTTTTATCAAAATATTATACACTACATTAGCCCGCATACGACATGAATACCGAGTTGTGACAGTAAGCAGCGAAATAATTTCGCCCTGTATGAAGGGAGGGGAAGGTTATTGCACCACAGTGATAGTATGTTTTTCAGTTTAAGATATTAATGCCTTAATTTCGATTAGATTCTCAACATTTGTAGAATCCAGATAGAGCACCGCATGCCGGGGTCATCAGTAGCGTAAACCTTTCTTCAGATAAAGTCACATCAGTAAAGTATTCAAAGAAGTGATACAAATTGATAGACGATAGAGGGTTGGAGTTCAACAAAAATGTCAATCATCAGTCGGGTGATGAACTCTTATGAATATTTAGGGAAGGGAGAAAAATTGAGGAAAAAAGACAAGATCGAAAAATAAAATGAATGAGGCAACACTGTGAAGGGAATGCTTGTTACACATTGTAAAACAGAAAGCAAGGGTAATTCCTACTACCAAGCGTTTAATCGTCTTTTCATTTCACAGCCAATTTAATAAATAACGAGTATTTGTTGCAGTTAGCTTTTTATTTACAGATTATGCAACAAAAGTTGCACAATTTCATTTTAATTAAAGCTAACAGTTACAGGCTTAACTTTGTGGAATTCCTTCATTGTGAGGGTAAAAAGAGTAAAGTTTGCCTTAATTTTAATTGTTAATAATAATTTGTCTGTCTTCGAGGTAGAAAAATTCGTTTTCTATACTGATTTAATATTTTTTTGCCATAAGCCATTAATGTTACGGATTACTTATAAGTAATTTTCGGACAAATATTTCCTATTGTTTATTTAAATTATGCATGTTTGCGCGCTTTATTTTAAGGTTTTATAGTAATAATTTAAAACACGTCAATGAATATAATCTTCCACGTTAACCCTAAAGAGATGTATCGGTGGAAACATTAAAGCCGAAGTGTGGGATGAAGAAGAAAACGTTGGACGGTTTGAAAGAGGGAAGAAGTTGAGTAGACGCGAAAAGGAGATAGGACACAGACAGTGAGAGGGCTGAAGAGGAGGTACAAAGAGTCTGCAGTAGCAGAAAGCCAATGAATGAGTACAAAGATCGTTAGCTCGACCCAGAGGGAGCTAAATAAGGAGAAACTCGGAGCTCTCTTGGCGTAATTCACTCTCGTTCGTGGTAGCTTCGAGATTTTAATGTCCCACTCCTTTTTCTATTCTCCCGCAACGCAAAGGCACACTCCTCAAATGACGCGAGGTTCTTGGAGAGGCAAGGGGAAGGGAGAGAGTACAAAAATTGGCGTCAATCGTGACTTGAGGAGTGTCGGAAGGACAAGAAGTATTGTTTTCCGAGACGTTACCGTAGGCTCTCACGGCTTAACCAAAGAAATCGCCGGCAAAATGTAGCCCGTACGTATTCTTTTAACTGGCATTGAAGAATTAACTTAGTCGCGGTCATAACGAAAAGCCCCGCACAGCTCGAAGATACGAGTTGTACGGTGCTCGCATCTTCGAGCAGGACCTCGTATTAAATTGTTTTACTACTTATCCTGCCATGGATGGCCTTATACTAAAGAATATTCCGTTTCTGAAGTTCTTGGAGTTGTATTTATCTGGAATGCTATAATGTTACTACCATGTACCATTATTGCCATGGATACAATTGCGAGCAACTGTAATAAAATCAATATTTTTGAAAAATCAAACAAGACCCTTTTCTAACTCAATTATTACTCTTGCTTAACCCAATTTTGCGAATTCTAAACTTAAAATCAATAATTTTCTCTCACTTATTGCACCTGTTACGAATCGTAAGGAAAAACATGAAATAATAATCAAGCAACACTAATTTTTTAATCCATAACAAAAAATACTTGTCCTTTAGCGCTTTTCTCTTCAAATCTTGCACCAGTTTTCGTGCAAGAGCTAAATGTTCAAATAGAACCGAATGTTGATTGGTAAGCGTTAAACTAATCTCTCGTTTAACTTGCCGTCTGCAAGCATGCGACTCGCAGTCGTTTTGCGGAGAGGCCAACTCGTCCGTGGGTGTCGACAAAATCGAACCATCACGCTAAGGCTGCACATTTATCGAGAGGTGTTTTGTGCCGCAACGTGACGTCATTTTAAGAGGTTCGCTCCAAAAGTCACGTACTGCCAAAGGTGGGGGAGGTGGGAAATTTTTAAAGGGCATAACAACGGATTGGCGTCAATTATTGACGAATTCAAAGACTTCATCCGTCTCAGCGAAAATCTTATTCGGAATTCATTGAATGCTCACGTCCAAACTTCACAGGGGCCTTCGGCATTGTGTGTTGAGTGAAGGGCGTAAGGACAATCAAGAGGGCCAAGGCCAAGCAAAATGTCGATAAGGTTTCAACGAGTCGTTTTTCCGACTCGAAAATCAATATGCAATTTAGTTTTTATCGATAGGGTACGCGAATGTGTTGGCTTTAAAATAATGCGTAGTCATTATACCGTGGTTACTAAATGGCGAAAAATTGATCGTTGGGTGTGGGGGAGGAGTTAATGTATGAGCCGACTCTTTGATCCACGCACCATATAATTTTTGTAATACTGCTAAAACAGGATTGTTTACGTTCTCTATCCGAGGATGAAATGATCCCCGTAGGTATCGACCATCCCTTCAAGGTTTCACGGTGGCTGGAAATGTTCGCATGACAGCAGACAAAAGCTGAACAAGGCTTCCATGTTTGCAAAATGATCCCCTAAAATACACCCCTTTGATATTCCAATACGGTGGTGCTCAATTCTTTTATTTGATCCAATCAGTTTTTGAAGGACGAAGTTACGGGTGCATTTGAAAAATTTAAAAAAAAATCAGCTGTCCGCCCCGTGATACACGGGTTGACCTAAATCCGTTTTCATTAAAAATATGAAAGCGATTTCGCGTGCACCACGGCCATAAGCAGTGCAAAAGGGTTAGCAGGGAAATGCACTCCATTTCCGGGTCAATTGTCAGTTGCAAGATTGACATTCAATCGTCCTAGGAGCTCTTCGATCCAAGTTTAATTTACGTCTTTCGGATTTACCGATGGACTCAACATTTTTCCCGAATGTCTCTTGGAATAATTTTTTGGCCCCTTTTCATTGATAAACAAAAACACAAAAAATTCAATGAGGTTAGCTTTTCCCTGCAATTCGTACTCCATTGGCTTGATGCAATACAAATTCACTGCTCACGTCTGTGCTGTTTGGATTGTTAACTGCCATATATAGTCCTGGAATGTCAGGTGAATATTCCGTGAATCGCGATATGGATAAGGCCTTTGAAACGAGGGAGGGATTACCATTTACTTTTCACCGGCCCAGAGTTAGAAATACAATAATTAATAGCTCTGTCAAATCCCTTCTGGCTTCTGAGCATCTGATACAAACATTTATAAGAACAATTTTCGAGTAATTTTTTTATACTTTCGGAAAGTTCGAAATCATACACTCATTAGAATTTGCTTACAAAAAACGATGTTTATCATTGGTGTTTAAATTATTCAATACGACGTAAATGCAACGAAGAACAAACTATTAATAACAATTACGCTATAAAATTATTATAAAACCATCAGGAGTGACTTAAACCGCTACATATAGGTATCGTGTGTCTGGAAATTTTCATCGTATTCCTCTAGTCAGAAACGTCTTTCAAGATATGTGTGGAGAAGAATTGAAAATGCCTAATCATAAAGAAATACAGGGGAAAATGTTTCAGATACTGATGAGCAAGGGAGAAGACTGGGATGAGAAATTCGAAGAAGGCAGATGAAGGGCATGTTGGAGATTTTGAGATATAGTGATATTTTGAAGGCCGCGATACAAGGAAGAAAGATAGGTAAGCTGATGGGATGAGGGAATGAGAATTGTGGACAGCATGGAGGTGGTTGGCTGAAAATTTTAATCTTTTGTTATGAAGCATTTCAAATTCCTACAAGGATGCGTGAAAATTTCAAGGGCTACACTAAATCTAATTTGCTAAATGTAGCAGGTAGCTGTCGACTTAAAGGCTAATAACTTTTAAGCACTCTTTATAAACACGACATACACAGGTGTGTAGATGGCTGTGCCGTTTAGGTGTAGGTACAGTTGCTACTACAGTGAAAAGCGGTTTCAATGCTTACAATTGCGTATTTTTGTGTACATGAACAGCGTGATCATCCATGCCACATTAATATCACAATTTTACAGGAAAGGTGTCAGGACATGATTTTTCTAGCATTTTCCGGCATATTCCTAAAATATTCCTGCAATTGCTTGTTCAAAAAATGTTGTACACCGCAGAAACACTGAATTATATGAATACATACTAGCAGCTCAAAAAAAAACATGTTAAAAGGCGGATGAAGAATTTCCCTTGGATGCTTTCATTTAATGCACTGAAGTTTTGAAGGCGCATTAAATCAATCAAAAGTTAAATTGCCCCCCTTGGTTAATGAGTTTAAAAAGTAATTTCGCACGTCAAATTCGTAGATGATTTGTATTGTAAAATTTGAACTTTAAATTACGCTCCTCGAAATTGGACCAGGGTGTAATTCTCATTGATGGGGAGACAGTCATGGAGCAAGAGCTAGTTGAAATGACATGCATACCAAATTATCGAATCCGTAGGGGAAAACTTCCGAGGGCAACGAAATTATTATTCGCCGTGCTGCTATGAGACTCACTGGCTTATGCCCTAAGCAGACTTATACGTTTTCTAGCCACGTCTGGATCTCCCAAGGGAATAAAACCACGGGCACGCCACTTCGTTAGCGACAAAATTGTAACGCGAACTTGTGCGGGTTGCTTCCCTGCCGATACAGGAGCCGTCTGGAATACTAAACAGGAATAATTTGATAAATTTCCTTCGGCCATGGACCGCTCTCGAGAAGACGAATACAGTGTCGTCGATCCAGTGAAAGTTTTATGAATCTAAAGGTATCCGATAATACTTGATAGCCATTCCTGGTGTCACGATTCACTCGTGCAAATGCTCGGGTTGAGAAAATTTCCAGATAGCGATCAATGGGTTGGAGGGAAAGTGACTTCAACTCATTTACATCATCACGAAGTAGTGTCAGCATTGTGTGGCCTAAAATATACTTATTGTAAGTCAGTTCGATGAAGTAAGATGCCGTGTTTTTTTTACCTAAAAGTTTCTCCCTGCACTTTTAGAGAAGAAAACCACGAATTGCGCGAATAAACTTTGAAGTTGCCGCTGATTATAATTTCATCACACGGAATATTTTAAACAATCTGTACTCGTTTCTAACGATGTAAGTACTATCATTATGCAACTTGGGTACATTTTTTTAAATAATATTATTTACAAGTAATTTATTTCAAGAACCTCATTCTAATTTAATTTGTCCCTTCACTTCCCTGTCACACACAGCGTAAGATACTTGAAGATAAAAGCCAAAATACATGCGTTTCACAAACCTACAATAAAAAATTGAATTGTAAATTATCAAATTTACCACGATATGACACAGAAAATGCTCCTGAGGATATTATTTGGAAAAATTGAAATATAAAAAAAACTGAAAAAGATGAAAAACAATACGCCCATTTCATTGAGATTCAGGTAATGGAAAATTTCACATGGTAATGCTGCGGGATAACGAATAAATGGGTCAGGTAATGAATTCACGGGATACAAAATTTAATCTCCAAAATATTTAACCGTACATCACGAAGTTTCGTACATCCTGTGACTCAAGGGTTGAAAATGGAATTATACTAAAAATAACAGTAGTATCCATTTTCCATTCATATTTTGGAGGGTCGATTACTGATTAGAAACAAGGTTGATTAAAAGACGAATTTTCCAGGCGGTTTCATTCCAATCGTACCCCTATCGTCAAATTACACACGAGACTCCGAGCGGGGAAGAAAAATTTTATTTTCGCTAACCAATTTCAATTAAGCAATGGCGACAATTATGGTGGCAATGGTAGACCAACGTCAGTTAAATGAAAAGACTAGTTTATTTTACATTTCTCCTAAACCCTCCTCGCACAACCTGTGAAATGAAAATCGATGTAACCCCAGGGAGGGTTGGGGTGATTGGTTTGTGAGTGATATATAATCTCTGGGAAAGTTGGCCGTGGATGAAATCCTAAACTAGGAACTATCGTGAGATATTCAGTGACTCCAATTAGGCAACGAAAACAGCGTGAAAACCCCATCGAGGAAAAAAGAAAATTTCATATCTCCCACTGTCTCGTAATCTAACTTTTCAATTAGGAGTACTCATTTCGATCAGGACAATAGCAGGCTTTCCTCTATTTTTACTGGATATGGTATTGGACAACATTATATCCGTTTCCTCTGAATGAATCGAACAAAAACTTTTTGTGTCATGGAACAAAAGTATTCAGCTTTAATGTGTACCATTCTGTTATGGGGGCATTAATTTAAATGAAACCGATGCACTCCTGCTGGAACAATCGAATAATGAAATAACGAGACATACTAGTACTGTCACAAAATAAAAATTTTTGCTGTAACTTTGTTTCGTTACCAACGTTCGTGAAAACATAACCTACGCTCATGCGGCAGCGTGATTTTCATTTTCCACTATCGACCATCGATTTAAAATAAATTTAACAAAATATATCGAATTAACAATAATTCTAGAGTATATGTCAGTCAAATTCAGATCAATATTATCATGTCGTCATATGAACACTTTTGACGAGACATGGGTTTCTTAATGAATTCATTCTGACAGACCTTAAGAATATGCAAAAATTATTGGAATTGGTTAGACATACTGTCGTATCGCATAGTGTGGCTGTAACGTCTTTCAATGGGCCACTCTCTCTTAAAGTAGACAAGGAAATCTCATCGAATTTAGTCTAATCCCAAGCTGTTAGAGAATGGACTCTACATGTTTATGTCCATTAGAATAAATACCTTTTCGTAAATATTTATACGCACACTTTATACATTTACAGTAGCACTTAAAAAACAGCATGGCATACAATGACACGAATATTTTTATTCCAATACACAGAAAAACTTATTGCGGAAGGAATTATAAGCAGCAATCCTACAATGTTCTCATTCATTTGTTTGGAAATTGCTTTAAATTAAAGCTCACAACCTAGTGTAAACACCTATCAGGAGCTTTGGCTACAATTCATACTTAAAATATCAAATACTGAAGCAATAAATTCGTAATTGGTTTTAAAAGTTATGCTAGATTGTACTTCATCATTAGTGGATTCTTCGTAGAAGAAAGCAGAAGATTTACATTTTCGGTTACGTCGTCGGAATAGTTAAAAAATGTGCACTATTCGCAACTAAACATGAATTAATAGTGATTGCATAAAAATAATAACCCTAATCCTTCCCTTGTTAACATAGAAGTTTTTTGCAAATAAAAAAATTAATTCAGCCTTCAACCAGTTCCTGGTGCTATGTGCAAGTTAGCTGAACAAGGTTTACACATAGTATAACTAAAATTCCGGGTAGAGTTTCTTAATTATTGAAAATAACACGATCTCTACCAACTAAAAATCTTTCTCCAACTTAGTCTACATCAAAATGGTAGCCGGAAATTCAACTCCAGGTTGTGTGGCAGGGGATGATTCAAAGCCAGGCAGGCAACATCACTTTTTCTTAATTGTTGGTTTGCAATAAATATGTACATAATTCAAATAATGAGATAATGTCATTAATAGGCACATGTACTGCGGCGTCTAACCTAGAAATACTTCTGTATGCATCCAATATGATCTGCTAATTACGAGTAAAGAATTTAATAAAAATTACAAGAAATAATGACTTATTACTAGGCTACTTAGAATGAAAAATAATTCTCTCTCTAGTGTGGTCTTTAACAGTTATTTTGATACATTTTCTTTCGTAAGAAAAAAACATCTTAAAACTGTCAGTCCTACATTTTATCTCTAATCTTATTTTCATGATATCTACCGTAATACGATAGGGCAAATAATACATATTCAACATCATCGCTTAAGAGACCTGCTTCCAATTTATGCAAGAGATTTAATTCGTAATTTAATCATCACTGCATGAGTGATTCCAAACTCACTTCCTCTAATAATCTATATGCACTCCTAAGTTTATCAAGACAAAGTTTCACAAATCTTGCTCCGTGACACTTCCCAAGATGTAATGCGGTAATCAAGGCACTTCCCGCGGATTTCACGTACTAACAGCATATATATTTTAAAGGGCTAACTTGACAAAAATAAGATCACTCTTTTACACTTTCGCCATGCTTCCCTAATACTCTCCTAATAAATCCCAATTTTTTGGTATCTTGTCCACACATATCACGTACAGTACTCCACATGTTTCACCCAGTAGGGTTTGCTATCCAAGGGTAACTCCTAAGCATTAAACCGAGTCAAAACTTTCTGTTTCGATATACTATCTGATGCAGTAGGCTTTTGTGAGAGAACTATCGTTTGAAACTCACTGGAATAAAATTCATGAGTCTGGCCCCCGCACGAAGAAAACCGCCGGGACGAATTTTTAACTATTTTCTTCAACCACTTGAATATAAACGATCCCCCTCCTTGACGAAGTACTTGGTGAATATGATAACACTTATCTCCTGGATTTCGGGCTCTCTTGATTGACCGAGGTCTGAGGGTGAGATGAACAATGCAACAAACCCAAGAGAAACTCTCGTAACATAAGCAGAAATGGGAACTGGGCGGAGAGGGCTCGACATTTCGACGGACCCACGAGTGCGAACCGCACGCAAATTAGAAAAGTGAGATAGGCTAGTGATATTTTTCCTTCCTTCTCACTCCAAAGAAGAAGATCTCTCTGTTCCTACAGTCACCAACGCGGAGGGAGAAGGGGTGCGTAGTGAAATGGAGAGGGGAGGGACGAGAGTCGGGAGAGTAAAAAATAAAGAAGGCGGGGGTGGGTGGGTGGCTGGGAGGCCAAAAGGAAAGAACAACAGAAGAGCCGCACGCCGCGCGTAAAGGGGGAGGGTTCCCCTGGGGTGAGGGGGGCAGAAGAAAGAGAAATGAGATCCCTCCCCCAACACCCCCCTCCCAACACTAAAGAAGAAGCAATCGGAACGTGCCGCGCCTCCAGAACCGCGAGATGGAGGGAGGGGGCGGGGGGATGAGGGAGGGATAACGGGGATTTTTCGTTGCTCATATATTTTAACCCGCCATATTCCTTCCCCCACTCCCGACGCTCGTTCGCAGGAGAGTTGAGAGTTGCGCTTCGTGGCGTGGGGGTGGATGTTCCGAATGGGGGAAGGGACCCGATAGGGAGAAAGGGATGGAGTTAAAAAGGAAGCTCCCGGAGACACTGGGGGAGAGAGAGAGAGAGTGAGAGTGGTTGGGTGGACGCATGGGGGTTAAGGGATAGTGGGCGTATGTGTGGGGTGTGGGTGCCTTGGAGGGATGAGGGAGAGGTTTAAGGTGGGTGGTGAGGTAGAAGGAATGGAAAGAGACGGTTACGTGACGGAGACCTCGCTTTCGGCAGATGGAGAGGATGAGGAGGGGAAGAGAAAAAAGATGACGAAAGATGAAAAGAAAGAACAAAAGCAGTGATGGTAGGGTGATTCTCCCCCCTGGGGGATGGCGGGGGTTGCGCGGAGGGGGCAAGGGTTTGTGCAGATGAGAGAGGAGGATGGAATGGGAGACACGCGGGGGGTGGCGGGGGATAACAAAAAGCCTCGAGGCGCGGTTGGCAGCCAAAGAAAGAATAAGTAGGCGAAATGAAACGTGGGGTGGAGGAGGAAGAGGAGATTGGTTTTCTGAGGGAGGCGGGAGTTTTGAGTGGGAGCACGGAAGAGAAAGATGGATAGAGATACCGACCAGTGGGGGAAGAGGTAAGCGGGTTCAGAGAAGGAGGAGAATTCGGCAGAGAGAAAAAGAAAAACGGATCGGACGGCTGAGCGATGCAGTGCTTACTTGTTTCTCCGTCGAATCTTTTTTTTTCCCTCTCTCCCACACACAAGCGCAAAAGAGCGGGCGAATTGGAGAAATAAAATCCACCCCCCACCCTCTCTTTCGAAAACCTTTCGGGGGATGAGAGGAAGGAGGGGGGGTCGGGTGCCGTAAGGGAAAAAATCCGGGGGTGGGTTGCTTGATAAGTGTGTGGGGGCGGACGGAGGGGGTGAAGGGAGAGGGGGAGGTGAAGGAGGCCCATCTGCGTCTCCGGACGGGGGGAAACAACTGGTAACACTGCGGTACGACGGCCGAAGCGATACTTACGAGCTAGCTAGGTTAAGGAAAAGCACGATCCTGTGAGTCTTTTATTTGAACCCTCCCCCTGCCGCCCCTCGCAGCGGCGGAATGCGAATTAATGGCGTGGAATTTGTTTTACACCTCCTCCTCACCCGGCGATGTCATGACCCTTTTTATTATTTTATTTTTTAATTGGTCTAGACTAAATTAAACGGGTGCGCATTTGGGCATTCCTTCAATCACCGTTTTCTATTGACCTTTAAAAGGGCATTGGATTCGTGTTTCATTTAGTCGGGAACACGTGCTTGCAAGCTCGCTATTGTGTGACACGGCTTTCTTTTAGTTGAAAACATCTGTGTGTATGTGTAGGTGTATCCTTTTTTTGTATATATTTTAATAAACTTTTTTCTTTTTTTCCCTTTATTTTTCGATGTGAAAATTTGAACAAAATGAATTCGTGTTTATTGTATCGAATTTATGTGTATATATGCATGTATTTTATAAATTTTATACTTTATATAATATGTATACGACAATGGGTTAAATGGAAGAAGGAACCATTAGGTCTCAATCTCGCCTAGATAAAGTCCTCTATCTACCTATCTGTAGAAATGATAGCTCCCTCAAAACATGCTCAAATTTAAGAAGCAAACATTTTACTATCACCGATTTTTTTCCAAATATCCACATAAGAGGGAAGGGAACAGCGTGTGGGAACAAAACTGAGGAAAACTCACAACGAAAACCAGATATTCTACCGATGGAATCTTCAGATGAATCATTTCCAATATTTTTTTGGATTTAGTTCAGGAGTTAAACTTTCAGAATTCCATAAAACCAAAGAATTTTTTCATAAAGGTACTATTCGTACTCTTCTCTTCTCTTTGGATCATTCCTTAGGAAATATGCGAAAATTAAATGTAATTCACTCATTTATTATATCGTAGTAATATTACATTACCAGTTAAATATTTTTTTTAAATATGAGAATGGTTCACGTAAAATGCATTATTGGACGGAAAAAATGGATTTTAGAGACATCTTAAACCTTCAACGAGAACGGAGGAAACGCACAGGAATAATATGAACTACTGACCTTGTTCTTCTAGCTTTAATCGGAGTTTGTTACCAAAGCAAAGCTGCAAAGAATGGAGAATTGCAGCATAGGTAAGCTAGGATTGGGTGAAATAAAAAGACAGCGGGCGACTTAGCAATGAAGGTACCTTCAATGCTACCCTAAGGTATTCCCGGGAAGTCTCTATTAATGTACGCGTGGTGTATCAATGCGCGACATGCATTACATGCATCATAAATGCAATTTATAGCAAAAGAGATCAAAGTTCATTTTAGGAAGCCAAAGGAGTAGATGGCAATAATGCAAAATAGAATGTTAAATATTATCCGGCTGAGTGACTGTGTGTTATCATTAGCGATAAGAGCTAACAACATTCTTAGCTCTCATGTAATCCAGGTGCAAATACGTACGATGCCATGGGGAGGAAAAGTAGCCTATAGTATTGCCGATAGCCCATTGTTTTTTAAGTTCGCAAATGAAACGATGTAGTTTTGTAGATTTGACAGAAGAAGTCCTATGATTCACGCTAAAGTTCATGAAACCAAAGTTCAAGCGCAGGAAAGATAATGCTGATTTCTTATACTCCACACATACCTAAGGAGACCTGAATGTTTTCACTGCAATTGAGAACATAACCAGTAGCATGGTTGTTTTGTTAACACCGATTTAAAACTATGACAATTAATATAAATTCAAATACTGTAGGTAATAATCAAGAGTCGAGTAATCCTCTTTGATTTGAGGATATATTCGAGGTTAGTAAGGTAAAAACAAACCATTCACAGAAACTAATTCATAAGTTTCCCCCGGTCGGCCAGAGTAAAAAGATAACATTTGGAAGGAACATCAATGTCAGTCATGGGTCTAATGCAAAATTCGACCGAATCCCGCATCCGTATTCTATTCTTGTTAATCGATTACCGAATGCAGAATCCTAATCCCCCATTGTATCGATTGAAAATTTGTATCGGATCGAATTACCAATTATTATTTACTAATTTGCTATTCTTCTCTATTTAAATCAAGTTTTAATTCACAAGAATACTGTGCACTCATTTTCACTTTTCTTGTTTTTATGTCCTGTTATTCAGAGCGAATATTCATGCGTGAAATTCGACTGAAAGGACGCTGCAAAATGGTGCGTACTTTACTTCTGGGCAATAAGTAGCAGTAGTGGTTAGCAGGAGAGGCGACCGACAGCAGAGTTCATTCGCACCGTAGGGATAGATTAGATAGACCTGATGGGGATGGAATGCTTCAGGGAACGAAGGACGGGTGGAGAGAAACCCGGCGGCGGTATTACCCTCCTTTTAATGAAAGGTGCCAAGGGCTCCACAATTTGACGTCTCATCCGACGAACAGCGTACTCACTTTAAGTGCTTTCCACAGAGCATTCAAGTAGGGATAGGGATACCACTAAAAATCTAGCCACCACCGGCATTGGATCCCAGACCCTCAAAATGGAAAGTCAGTACATTAGCCACCACAACATCCCAATCCCCGCAAATCATTACTTCATCTATCACATGTACTGAGATGATTTTTTTCGGAAAGAGAGAACAATAAACCAAAATAAAAGGCAAATCTTTAACTTCTGGATGTAGAGGCTTTTACACAATCTCGATAGCTATTTAAAATCACCGCGAGTATACGTACAACGGTTGGTTTCCCCGTTCGTCACTGGCAAGAAGACCCAACCTGTCGGAAAACTTGACAATTTGTGACTGATGCCGTGAAACAATTCCTCGTAAAAGTCATTTAATACCGCCAGGAACATGCATTATCCCCGAATCTTACATTTATAAGACCATTATGCATTATTTTAGTGTTCAATAGCCTACCACCATCGCGTGATTCCGACAACTTAACGAAAGAAACTCGTCCAGCAAGACCAGATTGTTTGCAGAAAATAATAAAAGTAAGATAGTGAAAGCCACATTGAGGTCAGCGTCTATTTAATATTTGTAATAATTAGCCAACAATAATAGACGTTTATTTAAAGGAGTGGCTGTATCGCGGAATTAGATGAAAGGTCGTCTACAACCCCATGCGGGTGCATCGCGAACAATCAGGAATGCGCTATGTTGCTAACATTCACATGCCTCAAAAGCAACTGAAATTGCATTATTAAACGTATGAATAATATCAGCAAAAAAACACCCATTGACATAGTCCTGGGTGCCCTGTGGGACACCAGATTGAGTAAGATACCAATCTGAATGGATGATTGCATATTTTGGAGTTTAACATTGGGTTCAATTTTATAGACCCTAATGAATTCAAATGGAAGATAATTTAAATCTGAAAAAGGAATCTTCCAGTTCATCAATTGCTTTAGCAATGCCTGTGTTAATTGAGATCTTTTGATTTGATTCAATGACAACTGATAATCAATTACGGGACATTAAATGGTTAGTGACTATTTTACGGCCAGAGAGAAAGCAGTTCATTACCGCTGAAAGAATATGTTCAGTTAAATTTTTAGTATGAGAGGATATTTCATTGGCTAATAGAGATTCAGAGAATATTGGTATGGCTGAGAATAAATCGATCGATAGATCTAGATATCAGACTTATCACATGATTTGTGGGTTTGAACTTGATTTTCATTTAATAGAAAAAATCCAGGAATAAATGAGCGAAGATAAAGTATTGCTTGTTGGTATCAAAAACACCCGGGACAGTTCAGTAGCTCAACAATATAAATCTGCATTGGCCAATATCCCGATAACCTACAATTCATGCACAAACATAAGTTCATAAAACTGAATCTTTATATTTTTGTCCTGAAGTTACTATATGCAGGTGTTCGGATTCGAACCTGTCATGATTACACATCTTGTGAGGGAAGTAAGAATATTTGAATCTGTAGGTGAAGGTGTCTAGCTCTCATATTTTATCCCGTTAATCTAATCGACCAATACTATTTCTTACCATAATAATTTCTTCGATTTCGCAAGAAAACTAAGATTTCCTGTACTTACTTTTCCAAAAGTATACCTCTCGCCTTTTCTATTCGTGAATTAAGGAGCTCCCAACCTAATTCCTACAACATGCGCTCCAGACCTTTCTCTCTCTCATAGCATGTTTTAACAAGCCTGCCAGATGATCATGGAGGGGAGTTGAGGATGCTACTTGGTTATTGGGAGGCACAATAGAGAACTATTTAACAAAAATATCAGTCATTTGTGTGATGGTTGCATGCCATCATGATGGCGAAGATAAACGCTTTCAATGTAGTCGATACATGGGCTGCAGTTCTCATGGTTGCCGACTACAAGGAGGACTTGAAAATCTCAATCTGCCATTCATTTTATTATTATTTATTATTTTTGACGGACTCAGGTTCACAGCAATACCTAACTTCAAATCTTCACCCAACGCAGCAATATACATGTAGATCAACAAAAAACGATTTTTGAACTCCATATAATTTCTAACTGCCTTCATCCCGCCCAAGATGCCTGATCTTTTCCTCCAAATCATTTATCCAACATCTTCCCCCAAACATCAAAATTTCATTGCCTCTCAATACTTCCTGAATCCGTTTTCTCTATCTTTTTCGACTTTCCCCTTAAGAGCTCACTTTTCCCCTACCTCTCTTAGTAATTCTTTTATCTTTTTATGTTCAAACACTCCCTCAGAAATGCTACGAATGAGTCTATGAATAATATTTGTCTCCATTAAATCTTTAAAAGTTCTGAACTATGTCATCTGTCCCCTTTGTCTTGTTCGATTTCATTTCCTTTAATGCTTTTAGGACACCGCAATCAGATGTGTCAGAACCATACAACTTGAAATGTGCATTTGACTCTATTTCTGGGTCTATTAGACTCTAATGAGCTCTTTTAATCCGATAGAAAAATACCACCAGAGAGACTCACAACGTTACTTATATAGATTGAAAATCACTATTATCTCATTTAGTGATTTGTAGACCCCTGTTGACGGTTAAGCCAAATGGCGGAGCCTATTCAAATTCTCGAGTTGGCTTTTTGCTGTCTGAGTTAAATTCGGGAAGGAATTAATAACTTTACTAAGTTTTTCGACTTGACACTAGTGACGCGTAAATTTGCAGACACATCAAAGTGTTTCCGCAGGGGGATTTAAAAAAAATTATTTTTTTCTTTATGCCATTACGTTAAGGCAGTCGTGCTTACCGTAATTCCGACCAAAGATTTCGTAAATTTCTCTTTTCTTTAAACGTGTCCAATCATGTAACTAAAAAAACGGGTAAGATAATACCTTACACTCGATTGACGAGTAGCATTGTTAACTAACATTTAACACGTTCACCCCGGCATGATCCCCCGGTGGGTCACGTCGTCGTAAGATCCGTATTACATATATCCCCGCTAGATAAATAGTTACGTCTCATATTCATTTGTTAGATTTTGGATTTTCGCCCAATAATTTCAATACTACGACAAAGAAGTAAAATTAGCTCCGTATTAGGATTCGTTCATTTCTCAGAGTATAAAGTTTTTTTATTAGTGTTCCAAAAAAAATAAAAATAAGTATACTAATTGTGCGCTTTATTAAAACATTCCAGGCATAATGCTTGTTATTATCGTAATAGGTACAATAAGAGCCTTTTAGTATTTTTCATCGTCCTTGTCATCAGTCGGTTTTACTAATTGTGCCATACCACTTCTAATATTTTTCGCATTTTCTTTTTCGCACCTTCATACTTGTTTAAGTAATGCTTTTTTTTCTTTGGCGATTGTGGTGTAGCGGCAGTATGTTGATGAAGTTAAGCTGAAATAATGTTTTCACGAAATTGAAAAATGCTCAGGTTTTTCAGGCTTCATAACTTTTTTGTGAATACACCAAGCATTCACCCACATAGTGTCACTCATTAGCTCAGTTACTATATTTTTATACCACCTAATCGTCTTCCTCCAAAATGTATAACACGAAGGCATTTGGTGAGATTAGTGAACGTCTTTCTTGGCAGCATTGTGCCTAGTTTTTTTTAGGTAATCTACCGGTTAAGGTAGGTTTTTTGGATGGACACAACTATCAAATAAACATTTTGTGACTCCCCACCTAGCAAACTAATCTATATCAGGTCCCTCTTCATCTCGGTGTACTTCTTTCCTCCCTTCATCCCGTCCAACATCCCTATCCTGTTCCTGCCCTTACTTCGCTTGCCCAACATTCTCCCCTCTATTACCCTCTTCAACATTCCACTACCGCTCAATACGCCTTTCATCCATTTTTCCTGCCTCCATACGATTTCTCTCAACAAACCCCTCTCCTCACCCACCATCTCTAGTACTTCCTCATTTGTTTTCCTTTCGGTCCATTTCACCTTCTCCATTCTTCTCCACACCCACATTTCAAAAGCCTCCAATCTACGTCTATCCTCCTGCTTCAGCGACCACGTTTCCGCGCCGTACATAGCTACGCTCCATATCAGAGTTTTACGGGCCTTGTCTTATAATCCCTACTCAACGTTCCCGTCATCAACTCCCTCCTCCTTGAGAAAGCCTCCTTGCCTAGCGCAATTCTTCTCCTTACGTCCCTACCACTTTGACCGTATTGGTCCAAAACACTTCCGAGATATGTAATCTGTTCTACCTGCTCTATTTTTTCCCCGCCTATTTCAATATTTAGCTTAGCCTTTTTCTTTCTGGAAAATCGCATAACCTTTGTTTTATTAATATTGATTCTCATCCCATATTTATCGCACTGAACCTCCAATTCACTCAACAATGCTTGCAACCCCTTGGCTGACTGAGCAACTAATGCTTGGTGTTCAGCAAACCTAACCGATTTTACCAATTCCCCTCCGACCTTCATTCCTACCTCCAGTCCTTCCCATGCCTCTTTAATCATTTCCTCTACATATACGTTGAACAGTACCGGTGACAATGGGCAACACTGCCTTACCCCTCTTCCTAACACTGCCCATCCGGACTCTCCGTTCCCCACTCGCACTTGAGCAGTCTGAGACATGTAATTGTGCCTAGTAACGATGTCTAATTTTCCAATGGTTGTGTTGATGTCAATCAAAGCATAATTGTGTGTTTTGTACTCTGTCAACATAAGACAGGTCTCTTGTTAGTCCATTTCATAAATTTTATTCCGTTTGAATTTTTTAAGCCTAATATATCACCCCTTTTTTATTTGATTTTTGTGGGCTCGGGTAAAAATTTCCTGCTGGCGTGTATTGTACCACACTGGTATGTGTTTTCCTCTAATAACTGTTTAGCTAACGTAAAACTTGTGTAGAAACTGTCCGTATATTATATGCGGCCTTCAAATGTAAGTCTATTCATTAACCTCGTAAATATGTCGTGTGCATGTTGCTTTTTGATGAAATCGCCCTTGTATGGGAGCATACATCGAAATTTTAAGTATAATCTTTGACACTTTAAGTGTAAGCAAAGTTTATAAAGTTTGAAAGCATATTTACGTCGTTTCCCCGGAATATATTGGCGAAATATCAGACGCCCACGCCATGGAACCATGCTTTCACCAACCTTCTTTCTCAGATTTCACAGGTTTTTGAAAAATCCCATTAATTTTATAAAGAATAGAGCTAATACTATGTAAATGATCTTCACATCTTCTGTTTCTCCTCTTCTGACTTATTTTGAGGTCGACGATTGATACAGCGACGACTGAGATGGTCCACGACTGACGTGAGGTTAAACCGTAAGTCGAATATGTATACGAACTCTCTGAATTTTTTTGAGGTTATGAAATATATAAGATAAAGCAGTATGTTCCCTGTTAAGAGGACTTCTCGCTACACCAATACTTAGAGATAACCAGGCGAATCACGGGCGTGAGTGTTATGTCAAAGAAATATTCTTGATGATGATTCAATCCATTCCTGGTCAATTTGGAGCATTAATGAAGAGGGGCGTGATAACTCAGTACACAAGTTTAAATAAGTACTAATTGATATGAAAAAGAATTAAAGTATTCCCTATCTATTTGCCAAAGCATTGATTTTAGTGATATAGAGATCAGTTGATATGTTTATTTAAATTAGGTCAATAAAGGCAAAGGGGTAAGTCATAGCCTAAACTCCCTAGTGGAAAATGACACACGCAGACAGTCGATTCATTCGAAAAAAATGGGCTCGTTTTCAAGAGAAATACTTATGATCATCGTTAAAGTAGTATTCAATTCTCCCAAAGCTGTAATGATGAGAAATGAAGAGAAATATTCGTTTCAATTTCTACCCTGCAATGGGAAGAACTAACATGACTCACTCTGATTAAATCAATTACGAATAGCCAACTCCTGAACGTAGTTGTTAATTACTATTCATACTAGGCTTGACCGTGAGCAATTTCGTTAGGTATAATCGATAAAGACATTTGATTCACACCATTTGATATTCACTATTGGTAATAATTTTCTGTGAAATGAAAACGAGTTTTAATCAATTAGTTAGGAGTTGAATTATTGGCTAAACATATATGGCATCCAGAGGATGCCTAAAGCGTACATTTCCCTTGATATTATGATTAAAAATGACTTTGGGGAAAATTAAAGTAGTACTGCACTTTGTTACAACGGAAAAAACGATAGTTTTACCACAAATGGGTATGTTCACAGACGACGTCATATCATTTTTTGACAATAGGCGCATAAATTTAACTGAGCTAACTTCTTTAAAACTTTGGTACGTAATTTTACAAAAGGTGGTCATCAAACGAGTGCCATCGTCACAATATGACGCGCCATGTACAATAAAGCTCCCCTATTTCTCCCGGAAATAAAAAGCGTAAAAGGTTCCGAGCTTTCTCAGTCTATTTTTCTGAACGCCACATATTCTAGTTGGCGGGGTTCAAAGTTGGTTGTTTTGATATCTCAAAGGGCATGATGGACATATTAAGGTTTTAAATTGATCTCCTCGTTTCGTTCTACCACAGCATTTCCCTACATGACAAAAACACCCATGACCTTGTGTTGAACTTGAACGTTTCGAGATGTTGAATTTGACGTTTAGGAGAAATTTTGAAGTTTCGTTCAGTTCGCGTTCCAACAAAAATGTAAATGAACTTAGTCGTTTAAAGTTGACCAAAATGTGAACCTATATATATATATATGTATGTATGTAGGCCTCCGAGGCCTTCTTCAGTCCGACCTGAAGAAGGCCTCGGAGTAGGCCGAAAGCTTAAATCATCTACAGTGTGAGTGTCCTTTTACGTGTTATCTGTTTTATTCTGTGTTCTATTATGCCGTCCAAAAGTTATATATATATATATATATATATATATATATATATGTGTGTGTGTGTGTGTATATATGTGTGTTTGTATATGTATGTATACATATATATATATATATATATATATATATAGTCACTTTCTTGAAAAACCCACGAACGTGCAAAATAATGTAAATTCACTAACTAGTCGACACAAACATAGAAACTAAAACATATAAAAGAGGGACTCACTGGTTCTCGAATTTTCGGTGGTGCAACCACCTTTCTCAAGAGGAATTAGGAACAGATAATTAGAGAATAATAACAGATAACAAATAACTCCTCTTTTATATGTTTTAGTTTCTGTGTTTGTGTCGACTGGTTAGTGAATTTACATTATATATATATATATATATATATATATATATATATATATATATATATATATGTCCTTTTGGTCTTGCAAAAGATTTTTTGGAACTAGTTTTGCGCAGATTTTTCCCATCCCCAATTAACTGGTCAAAATCTGACGAACGGTGGTGTGAGTCAAATTTAATTCTTCCCCGATCATTTTGACTGTCAATCGACAGTTTGAACGCACATGATCCCGGAGTCTGTCGACATTTTCATCGGTTCTTTAAGCTGAAGGCCTTCCGCTTCGCGTTTCATATTCAATCAACTTTCTTTCTTCTGAAAATGCCTTAAACCACCGAAAAACCTGGGCTCTTGACCAAACACTATTTTCGTAGGCCTGCTGAAGTATAGCAAGAGTTTCCATTGCACTGTGCCCAAGTCTGAAGGGAAACCTGTTAGCACACCGTTGCTCGAAATTGATGTCACTCATTTTTAGAAGACAATAGAAAAACTGTTTCACAAAAAAATGGCTACAGACAGCCAAATGACTCGAGCGAGTTTAATCCCACACTGAAGGTGGGTCACATGTTCCCCTGCCGCCCCTCCAAGCCAAGCGCCTCCAGTGTTGCCAGATCTAACGATACGTTGCCAGTCTCCTTACTTAATTTACAGACTTCGGATAGTATGAATCAAATGTATGTTTCATCAGAAAAATTGCTGTGATTGTTTTACTTCGAATAAGCTTTCAACAAAGTAAGATGAACGAAATTTAATGGACATTACTACGTCAAATAAGGGGAAAATGCATGGAGAGACATCTGATTAAAATCAAGCAGATTAGCCATGTTAACGGATGAGGAATCGTGGTGGGTAGTGTTAGTCGGGGGAGATTAACTTTTTCCAATATCGCGTGTGCTTGATAATTCATTCAAGAAGAAAATGGTAGGGTGGCCATGGGATGGGCTGGTAATAGGTTTGAAAATAGAGAGGAGGCCGATTAAGTCAATTTAAGACAATTGATGATGATAAAGCTTTATTAATTCAGTTGAGTGATTTTAGTAATTGTTGAGCGCTTTACAGGATCAATATGAGGCTCAATCTATAAAGAAAAAGTTATAATAAATAGGAAGTAATGCAATTACGTGAGGCCAAATTAAAAGATAAACTAAATAAAACTCTATGGGAAGGTAGAACCTTTCGCATGCTTGTGTAGTACTTGAACAAAACAGGAATAAAATGTATTAAGAATATAATAAAATGATTTTGCATGAGGACGAATAATAAGTAGGATATTAATGATCGGGGCTTAATTAGAGACGTATATAAGAGATAAGTAAAGACTACGGTACGTATTTTTCGTCACAAATGCTGGGTTTTGAGGAAAGAGAGTGAGCGAGGAATAAAGGCTCTTCTGGTGTAGGCCTGGAGAGGAGCTTCAAAATAAATTGGAGTGAGAGAGAGACAAATGGTGAACATATACCTATAGTAAGTGTAGAGAGGGCGTAAAATGTTTTAATGAGATGTTGAGAGGTGGCGAAACGTTGAATTCCGTGATAAAAGGAGGGCATTAGATAGGAGGGGCAGAGGGGTGAAAGGTAAGTAAGGTAGAACGGACGAGGACATGGACGAAGAAATATTGCAGCGAAAATATCGTTTGAGCTTTGAAGAAGGGATTTAAAAGCGCACAACAGTGACTAATATTTACGGAGGCCGTCCGAAATCCACCTTTAATAAGTGAATGACCTTTAAAAACCTAAATACCCATTACAGTAATGAAGTCACTCTGGAATCAAATTAAGTTATTTTCTATTCATTTCGGCGCCTCGTGCTTATTTAAATGTGCACTCGCATAACTGCTTCCCTGGCCGTTGACGGTTTTATCGGCGGGAGATTTCTGAGGTGAACGAACTCGGAGAATGTGTAAGGTAAGATGGGGGAAGAGAGAAAAGGATGAAGCTTTCCGTCGTTACAGATTCAGTTTTAACTGCCAGCATGGAGTGCGCATACTCCAGAAAATAAGAGACGTAAATTTCTAAACGCCCGCACGCATCTTTGATGCTGAATTCATTTTTTTTATCTTTTATTCATTCCCACGTCGGAAGGAAAAAAAATTAATAAACAGGCACGTTCTCTTGCGTTTTGTCGAGGACAGCGCAAACACACGCGATTTCAAGATGCGTTGTGCAGTGTTTCCCTCATTATTCTGTCGTTTTTAGGGACAGAGAGAGTTGTTTGAGATAGAGAGAGACAGAAAAGAATGCATAGTCACAGAAACGCGGCCTTGTGAAGGATGGAGATATATTGTGCGGCTTTAATGAGTTTTTTTGTGTCTCATTAGTAGGGCCGACTGGGCGTCAGCGAAGATGATAACCGAAAATTCTTCCTCCCTCGAGTACTCGAACACGCACGCTCACATCCAAGGAAGGGAGGAGGAGGGAAACGGAGGGGAAGGAGGTAGGGCGTGTGTGCGTGGGTGGGTGTAGGGGGAAAGAAGAATTTTTTTGGGAGGAGAGAGAACTGAGGTGGGTAGGGAAGAGGGGAGGCAGACGGGAAGAGACCGGTGAGTGAAACGCAGCCGAGCAGTGCATTAATAAACAATGTCACAGTCCGCTCTGCCGCCCGACTGATGTGAAAAAAATAAAGTGATACCAAAAAAAAAGAATCGCTAGGAAATTTGTGAATTCGCTCGGGCGCAAGTTCAGATAAAAAAAGTAGGGTATGAGGGAGTTATCCTCCCCGCATCCCCCCCCCCGGTCCTCCCGAGTCCTCTCCCGGACTACACTTTCGCCAGCCTCTCTCACCCATATTCGCAAAGCGGGTTCCGTTCTCTTTCCGGCAACCCCGCACACAAACCTCGTACCCACCTGCGACGGAAAGAAAGCATGGCCAAATAATTCCGACCTAGAAGAACATTTCTTGAGTTTTACTGAACAATAGTTTACCGCTTTGAAAAGAAAAGATACTTCGAGTCTATTTTGACCTACGAGTTTAATACCTTTTGCGCAGCGACTATTATAATTCAAAAGAACACGGTTAGGGGTTCCAAAAAAATTGTTTCGCTGGAAATACTGGCTGAATCGAAGCGCACGCCTTTCAATAATGATTTTCATCACATGGCTTTAGTGTATTTTATCCCGTGAGTCGCAGTCAAAGCTTGTAACGAGTTATGGAAGGATGAAAGCCATTGCATTTGTCCGACATTTATTTTTTTTTTAATATGCGACGCTCTTTCAAAAAGCGTAATTCAACGGATAGAACGATATGTAGTGTACAGAAGTGCCTGCGCGGTTACTGACTAGAAATAGTAATGCTATTTTCTTGCATCCTTAAATTTGAGTGTTTAGAAATCGTTTTTTTGCAAATGGGCACCATGCGAGTTAAAAACCGTCGTTTTAATATTTCATTTCTCCTCTATAGCTATATTTACCTTACTTTTTCCGCATTGGTTCGTCCATCCACTATAGGTTCCGGTACTTACTTTAAACTACTCCCTCGGCATCCAACGTAAACTCGAATATCTTACACATATCTCAAAGCTGTAGTGTGATATTTTTGTCGTTTCGCCTGTGATACCGAACGGATGTCCATCATACATTTTTAATAAGGCCATTAAACTAATTTCTGCAGCATGCCATTCTGGAACGCCAGTGTAGCTATTAAGAAATTATTATTCTAATTCTGCTAATAGGCCAATTGTTGCAAAATGGACTATTTAATTTTCTTTAATTGGTCCAAAAATTGCCATTCTAAGGTTCTACGGACCCCGAATGCCAGGATCGATGTTATAAATGTCCTCGCCAAGAGAAATCTTCTCGTGTGGTGTCCATACCTTCCGCCAAATCGTTCTTAATTCTGACACCTCCAATTTCTCACGACAGAGAGTAAGCAGGCAACTATCCCGGACAAGCTCCCTCAAAGAACAATATTTTTCTTTAATGACTAATCCATACCCCTAAAGGCCCAAACCTTTCTATCGTGAAGTGGTCTTCTACTGGAAATGTAGCATGATGATAGAATAACCTAAGTGAGAGGTCAGTATATTTTGTATAACAACTCGTGACTGTGACAAAGACTTTTGATAACATAGGCTCATATATTTTCGTGCTTGGTGATCTCCTATGGGCTATTTTAAATATAGTGCATAATTTCAACATTTCTATTGAACAGCTAGCGAGCTAATGAGGATATTTTAGAGCATCTCTTATTAAAATTTTAATCTTGTTCGGGTTTATCATGACTCAACTTTGTAAATGTAACAACGGCTTCAGTTAGACTCTTACCACGACTAACATTGCTGCCTGTACATTAAGAATTACGGGAGGTGCCTCTACCTGTGGATTAATCTTTCCGACCAAAAGAGTACGTTGCTGAATTGAAATTCTAATATATCAATGGTAATATCATGAAAATATTTCAAACTCGCTCACTTATTTGGTTTGTACAATGCCTACCTATTTCTACCGGTTCAAGATTTCATTGGCGGTTACATGAACGCGTATCCACACACAGCCACAAAGCAGATTTGAATTCTCGCCGAATAAGCGATCCAAAATGGTGAATTTAATCAGGGAAGTGCGAGTTTGACCTGGAAGACTTTGATGCCAGGTTGTGCTCATCAGCACCCTGTACCCCTGCCGTCTTCCCGAAGCTTGCTGAGTTACTACACACTACGATCCGACCATATCTCTAAGGTGTTCTTTTAAATAATTCAGCTTTCACAGATTCACTATTTCGAGATTGACATCGTGTCATTTTTGACATTTTGCATGCAGTATTTCTTTTAAAAGACATCCCAAGGCCGTTATGCACGATAAGTCTGAGCGCCAAAAATTAAACTCTGCGAATTTTCAGCATTTGCCAATTCAAAAAAATAGTCCCACAAATATCCCACTCGCGAAAACCTCTCAAACTCTAAGCTTTTACTCTGAACTCATCCGAATGTATCAGGCTATTTGGAAGAATTTTAGACGAAAATACGAATTCCAAACACCCATCCTAAGAAAAATTTTCGGTAGGCAAAGACGCTTCTCACAGTTTAGCGAGAATTGCAATATATTCGAAATTACGCACCTGATACCTCGAACAAGAGGAAAGAGTCACAGAGTATTATTTCATGTACATCGTGAACAAAAAGAAAGTTGTTCTCGATTTGTAAATTGACATCATGAGAAATAATTTTAAACGATTTTTGTTCATTTTTTTGTTTTTTTTTTTTAAATTTTTAATAATTTTAAATGACGTTTGTTGAACACCGTCGATTCATCCTTTTATGAGCAACAGCAAGCTTTTAGGGGCAGGGTTTCACCACTGCATAAGAGCTTCCATTGTCCGTCACGGCGAAATTGATGATAAATTAGTTCATACGGTAAATACCCGAGGAGGAAAAGAATAAAAGATGGGAAGTCTTTCTTTTTTGCCTTTTTTTTCATCCCTTAATTAGAAATTTTACCTAAGTATAGAGGTTTTTAATTAAAAAAAAACCCTCAAATGTAATATAGCTGCAGATTACATTGTAACTTTGGAAGCCTCTTTTGAGCGCTAGCCACAAAACGAATTTCACTCATAAAAGAATATGCTGATTCAACAGTATATTTCATTGCGATAAAATTATGCAACCAAGATCTGGAAGAATAAATATAGGATTATGTTTCATAAATCTCTTTCTCCGGAGAATTACGCAACATAGCTTAGTTTGCGAATATTCGTTTCAAACATCATTTTAAACGTGTGAATTGAAAGTCGTACAAAAATTAGCTCAAATTCTTCATTAACTTGGATATATCGTAACAACATTATATTACATATATGCATATATGTATATATAAATATATATATATATATGCATATGTATATATATATAACTTAGACAGCAACACACAATATGAGAGCACATAAAAGAACACTCACACGTTATTTCTTGATAATTTCGACGGAATTGTGTCTTCCTCGGAAGATTAGTTACGACTACTAACTACTTAGGGGTCCTAACTAGTCTTCCGAGGAAAACGGAGCACAATTCCGTCGAAATTATCAAGAAATAACATGTGAATGTTCCTTTTATGTGTTCTCATACTGTGTGTTGCTGTCTAAGTGTTTTATTTAACACTTCCGTGTTACTATATGCGTGTAACACTACCGTGTTTATGGTTTATATATATATATATATATTTGGTTTATGGTTTATATATATATAAACCATAAACACAGTAATCAACCCGAAGGTCGGTTTAGTAGGTGATGGTAGAGCTCACCCATGTACCAAGCCCTATACGGCGTGTGAATATTCACACATCAGGGTAGGGGGGCCAGTTCCTTTCCCTGTGCCGGTTATGGTTTCCCAGGAAGATCTGGTACCCGATAAATCAACTAGCTTGGGTGGAGCTGCAGGTGCCCAAAGTGCCTTGCCCGGGAATCGAACCCGGGACCCTCCGGTCAGCAGTCCAACGCTCTACCCGCTAGACCACCGCGACCCGCTATATATATATATATATATATATATATATATACATATATATATACATACATATGCATGTATGTATATAAGTATAATGTAAAACTTCGGAATTACTAGTTTGGAAAACATTGCGAGTTACCACGACACGGGTTTTAAATGCACGCACACAAATACGAATACTTCAGGACGACAACTTTCAAGGCATGTACAGGCACCTGTATCATCAACCTTTCCACATACCTCTCAGCTCTCCTCTCCCTTCCGTAAGTTTTCTCGTGTACGTGTATATCTGCCTAACCCAAGCCTTTCTCTACCTCTTCCCCAAAGTCTCTACTAAAAATAAATTATAAGCTCCACAAATCCATCTTCAACCATAGTTTGAATTGCTAATGGCAAACATTTCTACTTTCTGCGTTGTTTTGTCTCACTGTTTTCAAAGCGCGACATAATACTGTAGTTAACTCATCCTTTAAAGCTAAACCTTGGACGAAGAGAGAAAAGTATAGTAGTTTTTTCTTCGTAAAATCGTATATAATTACTTCGTATATACTTCGTATATAATTACTGGAATGCGAAAAAAATACACTCAATTCCGCGGTAGCTTTTTTTTTAGTGGTTTAGAAACGTTTACCTTCGTTTCTCTCGTCAGAATCTCACCCGTGCAGGCGCACGCATCCCGAACAACGAGGCCGCTTCCCTCACCGCCATCACTTCAGCGTCCGCAAGGTGGACCTGAGTCTCTGAAACCTATGGGCCAAGCCGTTGGGATGAGTGCTGGTTTATTACGCGCCCCTATACGACATCGTAAAGCTCTCCCTTTCACGCGTAAATCTGATGGACGGCGATTCGGCCATTAAATTACCGGAGGTTAATGCATTTCATAGGCCAAATGCCACGTCCATTCCGTGAGACATGAAAATGCAGTACCCAAATGGTCACGAGAGAGAGAGGGAGCTTTTTAAGTCTGCATGAGTACTGTCTCCGCTCTCCCACCCCCGGCGGCATGGCGCTCGCAGCTTTGGTATCTCGATTCCTCATTCGTCCTTAAGTTTGTTATTTTACGTTCTAATCACTCTGGTAGCTTTCAGGGTAATATGATAATAATAGTATGGGTAATATAATATAAAGGTGCCACGTGTTAATTATGTTATTTCCATTATGACGAAAATGGAATATAAGAGTCCTACAAAGAGTTTCCAATGCATAAAGAACGAATAAAGCACAGAGAGTAATGCCGAACTCACTAGTTCCAAAGCTAAAGCTAACATCATCCATCGAGTCTTCAGCTCGAATTTAATTCGTCAGACGAAGCTAGAAGTCATTTTTAACGAAGCCGTGAAGATGGATTTCTGGATAAATAATTAATAACTATTAAAAAATCATAAAAAAATCAACTCCTTTGTGGAAAATTGTGTGTAAATACGACACGATAGAGAAAAAATACAACATAGTCTTCACAATAATTGTTTCTTTGATTAATATTCATCAGTCAAATTTAAGCAAGGCGTTGGCTTTAAGCATCCTAGTATACTCGTATAAAAATGGTAAAATTGTCAAATACAATGTTTGTTATTAACGGTGAAATAATCATTAAAATTACACAAGCCATTCGAGAAACAGATGAGAGAACAATTCATCTGGCGCACTATGCTTCGGTAGCCTAAAAATGCCATAAATATGGCGAGATATTGGTTACAAAAATTGAGAAATTGAAAGAATAATTCCTTTCTGACTAAATTTCAATCAAGCTGCATGGTGACCTTCACACAGCCCTCCATAACGAACGAAAAATAGACCAAGTAAAATACCTGAGATTGACAGTAACATCTGGGCTAACTTGGGGTAAACAGTTCGACAACATCCGCGGGCTTTTCTTAAAGAACTTTCCTATTTCAAAAGAGGAATAGGCATTATTTAATTGAAAAAAACTAGAGATATTTTGAGCTAGTTAGACCTCATCTTGAATAAGCCTCGAGCAGTTTGGTACTTTTGCAAGAATATTAATATTTTTAATTGAATAAATGTAAATACAAAGAAAATCTGTCCTTTTTGCTAAATAAACATATTATATAACAATAAATGTTATCCCATTATTGTGAAACCAGGGACTGGAACCGCCAGAGGCATGAATCGTGACCAATTAATGAAGTTATTACAAAATAAAATGTAACATCCGATAGTTTTAAGTTTGATAATAATATCACAAGGTCCATAGGTGTTATTGCACAGTGGAGGGAAAAGTGGGCTACTGCTCGGAGGGCTCGGGTTTGATTCTCTGCAACGCCTAGGGTACCCTATACTACTTCACCCAAGTAGTGATTTTTCCTGAGCACAGAGAAAGAAACCTCCCATTCCATAGTGTATAAAAGTTATACGCCATGTACGAGGTGAATTACTACTAATTATTACTAGTACACCCACATTTATCAAACCAACCTTCGCGTTGATTACTAGCGGTTGGATCACAAATTCCACCAATGGCTAATGACTCAAACGTCGCCATGTAATACGAGTACGACCATGTGAAGATATTTATAACACTGGGTGTATGTGTTATACCCGCTGCAAAACTTCATTTTTCTTCAAGTAAATGCGAGAATCAAGCTCCAAAACTTATAAAATAACGCTTTACGACTAACGGGTCTAGCTTTGCCACAACAAAATTTGATAGAGCCACTAAAGTGTTTACTGCAGAAATGACACTTTCGGACATTGAGTGAGGGAACATTTTTTTCGGTAATGCCTCGATTATCGCTCAAAGTATTATCACTCACCAGCTTTTAGTCGGACGTCTCTGACAAATTTCTGCCTTTATGGGGTTGGTCGTTGTCAGCGGGGAAACCGATGATGACGCGGGAGGGATTTGCCAAAAATGTCGGACTTATGAGTTATGGAACTGGGGCCCCCGAATCGAGGGAATAGATCCGGAATGGGGAACGGAAGAGACGAGGAAGGAAGAGGGAGAGAGCAGAAAAGAGACGATAAGAAGAAAGTCAGGTCCCAATGAGGCTTCCTTAATCGTTTTCACGCCCTCCCCCCCCCTCTGCTTCTTATCTTCACAGGAGTTCTCTCCGGTCTAGCCGAGTTCCTTCCCCACCCCGAGATGGAAGGTACCTACATATCGACTCCATTCCTCACCCCATCCTTCGCTGAAAAGGAGACGAAATAAACGCCGACCTGATCGTAGCCGGTCGTAATGAACACAATTACCCCTCCCACGGGATGACGAGTTTAAAGGTCAAGGTGTGTGTGGGTAGGGGGTCTCTGACTGGAACTTTTGTCGGTAATTTCACCTTTCCGTGATTACCGAAATGGAAGCCACTTCTTATTTTTCGTAAGCGACGAGGCGGAAAAAAGGGGGAGAAAGGGAAAGCCGGCTCTTGTGCCGGCCGTAATAACGGGGTTCTCGGTGTGGCTGCATCCGTAAGATAGGTTTCGCAAGAACTGGGAGAAACACGAACGTAACTTTTTTGCGTGAATGATGCTAACGAATGGAAAGAATATTGCATTCAGTGTTTTGCTCGGAGACGGAATAACGAGCGAAGAAAAAGAGAAGCTAATGGTGCAATAAATGAAGCATTCCAAAATTAATGATCATCGGCATTCCGAAAGATAAGAAGATATTTTTAACGCGGAAAAAGAACCCCTAGTGTTTTAAATTTATTTTTGCCATGTTAAAAAATATTCCTACGTTCAATTGGCTAGTGAGTTTTCAATTTTCTAATCCAAAATAATCCCTGCGTATTTGTTGAACAATATATACTCGTAGATGCTATTTCCCATAATATTTTGGCAAATCTCTGAAAGCGGATAGTTGCTTGGTAAGCAAAACAAACATTAACAATTGGCGGGGGTAGACCAGAGGTAGCACGTCCCCCTGTGGAGGACGCTGGTTCGAATCTCATGACCTGCGAACATTTTTCAGCTTAGGAATATAAAGTATTTCGGAACGAGGCCACCACAATAATGGTATTTTGGAACGAGAAAACGAGAAAACTCATCCTGAATACCCTGAACCCATGGTGAAAGGCAGCAGTTTCACCATTAGGCACTGGTGGCGCAGAGCGCGTGGTCCGCCGGGCATCAGCTGCCACAGATGCGGGCGAGAGTGAAGTTCACGGCATCGTCCGCATGACTGCGATGTGGAAGGTGACGGGAAAACACAGCATTATTATCCCTACAATATGCAGTCTTGTACTCAAAATTTAGTAGAATGGAGAGCTGCAGTAAACCAATCCCAGGATTGAAATGCTAATGATGAGGTAAAACCGTACAAGCTCGACTCAAACCAAAAATTTCGTCTCCCAAAGAAGTCTCCAAAGATTTTTGACTGACTTCAATCAATGAATTTTTACCATTCGTTTCTTAGGAATAGGAAGTTTCAGAAATCCATGTAAACATTTAGATATTATTCAGAAAATGTAAGGTCTGTTTTCCTCTCAGCAGGACTTGCTCCAGGAAATCAAGGTTTGTCGAGGGATGGGCCGGAATATGAATTGGATGTGGAGTCAGATTTAGAGCGATGAGGCTAGTGAGGAAGCAGGCACGAGGAAACGAAACTGCGGCATGTTTCACGCGTGCATACTCCTGCTTGTTTCGAAGTGTGCGTCCTTCACAGAGCAGGCACGCGAATTGAAAAAGAGGTGCTTTTAGAGATTGAGCCCCTTTTATTTGTTCATACAGAAACAGAGGGATGGATGGAGGTAGGATGCGGTTGAATATTTGCTCGAGCACGGAACCTACAGAGTAAAAATCCTCGTTGACCTGGAAAAAAGGAGCACGTCAAATTAAAAGAAAGACTCTCTTGTATTGAAATTCTGTGAAACTCGAATGTCAGCTGGTGCTTTTTTTGGAGGAGTTTTAGTTTAACAAAGGAGCTTTTTTTTCTTTTTCCGACCAAACGTCATCTTCAATATGAACTCCGAATTAAAAGTTAGCCCATTTCAAAATGATGTCTCATTATTCAGCTACTCCACTCCGCTTTATTACCACCGGAATGAATCCCTTAACTAAAAGCAAAAAGGCGCACTAGAGCCATACCTAGAATTGTATTACTAGGATTAGTGAGGATTGGGTTATTGATGAAAACGCAAATATTGCGTTGAAATTTTCCGCTCTATTTGAACACTGTATTATAAAAAACACAATGCCAAGGAAAACTTCTAGGTAGTCGTGCTAAGTTTCAAAAGAATACGTTTTACTAGTTCCAAAGACACAACAGTAAAATAGTTACACCTTTTACGGGGGCAACGTTCCTAGTATTTTCGGATGTTTTAACTAACAATTTGCTTTTATTTTTAATTTGTTGAATGCTAACTACCGATAAAAATATGACTTTCGGACATATTACAAAAGATATTATAACAACGAATATATAGATTTAAAAAGAGTTGGAACAGTAAAAATAATTTTTTGTTGTTCCAAAGTGGTTCAAAAAATATCGTCCACGTTATTTAGCGCAAAAAAAGGGAATGATTGGGATCAATCCGACGTTTTATGACAGTAGAGAGCCTAACTCACAAAGGACTGATAAGAGGAGACGACAAGTGGCTCATACAAAGAGTTCAAATACGAACCTTTGCGTTTCCGTTCTGGGGATTCTTTGCACTTGTATTACGAATGTTCTTGCACTGCCGACAAATGCGCAATTTTTCTCCCTCCACCTTCATCCCGCATCTCTAAATGAGCCTGCTCGCATGCGTACGAAGGTCAGGAGAGGGCGAAGGAAAGGCGTGCGGGTGATAGAGAGTTTGGAAAGGTAAGAGGAAGATTTAAATATGCAGGACGAAGCGGGAGTGAGTGGGAATGGGAGAGGGAGGGAGAGGGTTTTGCGAGTGGGAATGTATGGGGGAGAGGAGAATACGTGAGAGCAGGCGAGGGGGATAGGAAGTTGGGGCGAAGGTCTCGGTGATCTCCTGATTTTATGGGGCCGACATACTCACACGCACAAGCGTGGACAACCACCAGAGGGGGAGGGACCCAGTGACCCCCGACGGCAATTCCGCCCGGTTGGTGGGGGCGCCCTGCCCAGGACAGAGGACTGTGGGGGGTGGGAGGCAGATTAGAGCGGCGCCTGTCGCCGAATACTTAAATAAAGGGCCTCAAAACGATCGGAGCGGGCGGCTCGCATATTTTTAACCCCTCGTCTTGAGCCCGCGGGCTAACGTTGGGTGGGATCGACCGATCAATCCCACCGTTCGCAACATCCCCCACTCCTTCACGTTGGCCCTTTCCCCTCCACACCCACGTTGGAGATTTTCAAGGAAATAACAAAACTGAATTCATTGAGGAGCGCCATCCACTGCGAAGAAGAAGCGCAAGATTGGCACACAAATAACTCAATATAAAACAGTGGATGTGCAAAGGCTAAAATGGGCGAGATAGGAAGGTATTTCCAAGGTATGGAACGGAAATGAAATCAAAGTAGAGACATAAACATGGCGTAGAAATTCCTCTTGGGTTTTCCAAGAGGTGAGGGCCTTCATTCTGGCCGAAGTTTTGGTTGTATACTCGAATACCATCGTCAGGGCAAGAGTCACTCCTCCTGAAGTTGTTGCCTGAGTCGAACATCAAAACATCGACCAGTAGAATAGAAACTCAGAGACGAATTTCTTCACGAAATAAGCCGGAAAAGAATTGAATCGTATAAAAAGTGTATTTAGATATGTATAGTGGGTAGGAAATTACGCTATCCAATTTCGGAAGGTGTCAAAAATCCATTAAATATCGTCGTGGAAGACTAAGCGCTACAATTCATCCTAAAGTCTTATCATCTTGCATTATTTCCTTAAACAGTTCATTATACTCACTGTGACCCTTAATGCCGTTCATAAGGTCCATTCCCTTTTTCACCCTTCACCCCTCTCTTCCATCACCGCGTTCAACACCCCATCATCACTCACAATCTCACCTAACGACATTCTAACCTCACAATCCGCTGTTCGAATTTCGCCTGAGAACTTGTTTTTCTCTCACACGTAGTATTTAGTTTGTCTTCATCTCTATTCACATTATTCTCTTCATTTATCTTCGTGCCCACACGTCCAGAACCTACATTCTTCGCTCATTCTCTTTCCCTAAACCATTAGACTTTCCGCTCCATGTCAAAGTCCTTACTAATCTTTTATTTATATTCTTAAGTCCAACTCATAAATTTCCTCAAACTAAATCCTTTTTTATCTAAATTAATGAATTTTCTAGGGCACTCACTAAAACATTGTCTTTTTGTGCCTCTTAGTTACCTATCTTTCGTCCCATATGACTCGCGTTGATCATTTAACAGGCTAAAAACTACTCCTTTCTCATCATAAAGAAAGAAAGAAAACACGGCAATTCCACAATGGTTTCACCACTGCGTGGCATCTTCAGGTGGAAGATGCCACGCAGTGGTGAAACCATGGTCGTCTAATAAAAGTGTAAATGTGGAATTGCCGTGTTTTCTTTCTTTCTTTACGATGGAAAAATTCCACAAAGTAACGGCTAAAACAGTCTCCTTTCTCATATATTTATGACCAACTTAAGCATTTTCATCGACAGATTCATCTGACTTAATCAGACGTTCACCTATTTTCATATCTCCAACTCCCTCAATAATGCCTTTATTCTTGTTTTACAGGCATAATTATCAAAAAAGCATACTAAATAACGGTAAACTATTTCATCCGGCCACTTTATACGATTTTGACTTTCCCGTTGTCACCTAAAATGCTCCATGAATTTACGCAAGACGCAAATTTACTCTCCATGACGAATGGGGACAAATGGGATTGAAAACATTAAAAGTTACGTCCAATTGATACTAAAATCTATTAGCTCTAAGATTGATATATTCATATTTGGGCAATCTATTTTTCCTATTTCTCATTGGCTTAGTCGGATGTACTTTACACACAATACAGAAGTGCTGAAAATGACTGCAAAAATGCTTGATATGAAACAATTAATTTGGGAAAATATTATCATATTTCTCCCGAAGGACCGATTCTTTATGGTTAAATGTAAAGATTAGGCAACAATTCCATTCATTCCGAGTGTTCCGAAACTAGTTGTTTCATCCCGAGGAACTAAAATATTTCCCCAATATTTTTTATTATGTCTGCGACTAGATGTTCTATCACTTCACTTGGAAACAACCGCCAAGTCATGCCCTGATCATTGGACGTCAAATTTCAACAAATCCTTTTTCATACCTATCAGCAATAATCTATAATTTCTATGTAGCAAGAATGAAAAAAATTAACAAAATATTTCAGGAATAAAATTCAATTTTTCTTATCGTAATCTCTGTGCAACAACTTATGCGCACGTTACTGTCGTTTTCCTTCACTTTATATATCTTCGTAAAATGCATATGAATCATGATGGAAATATATTTTACGAATGGTCTTGAAGGGATGGTTCATTTACAGTTAATTTAATGAGGTTTGTTTGTTTATGTTTTCTATCTTGTTTGCCTTTATTTATATAACTCCCTTTTTTTGCACAATAATTGTATAAAATATTGACTTTAGAATACAGTAGAAGAACTAACACAGAAAAATAGCAAAATAAATTAAAATTCGAATTAAAGTTCTCCTCCTTCCATCAGTAAAATATATTTTAAATTTATGGAGTTTAAATGCAATTAGCTAATAATTGGGTCGGGAGCTGCATCAAACCAACTATGAGATTGAATACAAAGGAAGATGAGGAGAAACCAAAAATGACGATCCTGATATTACTTGAATGAAATGGAGATTCAAAAGGCCATACATATTTGTGTCAATATGAAAGAAAAGCTCAATAATAGGATGGTCGAAAACAAAAATTTCGGATAGAATAATTTGGCTACGATGGGAAAAAGACACTCTTGCATATTTAACGAAGCCATTTCTTACACAATTCAACTTTAATGGTTATCTGCAAATTTGGTTATCCCCACATTCCCTATCCGGGTGACGTCTTTCGAACAGTGCTCTTTCTTTGTAACCCCTGCGCCTCGTAGTTTGTATAGACACCTTGAAGAAAAATTAATGTCATTTGCGTGCTAACAAAAGCTGGGAATACGTAATTATTTTAAAGACCTAATCCCGAGAGTCGAGCGTAGCGTGCGTCTAAAACTTTCCATCCAGATAAACTCTACTCATCGGAGAGCCTGAAGATCCTTTTTAGAGGCGGTGGTGAGACAAATACTTCGGAAACCTTTTCATTAATGAAATGGTGATGCGTTGGGGAAGGTTTGCGAGGGGAAAGAAGAAACACAAAAGTATACGGAATTGTTCCAAGTTGATTAAGACCACGAAAAGGACGTGAGACCAATAGGGACGCAGAGGTGGCGCAAAGAGGGAGGAGCACAAATTGGAATAATAGGGAGGGGAGAAGGAAAGAGGGTCCACACGGATTGGTTTTGCAGGAACGAAAATCTCTCTTTCCTTTTCCTCCCCATGTTGTAGCTCACCCAAGGCCAAGGAGATTCCCAATCCACCCTCAAAATAAAATGAGCGGGCCGCAGTCACATTCAATTTTGTTTTCCCCGTTTGGCGCGGTCCCTAACCGACGGACGACATCGTGGTCACTCCCGCCAAACTGAAGAGAGCACGCGAACACCACGTCGCATTTGCTGTCATCCTCATCCTTCTCCCTCTCTCTCTCCCTCTCGAGCAAACACACACTCATGGAGTCGGAGATGGATTAGCCTTCCATTAATTACGTGCGAGTGGGTGGGTTTAAATCACATCCGCGTCGGCACAGCGGAGCCGAGCCATGATCCAAACTTTTTCCGCTGGAAAAGAACAGAACACGCCGGAGGATATCGAAATCTAAACATCTGAAACATTTTCGCCTACAATCATCTACGAAATACATTTAACAAATAGATGAACTCTAATTGCACTTGAAAGAATAACCTTGGTGAATATAATTTCAACAAAATTCAAAAACACATACCTATAAATGGAAAACTATGCTGAAGCGTTAGTTATATGACTTGCGTATGTGTCCATTTAAGGGAATGTGTTCACCGTATTTGTTTGAATAAGAAAAATAGGGCCTGTTGGGAATTCACATAGTTAATTTTTGTATATTTATTAATTCGTATCTAATTCTAATTTGCATATCAAGTACGGCTACACTTCATGTTTAAAAATTTTAATGCATCAGGGTGTTCTCGATGAAAGCCAGGCATGTGACTGTAGTCCCGAACGACGCCATAAATATTCATTTCAAATGCTATTGGTTAGGTTAAGCTGTACTGCTAAGAGACTATGTCGCTTTTATAAAAAATAATCAGAGGGTAATATATCCAAGTACCCTAGTAACGTGAGCACAAAAAATGTCGTGATTATATTGGGGCCTTTTACACAAACACTTTGTCATATTTGCACGCAAAAATATTAACTTCATGGCAACAGCAATCTATTCTGTTTGTGCCACCATGTATTACGTTATCTATGAGCCACTTACTCGATGAAGCACACTATTTCCACCTCTTCATCGCACTAGAGAAACGGAAGAGAAAACGACTACATTCTGTACTTCAACTGCCTCGCGGCAAGGGCGCCTACCATTTTGTGATGAACCGATTACATGATGAACAGACATAAATGACCCACCATATGACCACTTGCCCTATCCATTGAGAGTTCAACGTAGTTTCTTTTTGGAATCCTTCCAACTACAAAGAGATTAATATTGAGACAAGAATAGAGCAATTTTCCGTCTCGCCTAATTATTTTTACTCAAGCCACGACTCGTGAAGTCCAATCTCGGCCCAGCAATCTCAGGCTTAGTTCGTTCTTACAACAAATAATAAAGCTCTGTTACATTTATATCTTGTAGGTTACATACAACTGAGTTATATTGAGTTATTTAACGTAGCGTAAGCCTTTCCTAAGGTTCCATAAAGTTGTTTTAAGAGATAACAACGTCGGATTAAAATTCTACCGACTAAATTGGTCTTTTAATTTGCAGTAGTCCTTGATTTAAATTTATAACACAAAAGTTTTCTTATCCAGGAATAATTTCATTTCATTTAGTATTCATTTAGTTCAGCGAAGCTGACAATGAGTTCTCTTCTGGAGAAAAAAAATATAACACCCGATGGCAATCCGATGGAGTTCTATTTTTAGATATAAATGAACGTTGGGCAAAAACTAGGAGTGGCCAAAACATCCCCACTCACCAAAGTTTCCGACTCCATTTTCGGACTGGCTCCTGAAGTTGACGTATTTTTGCTTCTATTCCTTTACCTTCTCTGACAATTTCCTCCGCGCATTCTGTCTTCGTTATCTCTCTCCCTTTTTTTCTTCCCTCGTCTACTAATCGCACTAACTTAAAATTTCTCTCATAATTAAAGTATTAACCTAGCGACTTTCAATTAATTAAGCATGGGCAAAGTTCAATCTAAAGAGTTCAACTTTTGCAAAACACGGAACTGATGTTATAATGTCAGGTGAATACTTTTACTCGGGAGGACAGATTTCTTAGCAATTAACAATAATAATGGGATAAAAGATACTTTATACACTTGAATAGAGTATAACCCTGATTTTTAAAATCGTAGTAAGATAACTTTTCAATGCTGGAAATTATTGTTAAATGAATATTACGTATGATATGTTAGTATTTCAACCAAGACTCGGAGATAATATAAGAAATATGATGGAAGTTTTCGCACTCTATATTTATATCGATACGAACGCAATACAAAACCAAGATATAAAACACTAAGGTGCAGTCCATGTACTGTTTTTCGCTATTCGGGGTAGGAGAGGCCTAAAGTGTAACGTAATAGGGTTCAATATTTATCGTCCAGTGAAAGCCACTCACATTTTGTATGATAAACGAAACTGTATAATATAAGTAGTCCCCGGAATATTTCAGCGTGTTGAAACCACTTCGTGCAGCTGGTGAGATTCAATTTACTTTGAAAATTGTTAGAGAGGTGTCCACTAAGCTCAAAAAATAAGGTATTAAATACATGGTCAAACGTTCATCGTGTGGAACTATAGATGCATCTAACATTGGCCTTCCTTTGCAAACGTCCTCGGAGTTTACTTTGTTGGTCTTTGAGACCACCAGTACAGGGATTAAAACTACATGTACATTTCGTTTTTTATTGAAATAAGAATAAAGTTGAAACCAAGGATGTTAACTACATACGTGTGGTCATTCCTATTCTCAATTAAATATACGACACGTAATAAAAGTGACGAAAGGAATTCAGAATATATTAGCAGGTAAGCAATTCAATGAATTGAGGATAACTTACGGAGAATGATTTTAAAAAAAGATACAACATGGGATCTCTGACTGGTAAGTACGAATATCATTGCCCATTTGTGCAAAAATGCCAATACTCATATGTTAATCACCAATGAATTCATAGTTTAGCCTATCTACCTGTATCAAATGCCTGCCTGAGATTATGGAAACATATTTTCGCGTCCCTGCATTCAATTGATATAATACGGAAGTCAACTGTCTCTCTTCAACCACTGGATTGTTTAAAACTTATTTAAGTCAATTAAATGATTAAAAATACTTAAAACTTATTGCTTTAAAATATTTCATTCATTCTGCAAGAATTTATCCGTTATTAATGATTCTGATGAATATATATATATATATATATATATATATATATATATATATATATATGTATATATATATATATATATATATATCCAATAAAAACGTGGCATTTGTATTTATTGGCTGTAAATTATTACTAAACATCTCACACAAGAGAAAAGCTTCTAACTTTAGTCAAAGAATGCAACCGTTTGAAGAAATCGATCAAGTTGAGGGTGGATTTTTAAAATATTTGAATAAAGAGGCCAAACTTTGTCGCTAAATCAATAAATAAATGCTCTTGTTTTTAAATCAATAAGTTTCCGTGACCAAGGTTTTAAGCGTGCACTATGTTTCACGCCATAATAATATTACACGGCATTACAGCCCGAATAAATTCGAGGCTCGGTCTGACTCAATCATTAGTATTCAACGAAAAACCACTGGAAAATCACCAAAATGTCCCTGGGCTCCTTTAAAGTGGGTTGTATTCATTGGACGAGCTTACGGGAGGGGTAAACTTCGATTTTTGCATAAAACACTTAAATTTATGCTTTTAAAACATATATTTTACGTGTCTGTCGACACCCTCGTTACAGCGGTCTCTCTCACCTCACCGAGAGGTGGTAACAAATTTTCCTCACTGGTCCCGTATCGACTCTAGTCTCGTTTTCGTGACAAGACGATAAAGTCTCGAATCTCGCGGGACCACTAAAAGAGATTGAGAGGGCAGTCCTGTGGCCGTGAGAAGAATCCGTTAGGACAAGGAAAGAATTGCCTCAACAACCGTGGAGGGGTTATAATTAGATCAAACTGCTTTACGGCACTTGAATATTATTTAAAAATTTTCACAAATTTTTGTTTAAAAGTGAAAAAACACGATGGGCTTATTTGGGTCTCGCCCACAAATTTTAAAAAGGATATTACTAACATTGAAAAAGAAAGACTTAAATGAATTTTAACGGTAAAACATGTTTATTTATTGCACTTAAAAGTACCATGTATTTCAAATTAATGCCATTTATGTCATTATTAAATGACATAAATGGAGCGATGTGGTTGTATTTTGTCCTGAAGTCCGATAATAAGTTGCACTATGAAGTAAATTAAGCCATAAAATAGTCGGGTTTTCTTTCCTCCAACTTAGCGCGAGCGCGTTATCATTCGTAATAATTATCTCTGCTGTTGGAAGATGCACTATATTTCGGTCACATCCACTCATTCAAATTATTATATACCCACAAGGAACGATTGCATACGTCTTTGAAACGTTGCAAAAAACAACTGCAAATAAACTAAGGAATACAAGTATACGACTTGTGTGCGAATTAGAATAGATTAAAAGTGTTCTCAAAGAAATGAGGTGATGACAGTAAGTAAAGTTAGAAGGCTACAAAACTAATTAACAAGTGTATAACAACCTTGAAGAAATGGAATATGAATTGGAGATATCACCGGAATCTAATTACTGTATAAAAGAAGACCGAATAACAGATAAGCATGCATATTACGATTCACCATCTTTTAGAATGCTTAACGGAAACAAATGCTTATCACCCAAATTATATCAAAGTTTATGTTGAACTGATCTCAAATTGTTTTGATTTCATCTTAATGAATTTCACTCTTCTTCTGTACGCAATACCAGCCGTAAAATAAGGAAAATTATTTATTTTAATTTGAGCAACGTTACGGATTTTTTCAAGAATAACGTAGAAGTTTTTTTTTACCAATAAAAGAAAGCATGATGAACTTTTACTTACTTCATTTTCTTATCAATCATTTTCTTTCCTATTTTCAACGGTTTCAGGTGATGATGAGTGAACTACATATCATGGTTATGCATATTAATGTGGAAGCAAAGAGTAGCCCTGTTACAGTAATTCAAAAAGTAGGAGCATTGGACAACTTAAAGCTACATATTCCACTACACAGGACACATGGTTTTATCATTCGGTTTACATAGACTGTTACTTCCTTATCAAATAACAAATATTCATTCTCCACACATTGTTTACGCAATATTCAAACGATTCCAATATTCGGTACGCGTGAGTGGAACTGAGGCAATTAATTTTAAGTATCATCTGAATCCTCGGTAAACGAGTACAGGTCGATACTCGTATGTCTCTCTTTAAACGGAAATAAGCTCATTGCCACCTTCAACTTCTCGTCTTAAATGTTAATTTTGACGTTTTTTTTATATAAAACCACTTTGCTTTTCCACATAAACACATAAAGTTTATGTGGAAAAGCAAAGTGGTTTTATTTAAAAAAAACGTCAATATGAAGATTTTACACCAAGTTACGCCAGAAACTGTTTTATTTATTAGATGTTAATCCTATAGTTTTTATTGGTTTTGTTTCTCAATCAATGGATTATCAATAACTCAAAACCTTCCATGCATTAATTCTTCCCTCTCTTTAGACGAAAATCAATAACTAAATGCTTAATAAATACGCATTATCATTTGATAAAGAAACACTTGCTCATCCTTTTATTTTAATGCGCCTGAAGGAAACGATACTGATAGTCGCAAAATGAAGTTGATATTTTAATTTTATCTTTCTTCTGCTCTGCAAATTAGTACAGTACAAAATTTCAGTAAACGTAATGCATTCATTTATTTGAGGATAAACAGTGTCTAATTGTCGAAGTATATTCCCATTAGATTCTAAAGATGCCGATACGCTCGGAATCACTGCACACTGAATTGTGACACCGCATCTTAATTAAATCATTTTTACAGCGTCTATCATTTTCCTTCATTTATTTATGTGACAAAGCAGCCAAAAACGGCACAAAGGCTTTTACTTTGGCTGACATACTAACTAGTATAACATACACCAAGAAAAAAAGGACGAGAAATATCAACAAACAATAATGAAAAAGTTAACAAATAATGTCAAGAACAGATATAAGAAGGCAGGAGAGCACATATGCAACCAGAGAGAGCTTATGTTACTATATGGCGTTTAACGAAGGAGGTGAAAGCGTTGAGGGAGGAAGAGAGGTCCAGGGAAGGATACTGGAGGCTTTTGAAGAGTTTAATAATATTTTTACATAAAATTGATAAAAAGCTTTACACCAATTGGAATAAAATTAGCCAACAGTACGGACCTTGCCAATTAACTATACCCACGGTTTCCAAAACGTCTTATATATAAAGATGATGCAACTAAATTTCTATGGTGAAAAGATATGATATTGTCGTAGAAAAACGCATTAACATTTCCACTCAAACGAGCAATACTTCTTGTTGTTGTTAATAGTCGTGAATCTTCCCATTTTGTCGTGCTGATATCATATTACGAGAATTGTATTTTTCCATCCTAAAATTTTAACTAAAGACTACATTTTTAATTATATGTTGAATTCCTTTTGAAGTTAATACCGCAAATTTGCTCAATTTAATTGAAAAAGTGACTGATATTCTCAACATGAGTCGCTTTTTAGAAGTCAATTTTATTCTAGCAAAACCCGACCAATCATTCTAATATATGCGTACAAGGAGTAGCAAACGTGTGCCTTAGAATAAAGCATTACTTGCTGAAACCGCATGAAGTTTTTCATTCTCTAATCACGAAAAAATCAATCTGCGAATATTCTTTGGTCCTTCTGTCGGGTAATTACACATATCAAATTGGCCTGAAAATTAATTTTCAGGAAAACATTTTTACCTAAAGGTCAGGAGTAGGGAGTGTGGCATTTCAAAGAATTAGATCCCTCTCTCCTTACCTCTCTAGTATGCGAAGCCCTATACCCTATGCGAAGGAGTAAATAGGTAATTTTTCCCGATTCCGTAACCTCTGGTGGTTTGTTTTGATAACTTTGGTCTTATCCTGCCCGGGTAGCTTTTATATCCTGGAGATACGGCAACCGCCATTACGATAACGTTTATATTTTTCGTCTCTGTCATAGCTGCCTGTCTTGCTCAGTCAAATATTTCAGCATTTGACGCGTTCGCCGGGGACCATTTCCCTCTGCGAACCCGGAATAAAACGCTAGAATTCTTCTCTTGGGTGCAATGGAACTTCGGGCCCCCGTTGTTTGGTTTCACGTGACGTAAACGTGAAACATTCCCCGTCCCTTCACTGTAATCTTAATCCGTGCGCGCCTCCCAGAATATCGTAGTGGAAAAAGGCTTACGGAAATCGCACCTCACGCGGCCCAGCCTCATATCCCACCCTGCGTGGAGCAATAACGGTGTGCTCATAAAGCGACTCGGAAAGATATCAAGACAGCGCGCATTTACGGAGGGACGACGGAAACCACGTCCACGCCACCTATGGGGAAACAATAAAAATTCGCAAGGTCCTACCGATGCGACTACGACGTCCGGCCATCTCAGCATAGTGCGGAAGGATATGCACCTCGAGACCAATCAATGAGAGGAGATGCTTTCGTATTTATCAAGGAGGCCTATCGGATGAACCGTGACCATTGCCGACGGCGATGTGATTTCCCACAGTAAACACGCCAACAGAATATAAAAGCTAACATCACGTCGCGTCATCCACAACCAACTCCGTGGGACCCTATAACCCTTGGCTTTTGGGTCCATTGGTGAATGTACAGGGCATCGACCACGCGAAAATACTTTCCGGGATTAGAATTCATCCCTGTTTCTTTGAGCTGTTCGTTGGAAGAATGGATCCTTCAAAAAGGGAACGTATTTGTCCCCGCCATTGTTTCGCTCGTCGTTCCACTCTCCCTCAATATCCTTTCCGAAGACCACAAGGGTCTTTCTTGCCTTCCTTCCCCCTCACCCACCCCCACCCAACTCTCCCCGTTATCCACCCAACAGTTGCCTGGCCGGCTGTGGCGTGTTTTCTCCGCGCGAGCAAGGGGGAAGGGCGTCACCATAATGTTGATGGAAGGCACGTAGAAAATGGAGAAAAGAGAAGTTTCCTGTGCGCGGTGAGAGAAGAGGAAGAAATGGCTGCTCGAGGAACGGAAGTGGGAGAGGAGGGAAAATGAAGGGAAGAGGAGAAAAAGGTAAAGAGGAGAGAATGGGAGGGGGGTGGAATATGACGCGGCTTAGACTCCCGCAGGACCAGGGGCACTCGACACCGTCCCCCTTCCTCCGCCCCACCCTCTCCTCCCATTTCTATTATGCGTCCGAGATGAAGGGATGCTGGGGAGAGAGTGATATGAGCGCCAAGAGAGAAGAGGAGAGAGGCGGAAAGTGAGGAGGAGAGGTAGTTACGAGGGACTCTGGGCTTGAGTCAGGGGTGCGGAGTGCGGGGGAAGAGAAGGGAGGGAGAGGGTGGTGGAGGAAGATAGCTTGAGAGATGTTGAGGCAAGTACCGAGAAAAAAAGTGCCTGCTAAAGCTACTCCTCTCACTGCTTACCCTCCCTCGCCCCACTCCTCCCTCCTTGCTCCCTCGGCTGAATTTGTTTGCGAACATTGTGACAGCAGAACTGCCAGCGTCAGCGGCAAATGGGGTTTTTCTATGGTTCATTTGTTGCACGAGCAAAACATATCAGCTTCACCGAATGCCGCTCTCTCAACGCTTTTTTTTATGCTTTCACAGATGTGATGAAAAACGAGAAACTGTGCTAAATAAAAATTATACGGCGAAAACCAACGCGTAATGACGAAAAAATACCAGAGGAAAGTTTTGACCACGGAAGGACCAAACAACATTTTTCAGGGAAAGATTTCAAGGAAGGGATTCAATTCTCCGGGATTATTTCTTCCCTTCTCACATGCACTTACACCGTGAACGACGTGGATGACGGGGGAAACAGCAAAAGTCTCTGCCTCCAGCGTGAAATTTTCACGGAGCGGGGCCGCGTTGGGCTCAGAATTGGCATCTCATTAAGTAGTTTAAGCAGTGGCGCAGCGGAAGAAAAAGACGCAGTAATCGACCTGGGTCATAGTTTTCCTCTTGACAGTATACACTCAGAGGGAAAAGTCTGGGACATTACTTCGAACCGAAGCGTCCGCACAAACGCCCCCTTTTAGACTCGCTCATTTGCAACAATTTTTTAGTTTTCCCATTCAAAGCGATCTCTTCAAATAACCCCCGAATCTCTCATCTTAAAACAATGTTTCTAGCACAGTAAGCAGAAAGAACAGCAAACGCTGGCAGTCATTTCTTTTCAGGTGTAAGGGTTAGTGGGACAGAATATTGTTCATATTAATATATAATTCAATTATTGTGATTCAAGCAATGCAGTGTATGGTATCTGACTCAGCCTTGTGGGATTCCATAACAATAAATTAAATATGCCTAGTAAATTTCCGCATGATTATTTATACCGACCGATGTTTCAACGTTCATATGTAATTTTCAATACGTTGATATTGGCCGTGTAAACGTTGAATTCGTGGTCAACAATTTAAAAATCGTTTGAAAAAAACACTTCGTGTACATTATTAACTATCTATAATCATTACTAAATAAAAATAGCTCGCATTTATTGATTTTTTCCCTTACATTTATAGTTTTACTCCACCTTTCCTCGAACGAATAGTCCCCATATCGACCAAACTAAGAAAATTTATTTTAATCAGTAATATTTTTACTGTTGGGACACATATTTCTCTCCTGGTTTTTGGTGTCGTATTACGTTTTGCACCACAATTTCATTCGGAAAGCAGTTTTAGCGTCATCAAGGATTAAAAAGTTATTCGAATCAAAGTTACTGTCTCTTGATAACCAGGCCAAATAATCTGGCATCATATCTATCCCGACTAATCCTCACAGCAGATGTTCCCCAAGCATTTTCCCCAGGTGGCATCGGTGTGTCAACCATTACTATATGTCGATAAATATCGCTCCCGGATTACTTATGTTCACCTGAGTTTATAAACTTCGTTCTACATTAAAATCACACCATAGAATATAAACTTCAACCGTAATGTTAGCATCAAACTTACTGCCGCCTATTAAGAAGAAACATTTCTACAAGACGAGCAGAGTGAAGCGGTCAAGAGTTCTAATGTGTAATTTTAAAATCAGTCATTTTTACCTGTGATTCACGGGTAAAAGTAATTATAGCATGATGTTTTTCTACCATCTGCACCCCCTTGGACTACTCTGGCTTTTAGTGGAAAAAATGACTTCATTCATCCTCGGCAATAGCACTCCGATGGATTTAAAGAGGACAGTACCAAAAGATTTTCGTAGCCACTCCCAAATCCTCCAGCGATTATTCGGTTTTTAACCTGCATACATGCTTTAAAATATTAGATACCACAATAGATTGAATGACTTTTGTTGAATTTTCTAACACCGACCTAATGAGAAGTTGTGAGTTTGTAACTTTAGGGCTAATCTGAAGGTTAATTATACTCGTATACAGACATTTTAATTCCTAGAATGAATCAATCGTATCAGAAAAATTATGGGGGCAGTTCGATCATTATAAAAATATCTCTAAATTCTTCTTTATAAAGGTTTTCGTTTTTTTGTTCAATTTTAGTTATTGATGATGGCTCCATTTTTTTCCCGACGTATCCGCGGTGAATTTACGAAGTCTCGCATACATTTACGGCAACTCCTGGAAGAACGGCGGCTGGAGATTATGGCCCATCGCCCGTGCTGGATCCCCCAAAGGACGGATTTTATTCATTCTTTCCACGCGTTGAGGAGCATCGCTGTGGTACGGCGCTCGGAGATGAGATAAACAATGCTGATGTTGCCACTGCATTCCCCAAACTTCCCGAAAAAGTGTTTCCACTTGACTTTGATTAATCGAAAAGAAGATTGATGAGTGAGTTACGGCAACAGTATTATATTTTGGGAGGATAACGGATACATTTCACGACGGTGTTTTGTTTTTGATTAGGTATCTCCCGCATCCCAGGTTTCCGATCATCCTCGCGGATCGGAAATGGGGGAGGACGACGGCGAAAAGATTGAAGAGGGGGAGGGCGGGGGTGGGTTAAGAGAAGTGAAGTGGGATGGGGATGAGGAGGAAGGGATAAGGAGCAGTTATGCGGGCTGCTTCAAAAGAGAGTGGCGGAGCAATAAAAGCAGACCGGGGGGGGGGGGGTAGAGAGGGGGAACAAAAGGGGATGTAGAAAAATAAAAGAAACAGTTGAGGAAAAGATAGGGAAGTAGGTTGAGGAACAACATATGGACAAAAGCGGTGTCGTGCATTCATGCCAAACAAAGGGATAATTTGATTTCTGAGATTTTCTTAGGAGATTACACAAGTTCTGTTTGGATATCACGTTAAGGAAATCAGATAGCACAATGAAGAGGGACGATGGTAATTATGAAGTTTTAGTCGTAAATTCATGCTTTTCATGAGGAAAATCTGAACTTTCCACGAGGAAGCTACTCTCAGAACAGCAACCCTCCTTCATTGTCGAAAGAGTTTGCGAAAAAGACTACCATAAATTCTTTCGCATGAATTTTTTAAAAGCATATGAATAGGTCATATGGTTATTTTTAATATTTACAATTTTGTTAGTATATTACACTGTGACGTCTTGTTATCCATTGCTTTTTCAAGATCATGTGAAATCATTGTATTTCCATAACCACAGGTTAAATCGTAAGAGTAAACCCATAACTCCAAACACAATTTGGAATGAGTCTTCTATCATAAAATCTCCTACGAGAAGGATTTTAATGCTTTCTTATTCAATGAAGAGTGAAATTTTAAAAAAATTGAAATATTTTTTCGGCTATATTAAGTCCGAAAAAAATTCAATACGCCGTGCCGGTTTAATATTTTTTTAAACCTGTGCAAATACGATCTAAATTTAGAAAATCAAATTGTTGAAAACTTATTTTTGAATAACTATTAATCTATGTCGTAAATGGTAGTAAAATAAATGATAATTCATCTTTGGTGTCAAAAGTAGTATCCCCGATTATTGTCCACGTCTCAATTATTTTCGTTTATGGTGGATTAGTTTTTCTGCAAAGAGGCTGTCTTTTAAGGAATTCCATATTCAAATTCCATGAATGCTGAAGAAACTTGGAATGGCATAATGACTTTTTTGTTCGGATTTTAATTTTCTGAGTGTAATGAAGTTACAGCCGGGAAATTTGTTTCTCCGACTATTTAAAGCACTCCCAACTGTATAAAAGACTTCGACTAGATAACGAAAAATTCTGATAAAAGTCCTCTTATCTACATATAGCTTTTCCTAAAAATGGTGAAGACCTGCCAAAGTAATAAACGTAGAGCCTTCCATTGTATTTTTTCTCTCTAATTATTCAAAATTTACATTCAATATGAACTCGCTAAAACCTTCTCACAACATTGTAGCCACTGGCCGAAAGAGATATACTGATAATGATGACGACGACTATGATGAAGGTAATGGCAGGTGTGTTTGCTCACCGTATCACAAAAAAAGCATTCATTGAGATTAATCAAGATAGCGTATTTCGCGTAAGGTTTTTTTTTCTATCTTCCGAATTTCCAACGGTGTCTTCCTAAATTTACACATTGCAAAGGAGAAATTAAACAGTACATAACATATCATTATGATGCTGAAATTTCAACCCACAAATGCACTGATCTTAAAAAAGCGCTCTCTAACCCGTGGGTGCGTGGCTCTAGAAATATAATATAGCAGACAAAAATGGTAGATTAAAGTTTAACTTGTGCGCGATATTTCTTCATCCTTCGAAACATAGGAACAATACGTATGAAAAAAATAATTAATTATACTCCTATTGCAGTTTCATATACATATTTATGGGACTTTTCTTTTATTTCAGCCTTCTATACGTTGTTATTTCTAATAATAATATGATAAGAAGATTGAAATATTTTTTGGGTGAGGAGGATGCACGAAACTTTGAGCTGACGCATAAACTTTACTTCGCAAGTAAATATGGAAAACAATCTTTCCAATCGTTTCATTTTTTAGTTTATATAATATATCAGAGTTACAAAATATTTATTTCACAGGTGTGTCCAAACAAAAACCTACCTTAATCGGTAGATTACCTAATAATAATACATCAATCATCTCTTTCATAGGCTAATATAAAAAAAACAATTAAGCATGTCACTGTGATGGTTCTCCCGCGCACGTCCGGTCGTTCATAATGACACATATCAACATTCAAAGAAGTATCTTGAATCGTTTGTAAGTACAGGGTTCGTCCGGAAAATAAGTGTCTTGACAAATAAGTCTTTTTTGACAAAAGGGGAATCGTCCACTAGGAATTTGTACCTGAACGACAAACTGTAAATGCTGCATTTTACGTCCAAGTGCTCGACAGGCTTCGAAAACGAGTCGCCCGCGTCCGGCCAGCGATCAAAAACATCTGGCGGCTGCATCACGACAATGCGCCGTCTTACACCACACTTGTCGTGTCGGACTTCTTGGCCAAGCACGGCGTGGCAACGCTGCCGCACCAGCCCTACAGCCCGGACTTCTTTCTGTTCCCGAAGATAAAGAGGAGTTTGAAAGGAACGCGATACGGAACTTTGGACGCCGTCAAAGACGCCGTGACGACGTGTCTTCAAGAGGTTCCCGATGATGCCTTCGCGGGAGCGTTCCAGGAATGAGAACGCCGCTGGAACAAGTGTATCGACTCACAAGGGTCCTATTTTGGGGAATATTAGCTTAAGATATGTAAAAGTGTAATATTTTTTTCCTGAGCTCAGTACACTTATTTTCCGGACGAACCCTGTATTCTATCTGCCGTTTTAGCTTGTTGTGTCCGAAATTTTGGTGACAGAAAATTTATAAGTTCAAAGTGATTTGAACTTTTCCCCTATGTTGAATTTGCTCTTATTTAAAAGTCTAGCCCACACATTAACCATACTAAACACCTCTTAGATTTAAAAGTTTAACATGACAAACAAATTGATAAAATCCTAAATTTCAAAGCCTATATAAATTATTTGCACTTGAAAAGTCTCGTTTGATTGAAAATTAATTATTTATTTGAAACAGAGGGAAAAACGATTTCAATTAAAAAACAAAAAGAGTTTTCGAACTTAAGTGAAGGTCACTGTTTCTTGCAAATTTGACTTCTTCAGGCATACGGAACTGGAGGATCATTCCATTGCCAATTTAAATGATCTGGTTTTGACCCTCATGATACCACTACTCACACTCAGGAAAATCCAGCATAGCCACCTTATCGCCTTTTACTAGGAAAAAAATCACATATGGCCCCTGTGAAGTGGGCGACAGGCAACTGCCGGTTGATTTGCCCAGTGATGGGCTTAGTTGAGGGCGAAATAAAGGCTCACCTGTCAAACTACCTCTCGATTTGAAGCTACGAGGGTCATCCGGAAAGTAGTACCCGTTCGTGAAATAAAGACACAAAAGTAAATATTAACAAACATAAAAAATTTTATTTGAAAGAGGATACTTTAAACTACTTCTCAACATAATCTCCAAGCAAATTAAGGCATTTGTCATAACGTGTGACAAGTTTCTGTATTCCTGCTGCATAGTCCTTCGCCGCCAGCTCATTGAGATACAGGGTCACTCCTTCTTTAAGTTCTTCATCGCTGTCAAATCTTTTTCCTGCCAAAAGGTCTTTAAGCTTTGTAAAGAGATGAAAATCTGAAGGGGCCAAGTCCGGGCTATACGGTGGATGGTCGAAAGTTTCCCATATGAATTGCTGCAAAAGTTTTTGTGTTATCCCAGCTGCATGAGGCCTGGCATTGTCATGAACGAGAATGACACCAGTAGACAATAGACCTCGCCGCCGATTTTGTATTGCCCGCCGTAATTTCTTTAATGTTTCACAATACGCATTGGCATTAATAGTGTCTCCACGGGCCATAAAATCAATAAGCAATACACCTCGTCGATCCCAGAAAATGGTTGCCATGAGTTTCCTGGTGGACAGAACTGTCTTGAATTTTTTTGGTTTGTTTGGTGAATGAGCATGATGCCACTCCATTGACTGTCGTTTACTCTCAGGTGATGCATAACAAACCCATGTTTCGTCACCAGTAATTATGCGAGTCAAGAAAGAGTCTCCTTCATCAGAATAACGTCCCAAAAACGTCAGTGCTGCAGCCATACGCTTGGTTTTGTGCTCATCTGTAAGCATGCGAGGGACCCATCTTGCACAAATTTTTGCATAATGCAGATGGTGTTTAACAATTTCATGAACAATTGTTCGAGAAACATTGGGAAAATGCTCACAGATGTCATCAATTGTGACGCGCCGATCGTTCCTCACGAATTCGTCAACTGAGCTCACCAGTTGGTCTGTAATGACAGACGGTCTCCCCGAACGCTCATCGTCGTGTGTGTTCCCCCTCCCCATGTTGAAGTTGCGACACCACCGCCGAACAGACGACTCGTCCATTACATTGTCTCCATACACCTCCTTTAATTGGCGATGAATATCACATGGGCGAACGTTTCTTGCATTGAGGAATTTAATCACTGCCCTCACTTCACAACTGGCGGCGTTCTCAATTTTTTTAAACATTGTAAACAATCACAGAAACAACACAGGCAATGCTAGCGTCACGCAACTTGGCTCAGAGAAGGCAGACAAGCCACTGAAGCTATCTGACCTCGTCCAGCGGCTACTCGCGTCGTCAGCACTTCATGCGGCACGAACGGGTACTACTTTCCGGATGACCCTCGTATTTTCCTTCCAAGCTTACCACCAACCTCTCTTTGAAATGCGTGAAGTGACTGTCATAGTAATCCCTATAGAGAAATGCATGTTAATGCACGGGTTATGCCTCCAGCTCCAGTCGTAGCCTTTTCTATTAACAAAAAGACTTTTTTCGAAGCAAAGGACTATTTCCACAACACTCCTAAAAGCGAAAAATTTGACATGTTCCTCGATTAATTTCGACAGGAAACAAAAAGCTGCCTTAGGTTGTAAAATTGAAAGTCCTCTTCCCATAAGATTTTTTTCATAAAAATGATAGAAAAATTTGTAAGCTGAAATGTTTTTCAGATATTGTGACATTCAAGGCGCCTCACAATCGGGGAAATAATAATCTACCCTAATATGTAGTTAAATATGTACTAGTTGAATCTACTGGCACAGTAATTTACCACATTTTATAGTCAAAGTTTTTACTCTACAGTTTAAACATCCCTAAAACTTCATGTACATGAAACAATTAACTAAAATAATAAAAATTGCTTTAGGGACTATAATATAAGCAAGGCTCTACGTAACAATGATTTCATCAGCTTCCGTGTGCTTTTGATGATTTTCGTGTACTAAAATATGCATGCGTAAATATTTTGAATTTAGATTAGAAACCAAAAACCAGGACTCGTTGAATGGCGTATAGACCACATCTTCATTTTAACGTGCTATATTTAAAATTTTCCATTTAAAAATGCCCTAATTCAACATGTATTTGAATATTTCTCCGCTTATATGACTGGATAAGATCTGCAGCGGTAATAAACCTAAAGGGCACGCAGCATTTATATACAATATCTGTAAATTAATCTAAATCTGTTTTTTTTTGTTTTACAAAATAATTTTTAAATGGCAATGACGCTTATTCCTACATGCTTTCTATAACAATCCAGGTATAAGAGAGTATGTTTAATCAAAATCAACCAAAATACACTCCTTTCGGCAACGCTGCGTACGTGACAATGCGAAAGAAAATTATGCTACCGCTCAAAAATGTATAACGAGCATATTATACCAGCTTGCTGCAATCATTAAAATAAATAAATAAATATATATATATATATATATATATATATATATATATATATATATATATATAAATTTACTGCTAAATTTGAATTTTTGTGCTATAAAATCGCCTTTTTTATTTGATAAGGCAATTATTACAGAGTAAAGAAGAGTGTTTGGTCCACGGCACACATATGGCACGGAAAGGATCCAGAAAAATGATATCACATGGAGGAACAGGGGAGGGAAGAGCTATATAAACTGGAAGCAAATCAGAAATTGAGAGGATTTTTAAAATGTATATAATTACTATGAAGTCAAATCCTTACCCAGAAGGTTAAAATTGATACGGTTGATAACAATTATTCCAATTGGAAAAAGTTTTAAGTGATTAAGAGATAAATGTTTGTTAATATTAAGAGGCGTTGAGTATTTGTGAACAGGTGTGGCATGACGAAAGGAAGAGAGAATGTTTCCAAAAGTGTGTAATAATTTCGCCAATGGACCTTAATTATCGGCGAGTAAATGTCCAATAACTTAGGAATTTAACTAAAATATCAAGCGGAGCACATGTATTTTAACGCAAAAGATGTTTCTTCTTAATTCTTTAAGTTATATTCATATTTTTAAGTAATTATATTGCCTATTCAAGAAGTACATCGATATTTCAATCAATCACAAGGATACACATAAATCGGCAGAATGAGTAGTTCAGGGTTTCTTATTGTTCACCTCATTGAATGAGGGGCCTGTTCTAATTAATAGGGTTTACCAGTCATAAGTGTTTTGACTGTCATAAACGTGAGAGGATATTGGACTTAGATTATGTGTTTTGTGCTTTGTTTCATTTTAAGACTCGAAATACTACCAGCCACTTTTTCTGACCAAAGCATGAACACTTGTTCTCATGTTCAGTTAATTTGATCCGTGCTTATTGGGAAACTGGTAGGAAAATTCTCTCTCTGTATCGTCACGTTCGTATCATTTTTCGATTTAGGTCTCTGCACCTTTTTTCTTCACTAACCTTTCATCGGCCAGCCCATACTTCTCACCATTTTCGTTTACACCCACAGATGTTTCATATACATCACTTCCATTCTATTAAGTTACTCTCCCTAGATCTCATTATAAGACGACAAGAGGGAAACATCTCTATCTCGTTGGACTATGCATCGCAGGGGTGACATTATTCACAGGACGTTTTAATTACAACTCCTGCGGTTTTTGAGGGCGTGAGGGGCTTTACCACGAGTACTTCTGCTTCGGAAATTCATGCTGACGACGTCTGAAAGATGTCCTTTAGTATGTTAAACTTTTTAACGCTGCCTGTGACAGTCTCGCCATTTTCTGCCTTCGAAGGGTGTTGGGTTGGACGTTTCTTTTGTGTTTCCCTGATGTGAGAACGAGATGATCCTCGATCCTCTAAATATTCGTGTATCACGAATAAATGTCAACGCATAAATGCATATATGGCTGATGACCTCGCTCGCCACACGCCCTTGCAGCGTTTTCCAGGGTATTGTTCGGCCGTTCTGCACTTTGTTATTCCTGCACTTTTGCGTTCCTTCACTTTTGTCCTGGGCCTTCCATATTCAGCCCAAATACGTATGATTAATTGTATATCTTTCCTTTTTCGTGTACCTTTAAATATTACCTGAGAACTTGGTGTTCCCTGCAGTTAGATCCTAATTTAAACTTTCTTTAGTTTCAATGCCTTTCGATCAATATTGCTCATCATTGAAATTTCCCTCTATACTGTTCTTGCTTCTTATATGGACACTATCCAGTACCGAATACCTCGCTACCCTAAGGTTCTCCCGCGACGACCGAATTCCTCGGTCCGGCTTGCAGTCGCACAAGCCAGGCACGCAGTGAGACGAAGGAAGAGGTTTAAATGGGGTGGGACCGCAGGGAGAGTTTTTTGAGTTGAAAGCGGAGAGGAGTAAGTGAGGGAACGACGCAGGAAATATACGAGATGAAAGTGGAGTAAAGGGCGGGGCAGGGGGAATCCGAAAATGTCTGACCGGCTATCTTCCACTCCATCTCTAACCTCCGGTTCAGCCTGCCCTCCTGGGAGTGACCCAGCCTGGAGAGAAAAGTCCACACAACGCCGTGGAGAAGAAGTTGAGAGGACGACGTGGATATTTGTTTTCTTCTCGCAGGTGTGTGTGTGGTGTGGGTGTTTGTAGGAGCCATTCTCCGGAAGCCATGCGGCCTAGGATTTAGTAGACCTCAGGGGTGGTAATAGAGTTAGCCGTGCCCGAGGTTAGAGCATTACGTATGGATATTGCCAGCAAAAAGTTTCCAGGTTCCACGGCGAACTTTTGGCCAATGACGTTGTGTGCGTCGGGGCGTTAAAGCCAGGAACCTAATTCAGAGAAGTTGCTGCCCCCCGAAAAACTCTCGAGGGCACGTGAGAAATAAAATCACTCGAGCCTCTGACGCGATCCATTCTTAATGACTACATGCTAAACGATCGTTTGGCTGTACTCCGACGGAGCGAGCTCAGGAGACTTCCGTCTTTTGTCCGCCTCCAAAATAAATATGTCCTCAAGGAAAAGTTTCTATTGTTCTTAGAACGAGACAATTGTTTCGCTTGCTTTTCCTGCACACATAAAATTTGAAGAATTTCAAGAGGCATTAAGTATTTAGGATGGTAGCAGTTCACCACTAAATCAATCACATTCTTTTCGAAGAAATTTGCGTCCCTTCTGAAATGAACGAAAAGAATGCCTACAGCAGTCTTGAATCAAGGTTATAGTCCTATCGTAGAAAGTATCATATTGAAAATTGTTCAGCCTTCCATGAGTTAAGAAGAACTATTACAGTTAAAAAATACCTCAAGAAAGACAATTGGTTGACGACTGTTTTACAAATTCAGTTTGAAAATATACCGAGCGCAGTAATATATGTATTTAAATAACACTATAAAGCGTCATTCACTTCCCTAAAATATGTGACGATCATTTAATTTTTAAGACATCACGCATTTAACACTCTCATTATGACCGACACAACTTACGATAGTTCTACAGGAGCAAAATAAACAAAAATAAGCAATGAGCGAGCGACTGTAGCCCTAATACTAAGAAATTAATATTTCTGAAAGTGCAAAAATAGATCTTACTGCATCATACACCTACATCTATATAAATACCGTAAGCAATCCTAGGGTGTGTGGCAGAGGGTGGTAGGGTACCGGCCATATTTGTACAACTATACAAGTGAACGTTCATACATGAAATTGAAAATATATTATTTGAATCATGCCATAAAAGACATAAATTGACTTCAATCGTTAAATGTTTGTATTAACGCAAATATATTCGAGCGTTTGGGCTGGATTTTTTCATGATTACGTATCTTGCAAGGGAAGAGGTGTTGCCAAAATTTATCGGTGTTGGTGTCTAAATATGAAATGCATTTTAAATTTGTCCACCGTACTGGTATATTTATTACCATAGAAGACAAAAATAGAAGGAAACAGTGGAGAAGAATTGCAGAAGAAAGCCAAAGATGAACCACGAGAAGCAAACAATATTTAATTTCAGTGGAAGAAGGTATGAATCAATTCCATTTATTTATTCGTTGAAGAAATATTCTTTCACAACTTCTTCACATCAAAACAAATTCATAGAATTCGCTAACTTATCAGTATGAGGAGGAATAATTTTAAAGGCATTAAAAATGAAGACCCTGATCACTAAAAAGAACGTAATATCAATTGATGTAGGGAAGGACCGCGGGGATTCAGAACTATCTCGTCTGCAACAAGTAAAAAATAAAAGGGGGCAATTTGCCGAGGCATCGGGAATTTTTATAGCATCCGTAGATTGCGCGTACCTTTCCACTCTGCGCTCTTTTATTGTCCTCCTGAGCTGCTTCTTTTAAATTGGCCACGTGGTTTCTCTTGCGTGAACCTTGATCAGAAAGTTTTTGCCTTCCCAAACAGTTACGTTAACTGATCCCCTCGCCTTTCGACCCCACCCCCCCTTGCGCCCATCCACGTCCCGAACGAAGGACACAAAGAAACGGTCTGCATCTGGGTGGAGTTGCCTCAAAACGCCGCCTTTTGGTCCGTTTCGTGGAAATTTCCGAATTAGCGTGCGTGCCCGTGTGGACTCATGCATTTACGTGCAGCGTACACGCACGAGTCGGTTGGTCCTGGTCGGTTGCCCTGCGGGCCTCGTCGCTCAGTTGTTTCCCCATTCCCCCCCCCCCCCAGTCATGCTTCATTCCCCACTCCACCCATTCTCCGCACTTGCGTCTCCCTTTCCCACGCGTTCCAGTACCATATACCCATATCCTGAATACCTTTCCCTCCTCCCTCCCCCTCATTGTGACCCCCCCTTCGTTTTTGTTGTCCCTTTTGTGAACAACGCCGTCACTACCGCGCTCAACAGGTTCACTCTCTTCCTCTTCATCCCATATTACCTCCTTTCCCACCTCTCCCGTTTTCTCCGTCTCTTCGTCTTTCTCTCTCTTTACCTTCGCCATACCTTCCCTTTGTCAAATTACTCTCCCCGTCTATTCAACCTCCTTTCTCTTCCTCCGTGTCTACGTCTAATTTTCCCCATCCATTCCATCGCCACCCTTTTTTTTTACACTCCCTGATAATTTCTCTCCCACTTCTGATTTCTCTCTACATGTCGCCCAAATAATATTTTTAGCCTCCACTTCCAGTTACTCCCCTATTTATGAATTAAATAAACTCCGTGAATTCCTCAAATTCTTTTTGTTTTCAAACTCAGATTTAAACGCTTACAAAAGTCATTTTCAAATATATAATGCTGCATAGTGCATAGTATTGTACAGATAATATGATATCAAATAAAATCGTCCTTCTCGTTTAAATCGTCACTTCTCTTTTTCCCCTTATCTTATCTCCTACTTTTCCCACTCGGTGTCTTCGTCTATCCTACCCTCATTCCACCGCCACATCGTTGATCCTTTGTCCGCGCCCTCTCACCCGCCCTCCGACGCCAATCCCCAGAATCCTCCTTTCACCGCAGCAGCTCGCCCGCACGACCCGGATGGATAGGAAGGGACTAGACGCCAGAGACCCAGGACTCTTTTACCTGAGGGATTCTGCGAGGATACCGCCATGCTATAGGAAATCCATAACTCTGGGGGCGTAGAGAGAGAGAGAGATAGAGGAGAGGGACACAAAGAGTTTAAACTACACACCTGCTGATAGGAGGGGGTGAGAATATCTACTCGGGAACGTAAACACTCCATCCGAACCCTCCCACGCCGGCCACGGTGAAAATTTGTTAAAATGCGAGCGTCTATCCGCTGGATAAAAAAAGAGAGCGACCTGTCGATATTTCACGGCGAGTTATGCGAATTCTCTTCTGCAGGATATGCGCATATTTGCTTCAAACAACCCAGGAACGAGCTTCCCGTTCCTATGGTGGAATTGTGATGAATGCCGAGGTGAATGAATACCTTGTCCACTTTGCTTTACATTAAAAATCCCTGCACCGAGCGCGGTGAAAAATGCAAAACAGCCTAAACGTGTGTTCCGGCGTATGTAGATGCCAGAAAAAAATATTTTTTATACCATTCAATAAAAGAGTCGCAAGTTAATGAAATATTTTACAGTGCACTGAATGCCCTTGCATATCTTCTTTCGTCTTTAAACATGCTATCTTCTCAGTCAAATGAAGATTCAGAATACCTTAGGCTTCAAGGATGGCACACTGAGCCAATGTGCATGTGGAAACCATTTACTTTCCCTTAAAATAATCATTAATTATCCGTCAATATTTCTTCCCACAGTTATTTCCGATTACAAATAGCTTACCATTGCAAGCATAGGTTAACATAACCAGAAAATAAAAGCACTAGTTCGGTGTTGTGTCGAAACTGGATTGAGAGAAAAATCTGTGTTCAGCCAACAATGCCAGAGCTTTGGTTCTACCTTATAGCTGGCTATCAATATGACGATCTCATTCCTCTGACATATCGCATTTTATCGATCGTACGCTGGATCTTTATGCCTGCGTATTTGATTGATGCCTCGGTCGTATTTCAAACCACCACGGGAGGTTTTTTGGAGATATTTTTCCATTTTTGAAGGAGAGTTCATACTAAAATACCATCCTATAAAAAAATCTGACCAAATAGGTTTCGGAAAACCGTGTTTTTTTAGAAAATTATTACCATCAGTATCTTTATCCATTACTACGCTCTATTAGATTTTTTATTATTAATAAATGAACTAATGGTCCTTCGTTTCCAAGCGTTATAAGTTCAATACATTTTTCAAATGAAAGTGAAAGAATATCCGCTTGTATTTCGATATTAATTTAGCAATTGAAGGGGCCAAGGAAGCGTCTTTTGGTCCAATAATTGCAGATGTTTGAAAACCAAAATCGATAACGTTATAATCTCAAAGAAACCTGAGAAACTTAATGAGGAGAAATATATAAACTCTATCTCCCAATGGCCTTTCTGGAGGAATCATCATTATTTTCTGAATATCGAAATCCAATTTGCCTGGAGCAAGTACTGTCAAAGACAATGCTACTGGAAAGACAAATTGTTCCTTCCGATGAAAGGAATAAAGTATTAAACTTTAATTCAATGAATATTTGTATAGTGTATAAGGCGTATCACAAAACCATTAAGATACTCAATATACGTACACTTAAAAATACTAGTAATTTCAAGTTTTCATCTTTGCAATCGAAACGTTTATCTTCAAATGTCTAGAAGGAAATTTCATTTCAACCTCAAAATATTTTCTCTGATACTGTGTAATTAATTTCCTTGAAATTCCCGTCATTTTGAGTCTTAACTTTCCATCATTTTAGAACTTAGGCATTATGTATGTTTGTGTGTATACATATACTAGTATACACATATATATATACTAGTATATACCTGTATATATATATATATATATATATATATATATATATATATATATATATATATATATATAGGGTTTGTTCCAAAAAGTAAGTAAAACGATTCTTCCAGGCGAAGCGGACAACTGGAGTGGGACAATTTGTGGCGGGAGAAATGGTGAGAGGTCTTGAAAAAGTAGCACGACCCGCGTCAGTTGTCTGCGGGCCGTTACAGTTTGCGGATCGCAGCTACACTGAACCCCTGTTTGAGAGTCGCGTCACAAATATACGATGTCACTGTCCACAGAGCAATGATAGAAGCTTAACTTTTATGTTAAACTCGAGAAATCGGGTTCGGAGACCATGACCATGGTTAAGGATGCTTACGGAGATGGAGGCTTGCATAGAATTTTCTGGGAGGGAAACGAGGAAGTTGACGATGAGGGATGCCCTGGAATCCATCAACAACACAATGTGATGAAAAAATGAGACACATCCTCAATTCTGATTGGCCTCCAAGTGATCTTCAGGATCCTCCAAGACCTCCAGGATGTCAGCAGAGTGTAATATTCAGAAAACTACACTGCATTGCTTTTTTACAGAAGATTTAGCCATGAGAAAATGTGCCAAGATGGTCCCCAAGGTGCTGGCAGAAGACTGCTTGTGTGACAATCTTGGCTTGGACCTCTTGGACCACGGTGAAAATGACCAGATTTTTTTAGAATAAAAGGTTACTGGTGATGAGACACGGATCTTTGAGTACGTCATATTTATAACCCCTTTTAGTACCATTGTGGACCACTGGATTATGTCAAAGAGGTCATGACGAGGTGCCTGAAGGAGATTCCCGTCAAGCCCTTCCAGGAAACGAACCAGAAGGCGCTGACCTCAGTTGTTGATGCACAAGAGTGCTGTTTTGAAGTTTCAGCAATGTGTACTTAGATCGGCAATAAAGTTTTCCCCTAATTTATTCTACTTGTTTTTTTTTTATAGAAAATGTTCATACTTATGAACATTTTCACCTCTCTTCCAACTATTTTAATCAGTTGTCTCAGCATCAATTACGTATAGACCTCTTTCCATGACTTGCACAAAACATCTACAATTTTTTTTTTTAAATTTGAAATCCACCGAAGGACTTTTCAATCCTAATATATAATTCCAACTGCTGTAATGTAAAAATGTATGCAAGCCAAACTAATTTATTCTACGTGCGCTAAAAAACTACGTAAGGTAAAATGACGGAAAAATAGAAAAAAGATGACTAGATGAGGAAAGGCGCAATATAGTGCACGGTAAGAGAAATATTAATCAGATAGATTGCTTACATCTCATAGCACAATGAAAGGTACTGTTAGGATCATGAAAGAAGGGAAAAGCACACAAGGATGACCACTGGATAAATACTTCTGAGTAAAGGGAATTAGAGGGAAAAGCTATAGAGGCGTGCAAGGAGTAAGCACAAAAAGGGCCAACCAGCTTTCGGATTTGAACACTGCTGATGATGATCGTCCTTCCAGTCGAGTAAGGGTCACTTATTTGATCAATTCTCATGCTGAGATTTTTGTCACTATGCATCCACTCTACGTCGCACTTCAGTAATTGTGCCTCATTTTTTTGTATTTCATAGGGCAGCGGAGACGAAAAGCAGATGTCACTCACTAAATCAGGGAAGGGACCCGATACATCAGTTCAAATCATCGACGGGGATATAAAGTTCCATCTTTCGTGAATTCAGTGCAATATTTCATGTTTTTCTAATTAATGGGATCGTGGGTGAAGGCGGTATACGAGTCAAAACAGTGTCAAGCAAACCGAGCGGATTTATACCATTGAAATCACGAATTGATTTGTGAGGCGCTCCGCGGTTGTAGCACTTGGAAAGTTTATTAGTCATATTGCGTGTTTTTATTGACCCCATGTCAAAGTCATAGGTGTGTGAAAGGAGAAAGCTGGCTTGAAAGTCGTCCCATCGTCGTCCCGCGCGGAAACCCGCGGCCAAGCGTGGCCATGGATTGCGCGCGCATCCCGAATACGACCCCGCCGCACCCTCGTCAGTGAGGATTTACAATCGGGCCCGAATTTTTTTAAACTTTGGCTTCGAGAGCACACAAAAGAGCGCGGTCTCGCATCCCTCGCGTCTATCCAAACAAACCGGCGCCATGGCGATGATGGAAGTGGGTCAGCTGCGATCCTCTCCAGTGGCCTACTCAGAACCAGCCTCCCCACTCCAACCTCCCTTCTCAACCCTCCCCACCAATTTCCCTATTCATCCCTCCTACCTCCGAATCTCCCTTTCCTTCAAATCCGCTCCACAAGCCCCCGCCAGAGATGGTTACGAAGCATGTACAGGTCAGTTCTTTCGCAGAGGGTCGTTTACAACGGTGGAAAATTTTGGTGAAGGAATTGAACGAAATCGAAGAGATATGAATCCGGCGAAAAAATAGGTCTGTGGTCGATTCAGTGAGCGCTCCACAAGTCCCAGAAAGTATGACTTGGCTATTAAATTACTATATTTAAGGGAACATTTGTACATGCATGTGAATATATTCGTTCGTGTTCGTATGTGTTCATGCAGAAGAGGTGATTAGAAAAAAGGCAAGAGAAGGAAAAGAAAGAATTTGAATTCAGAATTAGGAAGAATGAAATAAAAGTAATAACCAATAAACTGAGGGGCGAAACTGTTAGAATAGAATAAATGTGGTGCTAGACGCAGTGCGAATATATGGAGAGTTAAAAAATGAAGGATATACATTTGGGAAAAAACCATGCACATTATTCCAGATAGGGAAGAAAAATTATACTCTGAGCCATGGGATTCAAGACAGACCTTAATAATACCCATGGAATCTATATGGTAAAGATATTAGACCAGAAATTTTGGACAGAGGTAGGTGAGATTACTTAACACAGGCAAACTTGATTACGAGATGGAAAGGGTACTAAGAGGAATGAAATTATATAGGTTCTCGATACCATTCCCCCCGGAACTTATTAAGGTTTTAGAAAAAGTGGAGGGAAAAGTTTAAATGGAATAATTCGCAGCATTTTTGAAGGAGAAATTTGGTTGAAAGATTTCATGTCATCATCAGTGCTAGTTCCTATTCTAAAAACGGAAATGACAACCTGATTGTATCATAGATTTCCAGAAGAAATTTGATAGAGTAAATTGGGTAAAACTAATGAATAAATTGCAGGAAATAGGAGTACATTGGAGAAATAGACGACTCATTTGCAAGCGATACATGTGCCAGTCGGCTCAAGTGCGTGTGGAGAAGGAAGAGTCGAGATAGGCAGCGTGCTTGAAAGAGAAGTAAGAACGCGGTGCCCGTTATCACCCGTGATTGACGATTTGTTTAAGGAAAAAGTGATAAAAGAAGCATCACAAGAACTGGAGATAGGGATGAAAAATCCGGTGGAATATTCATAAAATCAGTTAAGATTGATTGTGATAAAGATTTAGCTAACCTATAAGACAAGGAGTTACATTAATTGCTGAGCGGATTACAAATCGGTTTTATAGGTATCGGATGAAGATCAATGAAAACTAAGCATTGATTTTTAGGTTTTCAATATGGATGAAGTCTAAATTAAACGTCAAAACGAGAGAGAAAAAATTAGACTAGACAGAACAGTTTAACTATCTTGAAAGTGTTTTAGCTAATATTGGTAAAAGTGGTAGAAACCACAGAGAAAGAACTGCGTTAGGTAGAGAAGCGTTCACAAGGAGGAAATGGTTGATGACAGGGACGATGAGTAATAATATTAAGAACAAATAACGAAAACGCTTAAATGGAGGGTATTCTGTGAGGAACCAGCGGTTGCATCAAGATTATTGCCTTAGATTTGAATGCTTTTGAAATGCAGGTGTAAAGAAGGATAGAAAAGGTAAAATGGAAGGAAAGGAAAACAAACGAAGAAGTACTTGGCATGGTTTGAGAGGACGTAGGATTGTTGGCTACAAGTTATGTGGATGCAGATCATTTTGACTGGCGATGAACTTTGACTGAAGATTGCAAGAGAGGGAAGGATATTAAGAGAGCAGGGTCGGAGGCAGAAAATGATAAGTGAATGAAGCGAGATGTAATGTATGCAGAATTCTAGACGGCTTTATTGTTGTGTGGGTGACAGATTAAATGACAATAAGAAATGTAGCAATGATATATCTGTGTCCGTCCAAAACCGACCTTAACCGATAGACAACAAATAATGTTAAAAAATTTTACAAATATGTGTGCATACATATATACACATGCATATATATGCGTGTGTATTTGTACACACATAACATAACGAATGAAAAACCTCCTAGAGGAAACATAAATTCAATGACACTACACATAGTATGAGCATATAGTATACGAGAACACTCACACGTACGTTTGGCTGATTCCGCGGGGAACTTCCTTCCTTCCTGCCTTCGTTAACGGAATAATACATGAGGGTGAAGGAATGGAAAGGGTTGAGAGAGGTTGTGATGGGAAGGGGAGGGAGATTTAATACTTTTGGCTGAGCCTCAGGGGTTGGTAGGTTTGGAGGACCCAAATGTATGCGGATTCACGGTTTCTTACTTTCATATTGATAGCGGAATCGTGGAGTGACTCAATGACGGATATAAAGAAGCAGTGATCGAAAGGCATGTCATGGGGAGCAGAATGAGCAGGGATGGGGAGTATGGACAGGGATGCGGATTTGGTCGAAAAACGGATGATTGATATTGCGGAGGGAGAGTGAAATTGTGCATTCTCCAGCATAGGAGGGGGCAAAAGGCTGTAAATGAGGATGTAGAGAATATTTTTGGAGAGACAGTCGGTATGCGGGAGCCCGTGGCTGTTAGGAACGGGGGGGAGGAGGGAGGGAACAGATGAGAGGGCATGTTTAATAGTGGAGGCGGTTGCATGGCGAAAGTCAGATCAAATGAAATGGAGGTGACAGTATTGCCCATGGCGTATGCAATCCATGAACCAATATATATATATACACGTAAAAGGACACTCACACTGTAGATGATTTAAGCTTTCGGCCTACTCCGAGGCCTTCTTCAGGTCAGACTGAGAGGTTTTGAGGGAAGAGTGCCTGGGGAGGGGAGGGGGGGCGGAAGGTTTAGGGACTGTTGGGAAAGAAATTAAAGATGGCGGTTAAGGGTGGAAATCCACATATTTCCCCTACCTGCAATCGCCCCCGATGTAAAACATGTCTCCTAATCAGATCTGCTCCCCTCTCCCCACATCCCCTCATTGTCCCTTCACCCCGTTCCCTCGCTAATTGCCTCTCAAAAAATATTATCTATCTTTTGTCGTGCAAACAATGCACCTCATTCTACATAGGCGAATGCATTACCCCCTTATCCGTCCGAATGAACACTCACCGCTACTCATGTAATTCTGCTACACTCTCTTCTCTTCCTATCCCTTTACACGCAAGTTCACACAACCTATCATTTGACGAATGCTTTTCCCTAACAGTTCTAGAATCCCTACCCGATTCAGCCACCAACATAGAGGTGAGAACTCGCGAATCCGCATACATCCTATATTTCCGATCCTTTAAAATTCCCACCCTTAACCGCCATCTTTAATTCCTTTCCCAACAGTCCGTAAACCTTCCGCCCCCCTCCCCTCCCCAGGCACTCTTCCCTCAAAACTCAAATATATATATATATATATATATATATATATATAATATGATTTCGTCGAAGTAACACGGAAATGTTGAATAAAAAAACTTGGACAGCAACAAACAATATAAGAACACATAAAAAGATCACTCGCACGTCATTTCTTAATAATTTCGACGGAATTGAGCTCCGTCTTCATCAGAAGATTCGCTAGGATTGACTGCTGAACTGAGGGAGGTGAGATATGTGAGAGAGAGAGAGAAGGGGACGGGGGAAGGGGAGAATGGGTAGTGGGGGAGGGGTGGAAGAAAGGGTCGTGTAAGGGGAAAGAGTAGGAAAAGGGAGGAAGGGAGTAATATATATTTCTATTATACATATATGTATGTGTGTATCCGCATGTATGCACACATATATATTTAAGGATTTATTATATATAAAAATAATAATATATATATATAAAATATGAAAATCCAACCCCGTCCCCTCCTGCCAGATACATTCCTCGGACCTAACCACTCTACCTGATCTCAACCTCGTTATCACTTATGTCCCCGGAAATCACAAAATCCCAGGGATTTTGAGTAAACTATACCTCACAGTAAAAAATAATAAATCCGCATCTCTCCTCCTTCCAATATGCCCCTCCGCCTCTTTCATACGTCCCACAAGTTCGCGCGATACATCCGCAACATATTCACAACGCCCTCTCTCATCCGCATTCCTGGTTCTGCAAGCGTCCAAGAAGGAAATACTGCCGCTCCACTCTTTCTTCTTCCAAACGAACTTCAAAGCCCACTTGCACTTCAAAAATACCGCATGCCACCCAGAATAAATGGTGTGGCAAGAATAAATAAACAAAATGAAATAAATTCTTTGTTTTCAAATCTCGTTTGAATCGCAGGATTATTATGCATAGTGATGGACAGAGTGGATGCTCCCTTGGCCAAAGACCTGACTTTTTCCGCGAGACACCGATTAATATCGGAGGTTTATAAAATCTATTGAAAACTCAATTCTTCTGCAGATATGTCGGTAAATTCGCTCATAAATAATTGCCGCCAATTTAAATTGACACTTTCAAGCTAAAATCCCTTATTTTTAGGAAATCCGTAATTATTTTTGTGGAAACGAAACATAAATCAATTTCACAACCTGACATTCAATCCGGATCGCTCATTGGAACACCTATTTATTCCGATGAGAATTACGTTTTATGATCGTATTTAAAGATCATAATTTCATTCGCACTAATGGTAGTTTTATTCCAATTTTAAGTTTCACCTGCCAGGTACAACGTGTTTTCAGTTTTCTGTGACTATACCCACAAAGTGAAAAGAGAAAATTTTTCGAGAGTCCTCCATACAATTCTTTTTGCCAAGATGACGATGACTTAACATGTTTGTTTTCGTGGAAGTTAAACTTTAGTATGCCTGGTAGGCAAAATCCGTTAAGCGGTATCCGAAAAGGGAACAATAAAAGTTGAGACTCACCGCACAAAAGGTTGAGTTCAGTGCACAGTAAAATTGCAAAGGAGAACATTTGAAAACTCTGCGAGCTAATGTTCAGCTACATGTAATCCGAGGGCAGAAAATGTTCCGTATAATCATAATTCCCGGGATACAAGCTTGAATTACTATTTGTGTAAGAGCATACTCTCTCTCATTAGAGCCATTTACGTAGCTTTGGTAGTTGAAATACAAGGAACTAACATGAAAATACATGCAGTACAATCAAAATTAACCCACACAGGCGAGTTCCTATCGTACCATGGAGGGTTTTCAATTCAGTTAAGTCATAAGAACCTGTAAAGAGAGCACGACAGCAGTATATAACAGCAGCACCCGTTGTTGTAATCGTAAAAGGTTTTTTGGCTCATAAGACAAAAGTAGCTTGGAGATAAATATGATATAATGAGGGGAAAATCGTTCTCGTGTACTTCTAAAATAATTAAAGCAAATACGAAAAAAGTCTACAACATTTCGCCGAGTGGGTAACCGTACTTAATTTATTAAATTTCTCAAATGGAACATGAAATACGTGTAGACCATTAACCAGATGATATCATTCATCATCCCGATACTCTGTACCCAGAGACTGTGCTTACGTTGGGTTAGAAAAAGAAAGTAATAGATATTAAATGGATTACGATAAATACGTTATTTAAAGAACAACTAGAATGAAAATAAATATTTTAGCCAATTAAATTTTTAACCATTAATATTTTTGGCATGTTCTTAATCCACTTAGTTTAAAAGTCACAAAGTCGATTGTTATTAATTAATGTTTGTCATAGAACTGACATATTCTCTAATTCATAAAAGTGAGCGTTGGTGGAAGTAAATGATTCAAAGAAAGCTTCTAGAGGTGTATTATTATGCCTTATGATGAGGCTGAATTCTACCATTCAAAATCTCAGAAAACGAGTGAAATCCAAATATCGAATCATACCTAGTCCAAAATGTTCATCAAAATGCGTCCAAAAATCAATCACACGTAAGGGAAAATAAAGTCATCGATAAAATAATTCATTCTTCAAGTAGTAGTAGTTTTTAGGAGAGGCGACCGACAGCTGAGGTCATGTGCACCGTTAGGAATGGATGAAGGGTGGAGAGAAACCTGGCCTGACTTAACGCAAGGTTATTAGCCTGCTCTTAACGAAAGGCGCCAAGGGGTCCGCAGTTCAACGTCCCATCCGACGGACGGCGTACTCACTTCAAGTGCTCCCAACATAACACTCCAAGGAGGGATCGGGATACAACTGGAAATTTCGGCCATCACCGGGATTCGAATCCGGACCCTCTGGGTGAGAAGGTAATATCCTAAGTCACCGCACCATCCCGTTCCCTTCAGTCTTCAACCTATGCAATACACATATATATATATATATATATATATATATATATATATATATATATATATATATATATATATATATATATACGTATAATGAGTAGTAGTACATATATATACTACGTATATATAATAATAATGAGTATTAGTTTTTATAAATGTATTTTTTCATAATGAATCAATAATAGTATAATGAAATGAAATTTCTCAATGAACCAATAATAGAATATAAGAGGGAGCAATATTGAATCCAACCAAAATAATATTAAACACGAGCAAAAGACCACGACGAGTTACGCACCTTCTGCTTCTCGATGTCCCTAAGTTTAATCAATTAGCACTGAACTGAATCTTAAACATTGTGATATTTCGAATCTCCTGGTAAGTTTTCACAAGGTGAAATTTCATATTTACTGGCTTGACATTTCATCTCAAATTGACTTAACTCAATGAGTAGCATAATACCTCATCTTTTTATTAAAATGTTTATTCTGCTAAAAATCGCGAATGAATAAAGGACTCAGATTTTTCATAACGTATTAGTACAGATTACAGCTTGCCCTCCGGAGCCAAACAGGTAAATTAAGCATAAAATTTTCTTCGTGCTCCACGGCGGCCTGACAAGTTAACTAGCATTGGCTAACAGCTCGGAGATACGGAATATTTAGCACTTAATTCTCAGTCACTCCAAGTCCCCCTCGCCAGTCGCGCGGCACTTTCAAAGAAACCATTGACCCAGATTCTCATACATCTCGGCTAGAAATGCAGCCTGCTCCAACTGATTTAGCCGGTGTCTGAGTAAATATAAAACTCAACGGACTCCTTATGCACGATAAGACGCTCTGCATGCACCTCTGCACGTGGAAAAAATAAGATTTATTGGCCGTCTTTTATTTCATTTAAAGCGAGCATAAATTTAGAACAGTAAGGCAGCCTTCCTAATATAAAGGTGCGCAACATGAGAGCAAAAACAGGTATTCACTGTAAATAGAAAAGGAACAAATTAAAATGTGTCAACCTGTTTTCCCAATATCTCATGGAAATAATATCCTACCCGATTTCTGTACATGACTCTTCAAAATTCGGCGTCTTAAAATTGAATGCATTTTTCATATTTACCATGCCACAATACAGGAAGTCAGCCATAAGTGAGAACTATAGAATAATAAATTTGATTTCTTATTGATTGGATAAAGCAATACTTAAGATCATCAATAAGAGAATGGAAAGGAGAACAATGATTTCTTGGGGAATAATCAATTTGAGTTGGAAAATCAGTGTAGCAGACGTGATACCATTGCAGCAATGAGGTCGATATTTTATAAAAACGAATGATGAAATCCAGATGTATTTGTTTGGTTCATAGATTTTGCGAATGCGTTCAATTGAGTGAATGTGTTAAAAATAATGCATTAATTGCAGAAAATAGAAGTAGATTGGACTTGTACATATTTCATACTGCTCAGGTGCAAGCGGTGGATGGAGAGTCGAGATGGGCAGATTTAGGAATAGTGGTGACACAGGGGAGACCATTATTACCCATGATTTTCATCATGCATATTAGGGAAATGGTTGGTGAGACTTGGGAAGAACTGGAGATGGCCATTAAAGTGGGTGGAGAATTAAAAAAATCAGTTAGGTTTGCGGGTTACGGCCAAACTTTTATCGTCAGCCAGTGATGGCGTTGCAAGCATTGGAGAGCGCATTTGAAAGCCTGTGCGAAAGGTATGGAATGAGAATCAATGCAAAAAAATCGAAGGTTATACGGTTTTCCAGAAAGAGAAAGGATAAGTTAAATATAAAAATAGGAGTTCATAAGCTTGAGCAGGTGGATGGGTTTGTCCATCTAGGTAGGTGATCTGGACGAAAATGGTCCGAGTATTAGGAACATAAGAATAATGATTACTTTAGGCAAAGAAGTGTCACAGGAAGGAGGAAGTTGATGCCAGGAACGTTGGGTAATTAATTGGGTAAGTACGGATTTTAAGAAAGGTTTTGTCAAAACTTTGAACGTAGTTGTGTACGAAGCGGAAACATTGACGTTAAAGTAAGGCGATGCAGGTATATTTGATGCTTTTGAAATGCGGGTATGGAGAAGTATGGAAAAGGTGAAAAGTACTACTACTAAAAAACTAACAAGGTGGTTCCAGTAATTGTGGGATAGGAGATTTTAGGAATAAAGCCGAAGGAGGCATGAGAGGTGGATATTAAGCATTGTAATTGGCAAAGGAATGTTGAAGACCGTGATGGAAGGGAGAACGTTAGTGGAGCAAGAAAGAGATAAAAGTAAGACAAGCACGTTTCACGGAATGAAGGGAGGGTGACAGTAAATAGAGCTGATGAGGGGCATATTTTCGTGTCGAATATCAATTTGTGTCTTGTTAGCAGAGGCAAATAAATGCATCGTGATACTAGTTTTACATGGGTCCATCCAAAACCAACCTTAAACGGTAGACTACCATCAGTAATGATAGTTATTTACAACTGAAAAGTTCACATCCAGCGTTCGGTATTATCATTTCAAGGAAAAGGACTACCAAAACTATATTACGAAACTATGAAACGTAAAATGCCAAAATATAAACCATTTAAAGAACGAAATAAACACTGGACTGGTCAGAATATTTTCCCAGGAAGGTTTTCCATGCTTATATACTAGAATTTTCCAATGAAATACTACTTTCTCACGAATTAATGTGAAATATATTTGAATGAATGTATAAACTGTCATACTATGTGTATATATGTATGGTGCCCTAACACTTCCTGCCAAACGCCCTTGCGACGGCTTGTGGTGTATGGCATAGATGTAGAACACCTCAAATAACACATATCCATGTATGCAAACTCACTCTTGAATATCCCAATATTCACCGAAATTCGTAACTGCAACAAATAGATTAACTGGCGATGATTCATGAGAAGAAGTAAGAGTAGAAGATTAACATGTGAGTAGAGAAACATAAGAGTAGTTAGTCATTACGAATTTGGCTATTATTTTCATTTCTGCGTAATTTGTCATACTTTTAGAAGGAACTCTCGTCATCCGTGACAGTTTTTCAATCGCTAATTGAAACCGGAGGGATTGAGGTAAGGTCAAATCCAATAAATTTTTAGCCACTATACCGTGGTTGAATGCATGTTTCATTGCTGTTTGAAAAAATATTGTTCACTAGAAATGTACATTGAAATTTTATTGTCACGCTAAGTATATTTATAATGCACATTAGTTTCCCCGTATTTTTAGTTTTTTTTTTAATTTGACCGCGTTATAAATGGAAAAAATTAAATTTCTTAAAAATAGATTATGGGGACTCAATAAACCATACATCTGTATGGTGTATATGCTTCTATACACACGAAAGAGCGTATGTAAAACAGCCTCTAAGAATTGCAAACCCTAATTACGTGGAAAACAAAAGCATTTTTAACTTATCTCTCATCTTTCCACAAATATTTCATAGAAAAATCAAAAATTAATTTTTATCTCTGGTTTCATCCCAGGCAGAAAATTACCACCGCTAAATATTTATAATATTATCTTCCCGGAAATTCGCCCTCATAAAGCTAAGAAAAAATCAAATGTTATGCAAAACTTTGTATATATTTTTTTATGGATAAACTTATGGAGTCAAAATTGGTCTACCAAAATGTGATAAACCTTAGGGAGTATATGGTTTCAATTAGCGTAAAAAATTCTCCTCGCGAACCCACACTCGCAAAAAAATTAATAAGCCACACTATAATGTCTCCTTTATCTCGTTAAATAAGGAGGTTTAAATCCCGGAAGCCCCCCCCCCCAAACAGTTCTCATATTTTGACTCCATTGGCGCTGCGATACCCCGCAAACGAAAATGCGCGCGCTTCGAAACGAACATATTTCTGCGAACCCGAAACAAAAACAATTACGTTGCGAAAAAAATATTGGCCCGCCGCACAATCCCCGGGAGCGAGGAATGAGAGTAATTGGACCATAAATGGTAAAAAGTGGTAAGCAGAAGAGAGGAATGAAGAGAAGTGAAGAGGGAGAAGAATCCGGAGCAAGGGAAAAATTGAGATTGAGTTCGGCGCATCGATGATCTCATCGACCTTTTCATAAACATCGAGATTGTCACAATAGTTTCTTGTGCGTGAGCATCTTAAACATATTAAGAGGTTAATCTTGTGAATTTATGTGCGCATAAATAATCAACATCAATACAGAAATACCCAGTCCATATGTTTTTCTTTTTCCCGTTCGCGGCCCCGAATTGTTTAATAACGCATCCTACCGAAAGAAATAAACAGAATACAACCACGCCTACCATACCATATTCGAGTATCCCGGCAAATCATTTCATAGAAAAAACCTACTACTTCCGGATACATTCCCCGGACAAACAATGACAAAGAAAAAATGCATTCAATAATTTTTTTTAATTTCACGTACTAAAATGTTTACAACAGTGTGGAATGTTTTAATGTAAACATTTTTGTACTATCCGTATGTTCCCAATATCGTTTCCTTCGCATTCATTATCCCTGGGAATTGAGTATTCTTCTTTTGAGGCGAGCAAAGTACATACACGTAGCTTTACTAAGTAACAAATAATTCTTTATCTGTATGTATGCACAGTGCATTATTTTAATCTGTATCATACGACGAATATGAATCCGTATGAGCGATCTGTTGTCAACAATCATCCTTTGTGAGTCATTTGTTTTGTCCTCGTTACATAATTGGGCTAGCTTTCTGGGGAAGCACTTCCGTATTCACTTACTGATTGTTCGAGAAAAACTATAATTCCGTCGTAAAATAAATGAAACACGGAAATATTATATTTTCAATTGCTAAACAGTATTCAAAGGGAATACAACAGGAGAGTTTCCGTATATGTATGTTTATATGAAGACTTTCCGGGTGTTTCTGTTATTTGGGTTTATCGATTATCAGTATTTCATCATGCATCCATACACAATTTTATATATCCATAGGAAACTCTAATCGAGAGTTTACTACGCATATATATATATATATATATATATATATATATATATATAACTTTTGGACGGCACAATAGAACACAGAATAAAACAGATAACACGTGAAAGGACACTCACACTGTAGATGATTTAAGCTTTCGGCCTACTCCGAGGCCTTCTTCAGGTCAGACTCTGACAGTCTGACCTGAAGAGGGCATCGGTGTAGGCCGAAAGCTTAAATCATCTACAGTGTAAGTGTCCTTTCACGTGTTATCTGTTTTATTCTGTGTTCTATTGTGCCGTCCAAAAGTTATATTGCTCTCGTGAGTACTTCCGCATCATCGAGAGATATATATATATATATATAGATGATTTGGAAGTACTCATGAGAGCAATATAACATTTGGACGGCACAATAGAACACAGAATCAAATAGATAACACGTAAAAGAACACTCACATTGTAGATTGTTTAAGCTTTCGGCCTACTCCGAAGCCTTCTTCTGGTCAGACTCGAGTCTGACACGGTGGCACACACACACACACGAGTTCTGCCCAATAAATACGCTAACTAAGGCCATAAAAACTTTATTTCGCAAATTTTAGTCCACGTCGATTTTGTCCACTTCAAAGTGATCTCCATTCGTTGCTATGCACTCATTCCATCTTCTTTTCCACTGTTTAAAGCACTCTTGGAAGTCCTCGGCAGTTAGGCTTTTTAGTTGTCCCGTCGTTTCTTGCTTTATTATTTTTGTGTCCACATATTCCCAGTGATGTCTCCTCATCACATTTTTGCATTTTGAGAATAGGAAAGTCGCAGGGGGGCGAGATATGGCGAATAAGGAGGATGATCAAGGATGGTGATTGAATTTTTTGCCGGAAAATTGTGCCGAATGTGCAGGAGAATTGTCATGGTAAAGGATCCATCCATCAAGTTCGGTGAAAAGAGTGTGCACCGTTGATTTGCCTAAATTCACTCAATCAGCTATCATTGGGGCAGTTTTTCGACGATCGGCAAGGACAAGGGGCCGCACACGATATTGGTTGTCGTCAACACAGGCGGTTGAAGGTCGTCCCGGTCTTGTATCATCCGTGGCGTCTTGTCGCCCATCTTTAAACGCTTAATCCACTTGAAAACCGATGTTTTCTGCAGAGCATTATCACTGTAAGCATCTGTCAACATTTCAGTAATCCCTTGATAACTTTTACCGTACTTCACCAAAAAAGTGATGTTGATTCGATGCTCCGCGATTTCGTCAATTTCCATTTTCGACAAACAGTAAAAACAAGGACAACAGAAGCTAACATAACTGGCACATAAGAAAAAAATAAATGTATACATGTATATGTGCGTGTATCACATATGTATATAAATGCTTCGAATATCGAACTTATAGATCCTGCAGGGTACGACGTTAATATCAAAAAACAATTATTTTATAGAAGTCTGCGCATGTGACAATTTTCCCTCCAAACGGGAAGGGAAGAGAGAAAGAAACAGAGATACTGTGCGCTCCCGCTGAAGCAAATGCAGAACGGTCACCGACTTCACTTAAATTCCTTTTCAAACATACCGATGAAGCCATGCAACAGGGATAGAAAAAGAGGAGGCTCTCTCCTGGTGTCCACTCTTCCGCGTTTGTTCATGCGCTGGTGGGAGTAATGGACCTCGCGGACGGGGTGAAAAGGAATAAACGTGGTGAGGGGGGCGAAAGAGCGGAGTGAGGATTTGAGAGGAGATGGCTTTAAAGAGGGAGGAAAGCGAGGAATCAGGAGAATAGGGGGAGGATTCAGGCGGGGTGATAAAATGTTTCAGCCGTGAGGGAATGGGAACGGGGAGAGGGACGAGAGTGAGTTTGCGGGATGGGATAGGGCGAATGAAGGTGGGGTGCCGAATAAGGGTTCTGAAAGACGGTGGATGATGGGAATCAAGGGTTGGCTGGTGGAGAGCAGGGACCCATCAAGGGGCCAACGCCACGCTAAAACTCTTAATTGACAATAACTTACTTTTGCCCAGGAATTTTATAGTTTCTTTATTAAATACACTGTTACTGTGTTTTCACTTAAAGTAGCAGGATAATCCATGGAATAGCAGCGCACAATTTGCCCATCAGCAAATTATATGGGAACGTTCTTTCAAACAAACAAACCACATTGCAATCAACTAAGGTGGATAATGTTGCGAACTAAGTTCTAGTACAACTTTTAACATTATTAACTTAGCTTCAACTGACATAGAACGAATACAGCTGGAGGAAAAATATTGGTGCATTGATGTAAGATATCGGGGATACTACTTCAGAAAATCGAAGTGACTAAAACGATTCTTCTTGCAGACATGTTATTTTTAACGTGATGCAACAGATGAGTGATCTTAGGGTATTGAATGATCGTCGAAGTCTTCACCAGTCGATCACTAGTTTCAACGTGGGGAGGAGGGAGAGAAAGAAGATTTTATGAGATTTCATGGGAGCAGGTGGGGGGTATGGTATGTAGAAGAAGAGTTTCGATGGAGGGAGAGTAGAAGAGTAGTCGAGAGGGCGATGTGGCCACGCGGTCGAGGGGGTGGCACTCGGCGAGAGACCAGATTGAAAGCGCAAGATGGCGCTCCTAAGTAAAGTCGAAGGGAACTCCGCACAACGAAGACAACTTTGGCGGAGGGAGAGGAGGCGAAGGGGGAGGACGTGTGCTCCTCGGTTTTCTCCCTTAAAGCGAGGAAGCTGGGCGGGTGGCTGCGACGGTTCTCGTGAGGACCGGCGGAGAACACTGTTACAAATGCGAGTGGTAAAAGTGGAGACCGCGGACTCGGGAATAATTTTGTCAAAACTCGAGCTAAAAGCTTTTTAATCCATAACCACATTCCGTAGATCCCAAAATCGGACGAAATCTCCCTTTTTCCTCCCCTTTCTGCAAATTTTTACATCTTTCACTCTGCGCTTAAACGCTGTGAATCCATTTTTCCTGCTTCCTTTTGATTTCTCCCAACAATCCTTTCTCCTCCCCACCACGCCCGGCACTTCCTCGTTTGTTTTCCTTTCTGTCCGCTTCATCTTTTCCATTCTTCTCCGCACTCATCTCCAAATTACACCTGTCCTCTTGCTTCAATAAGCATCTTTTCGCGCCGTACAAAACTACGCTCCATATCAAAGTTTTGAAAAGACGTATCTTAACCTCCTAACTCAACGTTCCTGTCATCAATTCCTTCCTCGTTGTGAAAGCTCCCTTTGCCAAACGCAATTGTTCTCTTTATGCCCCTACTACTTAGATCATTTTCGTCCAGAACACTACCAAGATAGGTAAACTGTTCCACCTGCTCTAACTTATGCCAGGACCCATTTTCATTCTGCCGCCCATCCTAAAATGTCTTGGGATAAATAATTGAGTTCCTCAATAGTGCTTTTGAGGTAACACCATCACTTAATTGCCGCCCAAAAGGGATTAGAGGTCTTTGCAGCCGCCTTACTAAGGGACAGACGCCGCTCCAACTACCTTTTCTTAGCTCCTACCCTTTGACCTGTCTGGAATGGGTGACTCAACCAGGAGCAAACATCATTGCTCTCACCAGCACAGCTCTAAGGGTCATCAGAATGTACCAGTCCTACCAACTAGTTCAAGATTGTAGTCCATGGGGAAGGCTTTGAGGTATATTTGAAGTCTTTGACACGTGGGTATGGCGAATAAGTGGAAATATTGCGAAAAGAGAGAAAGACAAACGACGAAGTTTTGCTCATTGTTGGAAGAAGAGAGAAATTTTGTGTACGTTCAATTTAGAAGAGGCAGAAAAATCGAAATAAGGAGATTTTGAGAGGCATTGGACGCTGAAGGCCATTATAAAAGGAATAATGCTAAGCAAGCGATCTCAAAGGAAGAAAAAAATGTTTTGCACGGCTAGAAAGATAGTAGAAAATGCGATAGTTTGAAGTAGAAAATAATCCATAATAATAAATAAGACCTGAGGTTTGAGGAAACACGTAGTACGTCATCGAAAACTGATAATTACCCACTATATAATAACCAGCCAGAAACTGAGTAAACTTACGTATTAAAAAGTTACTGATAAACCTTAGAATTTTGATAATTTCATGTGGGCCTAAAATCAACCTAATACATAAATTAATCTAGTAAGATTCAAAGATCAACAAATTATTCTCGTTGCTGTTTATAGTTCCTATGGCGTTCTTCTTCATCATTTGGTCCAAAGTTATAGTTTATAAATATTACATATTTATATATATACTGCATATTCGGGTTTCCACCGCGTTGTTGTTTGAAGCCGACAACAGTTTCGCCGAAGTTGCATCCGGCGTCTTCAGGTCGAAGATGAATAATTCTTCGACCTGAAGACGCCGGATGCAACTTCGGCGAAACTGTTGTCGGCTTCAAACAACAACGCGGTGAAAACCCGAATATGCAGAATTCTTCAAGCCACCGCCGCGAAAATCTACGCAGCCATGCATATATATATATATATATATATATATATATATATATATATATATATATATATATATATATATATAAACACACAAACACTAAGATAATAGATATTACACACACAGAAACATAAAAGAAGGACACTTACAGTAGATATTTACGTCTCGACGGCACGGCCGTCGTCATCAGAATATATATATATATATATATATATATATATATATATATATATATATATATATATATATATATATATATATATATATATCGATAATGCGGAAGTACTCACGAGAGCAATATAACTTCTGGACGGCACAATAGAACACAGAATACAACATAAGAGTCTTAGAGTAAAAGTTTACTAAGTTTTACTAAGAGTAAAAATAGAGTCTGACCTGAAGAAGGCCTCGGAGTAGGCCGAAAGCTTAAATCATCTACAGTGTGAGTGTCCTTTTACGTGTTATCTGTTTTATTCTGTGTTCTATTGTGCCGTCCAAAAGTTATATATATATATATATATATATAATTTATCAGCGCTTATTTTCGATAGTTATATCATCACGATAGTCGCGTAATAACTTCGGTCTTCAGCTGTTTTTTTCTGGGTCAATTTATTATAAGTTAACATTAATTTAGTTTGCAACTTCCTGGGTAAGAGTATTTTCTTCCTCGTGATTATTTTGAGAGATTCATGAAATTTAAATACGTAGTAGTAGATAATAGGTCATGAAATAATACTCCTACAGCACATTTAAATGACTCTTATCTATTTCACGTAATTTATTCATCAAAATATTACCTAAACATACATTAAACAAATATTTATACAATATATTTTGTACTCAGCCTTCACAAACAGGGAAATCTGATTTCTTGAATAAAACTCACGCCAGGTTTTATCTCTATGCTAAGGACTTTGGTTTGCTGGATAAAAAAGCGTTAGTTAATAATGCTGCATCCATTGATATCGCTGCATTCAGAGCGAAAACTCAAGATACAGAATGTATTCAACTTAACGAACGGAATCACGAAAATATTGCGATAGAAGCTCGATTGCTTTAGCTTTGTAAAAACCTCTGCGATAGAGTTTAAAAAGTTCGCTAAAACCTTTGAGTCCCTATATACGGAACTCGGAAACGAAAGAAATGAACTCTCGAACGCAAACTAAAGCAATCTTGTGAAAAAAAAGCAATTCTTTACCCAGAAACAGAGGGTCGGAGGTAGAAAACTTTTGACCAGTTTGGAGAATTCCCTTAGACCTTCGGTGCTTCACTTTTCGAGTGTTTTCGAAGAATACTGCACCACTTAGCCTAAAACTGAATTTAAAATAATTATAAAGTCATTCACGAAAACATTGAGTTTTATAATGCGTTTCGGGATTATAACATTGAAAATTCGTTTCATTCGAGATCATTTATGGGTGATTAAGCGTTGGTTAATAAATACTTTTTATGTGAACAATTTCCAACTATATTTTCAAATAAATAATCACCATCAACTGTTTTGCTCACAAAAACTATTCTCTTTCCTTTTTAGGAATATTGCCAAAGGCTGGCATAATTGGCAATGTCATGAGTCTATAACAACCACTAAAGGCCATTTAAACATTCAAGAAATTTGCAATCCATGACATTTTTCTTTGTGATTTGTTAAGGAAAATACACTGTTTTTGACTCCCAAATCATTTATTACTTCGGGTGCATCAGTATTTCTTCACTACATTTGTGCGAGTACTAGCAATGTTAGGGTTCATAATCATTTCGAAGTTAACTAAGAAAAATTGGTTGTGTGACTGCTGTTGTCGCACAACATAAGAAGTAAGAATTGCCTAACGATATTAATAAGAATAATATTTTATAATCAGGTAATATTCTGAACATAACGCGAGAAACTGACTGAACATAGTCCGCTATGAATTTTATTTCGAAAACGCTCGTAATACTTTGTGAAACCTACTGATAAAAGAGTGTAAATATGAAAGAAATGTACTTTCGATGCAGCATACTGCCAATTACCACGAAGGGGAACATTCTGCACATATCTTAATGTAAATATAAAATGAACGTACCTACGGTCGTGAAGCAATGAAAACGAGATAGCCGTTTACGGTCTCGGCTATCTCGTTTTCACATATTTTAATTCTATCTAACCGTGCGAATTCATAAAGCACATGAATTTTAAAACTGTTGAAGGGAGAAAAATCCTATGAATGACTTCATTAATTTCCAGGATTTTACTTTTAGGTTCTTTTTTTTAAAAGAACAAGTATACGTAACAACTAGCAAATGGAATACCACTGCAATAATTAAATCTACTTCCCCTTAGCCGTTTGAGATCCCCTCAGCTTTAAATTATTTTTGTTTTAAGCTTTATTTGGACCTTAAAAAAAAAACATTACAACTTCATCTTCATCTACGAGGCAGAGAAGAATTTCATTTCCCGCCATCTCATGCAAACTTTATCGGTAAGAATATTCGACATGATTTCGACTGCTAAATAAATTCTCACATGAACGCGCATTATTAAGTAAGAAAGACCGAATGTTCTGAACCAGTTTTAATCATTATTTTTCACCCTCAATTACACTTATGCCTGCTTAAGTGTAATCTTGGCCTCCTCCAATCTCCGAATTCATCGCGAGATAAATTCCTTGGTGTTCTCGGAACGCAAGGCACTGCCTCGTGGGTACTGCTCCTTGGATGACCCACCCACCCCCGATCGGCTAAAAGATAAACTCGGAGGAAATGAAAATAAACAAGAAAACTCCGGCATCTGCTCCGGGAAATATGGCTCCCGAGCAATTTATGATGACACACTTTTGTTCAGACCTCTCCTCTCTTTTCTTTCACCCCTTCCTTCCCCCATTTCCTCTCTCCCTCACTCTCTCTCCCTCTTTCTCCCTCTCTGTTTCTCTCTCCATCCTCCACCTCTTCCACTCTTTTATTAAAAAAAAGAAAAATAATCGAGGCAAGAGTCGTAGGAGATGCCCTTCCAATTTTTCCATACCATAAGTGCATTAAAGGCAGGAGTGGTCGTATTTCCCAGCGCCCCCTCGTTTGTTCTAGCGGCTTGAATCCTTTCAGGGAACACGTTTTAATCCGTGCATGTCCCCCGAAGGTTATCTCCCAGTCACCTCCGATTCCCATTTCAGATCGAAGAATGAGGGCTGAGAGAGATAGAGACGAGGAGGACTTGGAGAGGTGGTGACGGCGAAGTGGGAGAGGCGACAGACGGAACTGACGGGAGGCGGAAGGGATGTTGGGAGAGGGAGGCGACGGGAGGGAAATGGAAGATGAAATAAAAGACTATGGGATGGGAACTCGCCTTAATGAAGATCCGATCCCTCTCCGCCCTTCTCCATGCAATTTTTTTTCGTCTCTCGAAAGAAAATCTTCACGCTTCCTACGTCACAGAAGGTCTCGAGGGGATTGGCAAAAAATATTAAATATCTGTGCCCACGTCCGAGAGGCAAAGAAGGAAAAAATACATACGCATGCCCTAAGGGGAAATTCGGGACGCACATTAACCCAGACGGAAAAATACACGGATTGTTTGTTTTTGTAACAACAGCAAAGGGAATGAGTACTCGTTAAGCATTTAACATAAGGAATATTTTTAATCTTATAATTTTAATTCATTGATTAATTGTTTTTTAATATTTTCTACAATTTAATTGCATGCCATTGCCACCCATACAGCACGTCATAGGACTCTAGACAAATCTCTAAATTTCAATTCATCCGGTGTATCGATGACGCCTTCTCTTCATTCTAGATACATGTGTTGGTCAAGCGATACGATCAGAAGAATAAGTGAAAAGGAGGCTAGGGTTCCTTTTCCGTGTATGTGATGGAGAAAATGAAATAAAGACCTCTAATGAGCGAAACAATCCAGAAGAACATTTTCTAAAAGCGTAATTTTCATTAAAACTTTCATTTTCCTATATATGTTGTGTATATACATACATACATATACATATACATATATATATATACACACATTGAAACACAACAAACCCACCAAATGACGAACAAATATTCACTCACATGGATACAGTCATAAGGGAAAGGGATTGGAACACACAAAAAAGACGAACACAGGCGAGGTGGGGAAAACGGGATCAAGTAGATCAGCAAGTGTATGTAAATATGTATGAATGTATATAATAGATAAAACGTAAAAGGACAGAGTCAGACCTGAAGAAGCCGTCAGAGAAGGCCGAAAGTTCAAACAATCTACTATGTGAGTGTCCTTTTGCGTGTTATCTATTTTATTTTGTGTTCTATTGTGCCGTTATATTGCTCTTGTGAGTGCTTCTTCATCATCGATATATATATTAATATATATATATATATATATATATATATATATATATATATATGTATATATATATATCGAATATAATAGAAAACAAAAAAATCTATAACACGTTAAAGGACACTCACAGGGTAGATTGTTTGAGCTTACGGCCTACTCTGACGGCTTCTTCAGGTCAGACTCTGTCCTTTTACTTGTTATCTATTTTATTTTGTGTTCTATTGTTGTATTACGTATATGTATATATTACGCGAGCAAAGAAAAAATATATTAACAAACATTACATTAATACTCATAAAAGAATAAACGAGTCACTTAATATTTCTTTGGTCCCAGCCGCCTTGGCCAGAGTAAGAGGAGTCTTTCGGAGAACATACGAGTATGCCAGTCACTGATCTCAGCGGAAGCGGAATCTAAATCTAATTCAGTTGAGGCGAGCACGTTCCCGGGAGAGAAAACCGCCCTGCCGCCTTCCACCAGCCACCGACGTCGTCAACTTCCTGCTCTTCCGGCTGGCTGACGCTGATGAAGCAGAGCAATAAAGGAGCCGGAGCGACCCATTCGCCGCTACATCGGTCACCGTTCCAACCAGGGGAATCCTCATCAACGCTTCCGTTTCTGTTAACTGTCGTTATCGAATTGTAAGGGCTTGCCTACACCCTCCGTTTGTATCTCCCTGAATCTAAGAAGTGAGCTTTTAACAGAGAGAAATTGCGAAGTTACCGCTCCATATCCAAACATAAAAAATTGCCGTTTCATTGCTGTAGTATTGTGAGTCACAATAACTGCAGTATATCACATGGTTCCCATCTGTGCCCAATTCGCATATTTCATAATCCAAATTGATATGAGTCACGGTTAATCGCCAAGAATGGGGGTTAATTATCGTCAAAAAAATTAGCAATGATGACATTAAAATGGATACACAAATAAAAAGTACGTCTGAGAGTGATTGAAGAGAAAAGTTACTTAATTGGAACAAGAGTAAATAATTGGAATTATCCAATCATGCAACAATACACCGAAGACCATAACTGAGAAAATATTAAGGGGAAGGAATCAAGAGGAAAACCAAGGACATATTGCGAGAAGAAGGTGATGGAAGACTATGAACTATGATAGATAAGCAATTAACTGCGAGCCGGACTTCGAATTTCTAACTTTTAATTAAGAGAAGACTGACGGCATTTTATCACAAGATACTGTTTTTTTCAGACAGTCGTGAGGCATAGTATTTGTAGACAAAGTAAAATATTTGATTTTCTCTCATATTTAGCAATTATTCCACTTTTCCGATATCATGAGGCGTGTCCTCTGTCAGTACCAAAGACCAAGATAAAATATTTCATAGAAAAAGACAGGTTTTCCTTATCTATAGTATATGCTCTTAAAATTCTTTCTCAATGTGTAACCACCACAAAGTACGACTCAAACAGTAACACCTACCACAGTGAACCACGCCCTCGCTCTTAGCTGCAATCTTAGGGTTCTCAAACTTTCACTTTCCAGTGCAATAAAACTGGGAAACAAGACTTTATTTTTCTTCGAAGGTTCGTTTGAATACAACGAGTAATCATCTCTCGCCGTCGTGTAATGTGTGCACACGTATTCATATTGCACACAAGCACTTGTCTATGGGCACCTATAGCACAAAGAAACCGCCTGCGGTATGAACAATAACCAGATCCCTTAGTGGTCCCCCACAGAGGACGAGCGACAATAATGTACTCCTTTGAGAGAGCCTTAGTCACTAAATCAACAGAGATGGGGTGGTGAACCGGAGGAGCAGAAGGGGAAACGACTTTTCGCCTTTATTTCGCTTTCTCGAAGCTCACGTGAGTTTTAGCAGGGGGGTGGGAGACCACCAAATCAAAGAGGTGAAGAGAAAAGGGAGAAGGATGGAGTATGTGGCGAAACTGCATTAAAAGCAGACAAGGAGGCTGGGTTGAGGTGTGGTGTTTCACAAAAGGACCTCAGGGGATAATGGTGGTGGTTAAACTTATAACGGCGTTTCGGAGGTCCTCAGTCGGCCAGGATCATATCGTACAGCAAAGCCAGTAAGTATATGTCATACTCGACTGTACAATATCCAATACCGAGGTACTAATTTAACGCACTAATTTCAGATTAGAGTCAGACTTTAAGATTGACTACTATATGAGCTGGTTGCAACCTGGTTACTCAGATTTGTCCAAGGAAATGATGTTAGGAGTTAATAGATAAGTACTATGTGTGTACAAGTTCTAACGCCTCCCACTTATTTTCCCCCAAAATCTAATTACACCAGAAATTTTAAATTTTTGCTACCTCCTGAAATAATCTCTCCATAAGCGTACCAATTTGTAAAGCATCGACAACATAATTTCATGGCCGCCGAAAACGCTTCTGAAGAAGTCTCTTTTGCCCACTGGGAAAAACCGGCTGGTATGTGCCCAAGGCTCGCTGTCACATGAAGTTCGAACTGAACTCATATATTATTGTGCTTTGAACTACGTACCCACGAACGCACATGTAAACTCATTTATAACACCACGCTGCATTCCTCACTCAATTGAAGATGAATTCTGGTGGTCGTTAAAACCATGCAAGTGGAGAAAAGTGATGGCACGATGTTCTCGTACGCTATAACGACGCCATGCTTTGCACGCTAGAGGCAGCTATACAAACCCTGTACACTATACGGTGCAGCCCATATATGTCTTGTTTATGCAAAGATTTCCCGCGTACATTTGGCTCAAATACAATTTTCTATTTAGCCCCAGTCCCGAGAAAAAATAGAATTAGCATTTGAACGCACCTCGCACATGCCAACGTTGTTATATGGCGTTCGTATAGCCGTATTTACGTTCGCGATAAGAACGTATGTAGAATTTAATAGAGAAGTTACTGATGCATGAACGTAAAAATATAAGACCTAAAACTAGGAAAAATCACTCAAATGACTACTGATTCCATTTAAGAGGCAAAATTAGAATCAATCGAGGAAAAATATTCCAAAAAGTTATACTCTGAAAAATTATAAAATATATATCCAATACAAATGTCGTTATTTAGATTTACTATCAATCTGATCGAACTATCATGCTGAATGGTTTTAAGAGCTAATATAAACGATTTATAATCGAAGACTACCAAGAAGTAGTTAGAAATTAAGGCAAAAAGATTAGTTTTATTTAGTACCCTGCGAGCCACCGCTAGTGTTTGGCAGGGGGGTGATTACACACCACACTACCCTTGAACCAAAACACCTTTCCCTCCTTGCGCGGTCGGGAAAACGTTATTGTATTCTGATCCCTTATCGTTGGTGGGATGAATCTATTTTTTCTGCACATAATCTCTAAATTTTTATTGGTATGATCTCACCTACCGTAATACGATAAGAAGTAAAGTTTTTGTAGAAGAGCCTAGTAGAACTTGGGTAATGATCGCTGCTGCTCTGAGAACAGAGAGTTTATTTAAATATGAATATAATACGTCAATTTGGGTGAATACTAAGATATACACATGTATATTAGGCACTATACGCGTTACCTTTCGCCCATTATCCTTGTGTAGGTAAGCGCTTCTTTACTGCGTAACCAAGAGGTGGTCTATCAGCTAAACATACTCAGACAGTTGAGAAAATTTATTTTTTGATAGTTTCCTCAAAATGCTTTTATTTTATTCGACCGATTACTTATTTATTACAGTCTATCAACGAATAACGCTTCATGATTAGAGAATGTCACCACCCTTATCTCCGAGGCGAAGATATAGCCAGATAGTTTTTTTTCGATTCCTTGTAAAAGGATTGAGACACTTTTGAATGCATTTTAAACCTTGCATATCCATACTTAACCTATAATCCAGCATATTTCATCAAATAGAATTCAAAATCTATATTTTTAATGAATATTACTTAAATGGTCAATCATATATTTTTACCTTTCGGCAATCATGCGTCGAACTAAGAAAAAAGACGACTTAGGATGAAGTCGAGAGGAAGGTGGTTTATGATGCAAAGGGTCATAAAGAGAGAGAACGTGGGGCGGCTGAATGTTAGTGGGCGGGTGAATGGTGACCATTAGTTATTTTTTGTGCTTGTTTAGCCCAGGGGATTCAAAAGCCATTTGCATTCAAATATGTGCCAACTTCTGGGTTTTCACCTAAATCCTGCCTGCTAATTTTGAGAGGACTACTATTACCTTGACGGTAAAGAACTTATCAAATGAATGATTATGGGAAGCAATATTTTTAGGTATGGGGTGATTAGGGAATTCGGGAGATTTTGTGGGTTTACGATGGTAGTATATACATGTACCAAATTGGCCGCATACTCGCAGCAGCAGAGATTTAGGAATCATATAAAGGACAGCAAAAGCTAGTGCTAATGAAGCGCCAAAAAAATTATGGAAGATAAAACAAGAATAAAGACTTGATGGGAGCCATATGTAAGCATGATAAAATTGTAATACATGCTGAGTCATACATATTGAGACGACTGGATTTCCGGCAGAAACCGGAAAAGGAAATGGAAAAATATGTTTACATAGGGTAAAATGAAGAAATGTGGCAAGAAATAAAAAAGGGATTCTTAGTGACCTCGAGGAAACTAGAGAAGAATAGACGAAGACTCTTCGCGAAGAAATTCAGAGTGACCTTGTCCATGGAAAATTTAAAGGAGCTTAGAGAATCGTGGGACACTATTTAAATGAACGAAGAACATACGACTCGTATGTCAATGTTATTCGGGATAGCAATCGTGAAATTCCTAATGAACATTAAATCAAAGCAAAGAGATTGGAAGAGTATTTGGACAATCTTTATGCCAGGAAAAAAATTCATGTGAGAATTCTATTTTAGTTTACGAGAAAGGATAATAATAATAACATACTTAAACCAGAGTCTGACGATGTGGTAAAGAACTTGAGGGTGAGCAAAACATCAGGGATCGACGATATGCCGTCGGAAATAATTAAATTTTAAGAAATAATAATCCGACAAAGATATCCAACTTAATATTTGATATGGACATAGGAGGTGAAATCACAGATGAGATTTAAGAAGAATTTAATCGTCCCAAAACCAATTAAGAAAAAGGCAGAAAAATGTGATTATTTCAGACCAACAAGTCTGATGACCCGTGTATCAAATATTCCGTTAAGAATTAAATGCCGGAAAATGTAGAGGAGGAAGGAAGGACATTTAAGTGGAGGTCAGAGGACCAGATCATTACGGGTTATCAACCCGAGGATTTAGTTGTAACAGCTCTCAAAAATATTCTATTCTCTGCCAATCACTCCCTTTCCTCATAGCTTCTTGCGCCGATATATTCTATACGTAAATGCAATTCTTCCTTTTGAATGAACGTCCATCAAACACTTAAAATCAACCTAATTTCTCTAAATTTCTACATTAGGAACTTAAAGTAATGAATTACAATTCATCATCGCCATTCCACCAATCATGCAGACGATTGAATTCAAATATTTTTTGTCCAAATGCAAGAGGTATTGCGATAGGGTTGACGTTGGTGCAATAATTAGGCACATGTGACTAGCGCCATCCAAAAAAACGACAGAGGCGCCGACGTGTCGGGGCGTTGGCTTTTCTCTAGTGCCTTGGCTCATTCCGAGCCATTAAATTATGAGTCGCTGTCTCCCTCTGCGCTGATTCTGAAATTACTCGAAATATATGTTCAGAACCTTTCATCTTATAGCTCTATCCTCCAGAGAAGAACCCATCCACCATAGTTTCTCCGTCGTCCTTCTCCAATAAAAACAGTGGTCGAAATCTACGAGCTAAGCACATCTCGAGCGTCTGAAATACGATATGTACAAAATATGATGTCTGCTGTGCCTATTCTTCCGCATATGAATAGTTGATGAAAACCTGCATTGTGAGTGAACAACAACTGATTGTGAATTTGAAGCAGTTTATCTCAGTCTGTCAGTCCCATAAGTACGATATTTACTTATTTTTTAAACTATAGCTTTAAGGCGTTCCGGATCGTAAATTTCATTCGGTTAACAAATCAAATGGTCCTGCGGCATCCCCATCATAATCGTGCCACTGGGATCCGGGGTTCGCTTACTTCACGAAGGCAAACGAACTACCAGAGACGCAAGTAGCGATACTTGTACTTAAAAGGGCGCTTCCTTTCGACGAGCCATAAAACGCATTCACTCCTATGTCTCGGAAGATTACCTACTCCACACCCGGATGGTTGCAGTCATTAGAGACGACCAAAAGTTGAGGCCACTTGCGCCATTAGGGAGATGCGGGTGATTTGGTAGGGGCAAGGTATTCAGGGAATGGAGGAAGCATGGAAAGAAATCCGACGTCGGCATTAGCCTACTCTTAGCTGAAGCCCCAAGGGTTCCACAGTTTAACATACCATCCGACGGACGGCGTATTCATTTAAATTGCTATCCTCAAATCATTCAAAGTAGGGATCGGAATATCGCCGAAAAATCCTACCAACACCGGTATTCAAACCCGGATTATCGGTCTCAGAAGTAAATTAGCCACCACAACATCTCTATTCCCTACACACCTAATTATGTAGCAGCGGCAGAGACAGAATTTACGATAATTCTTGTTTGTGCATACAGAAACAAAGTTGTTATTATGTCCACCTAGTAGAACGGTCATATTACGTATAATTAGTAAATTAAGCACGAATTGGAGACCTAACCGGCCTTCACTCAGGTTTTATTAATAACGAAAGAATTGAGTAGTGAGTGTTGTAAAACCGATTCATCCGGAGTCGTGCCACGGGTGAATGAATGAGTTAGTTTACTAATGTAGTCGCGACACTTTCCGGGTCACCTAAATCAACTGCCCGGCACTATCTCCCAATCATCGCTGGCAATCACTGCCATGGCGCAAAGGAACAAAATCACGACGTGCCACCCGAACGCTCTTTTTTCTGAATGGTAGCATTGGTCCTTGCTTAGTGAAGCGTACAACGATGAACAGCCCTAAGATTGAACTGATTAATGTATGGAATATGTTTAGCGACCCTTAGTCCTACAGAGCGTCTGATGTTTGTAATCCAAAAAATGTATAAAATCGATTGGTTCGCGGAGCATTAATTGAAGAATGCGAATTCGAAAATGCACTGGCTACATTTCACTCTGCCTGTCGCAAGGCTAAAGATGCATCCTGTGTTAACTGTATTATCCGCTTCCGTGCAATTATCCGTCCTATGGGTGACCGCTGGGCACAATTTATAGATTTATTGACTTGATTTTCCATCCGGAAATTTCCAGTTTCCCTTGGAATCGCGCATTTTACAGGGAAACACGAAATCACGCATCCAGTTCCACAATATGATTTTTTTTTAACTGTCCAGCCGAATCACATCCTCGCGGGTGTTACATCCAGTAGCTAGGCAACATATCACGGTTTTCAATATCATCCTCCCCTCCCTGTCACCGTGGCTTTGTGAGACCGTCCACTTTAAGAGATTCGTCGCACAAATGTATCTCAGCCACTATCAGACCTCAATTTCAATCGTTACAATTTTTAGGAAACCAGCAATGGATTATTGGATTTTTTTAAAGGAGTTTTCTTTTTTAAGAAAAAACCATGAGCTTGAAGACACAAAGAACGTATGTTATTTTACTCAGGTTGGAGTAAATTCAGTCCACGTTGTCTATGAAACAGTAGATACTCCCTAAAATATTCCGAAAAATCTCTAAATTGGGGCCGAAAAACTTCCCCGTTCTATTTCTCCCCCTCACGCCCCAAAGATCCCATCGCCGGAGAAATTTAATAAAAGTGACAAATATGGTGTACGGTAAAATTATCCCGAAGAGTTAAATAAAAAAAACATACGCTTATTGGCCTCTCGGGTACCGAATAACGACCACCGATGGAATGTTTCCCCTCCAGCCCCCTCCCCTCGAGACCTCCCTCCCTTCCGCATTCTACCCCACGTAAATAAGTTACCAAAACATGAAGCGAACGCCCACCTTCACCCCTAGGTAATAAAAGAAAAATTTCGCTCTCCTGTCCAATTAACTGGAGGGAATCAGTGAGCGTAACGCGAACACCCTCCCGAGGAGGACCCCGGTCCCAAGGGTTCGCGTACGCGCCGGATTTAGCAGCGAACAGGGCGAGGAAGAATTGTGGCGGGGGGTGATGTTTTCGGAGTCGGTGGTGGGACCGTGTTAAATAGAAAGGGATGCGTAGGACAAGAGAGGAGGCGAGGAAGGCGCCGAGGTGAGAGAGAGAGCAGCGCTGAGAGACGCATTTCCATGGCTGCGAGGGTAGAAAATTGAGGCAACAACTCAGAGGATGGGAAGGCGTGCCGGAGTTTCAGGGAGAGAGAGAGGGTGGGGAGGTAAAGTGAGCAGCCGATTCCACGGATGCGATATGCGCTCGGGTAAAAGGAAGAAGCGGGAATATTTCATGGACGAGGAGTCGGGTAGGCGAGAAACGGGAGTAAGAGATGGAAGTGAGGAGGGGAGGGACATTCTGTGGAATGAAGAAGGTTTCGAATGGAGAGAGAAGGGAACTGAAATGGGGAGAGAGGTGGAGGCGGGGGTGGGAGGAGAGGGTGGTAAGTAGAGAAGCGGAAGGGAAGGTTGGAAGACGAAGAAGGGGTTAGGATTTAAAGAGGAGGATGATGGAGAGAGGTTGCGGAGGGTGGTTGGGATGGTGAAAGGAGAGAGAGAGAGTGACGGGGTTGCTGCAAGGGGAGGAATGACCGAAGAGGATGTGACAGTGCAAGGAGCAAAAAGGGAATGATAAACGAAGTGAAGTGGATGCGCGAGGACTTAAAAAATTGAGGATGTTCTAGGGGCAAAGGGGGGAGCGAGATCGGGGTATATCGAAGGAGAGAGGCTAAGAACTATAGACTCTCGGGTGTGCCTTACATTTCTTGAGCGGTGGCTGTCTGCAGAACGTCCGGATCCCTGAAGCTGGGCAGAGGAGAAACCATTTGAATGACGTCCTCCGACAAGGTGACGAAATGGCAGTATACTGAGGGAAGATTCTTCGGACAGCAAAATAAGTGGGGTAAATGTAAAAATATCCATCCCCATTGGAATCAAGAATATTTTTTGGCAATGATGATAAAAGAATGTACCCTTGTCTGATTAAGCCGTCAGAATGGTCGCCCAAACCTTATAAACGGACACATCATTACCGAATAAATCTTTGAATCAATTATGGAAGGCTATGAAAAATTTAACTCGAGAGCAATCTATCCGTACATCCGTCATCAGTTAATTATTAACGTCCTGCCCATCAAGCATTGCTGATTTTTTATTCGGTTTCTCGGAGGATTAAGAATTCAAACATTCCCACGATATACTACGAAATTATTTCAGCAAGTATAACCGATTAATCAGGGTGTTAGATGCGAACTAAAAAATAGGCAATGCAACCATAAAAATTCTTTTAATTGCACCAGTCATTTGCAAGTAACGAGTGACAAAAATTTTAACTTCATTCCACAATCTGAAATTAGGGTTCGGAGATAAATTCACATGAATGATTATTGCTAATTTGCGAATTCAATTTAACTTTTATCAATCAAAAGTAATAATTTACAGTAGATGGTAGGAATCACCATTGGATATTCAGATGATTTATACAGAGGGCTGTTTCCTGCACTATAGGCACCCCGCTATCAATTTGATCGACAAATTGAGCTACTGTTATGGGTCGGTTTCATCGCTTTACTGAGTTTAAGATCTTTTAACTTGATGTCGGAACGATACTGAGACCTCTCTCCGAATTAAATATCGACGAAGAGACTGGAAATCATCAATTCAAATAAGAAAAGACGCCAGAGTGCGCGCAACACTATTGACGACACATTTTCCGTTTCACTCGCCAAAATCTTTGTTGACTGGAGTAAAAAAAATAACTCGAATTCTGCATTGCTCGAGGAATATCCAGCTTTTTACTAACATAACCGCATCCGTTAGTAACTGCAAAATCTGAAAACTTTTGGAGGCAGAATCATGAATTGTTCGCTGCATCTGGTTTGACTCCGTTATCTCGAAGAAGCGAGTCCCTGTTGCTAGGAGATCCTTCACGATACTCGTATCTTCGCCTCAATCAACCTATGGCTGATTCCAAACCCGGACAATCGCCACAATCCTGACCCAAAATTCAAACGAAGTCGCTTTCACGACAAAATGTCCTATCTTACGTGCTTACTTGAGTTTAATTGCTCGCACGTCTCAAGGTCTTCTCAACAAATGATGGAATATGGCAACAGCGATACCACAGTGGGTATATAAACTCAGTGATCTCACTGAAATTAGGGAATCGTCCGCTTCCGCCTTTTCTCCTCTTTGAAGTCACTCAATGAAAAGGTTGCGGGCGAGCAGATAACAGGACTGAGGGGGGCAATCCCTTCACACTTATCGGTTAACGATATTTCAGTTCCTTAACCGTAGGTATACCAAGCGGCGGACTCGTAAAATATCGACGTGGGGTCGTGGGCGCTAGATCCTCCGGGGTTCGCACTGGGAAACTGCTTGTTGCGCCTCGGAAACAGCAATAGCCAGAATACGCAATGAGGGACGATCACCCACTCCCTCTCTCCCTCCACGCCACCACATTTACGATCGCTTGAAACAGTCAAGAACATTAAAGCGATGCATTAAAAATGAGGAGCGGCGAATTGGGAGTAAGTGAAGGGGACGGACTCTGAGGAAGAGGAGGAGGAAAGTGCCTTATGACGTAAGCGCGGCAATAAAAATAAAAAAGAGGTGAAGCTTTTTTACAGCCGCGAAATTTTAACGGAGGGCTCTGTTTATATTATAAAAGGAGGGAAGACTGGCTCGCCTGCTGTATCTACGTGGATTACCTGCATAAACCAAGGGTCTTCAAAAATGTCTTCCGGCCATCTAATCGTATGCGACCCACGTCGATGGTTAACTGTATGAATTTTAAACAGATGCACCCAGGGGTCGGGTTAAAATAAATTAGGCTCATAAGGTTAAAATACTTTAAAATATTCAGCGAAATTCAAATTAAGGACTGAGTGGTGCAGGAAAAATTTCCGGGGAAAATGGCTTTCCACCGAGGACCCGCAAGCAGATTTGATCCGTGCAAAAAAAAACGCTATTCAAAGAAAGAAGAAACAGTTTACGGCTTTAGAACAAATAAATTCCCCGCCGAGTTGCAATTAACTCGAGTGCTTAGATATGAAATGTTAGCGACGGTATTAAAAAATACAAATCAGTCTCGGAAATTATTTCAGCTGCACTCAAAATTGGTGCCCGAGGTTTTAAGTTGGGTCGAATTTGAATTAAGTAAAAAAGAAATCGCACCCTGATATTTATAAATTATTAATCACGGTAGACTGCATAGAATACTCTTTCCACCCCATTGAAGGTGAAAAATATTTTCAGAAAATTCATCAATGCATTATTTTTCAATTAGCAAACCCCAGAATCATTCGAGTAATATGGTGATTTGCGCCCCAGAAGTAAATTCCCCACGGCAGACATAAACGACATTTCAGTAAAATTGCAGCGTGGCATCCACTTCTCATCCACGGCATCTAAATTTCCACAATACCTTTCAAGCCACCGCAAGGGCCTGTGGCGTGGTATTAGGGCACCAGGGGTTAGAAGTAAGGGTACATCGTATCTACACTTCTAAAACTATCATCTACCATTGATCTAAAAAATAATACTTATCATTACCTAAAACGCTTGTGAAGAAAACAGTCTATATCTTAGCATTTTCAAAGCTCGATAAAATGTAAGGATCACAGAAACTAAAATCGGCAAATATGAGGAAAATAGTTCAATTTTAAATTCAAAAGATAAAGGTTTGTCGTCAAAATTCGAAACTATGGAAAGAAGGAAGGTGGTTTGACCAAGGGAAATTAGGAAAACGTGTGTGTCGTAGGTATGTGTTTCAATTGTATGTGTTTCTCTGTCCCTTGGTTGACTAGCGCTATCTCGCTTCGTCATTTAAATTATCATCCATATCCATGAGACTTTCTTTCAAGATGTATTGTCACAAATTTAGTTTTGACGTTTCATAATTCAAATGATGATGACCGACGGTCGGCTGATGGAAACGTTCAAACTAAATATGTGAGTGTCCTTTCTCTGTGTTTAAATGTTTTAATCCAAGTTTTTATATATCTGTGTCGTCGCTGAAGAGAGTTCTTTTCCGAAGATATATATATATATATATATATATATATATATATATATATATATATATATGTCTTCGGAAAAGAACTCTCTAATATATATATATATATATATATATAAAAGTACTCCTGAATTTAACCTCCCTCGATTTTTGCGCTAGTATCGTCACGATTACCTGAATCATTTTCGCGTTGGAAAAAGTTGTGGCGGCGTGCGATCACAAATTTGAAGTGCGCTTTGCCACTTCAAATTTTCGTCGCAGTCAGAATGTGTAGATGTGTACGGCGTCTCCTCCAGACGAGAGTACGAGTTAATGAATATGCCCAATGCATCATTCGCTCATGACGCGGGTAAACGGGAGCGGGGAGAGAATTATTTCTCGTCCTCGGGAAGTAGATAAGGGGTCCGGGAGTCGGATGAGGGAGGGGATGGATGAGGGAAGGAAGCGAGGGCGGGTGGTACGAAGATCTGCTCACGGCCGGAGATGGGGATTAAGCAACGAGTGGGGAAGGGGGCGATGGAGGAAGGGAAAAGAGAGAGATGGTGGGAGCGATGAAAGGAAGTCATCAGGAGAAGCAGCTCGAGAGCGAAGAGTCGAAGAGGGTTGGATGCCGGGCGTAGGGTACGGAAGAAATGGCGAGGGCGTCGGCCGGACGCGAAACGATCCTAACCACTCAACTCTCGTCATGAGGTTATTTCGCGCATCCAGATTTTATTCAATTCACTACAAACGATCAATATGGAAAAAGTGAAATATATCTGGCGTTTGGTATAACTCATTTTTAGTTACGAACTCCCATGTTTTAATTGAATTATCTTTCGTGCAAATGTGCAAAATTCTTAGTGAAAGTATTAGGAGTAAAGAGGCTAACATAAATGTCACCCCATTGTAATCTACATAAGTACAACATGCAATCTGACAACACAGCCCCTTAACCACAGCCCGTTCCTTTACGGATAGGCTTAATCAAAATATTCCTGACTATAGGTAATTACTTGAAGTTTAGTCTCTTTTACTCATTTCTTCTTAATTTTCCCATATTCGCACTCTTTTTTCTTCTATGTCGCATTCAGACATCGTATCATGCATGTTGTTCTATGCCTAATATGCCCCTGCCAGAAGCCTTATAATATTTTAAATTTCTATCTATTGTCCGTTATTTTGTTTCAAATTATGAAAATATTCACACTAACTCTCAACTGCTAATAAGTATTTCCCGTTTGTGCAAAGATGCGTGCTGGTGCTTCACTTGTTTTTCTTTCGTTTGTACTCTCGCCTCGTGAGTGACTACTCTGTAATTCTATAAATTCATTTCAGGAGGAAATTCATTCTAGCACTTTCCTCGAGCCTCCATTGAAATATTATCTCAATATTATACTCTTTTCAGCAGGCCACATCATATACCCAGTGAGTTGGTCCGAGAGGTGACGGTAGGGCTATACCGAATCAAGTTTTATGCCGCACATGTCCGAAGAGCGGGGCAGGAAAGAGCGACTCCTTTCCCTATGCCGTCTGCAGCTTCTAAGGTAAATTTAGTGCCCCAATAATTGCATAGCTTGAAGAAAGAAAGGGATGCCCTGAATCACCCAGATTTGAACCCGGGATTTCCTCTCGTAAGACGAACACTCGAGTGGACACACTGGACCATCATAATAAGCCAACACCCAATTGTTACTATTCTAACTAATATTACATGTTCATAAGTACATGTCATTAACCAATTTGTACGTCATCTCAAGTTTTTTATTATAGACATTTGAGCACGATTGTGCTTGAGAAAACGTAGAAAAAACAAAAGGTTGAATAAGCAAGCCTTAGGATCAAAGATGTCCTTTCGTCAAAGAAATCGCTATGGGCATTACAATGAAATTTATATTGAAAGATCATAGGGGAGCAAATATAAATAAATTCATAAATTTATGTTGGTGCAATAAAAAAGGATAAAAGCTCTTCAAGGGTTCTTAACAATATAGGTGCAATGAGTTTGTACAATGGTACAAACTTGTAATATTTATAGTGTAAGTGAAGACAATAAGTGTTTGGAGAGGGAAAGCATAAAGGAGTAGAGCTTGGAGGAGGAAGAAACGCATAAAGAAGAAAATGGAGAAGAGAAAGAGACAAGAGGCATAGGGAGGGGGAGTGAGCAGGAAGGCTGAGAGGGCATCCGGAAACAAAGGGATAGCGCGGCAGAGCGAGAAAGGGTGCGAGATCAAGAGGCATGGGAACGAGGCGGAGGGAGAGCGTGAGAGGCTGGCGAAGAGGTGTTTGCAGGCAAAGGGGGTGGAGATGGGGGTGGCGGGGATGAAAGAGGATGGAAAGGGACTGTGCGGAAGATCAAGAACGGCATGAAAAGAGGGAGAAATGAGTTAGGATAGAGCACGTGTGGGTGGAGGCGGAGGTGAGGTGGGATAGTGAGATGGCGAAAGAACTTGAGAGAGAGGGAAAAAGGTCATATAAGGATGTCATTCTAGGACGTGCGTATGTATTTTATTTATATGTATGCATGTGTTTATGTGTAAGAGAGATTTTGTGTATGTATATGTACACACACACACACACGTACACATATAATGTGAGTTCACTAAATATTCATAGCAAGCACAGAAACTAAAACATATAAATGAGGGACTCACTAGTTCTCGAATTTTCGGTATTGCAACCACCTTTCTCAAGATGAATTAGGAACAGAATTGAACTCAGTTCTGTTCCTAATTTCTCTTGAGAAATGTGGTTGCACCACCGAAAATTCGAGAACCAGTGAGTCCCTCTTTTATATGTTTTAGTTTCTGTGTTTGTGTTGACTATTTGGTGAATTTACATTAATGTGCACGTTCGTGGGTTCTCCAAGAAAGTGACTATATATATATATAAACATATGTTGTGTCCGGACACTATACATCCAAACAAAATTTTGTACAAATACAAAAGTACTCACCCTGGGACCTCACAGACTTATCCCAGCGTCTCTTCCACCTTTCATATCAATCGGCAAAGTCCAAACTTGGAATGGTCATCAGCTGCCTCGTTGCATTCTCTTTTCTGTGGTCAACATGAAGAATTTCGTGCAACAATTTATGGGGATTTACTCCAAGCCGCAAACGATCATCCAGTTTTACTAAAAAAAAGTCATAACTGTAAATGAGAATGGGTCTACGGCAATGATCCTGAAACAATAGCTCAAGTCTTTCCAACAGTATGCATACATATTATATCTACGAGACGTGTATATAATATGTACATAGAAATATGCACACATGGGGAGAGGAGGGCAGGGAGACATAAGCATGGCTTTCCTGGCGGAGGATACGGGTGTGCGCAGGAGATATCCGCTGTGGGTGCTCGGTCGGAGGGGAAAGAAGAATGGGAGAAAGTGTTTGTGAGAGTGGTGGAGTGGAGAGGTGGAGATGAAGAAGGGAGAGAGAGAGAGAGGGAGGTGGCTGGGAAGGTAAGGAAAGAGAGAAGGAACGGCAGACTGCGAGAGATGAAGAGAAAGAGAGAGGGACTCCCCCCCCCTCTACAAATCTTTCCGCCACGAAGAGCACTCCTTACCCCCTCAGAAAACCCCTCGCCGCCTTCACGCTCTCACTCCCCTCGACCCCATGAATTTTTATTTCCCCTTCACGCTCAGGTTTCGAGAGGGGCGCGGAGGAGGAGGGCGAAATGGGAGAAGGGTCGTCGAAGGGGGGATGACGGGAGGGAGGAGGAGAGAGGCTGGAAAGCTATGTGCGAGAGGAAGGAAAGGCAGAGAAGTAGAATAAGAAAATGACCGGAGATATATATACATACATGCGTACATATAAGAATAAGGAAGGAAGAAAGCAAGAAAGGACAAATTATGATGAATGAAGGAGAATGCGGAGTTGAATGAAATGAAGAAATTTAGAAGAGAACGTCTCAGGGTTTAAATTGAACGCCGTTATATGAGTGTGCGTGTAATGGGATGGGGGAGGATAGGATGGGCTCTAAAACTCTCAACAACTCGCTTGCTCTCCCGCTCTCGGCAGGGTCGGAATCAAACTTCGTGCAAAGCTCGCGTCCCGCAACTTTCTTCTGCCTCCGTCCGACTTCTGGCTTCGTCTTCCTCTCCCAGACCCATGAATTCCGCCTTCCCACCAGACCCGAGTCCCATCAAATACGCTGCCTGCACAGAAGCACGAACGAGTATATCAAAACGGGAGAGTGGTTTGACTCCAAATATTTCAGATGCAGGGCACTGGAGAATAATTTTGAGGATTGCTGCAACACTTCGCTTTTTCCCCACTCTACTCACCTGAAGTCAGAATTTTACATTTCGTGATCATAAATTGTACCCAAGAATTTTTTTACGTCGTTGTTATCACTTATTTATGCAAGAAACGTCGAGCCTATGACTCACGACTCGCATATCACTGGTACCTGTAGAATAACTTCCGAGGAAGCAAGGTCAAGTTCATATTATTTTCAATATAGAATCAGGTAAATTGTCCAAAAAACATCATAATACGATGCTTAAAATTTTTCTCAAAGAATCAAGGGGTTTGAAAAGAATTTTTTAAATAATTTGAATATCAACAAATCTTCGAATTCTTCCAATGAGTCCTTAAAATGTAGGCATAAAAATCCGTTAAGATTTTGCATAAGGCGATCATTTCCTTTTCATCGTGACCATAAATGCTAACAATTCATTTAAAACCCATAAAATATGAGATTCACATTGTTGACATCACTTTCAATGTTTTTATCCTACCAAAATCTGATCATTTAGGGATACCTCTTTTTCCACGCAAAGTCTGTTGATTCGTAGAGCCAGTCATAAATGAGCGTAAATGAACGTTTCCGTATGCATGTTGAATTATTGATTCTTTCAGGGAATCATTATTAACGTTATTGAAAACAACATTATTTTCGTCTTTTTTTTATTTTTTAGACCCTACGAAAACTTTTGCATTTTAAATCCTCGACGCAGAGAGAAGTATGTCTACATCTACATGTATGCCTTGGGCACAATTCGATTCTCGCATATGGACCTCCCGTCCATAAGGAAGCAAAAAGTATTTCAATTTACACCCACGTTTTATCAACGTAAAGTGACTCTAAATTGAATCTTGGACTGAAAAAAAAATTAAAGCACCAGAAAGAGACTGGGGGCAAGAATTTGAGAAATACGTGCATGAGTGATTTCAATCTGAAAGTTGTTCAGAAGAAATTTTGCGGTGGAATAAAACGCGTACCATAATGGAAGATAGTTGGGAGAGAGCACTTTGCAGATTACAGTAAACCTAGGGGGTTACGAACGGAGTTTCGCCGTGAAAGGTGAAATGATGTTCGAGTGCAGATGTGATAAACAAGCTTATCTGAGGGCAAACATCAGCAATGGTAATCTGAGGGTCAATCACGAGCGAGGTTTCTGTCAAAGGTTCGAAGAGAACTATGATGACAACTGGTGGATATCCCAGCGTCCCAAGATGTAATCAGGTTAACCTGCTTATTTTAATTTAGCAGCGCGCCCACTGGGCAGATATGCTACAAAATGTAGTCGTCCCCCTACTCCGATCGGACACAAGGGAATGAGCTTGGTCGACCAAGATAACCTGTTCAAACGCGGTCGAAGAGCACCAGGTCTGAGGATAGGTGTTCACAGGTGAATTTCCTGAGCGGCCACGCAATAAATTTTCTTTCAGACTCCCTATCTCACTCGTGCATTACAAGTTAGGATAATTATACCCTCGGCGTCAAACATTCTGATTTTGGGAACCTTAATGCTTTTCCAGAATAAATTTTCCCACGTTTCACAGTGAGCATTTGAATGAAAAAACGATTGATGATAGTGAACATTGAAATTTCGATGGCCAAAATCATTAAATAAATTATTGATAATTAAATTTACTGATATTACTCGATTATCACATCAACCGACTGTGTTTCAAAGAAATCTAAACCTTATAAATGATCACAATTACATTAACAAATTCTACGAATAGCACGCATGTAAAATCAAAACGATAATGTACAAGCTCCCATTCACCTTATGGCTTAAAGGTGTTTCAGGAAATTTCTCCAAGAACCCAAATTTTTCATCTTTTCATTTTGACATTAAATCATTTAAAGTTTATGTAGTTACCAGGCCAGCAGTCACAATTGACATCCTCAAGCTTGCGTAATTGATGGGTAGAAAAAGAATGCTCTTATTTTCATCGTTTATGGATGAATTCAATAATAACAACCCTAGCCTCCAATGTAAACTAAAAACAGGCACTTGCTAAAATAAACGAACGCGTGCAAGCGGACACCAGCGTATTCTACGTTCTTTAATTTTGTAGTTGATATTCCACGAAATTAAAATCTCCAAAGTTCAAAGCATGATTCGAGAGTCTACAACCTTATGCTTATTTTCGTAGTAGGTTACTAATTTTGGTTAACAGAAGGAAGTAAATGGAGGGATGTGGTGAGCAATCAGCCTAGATTAATATTGCTACGGGGTAAAGAGAGGACTGGCTATTTAATTCCGAAAGACAACAGAAAATGGAGGTGGGATTGAAATAAAGTCGCTTGGGAAGGCGGGCATGGCCACGGGGAAGACGGGAGCTGAGTCAAAAGAGAATCCTCCAAAACCAATTTCAGGTAATTTGCAAATACTTGTTTAACGAAGCGACTGTTTCGCAACGCTTGACTGCTCCAAAACGTTTTTTTTTTGGCGTGATTGTTAGAGAGAATCGCAAATGGATTGGATAATATTTTAATGCCAAGGGATTTCACGATTCTTTTGTTTCAGTACCGCACCAAAAATATTTATTTGCTACCACGGAAAAATCTAACATGATGACCATAATTCACTGATATTTCACTGACACATATCACACTGATTCTTATACGTACCTGCTGAGCGGCAACTCAATCGCTTCTCATCGCCGATGCGCCAAAATTCGAAGTCTACATAAAACGACCAAAAGATCGAATCCTCCTAGTGAGAGACCCACTGAGAAAATGCCCGCGACTTATTTAATTGCCAGACACTACGAAAGACCGAAATGAAATATCCACTTTTGACGTACGACACCCAAGAATGAAAAATGGCCTTATTCGCCTCAAGAATGGGTAACAAAATATTTTTAAAATATGCTCTCTGAGTTTTACTCCCTCCTCCGCACGAACAATGCGATCATGATTTTAACCCGAAAAAACACCCAGAGCGGAGGAGTTCAAAGAATTTTCTTCAATCGATGCACGTCATAATTCTTCCTCCTCCGCACACGGTTCCTGTCTTTCTATTCCCAAGTGTCGCCGCCGTCCACTCAAGCCAAAGCGGAAATCGATTCTATGGGGCGAATGAATAAATGAAGTTATTCAAAGAGTTGACCGTTATATTGGAAGGGAGAGTTAAATGGGGAAATGAGAGGTGGCTCCATCGTAGTGGGATTTGATTAATGGAAGAATAAACGTCCCCGAATGAAGAAATCGAGTATCTGGCTGGTTATTAAGAGAGCGGGGAACTCATCACTCAGTCGAACTGTTAAAGTGCTGGAGGGATATAATGCGGGGCTCCTCGCAAAGGGGAAAGAGGGGAGGGGGGTTTAAGGACACCCGGAGGTCACGCGTTCTTCGCCGGGTTCAAAGGATGGCTCACCTTAAGGCTGCCATTCGCCCACATTTGGATATTCATCGATCATTGAGGCGACCGGCACTCGACCCCTCCAGTGCCGCGGTGCCCGCCCTCGTTATTTATGCTGGAATCCCGGAGCCCTCCTGAGGGCACCACCTCGGAGGAGGAGGAAATAATTTATTGCCAGGCGCTCCCTGGGGACTTGGTTGATTCGACTCGCTTCCTCGCACGTAAAAAAATATATATGAATATAAAAAAGGCAGTGACCTAGGGCAACGACTTTTTCTTTTAGCTTCCACATTCGCATCAACTCGAGCCGCGAGGGAACGTCCAAAGGTTTGAAGAGTTCTCGGAGCAGTATGAGAGGCACTTCATTTAACATGCGTCACGGGTTTTCGTGTCTCTCTCCCTCACTCTACACCAGTTTCCCGTAAATGGTAATCAGAGGGCTCCCACCATTCATAAAGGGGATCGTATGGAACAGAGAGTGAATTATTATAGACGGCAACGGTCTACCTTTTACTCTATTAAAGCGGAACTATAGCTAAGGACTGAGCCGCTCGGGTATTGTGAGACAGGCAAAATATTACGTTGCCACCACGTGATTTACATTCTCAATTCTGATTTAATTAAGATTGTTTGCCGATGAAACAAAATGTAATAGATTTTCAAAATTGTGTGTGGCTTTGTCCTTTCTGGAGCCATGCTCCGGTTCGTTTAAACGCTCCCTATCAGCAATGAAGCCGAATCCTTCTCATTTCCGTCGAGAAAAGCCCTGAACAACCTCAATGACGTCCCCGTACAGGATTATCTGTTATCATCCTCGGTGGCTACATTAAGCCTTGATTTTAGCACCGCGCCAAAGCAATGATTGGGGCTATTGTGATATGATCCACGAGTCATGTAAACGTCAGATTTGAACGTAGCTGCAATAAAACATTTCTTATCATCTGGGCACGAAATATTAAAAGTCAATTTATGCCATCAAGATACATCCTCATAATCAATTGTTAATCCACATTAATTTAAACCGAAAAATCGATCACCATGAGCTTTGTTCCGCTCCGTCAACGTCAGTGGTGGTAAACTTCGACACGAGGGCCATAATATTAGAACGTTCATGTTAGGCAACAGGCCAGGTGTAATGTGGACGGTGTAACTTGCAAGGGGGGATCTATAAAAGTATCTTTTAACAGGTCGATGCCTCATCTCGACGTCTTCATCCGTGGAACGGAGTCATGTGCCCGACGGCCATAATTTACTCGCCTCAGGTTGAAAAAGAAAATTGACGTTTTAGAGTATTTTTGGTGCAATATAATCACGTTTTTGTAACTTCATCAGCGAATTAAACTTCCAATTATAATCTGGTACTTGTACATGGATAACGCTATGGTTCATTCAGAGTGATTCTGTTGGCCAAACCCAGTCAAATCGTATTAAATCGATGGTCATCATTGATGCATAATGAATGAATGCCTGAGGATTTAACGTGCATTTCAACTGAACTAGAACTATTCATTATTTTTTGCTCTTGTATCTCGCAGGCTTGAAATGTTTCCCCGACTAGGGAAAAAGAAATGACGCTCCTCTTCTCTAATGCCCAGAAGTGCGCGTTTTAACAGCTCGCTCGATGGATTCAATTAAATCGATGAACTCGATAAAAATACAAACTGCAGCGGGATAACTGTTTCACTTAAGCTTCCCCCCACAATGACTTTGCTGGGGAACTATAAAAGCTTGCCCCCTCCCTTTGCCTGTGTGGCGGGGAAAAAAGTCGAGGCGGGAAAAGGGGTTGAAATGTAGTTTGACGCGGAGATAGAGCTTGAATCTTGGGTGATGGAATGTTGGAGAGAGTTGGGGGGCGAAGGGAAGAGTCATGCATGCGGGAGAGGGAGCGGCTGGGAGAGGTGAGCGAGCCGGAAAGAGGAAGGGCGGAGAGGGGGGATCGAGGAGGGAGGGACATTGGGAGTGGAGTAATAGAGGTCGTAGAAAATGAGGGAGGGGGCGGGCGGATGGTAGGGGACGCGGAGCGAGGTAGGGGCGGGCGATGGTGGAAGAGGTTGAGGTCGGCCGTGGCCCGCTTTCGATGGAGCGATATGGCCAATCGATACGACAGCGAAACTAAGGCAAAAGAGAAAGAAATGTGGGGTGACTCTCACTTTGGCCGTTGAAGGACTGAAACTTCACGGCGAACAACATGATCCCAGTGCTTCGGAGGCGGTCTGAGGGAGCAGGCTCGCGATCTTCTTTCGGGGTGGCGACGTCGGAAGGTTTAATCTCGAGGAAGGTGATGGAGGAAGAGGGAAATACTCTCTGTTTAGCTTCTTATCGGAATAGAAATTTGGAGAGGAATGAAAAGAATGTGACGAGCGTGCCCTTTTTTGCGGCCGAACGCTTATGGCTAGCTATCGGCGCTATGAAGAGGAAGTAGGATTTTTTCGTAAATACCGGAAGGGGGAATATATCAGTATTTTTGCGTCGTCTAGTGAAACTCTCAGCGTCTGTTTGATATTAAACTTTAGACATACTTATGTGCATAAAACTATGAATAATGCTTAATATTAAATATACATCAATTTCAATATGAACAAGTCATTAAATATAAAGAATAAAGAGAGAAAAATTCTCTTTTTACCATTTATTTTTCTTAAATCTATGGCTACATATGCTTCCGCCATTCGAGGCGGGTTTTCGAGTTTGAATGAATGTGTTTGTATGCCTATACATTGCTAAAAACACACAGGTTTATAAAACAATAAAGCAGCAATACTAATTGCAGCATTAAGGAAAACATGAAATATTCAATTATCTTAATTGACTGCATTTCTTAAAAATAATAGGCAATTAAGAAAAACCTGCAATGTATCCCAACTAATATTTCAACTTGCCCTGTGCAATCTACCTCTCTTCCGCTAAGTATTACCTGCACCTGAGTTCACGAGTGGAATATTTATGAATACCGACCGGCATCTCACTAAGGTTAGTGCTATATGACGAGAGAATGGATTCATATTAGTCCTTAGTTAAGTTCATTTTCTGTGACTTCTTGTACTCTGTTTTTAGTACTTAATTTAGCTCCGCGACCTACATTTTTTTTCGCTTGTGATTAAATTAAAACATTTTTTTTAACCTCAGATCGTACATGCGCTCCGCTCCCTCGCGAGACCAAATCAACCCTATACCTTGATTAGAGTGGGAAGACCTTCACGGCAAACGCACACGTAAAAATTTACCTGCACACTCTCCCCTCTGCAGCGTACAACGAAACTCTGGCTCCATTATCTTCCGTCGGCTGCGGAAAACTGATGAATACCGTGGATCACTCTCTCACCGAACAAAATGATTTCCTCATATTCTTCCTCGTTTTCTCTCTCTCTCTCTCTCTTCATAAGGGTGAAAAATGAGGCTCCGTATTCCTCCGCTCAGGCATTTATGTTGGAGGTCCGTCGCACCCTTTCCCTCTCCCACCTCAGACTCCCACTCCGAGATAACTCACTTAATCCTCTTTGCGGTGTGTGCGCGCCTTATAAACACGACCCCATTGCCTAAAGGAGAAAAGTTCGGACGCGAACGAGACTAGGTGAGAGAGGGTTGTTCTGGTGCGCTTAACAGTTTCGGGGTTGGTCTTTAAGGTTTTAATCTGAAGACTTTTACTCTTCTTCCCCCCCTTCCCTAAAACATGCCCGAACTGTAGCGGAGAAGCAACCTTGATGACACGATGAAGACATGTCTTCCCCTTGAAGGATTCGACCCCAAATTTGTCTCAAAATTCTCGTCGCCCGTAGCGAAAAAAAATCCTCTCGGAACATGACGCGGCTGACTTCCCCGGAACTCGTCGTTGTCGCAGAAGCCTGTCAGAAGCTTTAGTCCGTAAACAGGTCATTTTTGGCAATTTCGCAGCCAAAGCTTTCCGTGTAAAAATATGAATTCATTAGTTACCAATGTTAACAGCACTAACCTAGGATGCTGATTCTCCACCAGAAATTTTTATTCCGAAGACTTAGTATGCCAAACATGACAGTTCAACAGGATTCCACCATGCTCCGACGACTCGGTATTCATTTAGTATTTTAAAAGCTCTTCTAGGAATTCATTAAAAAGCTAGCCCAAATGACTCCCAAATGCCTTCTCGCTACAAACATGTTTTTGGATTGGTTAAACGAAGAATTTTTACTTGTTAGTACACGATGAAAAAATGTTGTATCCGTCTTGCGTCGCCTCCCGACACAGTCAGAATTTCAGATCCTTGTGACATTATAAATTCACAAATTTATAATTTTTCTGCGAGCGAACTGGAATATTGCGAGAATTTTTCCATTTCAGTGAATAATTTTGTGACAATCGATGTGGCATGGAAGTGGCGGAGATGACGGAAGTGGCATGTAAAGCACTCATAATGAAGAAGAGGCTTCTTTTAATTTTCGAGAAATTGGCAAATAGTATGTAAAAGAAGCGAGTTTGACATAGAATTTCTTTCGTCAATTTTAAATGAAAGTCATTATTTACTTTTAAGCCCACACGATTTTTTTCACTGCTTTTCAAAGAATGGAAACCTGACATTTTGATAATTATGGAACATGGAGGAGTTTCAAAAGGATCCCCGAAATATTAAGCTCGAAATTTTAGCGAAAACAGTAGGGAAAAAAATTCTAATGCATTGAATTTAAAACAACTGTCAGTGCCATACGAGAAGTCCCTTCGACTCAAATAACCTCAGTACATTTTATCCCTACTCATGCAACACGGCTTGAAAATTCATATCTAAAATCGACAACCCTTGCTGAATTGATCTCGACGATCCAGCAAATGTGGGTGTTAGAGCGAAAGATACTTTTCCGCATAAAATGGACTAAAAATATAACAGCGGAGCACCCAATTGCGAGAAAGGCTTTCCGCAATTGCTCTCATCCCTTTTGGAAAGGTGTTCCTTTCGGCCGTCTTTCTGCGATTCAGTGATGGGCGTTTTTGATGATTAAAATTATCCGTTGCCTCAATTTGAACTTAAATATCACTAAAACCGGTAAGGAAAACTTTTTTTTCTGTTTTCTAGAGAAGTCTTCGTTAGATTTTTGTGTAACTCACAACGAATTTTCCAACTTTTTCGAACTGATCATATGAAACATCAATTGAAACTCTTATTATTACGGCTCTTTCGGAATTTTCAATGGGTAGGTGCTCTTGCTTAAATGACCTAGTGCACTTTGGCAAATGAACTGTCTCCTCCTTCGTTTGTATTTTTCCTCCATTGCTTAAGAATTCAATTAACGAAAGTGTTTTTTCAAATGACTGTGCGCACAGCATTGGCATGACATGACGTATATTACATAATCATATTCATGAATGCATTAAATATCACATTTCCCTTCCATGCGAGAATCTTCCAAATATTTTTCCATTACCGCCGTTTCTATCAAATAGACAAATAGTACAACTAGTGACTCATTTCTCCAAATTATTATTAAAAAGGAGGATAATACAAGAAATTGTATGGATTGCGTCGGTGTTTTTCCAGTAGGGAAATGAAAAATTTGAGCAAAGGGCTTTTGAAAATGGTGCATTAAAATTTTCACGTTACTTTTTCGAACCAACTGATTGCTAAGTGCAAGCAATTTATCACAACAAATTGAATTAGTCTTTGTTGGATTAGACTTTGTTAATATTATTAACTGGAATTGAAATCAGGGACTTTCGTAAAACTTTCTAAAAAAAGATCACGCCATTATCAAAAAATATCGTTTACCAAACAAATAGGGGAAAGTATGTAATTTATAAACTTCCCTCTAATTGTTTCCTTATTAATATGACTAATCACGTTTTACGGATAAATATCCAAACATAAAATCAATATCCCTCTTCCCTTTTGGAAGAGGGAGATTCTTCTTTTTGTCCTTCAGTGGTATGAGTTTTTGATGATTAAAATCATTCGTCACAGCAAATTGAACCTAAATATAGCATGTATTACCGAAAAACTGATAAGGAAAACTCTGCTCCCTATAAAGGTCGTCGAGATATTTTTGTCCAATTTTAAACGAATTTTACACTTTTTTCAAATTATTGAATTTAAGTATTATCTATGAGTAAACTCATTTCGCAAAACATCAATTGAAACTATTTTTATGGCTGATTGGGAATTTTCAATTTCATCCCATTATTAATTTAGGCAACCGTTAACTGGATTAAAATAATTTCCGCTTTTAAGCTGTCTTCTTGCTAGTCTACAAGCACAAGATTCACGAGTTCAAGCTCGAACAAAGATGCTATGTAGTTAAGTTTCATCAGTTGAGAAAATAGATTATGGGAAATGAAATAATAACTAAATTAAAGAGTGCCATCATAGTTAGCATACTAGATCAATAGCCGTGGTTTAAAAAGAAATGTTTTTGGACTCATGTATAAAACTAATCATTACTTTTATGACCGAATAGCCTAATAAATGCTTAATATTGTTATTTTTCCGTTGGAGAAATAGTATGTAAATCATTACACAGTTCACAAATTTTTAAATTAAGTTTCACAATTGATTAATTCCAAGGTATTAATTCTCAACTTTCCGTTCAACGAGTTACTTTCGGATATATTTTATTGTTTCAAGCTTTACTTCGTGGAAGTATTTAATATCCATTCTAAAAAGAAAGACTTGTACTTTTCCACAGATTTTATTAAATGGTACAACGCGTTTCACCGACTTGCGGGATCATCAGGTACAATTCTGCCGTACCTGATGATCCCGCAAGTCGGTGAAACACGTTGTACCATTTAATAAAATCTGTGGAAAAGTACAAGTCTTTCTTTTTAGTATGGATATCATTCGGAGACAAAATATTCTTCAAGTATCTGTAAATGAAACTGAAAGCCCGTTTATTTTCCAAAAAGCATAAATTTATTAAAGAACCTTACAAACGTATATTCAATAATCTGCCTTAAGAAAAAATGCCTAATAGATTGCACGGACTGACTGAAATATAATTTTGGCATTTTTTACCTTTGGAACATACGGAACTTTGAAGGAAAAATAGATCCTGGAGAACACGGTGTTGCTTGGAACATTTTTGTTTCCGGCTCATGAACGGATTAACGGATCCCTACTCAGCTGAATGAAAATTTCCTATTCGAATCCGAAAAAGACTCATGTTTCACATCGTTCTCCCACCTGCGTGAAGTTGGTATATTATTACAGCGCACATATCCATCTTAATTTATGCACGTAAAAAAGATTCCCAGTCAAGAATGTGTCGGAGTGAATACTGCCTTGAGAGAGAGATAGAGACGCCTAACGTGAAATTTATCCTGAGGTTTTGAAAAGCCTTTCGGCGGGAAAAGAATGCGCAAGGACGGTTTTTCTCATTCTTCTCGACTACTGGAGGTGTCCTATACCAATTTCAGTAGTATAGGGCACCTCCAATATATTCTACTAAAGAATCCTTTTCACTTATTGACACTGTCTAGGTAGGTTAATGCTCGCATTTCTCTAGTAAGTACAGTTTTTTGTATCTCCTCCAAGTACGTCTCAAATCAGCTCCCGGGCGAAGCGCAGGTGAGGTCAAGGCTACTGTTGCGGTAATTAATGAACCAATTAATTGTTCCTGTTGTAATTTAGTACTAAATGAGCAATCAGAAGAAGATAAAATCAATGCTTAACACAGTAGTAGGAAAAATGTTTAGGAGGTTTTCAAAGTTATCATGGGAAGAAGAAAGAAAGTTGCATTTAAAATTATGCTTGGCGATCATTCAGGCTAGAAAATCGAGCAAGCACCAACGTGGATAAACCTACAACGAAATTAATCAAGAGTCGACGGCTTTAATTAAACAGAGAGTATTAAGACCTCCGTAAATTAAAATCAATGCTCGGGAAACATCGGTTTTCTGCCCAATGGTCTGATGAGCCCCGCGCGTGGGAAACGCACCTGCTCGCTCTTATTCTTACCTCCTCCACGCCGTGAAATCAGAGTTATAAATCCGCAGATACCCTTTATACGTCCCCGAGATGAAACGAATTCAAGCCCCATCTGACGTGAAATATTAACGTGAGAGGAGGTATCGAGTAAGTCGGTGCCTACTGCTTGCAGGAAGTTGAGAGAGGAAAGGGATTCTAAGCAGCGACATAAAGTGGCTAGGATTGTCTTAAAATCTCGAAATGAGTGCTTTCAGTGCCAACAATTCGGCACCAACGAGGGTTTCTTCTCTCCATGGTTCGTTTCTCCGTACTTCCACGTGAAGGGAGGAATAATGAGAGTATGAGCCTAAAAAAAAAGACGTAGAATTGCACACCGAGTTAACCGCTCTCACTGCAATACTTAGGGAATCAGCGACACGAACACAAGGAGGAACATTATGACAACAAAAACTCGAGCTTTAATAGACAATTCAATATTTTGAACCTAAGTTATTCTAAAAAAAACGTATGAAAGATTATAGGTACTGAAAAAAACCATGATTTGTGACAACTTACTCGATTTTAGGACACCAGCAGAGAGTGTGCTACTCCTTTACGATTTAGTTTAGACATCGAACTGATATAAAGAATGGGGATTAAAATTAAATAGCCGAAAATGTATAGAATTGAATTTTTGGAATTCATTAAAAGATAAACAAGATGTAAATTATAAAATAGATTAGAGCGAGTTAAGCATTCAGAACAGATCAGAAATTGTTACACTGACATCAAACCTTTCATGGGGTATATATCAGAATAATATGCGGTTCAACATTTAAGTGGATATGGTACATTAGATCGGTTCTAAGGAAATGTTATAAAATAGTAAAAAGAGGTGTCACAAGGCTATATTTGGGGAACGTGGTAAGTATTTGGGCCCATGGAATGAAACGCTTATTAGCAAATAATTAGGAAACGTTTATAGAAAATCCTTTATATTTGTTGAGCATTGCAACGTGGACGAAGTAAGCGACACGGGTAAATTGGAGGAAACAGACCAGGAGACTCTCGATTCTCGAAGAGAGGCAATTAAATTGTTGTAAGGAGGTGGAAAACTAAAATTCTTCGGCGCTCTTTTGCAGAAAAATCATGCATACAAATTTATTCCGAATCAAATTAATACTTTATTATATTGTCTCACGCACATACGAGAATAACTTACAAATCGCTATAAGTATCTCACGCCGCAATAATAAAAATGAATCGAGCCCAAACATTGACAAAATATGCCCCGTTCTCTCTAGCGCAGCAAAATAAATTATTTTTAATACATATTTTGCATAAAATTTCGTCAAATGGAACGAAATCTGTAAGTATTTTTCGATCAGTTATAGCAAATATTCCATTACATCAATGCCCGTTTCCTTTAATTTAATGACTCCTTGAATGATAGACTTCGGAAATATGCGTGACTCATATCTCAACAGCAAGGGCACGAGCGAGATGATTTAATATTGGGGTATTGTTGGGAGAGTAACTATTTCTTTGAAACTGTTTGGAGCCTAAAATTTAAGAAAGTTACACAACCTTAATGATTCAAGTGGAGAAAACAAGTCAATCTATCGAATTCCTGGGGAAGAAAAGTTTCTTTACGAGAAGGGTGTGCGTTGGCCCCGTGATAATGCAAAGAGAGAGAGAGGCCTCGCGAAATAGCTTGGCGGAGAAAAAGGGGAACAGAAAGAACTTCCAACAGTCTTGAATTTGACGCTAGAGTTATTCCGACTTTCGTGAAAAATGTGAGCGACAATTCTTTCATTTGATTTCGACTAGACTAGGGAGGAGTAAGAAGCTGAATCGAAACGAGTTGGACATGATGCTTTTTGGTTCCTGCGTAAAAGTATTCTCTGATCTCAGGGAACATATGTGTAAAAGACTTCATTTTGGCATTTACTTCAAGTGAATTAGTACGGAAAATGCTGCCCATCATTCTATGCAATTCATTCACTTGAGGATTTGTTATGCCCATCACATGGGAAAATGTAAAGAAACAAATAAATGCTGAAATGCTCTCCAAAATACGTAAAAGCTCATCCATACGTTCAGGAAAGAATTTAATTTACAGAGTCATTTCAACGTCTTCTTGGAAAAACAGTTGCTAAAGTTAGAGACATGTAGTTTTCAAAAAATATATCACAGAAAATCGAATATCTTTGCAGTACGCGGCTGTATGATTTACTTTGTAGTTGACGGTGATGTTCCAGTTGGAGCATTCGAAAGCGTCTCGAATATTAACAAGGCGTCCGGGAAAAACTTGAGATGCTGTCTTTCAAAGAGGATGCAAATGTCAAAGTTTCCAGTTTGCATGCAAAAGAATCACGGCATTGAGCATAAAAGTAGTCGAGATTCTTTTTTTAATACGAGGTTTCTCAATGAGTTATAGTGATTCTAGAGTGAAATTCGGCGCCCAAGAGGGATTCTGGGATATAAAACGGAAGGCTGATGCAATATATTCCACTCCTGGAGCGGAAACGCATCTGAGATTCACATCTCCAATGTTCGCTGTAAATGGACCATAGCCCTAACAATGCACCTATAAGGCTTTGAATATACTATATGCGCGTATATCCATCCTGAGTCATGCAAAATCGATTCCAAGAGCATGAGAGAGGTCCTAAGGGTAACAAGGTGATGTGTGTGTGTGTGTGTGTGGATTGAAAATGGTTGGATAAGGATAGCCGTATTCCGGGTAGCCGGATAGCCGTATTCCGGATAGCGCTATTTCGGGTAGCCGTGGTGCAACCACTCAAGCTGGCAATACTTATCAGAATGGTGGGTTACATTCGACGTGCAGCGAAGTCAAAACAAATGGATCGTTTAAACTAGGTTTAACGTACACATAATTTTAATATATAATTTGCGTGTTTATTGAAATCCGACTGATTCCCGTGTTACCACGCTTGACGCGACTTCATTTTTTTGGTCACCTCAGTCATAACTAATACCATATAATAGAAAAGTACTCTATTCACGAATAAAACTTATCTTCAAAGAGAAATCTTTTGATTCTATTCTGAATTCCTTCGTCATCATTTTAATTAATGAGGGCATCAAGCTTTCAATTCTATAAATGATTTTCGTACAACCATATGGCAAAGAAACACTGTGTTATGAATAGTAACGAATCGGGGATGGTCCTTAGTTTCAATTTCTTACATGGTACGAAAATATTAATCAGCGCATTTTTTATATTTTCAACTGCAGGTCATGTAAGAGTAACATAGAAGCAGAAGAGGGCTTGAAACCAATCTAAACACAAATGAAAAGATGACTGCTAATAGGTATGAACAACATAAACAAGGTAATTTCTCATTCCAAATTTTATGAAAAATTGAATTAACCCAGTCAGCGTTATTATTTTTAACTGTGATGACATCTTTCTTTTAATATATGAAAAAATATACAAACACACACACACAGAAGGGTAAGGTGAAACGTTTTCGGCATGGCACAGATGGCGTTCCAATCAACGAAAATGTATGATTCCTGCCCGAGTGAATGTGTCATTAGTTCGCAAAACAAGTTTCAAGTTGTTCCCTCAAGTAGTTTGTTTACACGTATTGGTCCAGTCTTTCATTTGTTTCATTGAAATGGAAAAACTAAAATTTCGGGCGGTCATAACATTCTTTTATTTTGATGGATTAACCCCTAAGGAAATTCATCTGAGGTTGACAATGTACACGGGGACTCAACACTTCAATATTAGCCGTTAAAAATTGGGCAGCTGAATTTAAACGCGGTCGCACATCCCTCGAAGATGACCCACGTGAAGGAAGGCCAAAAACCGCAACTACAACAGAAACCATCGCAAAGGTGCACGATGTTGTGTTGGACGATATGTGAGTGAGTGAAGGTGGGTGAGATAGTTAAGGCCGTGGGGGTATCGGAAGAAAGACAAAGAATTAGGGATGCAAAAGCTCTGCGCAAGGTGGGTTGCCAAATTTACTAAATGTCGATCAAAAGCAAATACGCAAACGATTTTCGCTGCAACGTTTGGACCGATTCAAGAGGGAACCGACCGATTTATGCGGCGATTTGTCACCATGGAAGAGACATGGGTTTACCACTACGAGCCAGAAACGAAACAGCAGTTGAAGCAGCGGGTGGAAGCTGGTGGTTCAGAGAAAGCGAAGTCGATCACATCTGCCGGAAAGGTCATGGCCAGTGTTTGTTGATTACCGTGTCTATGCTTATATATAAATGTATATACACAGGTACATATACCGTCTTCATTACTACGTCGGAAATTCCTCATGTCGAATTTTTACGTCCGAACACAGCGCTTGTTTTTAGCATTTCGAGATCAAGGGATATTTCACAAGATAATTAGCACACCATTGTCAATTATTGTCAAATTACCCACAAACGAATAAAAGCTCATTAAAAACCATAACAATATGGCGTCCAACTACCAGCAAACAAATAATTAGTCAGCACCACTTTTATTACGAAATCTATATAGAATGATCAGAATCATTTTGCCAGAAATTCTCCAAAAATGGTTATGATCACGGGAGATAATGAATGAATCACTTTCAATGAAACCCTTTCCTCGTGATGCAGGGTGAAGGTTAGCTTTGCTAGTATTTTTCATACACAATAAGTGAAACTCTGGTAAAAGTGACATAAATGGTTTCGTTTGCCTAAAGTTCGTCAATTCCAATTTTTTCAAGTCAAATTCAAAGATCTAAGGTTAGAATTAGTTTCTGCATTATTTTGATGGTTTATTTGTCGAATTGGGATAAATAAAAGCACTTGATGATTCTGATAAATGTAGAAATTTTGGATAAATATGGTTAATATCGCATACATTTGGGAACACTTTTCAACCTATTGAACATGCATTATTACTCCATTAAAATAGAAAAAAGGAAATCCAATATGCATGCATGTCAATTTTTTTGTGCCCTTATTAATTTTAATGTACTTAAATAAATATTCTTATCATTTCAACCACAAAAATTTTTAAATCGTATTCCTGTTATTGGTATTAAAGCAGGTTAAATTTCATTAAGTGGTCCAAACCAATTTCTGGAAATAAATCTAAGTATTCCGGTTCTTAGAGTTGATTTTCATAGGTAAGGTTTTTGATAGCTCACCCAGAACTAAAACTTAAGGCCTCTGAAATTGACAAATTCAGGGTAGGGAGCTCCCCCCTTTTCCCTATGACACCATTCGGTTTCCCAAAAGATAGGAACTAGAAAATCGCACTGGTTGGATTTTTCAGTGGTTCCTCCGAAGGAATCTGCCTAGATTTGAACCCGAGGCTATACGTTAATGCAAAATACTCTACTTTCTCAGTTGCACGTACCACGCCGCACCCAGATAGTGGTTAATACAAGTATTAAAAGCCGTGATAAACAGTGTACGATGCCATTTCAAGCGTTACTTTGTGGAAAATATCCATGACTCCAAGAAAACATTTTGTATTTCCGCATAAAATATTTTTTCAAACGATCTAAGTTTTTGAAAAACCTAGACTAAACTAAATACCTAAGGCTAAAAAAACTAGGTCGTTGAAATAAATATTTTATGTGGAAATACAAAGCGTGTTCGTGGAGTCAGTGACTAACAGGAATATTTAGGAGTAATTTGAAGAGGAGAGCTATTTATATTTTCTCAGAAGACTTATTTAAACACATTTAATTGCTAATCCACGGAAAATGTGAGCTATTTTTCCCCACTATCAGCCGAGCGACTGCGATAGAAGTCATCTTCAAAAACTAAAGGGAATTTTTCCTCTGAATTTTGTCTAAATATAATAAAAGAAATATCTAACTTGTTCCTCGTTCCAGTCAATTTTAAGGTTTTTCATTCCAAACTTTTCAATGTATTTTAGTATCAATCGGATGTGACACTTTGTAAACAATATACTTAATGAGATCCTGGAACTCTTGAATAACTGGAAACGTCTTCATAGAAACGAACCATTTAAATTTAATAGGAAATTCGAGTCTTTTTGGTCCAGATGACGGAAAATAGTGGAAAGTCGTCAAATTCGGAGAAGGATATTGGCAAAGTTATTTCGTCGAAATTAAATGCAATGCCGGATGTAGATAGGCCCACTATTCAAGAGGGTTTTAAAAGTAGCATCGGATGTATTATGAGATACCTTGTTATTTGAGGTGCCTAAAATAAAAGGGAATCGTGCAAATCAATATTTACCAGACCAAACAAATAGAACTCGAGGCTCACGACTTTCGGTTAGTGGCAGATGTGTGTGCGTTTGGAAGTGATAGCTGTCCATTAAGTGGCAAATATAGTTAAACAAGAGAATTTATGAATGATTCCAAGTTAGTAGCTATTTTATTACACCAATACACTTTAAAAGCACGTTCAGCTTCAACAGTTCCGTAATTCATAGCTCGTGAAATTTGCGAAATGTCTACCCTTCAAAGTCACCTTGTGTCTGTGTGTGTACGAAATAGAAGTGAAAAGAACTTTAAATTCTATCATTTATTTAGTTTTTTTAGGTAAATTCTATAGATTACATTAGGTGTATGACGGACAGAGAAATTAACAGAATACCCTATTTCCCGAATAGCGATACGTATCTAAATTAAAGTGCGATTAATGTACTCAGGGGTTTACTTTTTTATGCTTTCACTGCTCACATCTCTTGAGCAATGAAACAAATGGCTTCTCAGAAAACTCCCCTTCCAACTCTACGATTATAAAGGACAGATAAAGTTCTTTTGAGAATGGAAATGTAATTAGAGGAAGTAATATAATTTTAGAGGCTTTCGAAATATTTTTTTTTTGCTACTTCAAGTTAATTTTTTTATTCAAAATTATGGTTGGATGGAAATGAAAACTTGAACGTTTTATAAATACTTGTAATTAATCAATAATTGTGCTTGGAGTTGAGTATATTGTACATATTTTCTAATATTATATCCATATTTCACAACATAAAACCTCTCTCTCACCAACATTTATCGTAACTGAAGGAAAATTACAGAAAATGTTTAGTTTAAGTGGAGAAAATATATTTAAAATAAGAAAATATATCTCTTAATTACATCCAGTCATATTTATTTTTAAATTAAATAATTTCATTCATGAGGAATACTTAGGAAAAATTATAATGAAAATATAAATTTTAAAAAACAATACCCGCTCTGTGAACAAATAGCGTCGTGAGTTCATCGTTTCATTTTTTATATCCATCCATTTTCAAAAAGTCTCTTTTCTATGAAAAGCAGAGTCATAAAAAATCAATTTAATCACTCTTTCCAGAAAATTATTTCATTATTCACTGTAAGCTTCAAAATATTAACCATTTCTCGTTGATATTTCACCATTGTCCTTACCCCAAGCCAAGAACTGGCGTAAAGAATTCGGGGCGGAGAGCTTAAGAGGTTGTGTGACAAAAAAAGGAATTGATCCCGAAAGAAAATGATTAATTTTGATTTCACTCCTCGATCTCTCATATCCAGTCGCATTACCATACTTGTATGGTATGGTATCCCCATCTACTTAAGTGCTGGGTTTTTCGGAAAAGTTAATACAAGACCAGGAAGTCACTATCGGATTTACCGTGCCTTCGTTACAAAAAAAAGGCAATCAAAGTGCCGCACGAACCCGCAAGCGGAGACTAAAATGCTCATATGAAATCTATATTTTTCTCTCGGATCATCTCTGGTGGACCGCGTTCCTCTGGGATAAACCCAATAAACACTCTTGGCTTGTCATCAGATCTCCCTTCCACCAGACCGGGCTTTCAACAAATCCCTTGTCAGAGACGAGACTGGAATCAGCGATCTTTGAGCCAAAAGTCGGACGTTTATCCGCAAGGACGGTGCTACTCAAGCTACCGTCCGTACCGATTTTGACCATCGCGACCGAGCTGGCACGACGATCGAAATGAACAGCGACTTTGGACAACTTCGAAATACCTTCTTGATTAAGTTTGTATCCTTTTCTTCAATTGATTGAGAATGAGTTATTTTGATAGTGGAGAGGCTGCGCATGTAAAAGTGGAGTTGGGAACCGACACTTCACTAGCAAATGCGCAAACAAAAAATGCCCTAAGGTGACTGAGTAAAATTACTTTCTTACGCGATGTGTACAACTCCCTGTCTCAGTTTCCTAGGCTATGATAAGTAAAGACGAAGATATTGATGGATAATTACTCGTACATTCCTATCATTCCCCTTTTTCATAGTATTTACACGGGTTTTTAATGTGTTCCCAAATCGAGGTCATGTCGCAGGACACGAACTGAACTGATTAGTCTATTGTAAAATTAATATTATCCATATATTAAAATATTATATCACTAGTGCCATTCATAAGCAATACTTAACCGCCTTGTAACTATTAGGTCATCTTGTAAACTCGTTGCCCACTGAACAAAAACTTTACTTCTCGTAATATAGCACTCCAAAAATAAATTGAATTCATTCTTTGGATTTCTAGCCAACTTGACTTCCACTCTGGACCACGTCCATCTCGAAGATATTTTGGCAAATCACTTTATCCGGCGCACTGCATGGTTGAACGTATCAGGAAAGCGGCCACAATCCTAGGGATCGAAATTGATGTCAGTTTTGTTTTCCGCGGGCAGAATGTGTGGTGGGCGTTCGTCGTAAAAAGGACAAAGTATTCATCGTGCTGCCGGCACATACTCGATTTGAAATTTCGTGAAAGAAATCCCGTGATCTTCTCCTTACGACTAGAGAGCATGGCCATATGCAGCATGTGTTCAACACTCGTCCGAACCATCGACAAGGAGCGGAGCAGTTTCTACACCGTCACCGTTACGTACAGTTTCACAACAAGAAAGAATATTTACTCATGAAATTAATACAAATGTTTAAAAAAAACCTCAATTTTTAAATAAAAATCCTGAAGATTTTGTCGTTGCATAATTATCAGCACTTCACTCCGGCAAGGACTTAAAAAATTAACACATCTTACGTATTCCCATTCTCGGTAAGATTATGGATTGCATTTTATGACGATCGATAGGGTTCCCGGGCAAAATTATTTATTCCCAAATCTAAATTTTGTAATTACAACAATTATTCATTGTCAATAGTCGTGGGATTAAAAAATGAATTTGCAAAACTTTGGCGAAAGCTTTCCTATTAATTAAAAAATACCTCTACTGTTTTTACAGACATAATATACATTACCATAAACAAAAAAGGTCACCCAACCTCGAAATTAATTTACGCAATAACGTGGTGTGGCTAAATTGAGGTAAAAATATAATATTTATATGCGCTTCGCGACACATATGATGCCAATCGCTCATATAGGGAAGGATCAGCAGAAAAATTTCAAGAGAACAAATTCTATCGAAAGAAATATTCCCCTCCTCTTATTTAATGCCAAGGAACAACGACGACAAACCCCACAACACCACAATATAAAGCTCCCCAGTTGTTGGAAGGTGAGCTCCCCCGATAACGTAATGGAACACGAACTCGCCCCATTTAAATAATCTCCCCGAACGGAACCAACACCACCACGACATAAGCATCCTCCAGTCCAGAGCATGGCATCTCTTTTGGGAATCCAACCACGGGAGAACACCAGCTTTTGTGCCCCACTTTTTCGGTATTAAAAAAGTGATCTTTACCCAACCCCGTCGTCCAATCCCCACCCCCTCAGTCTACCTCCACCCCTGTGGCATTACTCATCCTCCAGAAGGCAACTATCCGGACGGGGGCGCTGGCGTCGTGCATTTCCGACGTCGATGACACATGGCCGCTTCCTCCCTCCCTCCCTCTCGCGGGAGGGAAGGGAGTGGAAGGGGCTTGGGGGGGAGGGGAAGGAGAAGGAGGGTAGGGATTCGCTGCGCTCCAGCCCCGAAGTCGAGTCAGGCGACTGTGAAATTGAAAAGCGAAAGAGCGAGAGAGGGATGAGAGGGAGGGAGAGCGAGGGGAGAAGAGGAAGGAGGGACACAATGGTAAAGAGGGGGAGATGAGGGAGGGGTGGATCTGGAATGAAATGGAAAAAGAAAAGGTGAGCATTCTTTGCATCCACTTCGCTCTCTCTACTCTCCCCACCCCCCTCCACTCCCGCATCTCAGTCTTTATTTACCCCTTCAATTCGCTCATGACGCCGCACCAGGCTCCCACTCTCTCCTTCCTTCTTTCTCCTCCCTTTTCTCTCTTCCCCACTCCCTCCTCTTCTCCTCTCCTGGCATAAAACCGGCCTTCCGGAGTACATACGGATTCTGCGGGTCCATTCTCTACTTTCTCTCTCCCGAGCCAACATTCCGTCGCCTCCTTTCCAATGATTTCTACCCCACCCACCCCTCTCTCCCCCTCGACAATTCGGTGGGTGGACGTGTGTGGGTACATGCATATATTTATAAGATATATGAGTGCATGTAATATATCTGTATAATTATGCATCAACGTTCCTGAAAGAACCAGCGAAACATCTAGAAGTAGCGGAAGATGCCATTATAAGCATACGAACAGAGATTTTTGCATGGCCACATGTCCTTAAAACTTATTTTTGGAGTTATGACAACATGTACATTACGGCGGACACACCGAGGGCACTTCTAAAAAAAACTAGTTTTTTAATATATTCTTGGACGGGAGCCGAAATTGTTTTGAGATTTCTAAAGAATGCGTATTTTCATTAAGACCTGACGTTCTTCAGCACAATTTTCACGTTTCTAATTAGCGCCTTATAAAAGTAGCCTATAATGCCCATATACTCACGGAACACTTTATTCATGATGTCACCTATTAAACATAAGTGTATTAAAAATAAAGGTATAGTAAATTAAAGATACATGAGGAATTCAATATAAAAATGTATGGTGTAAAATTACTAATATGCGTGTGTATGTATATATATAATATGTCAGTGTGTGTGTATACATATGTACTTATAAATGTAAATATATATGTATACATATATATATACATATGTTTACATAGTATAAACCATAAACACAGTAATCAACCCGAAGGTCGGTTTAGTAGGTGATGGTAGAGCTCACCCGTGTACCAAGCCCAACGGCGTGTGAATATTCACACATCAGGGTAGGGGGGCCAGTTCCTTTCCCTGTGCCGGTTATGGTTTCCCAGGAAGACCTGGTACCCGAAAAATCAACTAGCTTGGGTGGAGCTACAGGTGCCCAGAGTGCCTTGCCCGGGAATCGAACCCGGGACCGGTCAGTAGTCCAACGCTCTACCCGCTAGACCACCGCGACCCGCTTACATAGTATATTATGTGTATAAATATAATAATTCGGCTTTATTCGGGCGAGGCGAACCACCAACCAAGAGGAAGGTGGTCTGGCCACCGAAAATTCCAGATACGTGTGATTTTTATTTGTTTCTCTGTGTTTTTGTTCGCTAGCGCTATCTTCCGCCTCCTTTCAATTTACTATCCACATCCGTGAAACTTTCCTTCAAGATATATACGAGAATATACATGCATATATACATGTTTACGTTTAGAAAAACTTCCGTCTATATTAACCATCTCTTCTCCTTTTCGCAAAAAACCTCACTCCTCTGCTCTCAACGAAGATGTGGACCTTACCTTCCCCACTCCAACTCGGGATATCCCCGGCACGATCCCCCTCCACTCCCCATCCTCTCTCTTGTCGCCCCTTCTCCTTCTACCCACCTCTCACCCCTCCCCCATTTTCCCCCGATCCACTCTTCCACCCCCACCCTTCCCCAGCATCCCTTTTCGCCTCGACAGTTCCATGCAAGATGTGATGCAACTCCTTGAGCCCCCTCACTCACCCTCTCTTTCACTTTTCCTTCCAACCAACACACCCTCTCCTCATCCGCATGTGTACCCCCCTCCCCTTCATCCTGGCCTTTTTATTGTCCTTCCACGTCGTTGCCTCGGCGACAGATTGTTCTGCGGGTTTGTACTCATTTTTTTTCTCCCTTTCACCCCTCAATGATATTTATTTTCGGAATACTCGGGACGAAAGTTGAGAGCTTTATTTTACTTTTAACCTGCTGTCGGGTCCACGGAGTCATCTCGAACGAGGGTTACGTCACCGTCGTGGTAATGATGAGCCCGCCTTGATCCATTTGTGGGCGATAATGGTCGTGGTTATCGACTTCTTGAAGATTGATTATCCATGAAATAATGGTCCTGTTTTACATCAATGACATTCGGGCTGATTTATCGTCTGCATTTTTTCCTCTTGACTAGTCTCAACAATATTCATGAAGAACGGAAGGACTCAAAGTATGAATTGTGAGGATTTACATTCAGCATCACATAGCTGAAATACCGACGGCGAGTGAAGTAGAGTAGCCTCCGAGATATTGCGGTAAATTCAATGATATTACGAATGTTCGGAATGGTGATATGTATATGTTTGCGGGAAACAATATTTCTTACATTTTCGCAGAGAATTCAAAAAGCTAACACCATCATTTTCATTCTACATCCTGCACAAGGTTTCTTTCCTGAGGCATCCCTCTCCACATATCCCGTCTCCATTAGCCACATCTTTAACTAGTTAAGACTTAAACTTCAAACAATATGCGTTTTCCCATTAATTATGTAATTCGCGTAACGGATCGACAAATATTTTTGGAACAATTTAAGGTTTCTTTTGTTGTACTTGAAAAAAATCGAGTGCCAGATGATAGATTGGTCTAGTGAACATACTATAATAGTATTTTCGCCAGTATAATAATTTCCTATGTTTGCGAGTTTAAACAGAATGTTAAATGAAATATACGCCAGGTCTTTCACACCTTGTCTTTCATGGAACCTCTTAATCGACCTTTATTATTTTTTATTTATATGTACCCTGCAAGTGACCGCTAGGGTGTGTGGCAGGGGGTGAATACACACCAGAATAATTTTACCAGAATATGACCATACCGCGGTCAAACAATGTTATTATGTATGATTCCCTATCGTTCGTGGAAAAAATGACATCTTAAAGCTATCTGTTCTACACTTAATCTCTTTAATTTTATTAACATGATCCCTCCTACCGTAGTCCTATGGGGGTAACAATACATATTCAGCATAACTACTAAACAGACCTCCTTCCAATTTATGCAAGAGTTTCAATCTGTAATTTAACCGTCGCTCCGTGAGTGATTCTCAGCCTAGCTCCTCTAATATTTTGGATACGCTACTAAGTTTATCATAACAACGTTTTACAAATCTAGCTCATCTACACTTCACGGGATTCAATTCGGCAATCAATCCAACTTCATAAGGATCCCATTTATACTAGCAGCATGTTCTAAATGAGGCCGAACCAACGACAGATAACATTTACTTTAACCTTTTCATCCAGTACTCTTCTAATACGTATATCCTACTTTTATGTTAGCTAGTCCACTAATTCCCCGTATGTGTTTCACCCAGGAGAGATCGTGAGTGAGAATAACGCCTATGTACTTAATTGAGTCCATACATTCCATTTCGGTGTTCCCAATGTACTAGGTGTTCGGGTGGGAATTCCTCTTTTTGCAAAAAAATGTGACTACGCACTTTATCAAGTTAATTCTAATTTCCAGCGTTGTGTAGCATTAAGGTTATATGGCAGCGCTGCTGTGTCCTCAGGATCACGGATATCAGGTAAACTACATGCACCTTGGACATATTCATTCCTTCTGGAGAACGGTTAAGATCGAAAAATCGCCGGAAATTTAACATCTCATTGTTTTAAACACACCCAACGACTGCCATCACAATCAGAGTCTCAAGGACAAAATAATGCAAACAAGATACCGAAAAACTTATTTTAAAAAAACTAATGCGATATTGCTTCTCATTTGTTTACTTCGTTAAGGAACTCGCGGTCCCAATGAGATTTTTAACTATGGTAAAACGCTAATCGGAGAGTGCTGACGGTATTTTCGAAATGAATTGCTCGGGTCGCAGCTAACTACAGATTACAAAACATAGCCGGTGTTCAGGACCAACCTACGTAAGATTTGTGCAATGGATTAAAGCCATTACGATATCGTATAATCCTCCTCCTTAAAAGAATCCTTTCTCCTCTTTGGTTCGTACGACGACCCACCTCGAAAATCTTCCGTGATGTCTTCTGCTGCGCCCTCTCCGTCCCCCCCCCCTAACCGTACCCCCCTGCATCGTTCTCAATCGTCCCCCTCCCGCACTCCCTAACCTTTCCCCCCTCACATGTCGTTCCTCGTGGCGGCGGCAGGCGGCTAGATTTCCGCCCGGCGCGCTTTGGCCCCTTGCCCGCTCTCTTCCTCCCTCCCCCTCCCGGCCCTTCCCTCCTCTCCCTCTCTCTCGGGTTCGTCCACCGTCACTCGCGCAGTGCACCAGCCGGCGTCGATAAGGTCGGCTGGCGGGAGCCAGGGAGCTCTCCGTCTTCCACACGCGTGTGCTCTGTGACTCCGCTCGTGTTCCACGCGGGTAGCGCGAGAGGCGACGTCATCGCGCGTAACACGGGTGTGCGAGAGGCGCCGCACGGAAGGGAACGTCACGAAACTATCTCTACCCATCCCGTGACGACAAAGAAGTTGCGTGGAGGCGCACCTCCTTCCTTTTTCCCTGCCCCTGTGGAGTGACGTCCCCCTTCTCCGATTCTCTCTTACCGAACCCTCCCACCTGGTGTTTCCAAACTTGTGCTCGTCGTTTCTCGAACGTTGCCCTGTTGTTGTTTTTGGTGTTTCTTCTTTCCTGTTTTCGATGAACGATAGTCGTCTCCTGCGGTTTGATCGCCACATCGCGAATAACTTTTTCAGAGACTTTGAGGAGCCTCGGAGTCCCGCTCAATGTTTTCCGGATGTTATAAAAGAAAAGTTCTCCCTGCGTGTTTCGTGACTGTGCAAATCTTTGGGATCGCTCTTCTCCCTCGGAACCGCTTCCTATTTCTTTCCGAGTCTTTGTGAAACTGCGATAGTGTTAGCCCAAGTTTTGCAGAGCGAACTAATGCATCATTTTTTATGGTGAAGGAATCATAGCTCTTGAAGATATTTCCGAAAAATGTCGAGACGTGAAAACTCTTGTGTTACTCAAGTTGATTAAATATAGCATTGGAATCATTTCAAGCCGTTGTGGACATTTAACATCGTTAAATCAATCATCAGTCCGTCCCATTATAATTCGCACTCATTCATCGACACCATGGCGTACAGGGGGCATGTGAATCGTCCCATGGAATTTAGAACCTGGAGAGATCCAGAATCGCCGTAAGACTTGCTAACATAATCAATTTCGTCATCGTATTCCACCAGAATAAGAAGTAAAACGTGGGGTCGTACCCAACTGATGCAAAGAACACCTTTATTTGCCCGTGCAATATCAATTCATCCATTTAGGCATCCAGCAAACGTAACATCAATTCTCCATCAGTGTATCAATTCATTGGTTCCAAGAATTTTATCGAAGAGCAATGCCTATGGACTGCTAATTCTTAAATCTCTCTCCTGCTTTGTCGCCGGACGGTCCATATACCACCACTCGCTAATTGTCCTCCCTTTGCCATTGGTTCCCCAGGGCCGTCCACAGTCCCTCCCCGCACTCGCGTCCATCCACTCTGCCCCCCCACCCCCGCTCGCTTCAAACCTCTCGCCCACATTACCTCCTCTAGCCCCTCCTCGGCTCACTCACACCCCCTGGGCCACTCCCACCCAACCCACGGGGCGCCCCCGTCGCCTGTTACAAAGGCAATATCCGGTGCCCGTGTCCAATCCCGTTTATGCCATGTGGACTGTCCCCGGCGCGTCCCCTTCCCCTTAAGCGCGGACCCATTCCCCCCACCCCCGACTAGCTCCCCCCACCAGAACTCTCTCTCCTCAAGGTCCCCTCCGCGCGTCGTTTCATTCAAATTATAGTCGTGAATCGAAGGGTATCACGAACGGGAGCCCCCGCGCCATTGTTAGCGTTTGCCATCCCTTCGAAGTGGTTTCCGGACTTGTGTCGTCGCGGACAAAAGGAGGGGAGCGGGCGTAGCCTTGTGCGGGCACGGCCGATGTCACGCACGGACTTTGACTGCACGAACCAAAGCACCCCCGTCGGATAAATTGGAAGGGAACCAAACGTTTGGGGGGCGGACCAAAAAATATATAGCAAGTGTCCATATACTTCGGCGATAATGTCGAGTACCGAAATTTTCCCCCTTAAGGTTCGCCTTTTCACTTTGTAGCTGATAAGATGCGCCTACGTCCAATCGAAATAAAACCGACAAGATATTGCCCGCCCCGCAATAAATCTCTGCGCCGACCTCGTTACTTCTTTCGCTCCCTCCCATCCGATCACACCTCTCGCGCTGTAAGACTTTCGCGCCAGTGCGAGCGAAACGGCAGAGTTCAATTGGGAAAGAAAAATTGAACTAGTAAGAGGAAGAATCGCCAGAGGGTGTGGGAGGAAAAAGAAAAAAACAGATTGCTCCAAGGTGACCTCGGATACGATTCCAGTTACCGGAGAGCGTGACAAGGACATATCGTGCCCACGCGGTCAGCTGGACGGGATTTGCGGGGGAGGGGTGAGGAGAGTCTTGCGAAAGGTGGCAACCGGAGTTCCGGAGGCTGTTAAAAAGGCGACCACCGGCCCCAAATTTATACCATTTCTCGCTGGTTTGAGAGCGACGGGAGAAAAAATAGAAAAGCGAAATCTTGTCTTTGGTCCCGGGCGGGAGATTTTCGGCTCGCAACCTCGTCATCCTCTCCCAATCCTTCGGATATCCCTGACAACCAAGGGTGAGGTGGTTAATGAGGCAACACAGAGTTCGGACAGGAGGTAAGAGGAGAATAATTAACTCGTTTGAGCGATTCAAAGAGTATTTCATGGGCTGTTTTTAAGGAAAAGATGATGGTAAGTAAAATAATGCTAACGAACAAGTCGGGGGAGTGAACGTAGGAGAGAGAGAGAGGTTCGCAGGAAAATAAAAGAATGTTAAAGTGCCACTTTCGAAAGGGGTTTTGCGACGAACATAAAAAAAACTCGAGCATGGTAAAGGGCGTGGTTAATATAAACGCCGCGGACACATGCATGCATCAGCGACGGCCGCTGGGAGACAGGGAACGCTGTGCCTAGATGGCGAGGTATGATACCGTCGAGTAGTGTGACGGTGGCAAGAGGAAACTGTGAGTCAGAGTTATCCCCGTCGAAGACGGATAACTTATGCAACCTCCATCCGTTTGAGTGGATTTTCCACATGTCTGTTTGCTCGCGTGCTCCCTACCCAGAGGAAACGTGTGGAACAAACTCCAGGAGATGTTGGAGGAAAAGGCGACATCAAAAACAGACCGGGAAGGGAAATCCAAGAGAAAGGAATGAAGTCTGGGCAGTGGCAATGTACGGCCAACCACAGTAATCAATTCGAAGGTTGGTTTGATAGGAGAGGATAGAGCTCATCTAGTACTAAATCAGGGTGTGTATTCACATATCAGAGTAGGGGGTGCGATTTCCTTTCCCACCCGAATGTGGTGTCCCAGAAAGATTTGGTAATCGAAATATCACACAGCTCGGATGAAGCTTGCCAAGAGACGCCACCCTGAATCGACCCCGAGCCCTCCGGTATGTAGCCCGGCGCTCTGCCCACATATCCACCACGTATCCATCGAGATACGACAATGACGTGAAAACGCGGAAAAGAAACAATACCTATTGAGCATCCTAGAAAATGTAAGTGCTACTACGTAAGGGACGTAAGTTGTGGTTTTTTTCAGGCATATTCAAGTGGTTTTTGTGGAGCGGGAGAGTGGAAAAATAGACGAAGCCAACGAACTGAGACGTCAACGTACAGCGAGAAGGGGGGCAGGAGGAAAATAGGAGTGTGCCAGGTGTCGGGATTCAACACATGCGCCGGTGGGTAGAGAGAGAGAAGAGGAGAAAGCCAAGAGGGAACGAAGGGAGTTCACGAGAGGGAGCGACTTCGATTCAGACTCCTTGACGCGCAAAAAAGCGGTGAAGAGGAAATGTGAGCGGACGGGAGGGATAGACGTGTGTGTGACTCCAGGTCGGTTTTGTCGTTCGCCGCGTGGCCTTCCCACGCGGCGGTTTCCCGGCCTGGCGAAACGCCGCGGCGGGAAGCGGGCTTCTGCGGCCGGCGAAGCGAAATTCCCCGGCGCTGCGCAGAGACGCCGGAGGAACAACACGCTCCGACTGAGGAGAGTTCGGCTCGCCAAAACCCGCCCCGTTCCGACCTCCCTCCATCCACCCCTCCCTCCCGCACACCCCTCCATCGACGTCCCTCCAAACACTCCCTCTATCCCCTCACTCCCTCGACCCGGTCCCCGCACACCGCCTCGCTCTCTTAAAAGGCAGTCTCCGAGAACCTGTGCTCCGGGTAGGCGAGTTCGTGATTGCCGGACAGAGAGGTCCCTACGAAATCTCTTCCCTCCACGTCGGACATTCCTTCCCCGTCGAGAACGACGACCCAGCCGCTCTCGGAAGAAATTTGGCCGTGAGGAAAGGTCGTTGCCGCTTATATCCTCCCTTTGTCCACGGAAAGGGTTGGCTGATGAAAGGGAGTGGATGATGGAGCTGCTTTCGTCCGTCCCCCGACTCATTTGTTAACGCAAAGGAGTGTGCGGGAAGTAAGCTGCCCGCACGTTGTCCGGTGTTTCCCCCAGGCGGATTCGTGCTGGGGGATTTGACACCTCTTTTTTGTTTTCGGTGAGGAGTGAACACAAACGACAACCATCGCGATTTTCGTGAAGGTGGATATTTTGCGTGTGAAACTGTCGGCCGAAAGGTCCACGATTTAGACCCGGGTGAAAACGATAATTGAAAGCTTAAAAAAAATAGAAAAAAACTTTCGCTGACTGTGTTTCGGAGAAAGTAATCGAAAGTGATGGATCGTTTTAATATTCTTTTCAGTAGAAACAGCCATCTCGGGTGGGGCTACAAATAATAACTTTCCAACCTCGGATTCACGGTCACGTTCTGGGTCCGTTTAAAATAGCGAGGAAAACGTACGGCAAACGCCGAGTGAGAATAAACCCTCGGGAGAGTGGAGGGATGATGCTGGTAGCTATCAGGCGTAGAGAGGATTCTGCGCGTCCACCCCAAACCGGCGACGACCACGCGTCGTCGCGAATCCACGGCTCGCGCCGCGGGGAAGGTTATGGGACCGGCATGTGCGACGGGAGGCGATGAAACTCCCCCGACTTCCGGGAATCCACATCCTGCGTCATCGCGTTTTGCACCGCCCGCTAGGACGAGAGTGAGAGGACCGGGAGGGAGCCCTTCGCCGCAGCCGGAAGTAGGACGCGGCGGAGGGGAGCAGAGCGAAGAGCGCCGGCAGAGAGGAGCCGAGCAGACGCCGGACGTTCGCAGAGTTGACGCGAAGAGTTGATCGACCACGTGCTGTTATTACTAATTCGTTTTTGTTCGCGATACCGCCCGCGCCCTATCCCACCGTCGTGCTCAGCTGACCCTAGCGACGAGAAGAGGTGGGTGCGGAAGAGAAAAGCAGACGACGACGGAGCGTCGCTACCCCCAGGGCGCGCTCTTGACCAGCGGCGACGGTGGCCGCCTATGCCGCCATGCGACTACACAAGACGATCAAGTACCGCGATGGAAGGCTGTCGCGAGAGGAATGGGACACCTATGGAGAAGATGCCCTGCTCGCGGAAAACAGCGACGACGAAATCATACATAGGGTGAGTACTGGAAGGTGTTTAGAAGATGAAAATTTGGCGCCGTTCGCCGGCCTATGTTGGGAGTGTAGAGTTGACGGTGTTTCCCACCACGTCAGGTGGTTTAGCTGCCGAGCTGGCAAGGTCAGTCGTCGAAACGTCAGCAGATTTGGCAATATAAACCTGACCTTGTGAAAGACACGTGGAGACCATTTCGCAGAATTATTCAGACTTGGATCGTTGTCTCGGGGTATCTTCCTCAAAAGGCGTACTGAAGGTGAATGTGTGCCCTGAATAAATCACGCGAGACGTTTTCTACGCGAGAGTTAGCTTTCTTTGACTTACAGCTTCATTCATTACTCCTTCAAGCCGAAAATTGGTTTACTAAAAGGGTATTCTAAATCACCTAACCAAACCTAATTCTCTTACGTTCTTCATTGTTGCAACCATACATAATTATTTGATCTGAATATCTGTCCCTTGTTTTCCCTTGCTGGACCCTCCGCTCTACTTTCTCTGTTCTCTTTTCCGATTAAATCAATTGTCTAACGATAGATATATATGCACACAATATCCCACCGGTTGCCTCCAGGAGGTGCGACAGGAGACGTTAGGGCGCCGACCATACTATATATGCAGAAATATGAGTTCATGCGTACACTTTGATTCTTGTTAGCTCCTATACCACTCTCGTGCACTGCATGTCTACGTATGTACATCATGCAATAACTGCTGCGTTTCACCAATTCATCAAATTCTATTATTCAAGTTGATTTAAATTTTTTGTGTCCTTGGGTTCGATTCTGTTCTGTTTGTGTATCGTCCAAGAGGAGACGGAGAATATTTAAATCTTTACGTGACCCTGTCTATCCCTTTTTTTATTTTGTCACGGTAGTTGACTCTATCAATATAATTTGGAGCCAAAATAATTCTGTGTCGCAAGAAAACTCAGATGCCATGTACCTCTTAAAAGTCCCCCTTGCCTGATCTCTTCGAGAACCTAGAGGCTACCAGCTTTGGCTTATCGTGGCAATTTTAGCAAACCTAGAGGATTTTACCGAGACTTCGTCTAAGTCTCTGATTAACGTTTTCTCCCTTGGATCCCTGATAGTTACCGCGTATTCTAGCTGTTGCCTAACTAAGGAGAAGTACCACTCTTAACTCTAACCTTCACGTTAACTCTACCACAAGTACCTCTCTTAATTTTTCGTAGCATTTAATATTTCCTACAACCCGCCAAGGGTATGCCCGAGCTTTCTTGTTCCTCTTTGCCGTACATTTCTTCCATCTTGCGTCCTGTCGTCATCACGATATGGACTTCCTTTTTAATTGTCCGCATGATCTTCGGTATCCGCCCAAACACGAAATAATAAACTGTTTTTTGCTTTTCTGGTTCGTTTCTCCAATGTCCTTTTCCACACTCTGAATATTCATAAGAATGTTTTCACGAAATGTTACCACGTTTTCATTCTTTGCAAGATAAATAACCAGACTGTGGATTAGCGCCAGAGTCGAGTTAAGAAGGGGAAAAGCAAATGAAAGAGGGGAATCTTATGGAAGCGGGACGTAGGATGTAAATTCGTCAAGGTTGGAACCGTTGAGGCGAAGAGAACAGCGACAGCAAGGGTATCGCTAATTGAGCATAATACTGTGCAAGTGCACGATAGAGGTTGCATAGCTCTTATTTCTCGATCGTAGAATTCGAATTTTCACATCGTATTCTTCATATTTTTTTATTTAATAATTATTTTTTTTTGTTTAATTAGTCTTTCATAAGCAGCAGCATTTTCAAAGCACCCTTCCGTCATTCTGAGATTCCATTAACTGCCTTCTGCCACTTGAGCGCATCAAGAATGAAAAAACTCTTCGTTCTAATCCCAGTTGCTTTTTGATGCCGCACACTGTCGTTAGTTCCCAAAGGGTAATGCGTTTGTCGCCCCTCCCAAATACTTCCTCGGAAATTGACCTAAGACACTAACGTAATAGCCTTTGTTTCATTTTTTGTTACTTTCGGACACGAACTCATCCGCCAGAGCACATTAAATCCACTGGCTAATGCGTGCCGATGTAACACAAAAATCAAACCACTAGTCACCTTAGATCCAAGTTATTGCCTCGTATATATTTGTGGCCATGTAAAACACCTGTAAACGGTCACATATGCCGAAAAAAGACCGCACAAAGGGGTTAGGAGTGATTTAGACTAAGTAGTATTTTGTCATTATTTCAATTGAGCATAGTTTATTTTCCTTCTTGTTACCAGCAGCTCATCTCGCATGCGTATAGAAGCATTTCCAGCAACCATTTCAAACGTAGTGCATAAATCATTACCTCCATTATTTGAATTATTTTACATAATAACTGGTAGCTAAAAATCAAGAAAAAACTTAATTTTGATGTTGCATGCGTTTAGTCACCTTCTGCCGCATACTCTAGCGCTGTTTTGAATGGTACCATGTAGATATGGTACCATTGCGGCTTAAATGACATAGTTTCGGAGAACAATTGTGGTATTCGATTGTGCCAGCACAATTCGACGAGGTCGCAAAATGAAGCTCCCTCTACTGGCTCTATGTATTCGCTAAGTACTATTCCTATCTCTAAAATTCCTATTTTGAGCTGGATAATAGGCTTTGTCTCGTTATCTTATAGACCATAGTGTACCCCCTCCTTCATGCTAATAACCTGGATTAACACCATTCACCTTCGCAGATGAAATTATTCAGATAGACGGTTATAATATTTTTATTGCAAGGTGCAAAAGAAGATCTGGAAAAAAATATATATATAAGAGACATGGACTCGAAAGCATTTGTTGATTTCTTATACTGGCATTATATTTTAATAGCCATGGAAATAATATTTCGAATCACGATGTTATTCCCTGGTATTTCGAAATATCATGTCGCTAACAACTGTTCCGCGCTGCTGCCACTCTCTAGGTCATTTTCACATGGTAGAAAGGTCAAAAGTAATTTCATCTATGTAGGAGTATATCAAAGCAGAAATTGAACCTTGAGGTCGAAAGGAATAAAATTACCTATCATACGAGTTTCCTCGTACATAAATATAGTTTAGGGCATTGAAAGGTCATTCAAATCGTCCCCCATCTTTACAGTTCCACGTGCTGTTAACGATATTAATGTCAAATAAATGGCATGGAGTGGACTGAAGAAAGACTCCAAATTTTAAACGCCTGCACATGCAAAGTTATCTCTCGCATGCCTTTGCTCTATATAGTATTTCTCCAATTCTCATCACCCTGATATTGTACAATAATTTAGGATTTGAAATAGATCCGACAACTTGTCTCGTTGCTGAACGTTTTTTGAACTATAAAATTGCGATATTTGTCAACACCATAACCTTCGCGCCCACTATTCGATTTCTCTTTTGACGCACTGTCAAGTTTTGTGAAATAGAAGGCATTTTTAGTATATTAGTTACCAAGTTACTGATGTTAAAATCTAAGGACATTTTTGGGAAAATATTCTTCCTTTTAAATCGTTCGCAATGACTGTGATAATAAACGGTAGCTTATCACGTGTCAACGTATAACGTATCTTGTGCGAAGAAAATTATGACAAATTTATTCTGGATGTCTCCATAAGTATTATTGCGTAGAATAGACAGAGGGATCTCGCGGTCAAAAGTTGACGTATCTACCCACTGAGAAAAGTTCTTTCATTTTATCTGTTTCACGCCTGCGTTGATGATTAAAACATTCTTTTAGGATCGTCTTGAGAGCATTCTGTAGGGAAAACGGTAGGATTAACCATACATAGCATTTCCCACTTTGACAGTCATTTACTACGCTCATTCCATACAACATTATATAACTAGCCATAGATTCCATGGAATTCTATACCAACAGCTCTGAGCAACTAACAGAAGAATTAATGCTACGGAGAGAATCACATAAGCGCTTTTGAACTCAACCATTGTGTGTAATTCCAGCAGAAGAACCAAATTGGGAACTACTTGAACAAATGGAAATAGTGTGACGGAAAACCCCTCATTGAAACGATGTTTTGTACCACTTCCACTCCCTCTTCCTCCGTGTTGATCAACATATCTCGACCCTGTGGTGCTTCCCATCGTCTCCCTCCGACAATGTCCTTCAACGTAAGCATCAACAAATTCCCCCACCTTCTATTCTGGACCGTCAGCGCGGTCAAGGACAAGGGAGGCCTCTCCACGCAACTTTACCCCTCTAACACTGATATCCCTTCACCACTGCCCTCCCCACCCTCCCTTTCTGAAACTACGCAAGCCTTGTATAACCGTATTAATGTGCCCGATGATGCTTCGTCTCAACTAAACCCCGGGTCGTACAAAATTAAAAGCGTATAGACTGTAATTTAATGATTAATTCAAGTGTACCAACTATTGCGTGATGTATATGGACATACATGTATATGGGTGAGTGTGCTCAAGTGTTTTCGTGCATTAGCTAACACCCCCATAGATTTAAAGGCACGTGCGGCTGATAGGGAAAACCTCCCGCCGCACTCCCTTGCGGAGGCTTAGAGAGTATTGTGTAGATGTAGAAAAGTACGGCGGAAAACCACAAGAGTGTTGAAATTTTTGGACATTAAGCAATTCCACCAAGTTACGCCCGATACCGTGAATTTGTTTATGTATTAATATTTTATGTAGCAGCAAAAAATTAACATGACAGCAAAATGAAGTTAGCTTCACATACTAGAAAGATGAAATTCCTACTTGAATTGAAAAAAAAGAAAAATACTTTTTTCCTCCTGGGGCGAATACTCAGTTGATTCCTTATCGTTCGTGAGAAAAATGATATTTAAATACTGAGTTTGCCAGGTCAGAGGAAGAATATATCGCGGCTGTCACCTTACAACCATGACCAGGTGGCGCTTTTGGGATGAAGCGAGCCAAAGATGTATTTTTTCCTATTCAATTCAATTATGCCTTAAACTTACGCGCATTCGGGCGAATTCAGAGTCAAAGTAGTACTTGATTTGAGGCGTTCCAACCGGTAATGTTGCATTCGCCTGACCTAAGTACATAAATAACTAGTTCTAGGAAAGAGTCACCATCCATACCTGAGACGGACTCTCAACCCGATCTTACGATTGGGTCACTCGAAAATGTCACTATTTTCGAGGATGGGTCGATGCGAACATCTATTGCCAATGGGCAAGATAAATCTCCACAGGAATTGGTTTCTGTATAAATTACGTTTTGAACCAGTTGTGCATGAAACGAATTTCTCTTAGAGTTTATTTCTTTATCCAGCAAATATCAAAGAAGGAACCACACCGCAGTGAAATGTTCAACCGGGAAAAAAGTTCCCTCGCCAAATACTTTTTATCAAGCTCCGTCCAGCGGTGTGCTTATGTTTACTCGATTTCCATGCAATACATTTCGCTTTATACTCGAGTGATTTACTTCAGTCGTTTGAAGCGGATGAATAACCCTCCTGAATAAAGATTCCGTTGGATCTAAGCCAAAAATTTTACTGAATACTACTCTGTGCAAAGTATTTCCGCAGGACAAAAGGGATAACTCCGTCGCATGAAAGAGAAGCGTTTTTGACCTCCAAAAAAAAAAAGCGAGATATTGCAAAATCTGTATCCCCGCCACTACAAGATGGATTGACCCCGTCCTCCTCCTGAGCTTTCCACGCACGAATACCTACGCTTTTATTCGTGTGGATGGAGCTGATGGGAAACGTCAGGCCTGAATGGTTGTGTCATTTCGTAATAGAATGAGGGTTTGAATTAGCAGAAGGAAACTTTGAGGTATATCCATTTCTGCGATTCCACTTATGCAAGTAAACTTCCGTGACGTACATTCATGGTCTAATTCCACGCGATCTCCAAGATTTGATCCTCCGCTCCCGGAGGGTTAGATAGTTCCCGATGCATTCTCAAACAACAGCCATGCAGAATGCTAATAAATCCGAATGAGTATAAGAAATTTTAAAATACGCCAAATGTGGAGAGCACAAGTGCTATGTGGTATTTAAATGTTTTTATCATTAGAAAATCATATTTACATCCTTCACGCATTCTCTGAAATAAAAAAAAGTTCCAAAGGTTCCAAAAGTCACTGAAAACTTCACTTCTTCTAAAAAAAATCTTTTAGATGGAGTGGACGGAGGATAATTATTAAATTCCAATTCTTGAATTAGTTTCTGCAAAATCTGAGGAGAGTTAAACTGCAATTGGTTTTTAAGGCAATCGTGGAGACAGTGCAGCACTTTCCTATTTTATATTTGGTATTTAAAACTATCTTGCATTTTTTACTTCCATCAATCATATCCAACGAGCCTCTGGTAGTATCTAAGACCAGAGGCACTGATCGTGAGACATGTATTTGTGGCATAGATAATAATTTATTTAACTCCCGAAAGAAATCTCTTTGAAGGAAAATGGCAGATAACGTAAAGTTTGAATAATTCGAGGGTAAATACCGATAAGCATATCGTTCTATTTCTTTAAGCATTTTTTATGGGCCCTAACCAGAGAGCAAAAACCTCATTCGCCATTCTGAAGCTCGAGGGACAATTTAATTTCTTCCAAGTATGTGGGCTGTCTGGGAAAAAATTATCCTCAGGAGCAGACGATGCCTTACCATTTTACTCATCTCTGTTGTCGAATAAATTTCCTCCTTCCCCCTTGAAGACATTAGCCGAATGGTCTATCAACATTAAGGTTCCACGTGGCGTTTGCGAATCATGATTTTGGCCCAGTTTATTGGCCCCCATCCTCGCTGGCTCCGGTAGACCTAATCACCCGCGGTTTTCCCCAGGTGTGCACACCACAGCTTCGCAGCCATAGGCCCTTTCTCCCACTTGAACGTCCCCCCCCTCCGTCTCCTAAACTACCTCCTCAGACCCCTACTCCCGCACCAGCATGGCACCACCATCGCTTAAAGTTCCACCCACATCTCCGAAACCTGTTTCTCGCGCTATCCCCCTTGGCTGACTATGCAACTCCAGGTCGCGTCGTTGCACCCATGGGCTCGTAAAATTCTCCTTAGAACGTCAACTTACTCACCAAAGGTTCCTCGATTTGGTCTGCCCACTCCTGTGATTTGCCGATCGCTGTTTGCATTAACTCGTACTCTCATTGGGAATCCTATTGCAGCGATGTGCCTGATGCAGTCGAAGTTTTGATCGTTTGAAATTAAGTTTTGTTCCTTTTAATGTTCTTTACATTTCACTCGTCTTTTCCTGCAATTCTAAATCGTAAAAACTGGCAATTTTCGCTCACTTGAAAAATATGTTTTCCACAACGATAAAACCGCCCCGAACTCGGACTAGTTTACCATTTTAACAAGCGGAAGTCAAAAAAAAAGATGACTGTATAGCAAAATGCGATACGCGTATCTATCTAAAAAGATCGGGAAGATATATCGAAGTGTAGATATTTCCTGTTTTCCATGCTGACTTCCTTTCAGTTTTTATGGCCACGCACATTCATCGCCATCCCTTTTGAACATTCTTTTCAATTAATATGCAGAATATTTCTGGTAATACCATAGAATTTTTTCATATACTTTAAGCAAATCTAATTGCTCATTTTACTCTATCAAAAAGCCTATTGTAGAAAAAATTTTACCACTGTACCAAACCTTTATATAATTAATTTTAATGGTTCGATACAAGTAGGTATACTGTATTTTCCCTAACTCAAAATGTATAAACCTGAAAAAATTTTCTCCTCCCGAGGCACTTCAAGGTAATTCGCAGGCCGGCTGTAATTCGCGCTTTCCCCGATTTTTACTACACACACTGCCGATGATAAATTCCACACCTGGTGAGTCTTTTATAGTCACAGTTTAATATGGACAGTTTGAAATAGTGTTTTTAATAATTACTGTAGCGGTGGTTTTACATAGGTTTTTATTCATAAAACACTATACTTAGAACTTCATTGAGAAAGCCATCGAGAAATTCCCATCAATAACAACCCAATTTAATCTTTTCGCTTTATTATTTTCAAGCGAAGGAACATGCACATGTTGCGTAAACGAAACGTCAGTGTTCTCTTAATTATACCGTTTCCTTAAATGGGCGAGTTAAGTGCCAAAATTACGGCCAGCACGTAAAAAATTTTGAAAGTTGATTTGATGAATTTGATTTGAAGGAGCATTCCATACGTCAGGAATTGAATTAACTTCGAGAACATTAACAGGAATCCGCTCGCAAAAAGAGGAATCCATTCTTCGAAAAATTCCTAACGCATACTGAAGAGGATAAGTACCTCAAGGTGCATGAGAAGACTTGGGCTCTTCACCCTCAAATGTGACCATTTAGAAATAATGAAATGTAATTTTGGCATAGACTACAAGGTGTTTTTCAATGTTTTTCCAAAAATCGCATTACATAATTGGTATATTTTTTAATATTTCCTTACGCGTATAATTTTGGGGATGTGTAATTTGTGATTTACTATATAATTTTAATTTTTTACTTTACGCATCAATTAGTGTGTACTATATGTATTCAAAGTTTTTTCTAAACTCTTGTACTGCTAATAATTCCTACAATACGCGTTTTATCGTCGATCATCATACAATACATACTTTCGTGGCACCCTAAGGTGTCATCGCGACACGATGGTGCGTCGCGGCTTCGGTTGAAAACAACTTTTCTACCGACTCTCCGAAATTATAGAGCGTTTTGCTTTGAAATCGGTATTTCTCGGATGCGTCCTCATCAGCCCAGAGTGCTGCTCACCCAGACTGCCTGACTCACCACGCTCAAGTCACTCGATCGTCCGGACAATTTCTTTTAGTCATAGTCCCTTCCACTCTTCCTGCCATGCCTTGATGTTTCACACGGTGCCAAATATATTCTTACTTCGTATCATACACTTTCTAAAGACTGTGGCTTTCTGCTTCTCTCCTTCTTTCCACTTCTTATCCTTGTCAGCACCAATATTTGTCAGCTACAAATCCCTGAACACCCACGTATGTATTTCCAAATCCAATCCACCGCGTCTCTTCTCTATTTTATTCTTACCTTGAGCTCTTCTTCCCACACGACACCATCTCCCCACTAAAACTCTGTCTCAATTATTAATCGGCTTTCTTTGTCCTTCCCATGTCATGGCTCATTTTTATTTGGGGTTCATGTCATATCATTACTTTTTAAATACACAAGGAACGTAGCTACGGTCGTGAATCAATGTAAACAAAAAAAAACCGGGACCGTAAACTTGAACTTGAACGTAAACTTGAATTTGAACTCGATTGAATATGAATTCAACCTTTGGATGGAATTCGACAGAAAAGTTCACCTAGTTAGTCAACACAAATATCACATGAAATCCTTCGCCCTCTCCAAAAAATTGGCATCTTTGATTTCCGATAGAACAAAATCCCCTTCCAGCATTGTTTATTCCTACCCTTTCGTGAAAAACCTCTCAGACATACATATTTCACCGGAAGAACTTTCCCTACTCAATCTTGGACTCAATTTTAGTGTCGCCCCCAAAAAACCTCCCCTCCACGACTTGATTGCTTCCATCTAGTCCTCTATTAAGTCCCTTAGTACTGACACGAAGAATTACATTCGCAAAAGTTGCGAATCTAAATTAAAGAAAAACATTTCCCATTATCGATATCATTTCAATGGCCACAACCAATTCTTCCCCATAATCAAGTCTCTCAAATCTAAAAATTGCTTTTACTTAAAATCAGACAAAGGCAACTACTGTGTAATTCTGGACAAGGATGCCTACTATCATAAAATGACCCAACTTATTGAAAGTTGCCCTTACACTAAAGTCTCAAAAAACCCTCTAAACCGCATGATTCAGGACACAAAGGCAGTGTTAGCTGGTTGCTCCCATCTGATCGACAAATCTCTTCCCTTCAAACTCCACGTTTCTAACCCTACCCTTCCCCGACTGTATGGCCTTCTAAAAATCCACAGGAACGACTGCCCTATGCGACCCATTGTATCTGCTATTAACTCCCCCACCTACCATTTATCAAAATGGTTAACCCAAGAGTTTTCGAATCTCGAATTTCAAAACGACTCCAGTATCAGGAACACTACCGACTTCATCAATAAAATTCAATACACCAACTTGAAAGACACCGAAATACTGGTTTCTTTAGACCTACAATCTCTCTTCCCTAGTGTTCCTATGCCCGAAACATTAAAGTTCCTTGAAAATTGGCTCTCATCTAAACCAATCTCGAAAGAAACTTTAAATTAATACGTTGTTTTAACAAACCTAATCATGAAGCAAAATTTCTTCACCTTCAACAACTACTACTACAAACAAAACTTTGGCACTAACATGGGTAATCCTCTCTCCCCCGTTCTATCTAATTTATTTATGTCCTACTTTGAGCAACAGTGCCGAAGCAAATTTAAATATTTCCCGAACACTTGGTACAGGTACGTCGACGACATTTTTGCAGTTTTTGACACAGATACCTACTCCGTTGACAACTTCCTCAAGGACCTCAACGAACAATACCCTTCCATTAAATTCGCATGCGAAGTTGAGAAGCACAAGTCACTCCCCTTTTTGGACCTTCTTCTCACTAGGAAAAATAATCAGCTTTCAGTTAATATTTACCGCAAACCAACACACACTAATAACTACATACACCAGTCCTCCTTTGACCATCACACCCACAAACACGCAGCATTCCATTCTCTCATACACCGCCTCCTTACTGTACCGTTGAATAAAACAAACTTTCAGACAGAACTCCACTCCATAAAACAGACCGCCATATCCAACGGCTACACCGAAAAACTAATCGACAGAATTCTCAGGAAGCATAAACAGAAAAGTCTAATCAAATCCAGCACCACGCTACCCCAGCCCAACGAAAAGAAACAAATTAAACTTCCCTTCCGCCCACAGTCTACCAAAGGGTTAGAAACCATTTTCAAGAAACAATTTCAAACCCTCTTTTTCATCCAATAACAAACTAAGACAATTACTTGGAAACCCTAAAGATCCCATAGGACCCCTTCTCAAATCTGGCATATACAAAATCTCATGTCCCCAATGTAATTCTTCATACATAGGACAGACCAGAAGAAACCTCATCACCCGTTTCAAAGAACATGCTGCTTTTTTCAGACTAGGGAACTTTCACAAATCCTACGTTGCCCAACATATGTTCTCTGAAGGACATAACATCACAATAGACGACATAAAACTACTTACACATGCCCCAGACTACATGCTTGATTATTACGAATGCATCTACATCAAAAAGAACAGCATAGACACCATGAATAGCGACCAAGGGCCCATTGCATCTTACCTATTTTTTCTGTGCTAACGCAGTTAACTCACATTTTTCTTCCCCTTCTCCACCTCCTCCAAACTTCTTCTACCCCCCTGAATAGAATGTTTTTGAGGCGTCACTTTGTGAAAGCGATTCATATCGGAAAAGAAATACTTGGTTGTTCAATATACACTTTGGCACCACAATGGGTAATTGCCTTTCCCCTTTCCTTGGGAACCTTAAAAAAAATAAATTAATTAAAAAAATAAATAAAACTTCTGTCTTTCTAGAAAAATCAAAGTTACTCTGCCAAAAAACGACTACAGTTCTTCTACCAATGACGACTCCTTTCCGTTTGTTATTAACATGTCCTCCTCCGATTCTGCAAAGATGAATTATCCCTGCTGAACTGCGGACTCAATTTCAACATCTGCCCAAAAAACCTACCAATAAATGACCTAATTTCCCAGATAGAACATTCTATTAAATTCCTGGACATAGATTCGAGAACCTAAGTCCGAAAGAACTGCGAAAGTGTCATCAAGTCAAACCTAAACCAAATCCATTCCAACAGAAATAAGCATTCCCACTACGTCACCCTCATACGCTCCCTCCGAAACCACGATTGCTTCTACCTTAAGTCGGACAAAGGAAATAGTTGTGTCATTATAGACAAGGACACCTACTATCAAAAACTGGACACCCTCATCGACAATGGACCATACACCAATGTCCCTAAGAATCCACTCAACAAAATGGTCCAAGACACAAAATCCGCAATCGCCAATTGCAAACTCCTCATTGACAAAGCACTCAATTTTAAACTAGCCATATCAAACCCTATCCTGCCACGCCTTTATGGCCTTCCCAAGGTGCACAAAAAAGATTGTCCCTTGCGTCCTATCGTTTCCGCGATCAACTCTCCCACATACAACATCTCACATTGGCTCACTCAACAGTTCACCAACATCGGCTTCCAAAGTACGTCAAACATCAAAAACAGCCTCGATTTCATTAAAACTATTAAAGACATCACACTAAAACACACCGAAATCTTAGTTTCCTTTGACGTTGAGTCCTTATTTCCAAGTGTCCCCACACCAGACACAATAAACTTCTTGGAAGATTGGCTCCATTCCAAACAGATCCCCAAAGAAATTATTAGAGAGTATGTACTATTAACAAATCTGATTATGAATCAGAACTACTTCACTATAAACCAAAAGGTATACAAACAAAACTTTGGCACCACAATGGGTAATTCCCTTTCCTTGCGAACCTTAAAAAAAATTAATAAATAAAAATAAAAAATATATAAGAGTACGGCTGGGGTCAACTCTTCCCATTATTTCATACGGCCGTAGTTACCGTTCGCCTCATACAATATACATTGTATTTGACACGGTCGGGGTTTCGGTTGGCAGGGTTGTCATTAACTGAGGATGACTTTGTAGGTTGTTGCCTTGATCTAGTTTGGTGGGGTGTGTGGCATGACTAAGTGTTTCTTTGTCTTTTTCGAAACCCCCCCCCTTCCTATTATCAAACCAACCGCCAAAACTTCCCCTCTTCCTTAGCCACTGTTATACTTCGCTGTACTCTTCCTCCCCCACTTCCACTGAACCCACAATACCCATTGGACCATTTTTTCTCCCTCTCTGTTGTCCAATCACGAGGTTTTCCAAACACCCCCTCTCCCTCCCAATGAGCCATTCTTTCAAACCTCCCCAACGGAATTCTCATTCTTCTCTGATGAGGCCTGCTTTACAGGCGAAACATCTGGTGCCAGGTTTTCTTAGGCACTTACCCACCCACAATTTTAGTTCTTTAATTTTGTTTGTGTGACTGACGGGTCCCTGCCATAGGAGGAATCCTTGTAAACCCTGAATGAGTGAGTGCGTGCGTTTCACAAAGGTTCGATACACCTGAGTGATTGCATTTTTACCGAAGTCCCTTATTTTCCTAGTTATTTTCGTGTGATTGGCGGGTCCCTGACCTAGGAGGAATCCTGGTAAACCCTGAATGGGTGATTGCGTGCGTTTCACAAAGGTCCGATACACCTGAGTGATTGAGTGGCTGCGTTTATACCGAAGTCCCTTATTTTTCGTTTAGTTATTTTCGTGTGATTGGCGGGTCCCTGGCCTGGGAGGAATCCTGGTAAACCCTGAACGTGTGAGTATATGTGAATCACAAAGGTCAATGTTTTCGAGCATACCTGAGTGATTGAGTGACTGTGTATTTACATAAGTTGTTTTGTTTCTTTACATCATTTAATAATTTTCATTTATTTGTGTGATTGACGGGTCACTGACATAGGAGGGACCCTTGCAAACCCTGAGTGTGTGTGTGAATGTGATTCACGAGAGTGAAAGTTATTTCGTAACTCACCCTAGTGATCGAGTGGTTGTCAGTTTGTTTTATTATTTTTTATTTATTTTATTATTATTATTTTATTTCTTTAATTATTTGTTTCGGATTTATGTTTGTGTGGTGTTTTTTAATATTATTATTATTTATTTAAATTTATTATTATTATTTTATTTATTTACTTAGTACATATTTATATTTTTTATTATTATTTAGTGCCATTCAAGTTTACGGTCCCGGTATTTTTTGTTTACATATCATTTCTTGTTTTGTCATAATTTATTCCATCAATGAAATTGTGTGTAAAACGCTTGTGTCATTATATATAATGTACTGATAAATAAATGATTAGGTGTTCATGAAGAAACACACGAAACCTTCATCTCCCTCTTAAAACTCCTTGATGATTATTTTTTTCGTCTCCCTGCGTGTTGCGGCGTTGCTATTGCATGTATTGCTTAGATTAAACTTAATATCCGACCGACCGAGGAAAGAATTCTGTTCAAATTTCCTTTCATAGGTTCATGTATATCTGCCCATGAACATGCAAAGTAGAAAACAGTTTAAAAGATTTCTTCAGTAAAGCAAGGATAAAGGTGGAATGATGTAGACAGAGCAATATTGACCGACGTTTCCCTACCCTCCTATTTTAACACTGCCATTGGATACTCAATGATGAAAAAATTAATTTGTAAAGCCATGTGAAAACAAATAAATTAGTCATATATAATTAATACATACATTAATTCTCCTTCAATAAAATATGGATCTGAAATCTCTACGGAGTATTTTGTGTGTCAAACTCTCTCAAAACATCAAGCATTAATGCCAAACGAATAATTCCTGTGAATGAGTCAAATTTCAAAATCGATGCTCTTGTATATCAAATGGTAGTTGGTGGTAATTCATTTGCGTAAATATCAATCTTCATTATCATATTTGATCAATGCTCACTATCCAATTGCCCTCGCTTTGAATATATTATTCGCAATATTAACATTCTCGTTATCCTATTTCATAACACTGATGCAGCACAATTATCACTGTTTCAAAAGTTAAATATAAGGTTGGGGGTCCTATGCTGCTCTCAGAGAGAGAGAGAGAGAGAGATGTAACTTCTGTCTTCGAGTTTTTACGTCAGAACTTATACTTTAATTGCAATATTAATAATAAATTTATAAAATAGTGGACAGTGAATCATTAATGAGGAAATGCCCGTAAGATGATATGCCTTACATCTTACCAAAAAAAATCCTAAGACAGGGAGCGAGCTGTTTTCGTACCTGTTGCACACAAAATTATTAATGGAGAATTATTGGCTTTTTAGTACTACATTTTTGATAAAAAAAATATTTCATTAAAAAATAGAGTCCATAAAATTATTTTTATGGTGTGGTAGGTGAGCTCTTGATTTGCCTAAAGTATCTGAAGATGCTCCCGAAAGAGAAGGTCAGTCGACGGCCTGCTTAAAATTTACGTAAAACGTTTAAAGAACTGCAGAGGTTACGCGACAGTTACTTTAAACGGAGTCATCCGCAAATTTACATTAAAATGCAGGAATTTCACAGTTTGAAAATCATTCTCCTTGGCCAAAACTCGAACCCGGATGACTCCATTTCCTGCCAACTACTTTAACCAGTTATGGTACCGAGGCTTCCTTGAGAAATTATTTGGCTGAGGCAAATGACTGCAATGAACTCGTGAAATTCGTGCATTTTGATGTAAAATGTTGTGTTAATCATTAAAAAAACTCATATTTTTGCTTGACATCTTTTACCACGACCACTTTTAAAGCGCGTTTTTAACTCATTACAAGTGGTATTTCAAAAGTGAAGGATGTGCTAACGGGACGCGATTTTGAACGGTATATGAAATTGAAGAGTACGTGATTATAGACGGAGTGTGGCGATGGACGGTGCGTAGTATGTTCTCGAATGGTGTAAAGCTAGCCCACGGGTGATGGTAAATGTAATAATGTAGTTGGTAATCCTTTAAGTGTCATTGTATACAAGAGCTTTGTCTATCTGTTCTTCTTGTGATGTATGTACGTCCATGTCATTTAAGATATTATTATTATGTATTGTATGATTATGTATTATATATATGTAGATGTCATGAGTGACAGCTGACCAGACTTGACCGTTGCCACCAGGATAATTGCCTAATTGCAACGATAAATTCTTAAATGAATAAATAAATAAACTCGCGTTTTGAGAATGGTTATTGTCTTCCTTTTGTGGTGTCTCTCACATGCCCGGCGAAAAATGTGTTCATCGTTTAATATTCACTTTCTTTGGACAAATGACAGAGTATGGTCTTGCATTTATTTTATCCATAACCTCCTCTCTTTATCACTATCGATTCCTACCTCTTAGCAATTATTGATTTATTTAAAAGAATACTAAAATGAAAATGCCGCATGAACCCGTCTGGAAGGCAACTTTGAGGCGATATCCTTACGCAAGCTGGGGAAAAGTTACCTTCCTCATTTTATGCCCATTGATTTTGAAATGTATCGGAAGGCCTTGATGCTGCCACTTCCTCCAAGAAAGATTAATGCTGTCAACCGATGTGCGTGTTATGCCTTGTGGGAGGGAATGGTTCAGTTAATTTACACTGCACTATGATAGAAGCACTCCCATCAAACAATTCAAGTACTCAAAATTCCGTTCGATTAACACCATTAAAAAACCCTCTTCAGTAGCGAACTAATTAACAGTAATGAATTTAGGAAACCTATTTATTAAACAGAAAAATATTTGAATAAATTGTCCTATAAAGCTACGAGGAAACATTTTCTTGACCCAAGGTAGTAATCGAAGCATTATTTAAGTGGAAACATTTTAGTGGCTTCAAGCGAGCGTGATATTTAGTTATCTGAACTTTTCCTGATTTTCTTGTCGGTGGAATTTTTTTTTTGCTTAGCTGAGTTTGGATAATCGTACGAGCTCGTATTTAATGCGCCTAGTTAGTCGATATGAATTATAATTCATAATTATCATTATTGAGAACATGTTTTCTAATTAGGTTACCGATATTTACACAACCGGTTTCTTGAGTTTACTCCATTAAATCTATTGAAAAATACACATGCATTTAATGATATTAGTTTGCCTTTAAATGGTCTTCTTAAGTGAAATATTATCGCCAGTGGAAGTTAATAGAGATCGATCAATATCCAGTCTCGATACGTTAAAAAAAATATCCTCGACCTGCTTGAGAACTTTTTTTTCCGTACTCAAGAGAGTAATCATTACAAGTGAAGGCACGGCAAGGGAATTCTTAGAGCTTGCGCTTGCAAATAATAAAACATTTATAAAAACCGTACAACTGCACTTCGTGTGAAGCACCGCATCGATTAGGTAACCTTGTTGAAGAGCAGAAGGGAGAAGTTTGGACATAAGCTCTGGGATATGTTAAGAGTGCGCGAGAACAGGGAGCTGCTAAAGCGTATTCAGGGAGGCAAGCAATTATATGTTTTCTGATTTCAGGTTTTTCCACGGTCTTCAGAATAAAAATTCCCTTTTCAAGGGTTCCTCCTACCCTTTCAACATTTTCGACTCTAGCATAGATATTTATAAGTAGATGATTATTAATAAAAAGTTTTTAAAATGTTGATTGCCCACCTAAAGAAAAATGTATAACTCCCGCTTACGATAGGGAGACTACTCAGCTTCTACGTATTTTAGGACTCCTATATTGGAGTATTTGATTTGTTTAAGCATTTAGATGAATGTTAATAATGCCATGGTACATACTCGCGTTATTTTATTGCTGTCATTCAAGAAATACAAACTCGTGACCAAGTGATAATACAGGGTATTATCGGTAGGTACGGAGTGCCCCTGTAAAACATTCATTTCTATTACGTAGTACTTATCATTGTAATTTTATGTGCTATTATATGAATACTGTTTCTACTAATATGTGATGGTGCTCGTATTTCCACTCATTGAGTAGGTATCTAACAATTACTACTCATACTAGTGCCATGGTCGTTAAGGCCATTGCTTCTATGTGCATGGATGTTAAACGCAATCCATTACCTACCATTCCTGTAAAATATGTTTAATTCTCCAAAATTCCAGCTTTTAATGCTCAATTTCAGGTCTTTTCCCATCGCCCATTTTAAAGGAATCAATGATGGCTCTACTGAACTCTATAATCCTGAGATTTTCTAAGTTTCGCATTAGAAACTTAAGATAGTGATGTCTGGTCAAAGTATTTCCTCATAATGAACCGTATGCCATTTTTGTGATCTCAATTAATCCCACGTTATCTGTAGTTAAATTCCTATTCTCCTACGAATAAAGATTTGAGCGGACAATACGATTGTTGGAATCAATATCCCAAGCAAATATAATAATGATGCAATAACTAACTCCTAATTCAGTATTTCGGTCGGTGACGATCTGCAGGGTGGGCGAATGTATTCCAAATAAAATCAGAGCACGGAGAAGGCACTCTCCTCGGTGCTGTCTTATTTCATCCATCCATCCATTCCATTCAAAGCTATTCACAACAGTCCACTCAGAGGCCAGACACCAATGAAGTTCATCACATCGCAAATCATCAAACTCTCATCATCATCACTTCACAAACGAGGAAATCAATTTGTGAACACAAACACATGTCTGGACAAGCACTGTTTACCACCAATCCACCGTCCCACCCCGCAATTTAAGATCTCGTCATGGAAATGGAAGCGAATATTATATATATCTTTAAATAAAATTCTTCCCTGTGCTCTGATTTTCTTGGTAATGCATCCTTCTTCCCTGCAGATGATTGCTCTCTCGACCGAAATACTGATTTAGGAGTTAGTTTCTTCATTGGAATAATGCTTGATAGGAGATTGCTTCCAACAAGCGAAAGGTCAATAGCTCACAGTACCAATTCCCATTATAGGAGCTTTCAACGGCGTATTCTAAACGAGCTAAGCCTTAAAATGATGTCTTCCACGCGACTTGTGCCTTTCTGCGGTACGTACATTTTGTCAAGGCTCAAGAAACCCTAACGTGTTTCCAGAGACTGGTATTAAAACCGTCAGCTCAGTCATGGATCATCTAAATCCTCGGAAAAATGAGAGTTCAATATAATCTCACGCTAAAAAGTCGACGTCCATTTAAAACAGCGGTGTTAAAAAGTTCCGGGAACTCGGTGCAATAAACGCAGACGAGCGCTAAAACCCACCCCCGCGGAGATTTATGCGGCATCGGTAGGGCACTTGAATCATAATTTAAGCGATCGAGCGGAAACTTTTTGAAGGGGGAGACATTTTCTCGCCTGCTTGTGTCCCGACCGTAACCAATTTAGCTCCATCCCGAACGCGCCTGAGTTATCCGGGGCCCAAAATTTTCCCTGAACGGCCACTTTCACTTTCTTCGAAAACCTCCACCCGGTTAACCTGACTGCGAATTTCCCACGCTCCGAGACGTGTCTCTTTCAATAATCTTGAGGTTTAGTCTCATTGCCTTCGAATTTGAATTCGACAAAGTGACACGTCAAACTGTTGGAAACCAGCTTGCGTGTAACATCCGTCAGGAGGCAGAAAGAGAGGCTGGAAGGAGGGACGTAGGGGTGAAAATGCGTTCTCATTAAACCACCTTCACGTAAAATTCGTACTACCATTTCCTTATTGCAGCGGCCGGGTTTAGCATGATCTGGTGATTTTAAATGGCTAATTTAAAGAGAAAGAGATTCGGCACATATCGCCATTAAGACTATATAGTAGCGCTTCTTAGCCTTCGTAAAACAGAGACCATTGCATCCAATGCAGGCTTGAGAATGGCTAATGTATACACGTATATGTACCGGCATTGTAAGCAAGAAATCGCCATAGAATGCAGTCACAAGATTGCAAAGAAGAATATAAAGCAAAGTTTAACTACACGATATGACCGAAAACAAAAACGTCCTCCGTTTCAGCCGTTTAAAAGTATTTCAGATCTCCGTGTATCCCGTGATCCATAGGAGCCTTGTAGGCACTAAACCATTGTCCAATCCCCATTGTGATCCTTTTCTTTTTTTCCTACCTGGATGCATCTACTGGACCGTCCGGTGGCTCGTTAAACTTTAAGTATCTGCGTATGGGCCAAAAATATTCAGTCCCAAAATTGTTTCGGAGTATTTCATTCCTAAATGAAACGCTGTCGACAGTGGAATTGCTTCGGAAGAGATAACGGTAGTGGCGGATAACATATCGTGTCTTAGACGTAGTTCAACTTGAGTCATTAAATATTGTACGTTCTCGATCCTGTATCCTCGTGGCTAACCGTAAAAAATCTCGTTTCATCAAATTTAAAAGAACGGCAATACTATGCACGTTGAAATCTGTTGCATAAGAGGTTTTCTGAGTTTCTTTACACGGCAAAGTTCATGGGGTCCCATAATCGACCTCGACTTCAACTGCGGATTTACAAAAATATCGCACTTATGACTGAGCGGTATGACCTTATATCGACTGAGTCTGAACCGGGATATCAGATGACGATAATTATCGTTGATATGACGAAGTAGGTAATATTGTTAGAGCAACGAATGGCGATATTGTCAATAAGACGATGGATCTCATATGTAATATGAGTGTTGTTGGCTGTATCAAATATTTAGATTATTTGGTAGACATTCTGTAATCTCGGGGTACAATGAGGGTACAATGAAAATTTTCCATAATTGAACAATCGAAATCGAAGACATAATGTATGCTGGTGGCCCTTTACCAGGTAAATATAATTGTACGCATTTCTGAGAATTTTCCTGCAATTTCTCGATTTTTTGACCCAATTAAAATGGCTAGTTTAACTAATTGAACAATCCAATGTTTTTCAGTACTAACTGATGTGAACAATAAATAGAATTAGACTCGGGGTACTTGGTAAGTGTATTAAACGATATTAATGACCTAGCTATTAATAGTATATGTATGGGTTTAGCGAATAATTTGTTCGTTGTGACAGTTAATAAGAATCATTCAATCTTAATGTGATTATGGTAAAATATTCAATTTTACGTTGTGTGTGACAATATGGCATTTAATATTATTGGTTATTCGTCATGCAGTTTGTATAATCATATTAATAATTCCTTCCGCTTGCTTAATTTATTGAGTGTGACTTTGCCGGCACGGCTTACCTACAATAACTGTTTCACAATTTATGCCCCATCACTAATTCCATTGTATCTTATTTGGGCCAAGTCAAATACAATACGATGACTTACAAGGGTTGGTAGGCCAGTTCAGCTGGTTTGGATCATAATTTATAATTGTAATCATATCACAATTCGGTAACGAAATGAATAAATTTCGACTCGACACCCGTAATAATAGTGCCTTATTGAAAACCCCATGAAGAATTCAAATGGAGAGTCCCTAACTTTCTCTGGGGATTAAGGTAAAGAGAAAAGAAATTTAAATAATATTTAAAAGTTATAATTATTTATTGTAAATAGTTTATCATAAATAATTAAAAGTTATAATAACAATACGAAGGAATCATGCAATTCAGTGCATTATAAAAATTTTAATCTTCAATGCTCTTGATCTCAAACCACAAAAAAATGATCCGAAGGTTTCAGATCCGTTTATTTGCAAAATAGAAACATTCTGCGATGTTGATTTCATTGCCTAATAGGGACGAAAGAACATGCTCTAGGCATCTCCAAAAAGAGGTGGCCAAATAAATCCTATTTATTGTACCCGTCTCTGTTTATTACTGAGAGCTCCAACTTAAATCCTTTTTCTTGTGAACCAAGAAATGTTTTTATTCGAAAAGAAATTTTTAAAAGCCTTTCTATCAGTATAACATCGATTTTCTCTGCCTCTTTTGCATAAAGACCAGTCGTTTGCGACGGGGGAGCGTACAAATTATTTACTACTCGGCGAGAGATACCACTCACGAGAAATTTATTCTCTTTTAACACTCCTCCGGGATCGGAAAAATTTTCTCCTTTACGTAAAAGAATGGGAGCTATGCGCTCGAAGGTCAGCGTGAGCCTGAAGGTTAAAACACATTCGGCTGATTCTTGTTAACCTCTGCTTCCGCCTGCGGCCCATCCATCTACCCGTTATGTTTTCTGCCGCTCACCTCCCATGTCCTCCTCTCTCCAGGTACAATGCGTAAGTGACTTCCTCGCGAAAAAGCCAACGATAACACAAATAGAGAAAATTACTATATAAACTAGTGGTCGCGCACAATTGCTCATCAACACTGGTTTCTAACGTAAATATATTTTAGAATGATAAATAATTAAAATACACACTAGAATAATTAAAATACTAATAGAAGCGCAGTAAAAAACTTTAGAGATTAAAGAGATTAAATTTCATTCATTTTGATGGACCTATTTTCGCATTCACTTTATGCATGGAATAAAAGAGGCGAAGGACTAATAAGGCCATGATTCAGTTCATGCTGCGGTAGACTTACAAGGCTAGAAGAAGGACACCAATAAACCACGGTTCGTCGCATTTCTCATTCTTCTGTGAAGAATGACTTGTGTTCCTCCTCAGAGTTGAAAATCATTATTGAACCTCATGAAAAGATTTCCGTGCACACAAAGTTCCCATATTTGGCAAAACATCGACAAAAAATTATCACATCTCTATTTCTTTAATATAACTTCCAAAAATTTACGTGAGTGCTGCTGTATGGTTAACATTTTATAAACAATGGTAACTGGAAGCTGAAGTTTTTTGATGTCTACTCTTGAGGAGAGCATGTCAATATCAAGCAAAGGTCACGCAAAACGTCGACGCGAAACACCAACATTTTCGACGTATATATGAAGTCTTTCAAAAGTGTTTCGATAAGACTTACAAACTTATTTAAGTATAGAAAGAAGGCACAATCGTTTTGCTTCAGAAATGGCAGTCAGTCTCGACTTTTTAGTAAATGAATGTTAAACCGCGGTCAAGGGCAAAAGGCAGAGAATGCCACACGGGATGTTCGTGATATCGTTTTTCTAAGTAGTGGACGTAATTTGACTAAATCGGTGTCGTGTCCCATGACAGTTTCGACGTCCTGGGTTGTAGTTACGATTATCCTTTTAGACGGCCCCGGGGGTGGGGATTGGGGAAGGGGGGGATAAAATGCCCCCCACTCTTTGACGATCTTCAGTGTGTCTGCCAGTAGCACGCTACACTTTTCACGATGACGGTTAACGAAAAAAAGGTTGACTTGCAAGTAAAACATGTGCGAAAATAATATATATATGTATATATATATATTTATTTATTTATTTATTTATTGAGAGATATATTCTCGCGCAGTCCCTAACTTGTACGTTAATACTTATTGTGTTGAACTAACTCCTGGGGGATTTCGACTACAAGCATTCTGGTCTCTTATCGTTATAGGAAAAAATGACATTTTAACCTGTCGGTCTTGCAGTATATCTCTCTAATCTTATATTCGTGATCCCTCCGACCGTAATGTGTTGGAGTTCGTATTATATTCAGGATGTCCAATTCTACACCCAAGAAGGAGTATATATTCATGTGAAAACCTATTTTAACTTACACGCATGAAAATGCATACACTATTAATTAACTTACACATGCACATACGAATGTAATGAAAATCTATCCAATTCCGTACAAATTAGAATTGAAAAGTAAGAAGGGAAAATTCTACCATCACGTTGACATGAAACTCATGGTCTCCCCGCCCCCAAACCGCGTTATTTGTACGTTCTTCCCACTTCCCCGTCGTAGCAAACGAATGCTAACCGAATAATCACGCGTGCATGAGAGAAAACTCACAAAACTACTGGTAGCAACGAGATTCTGTGAAATGAGAAGGTCACTTGAATGGGATCGTTCAATCAAGACATGGAAGACAAAAAAATCACATTTTCCTGCACGAACTCTCGAGACGGACGCGAATAATGACTTTCGGGAAATAAATGTTTCTCATCAAAACCTCGCTCGTAAAAACAAAATGATAATACTGAAAAGACACCGGACCCTCGGCGATGGCGACCAAATATTTCTATGGTCTATGTCAATACAAATATTTGGATTGGCCTTTTTAGTCTGGACAAGGGAGAAACTCGTCGGTAAAGGCCAGACTGAAGCGGTGTAGCATCACGTAGCGCCGCAAGGATTCCATAAATCATATCTAAAACTTAATAGTATTGGTCCGTTCCGTTCAGTTAGTGGGATAAGGCCTTCAGTGTTTGCCACCCATAATTTAGGGAATCAATTGGCAGATTAAAGAACATAACAATAGGTTTTTTCTATATTTCAAAACCCGATCATAAACTACTGTAAATTTAAATTGTTCATCCAGATCGTTACAACACATACGAAAAAATGTCCATGAGACCAACTCTATATGGAAGGCACGTTTTTTGTTTTAATGAGGTTCATTTAACAAAATACGGCGAGGCCAAATAAAAAGTTTTAGACAAATATACCCTCAAGTTTTGTCGCTGAATATTATTTCTCGCCAACATCAAACACATGTTCTTCTTTAATGCCTTGAAAACTGGATACGCGCTTTGGTAATTCTCCGTTAACCATAAAAATCTTTCATCCTTGGTTGAATTCCACTGTCACGTGAAAAAATCCCGCCTCTATTCTCCATTGCAAATCAAATAGCTACCGCGTTAATAGGGTGTGCAAATTAAAACCTTCCAAAACATTTACTGTTACGTGAGAACGGAACACGAGTGGGAGAAAGTGCGTCGACCGCCACAAAATCAAGGCCCCTAATTGGACAGATGATATTGTTGTGTGAATGGTGTACGTTTACCATAATAAATCGCTTTTTTACCCGATTGAAATACTAAGCAATTATAGTTGATTCAACTATTTCCTCCTGTGTGTGTTTGCATGTTCCATATGTGTGTGCGAATACATGTGTGTATATAAATACACACATATACTCGTATATATATACACACACATACATACATATATATATATATATATATATATATATATATATATATATATATATATATATATATATATATATACACACACACATTCAAACACGAAATACTGCCAAACGGCGAATAAATATTCATTCACATTGAAATAGAGATAAGGAAAATGGTAAAGGAACTTGTGTTCGTCCGTTATGTGTGTTCCTTTACCATTTTCCTTATCTCTATTTCAATGTGAATGAATATATATATATATATATATAAATAATTCGATAAATACAATCTCAAATACGAATGTATGTGTGTATACTTGTATAAGTTACTGATAAATATAGTTTGTAGGTTCAAGAGATAAATGTAAACTGAAGTACTAATGCAAATTGAACGTATCCTGTAGTAAGTACCTAAGAAATGTCAGCCTACAGCTACTTATGGGCTGTGAATTAATATAGAATAAGCTGCAGTGATCAACCCAAAGTTTGGTTTGATTAATCAGGGCTCTTTTGCTTCTATGTCCTATACGGCTGGTGAACTTACACACTTAAGGGTAGGGAAATCAGTTCCTTTCTCTGTGCTGCCTGCGGTATCCCAGATTTGTACTCTACTGTTTAAGGTAAATTTTTAAATTTGCACATTAAATAACCATACATTTCTTGTCCGCTATGCACGCATTTTTTGTTATATAGTTATATTAGTTATTTATATATTGTGTTGAATAATTGTTCAGTGATCAAATTCCTTTCCTTAAATATGAGAATTATATTGTTTAAATATAAATATTATATGGGATTAACTGGTATTATTCAGATTTATATCCAATAGCCAATAAGGCAATCGAAAATGTATTCCACTCAAGAAAAAATTATGATATAGTAAAGGCTTCTCAAAAACTATGCTATTGTGAGAGGCACTGCAATTAATATAATCAGCAAATGATCAATGCAGATCCACGGATCTACAAACTGAATCCAAAAATGTCTTCTATCAATTTTCCATCCTCTTATCAATTAATGAAATTTCGATAAATGATTACCGGAGGGCAGGGTTCGCCTTTGAAGTATGAGTTTTACTATATAAAAACTAGCTGTCACCCAAGAACAAAAGCATTGCGTCCGTGTTTATTATCATGTTGCATGGTAACAACTCAATGAAAATAAACAACTCGTAACATATCCAATTGTTAGCTCTACTAACAGTGATTTTCTTGTTAGTCGTAAATGGAAGACGACTAGACAAATTTTAATGATCAAAAGCTTCTGCAGGACATGGTGTCATTGATAAACAGGCAAAAGGGTTTCCGTGGAACATAGTAATGTTTTTGGATTTAATAGCATCTTACCAGCTCTTCACTTTCAAGGAAGGAACTGTATGAAGTCCTCTAATGGTAGTCACAAATCAAGCAACTCACTTTGACTCAAAACATGCGCACTCAACCTATCGTTGGCTTTATTGAATTCCTCAAAAACTTTTCAATGGATCATTATTATCAGTGTGCTCAAAACTGGATTGAAATAGCAAAAATAATATTGGGAAATGTTTCAATCATTGGGGATTCACGTAGCAATATTCATATGCGAACATTTTGTTCACTTCGTCATTAACAGAAAGGTAGAACAAATGCACCGAACAAAGGATACTCTCTTTTTATTAGAAAAGAATTTATTGAAAACTTGCATTTCTGAGATAAAACATTTTATCCCATAGGCAACAATGTTATTGATAACGACTATATTCAAAATTAGTACCCAACGGAGTTTCTGGGCAGTCTCGGTGTCCGCGCTACTTTCACATCAATTAGTTTTTAAGGAGAACTAGATCGTCATTCTCACGCGAAATCTCAACACAACAGGATTACTTATCAATAGGACATGAATGAGAGTCAAATGGATGATAGAAGGTCAACAGATTTCGAAGTATCACTGGAACAGGAGCCGAAGTCGCAGCCGTATAACATCCGCATATTTGCGTGCATCCGAGGCCACCATTGCCGTAAGACCTACAACGGATGCAATTCCCCGTTTTTACAACCTTTGCAACAACCATCAAAAAAACTCAAGGTCAGTTTTAAAATAAATTTTCGGTCTGTCCATTTCAGCCGTTCTTTGCCCATGGTGGGATCTACGTCGCTAAAAGCGTAGCACATATATTTTTGAGCGATAAACTCAAAATATACTTCTCGGAAACAAATCAACATGGCCGTTTTTAAAGGACCATTGCGACTCCTCGATAAATATTATTTAACTAGTGAAATTACGATTCACTAAACATTGAAACTGTTAAGCGTTTAATGTGCTTGAATTTTTATGGAGATTATTTTCATTTAAACTCCACTTTTATGCTCTTTTAAGTCAAAATTGACGTTAATTCTAATGAGTTCAAACGCCCGTTGTATAATCGCTCATAACCGGAAAAACTCAACTTCATCGATTAGTGAAAACAGGCTAACTAGGAGTAAATAAATACTCCTCGCAGTTAATTTTTAAATAAACAAAATACCTCGCTCCCCTGTTCCATGGACATTACAATGCAGTATATTCCACCAACAGTTAAAAATGAATCTACTCATATTTCTCCTTTAGCTAATAAACAATTAAGAAATAGTTTGATGATAAACAAATTATATGAAATTCAATTGAGATTGTTTTATCTTATTCTAAACAAATCCAATAACGGAAAACTTTTTCATAATACACTAACAAAACTTTACTCTTGTGCGTTATCCGAGTTTTGCCCAAAGATCGCTTTGATGTGTCCCATTTAGTCTAATCGGTGAAACAGTTCCGATCTCCAACGGGATGGATTTCTTGATACTGAGTTTGATTACCATACTTTCGACCTGTATGACCTTTTCTCGCTCTTTCTGAATCTTATTCTTCTGCATTCATCTGACATCCTTGTTTCTCATCTCCCCTTTTCTTTTCCCTCTGTCCCATAAAGAAAAAAACCCTATTCCAAAAAGGAGAAAATGAGCTTGGGTTTTGACAAATGAAAACAATAAATGCGCTTTCTTGCCAAAAAGCACTACTCTTTCGAAAAGAGAAATCCCAACAAACCGGTCGCAGATGGTCTCCGTTAGTTAATCGTCTATTGCGAATCGTTGTGAAATTCGTCCAATTATGCCTGTGCGATCGACGCGAGAGAGAGATAGAAAAAAGAAAAGTATCACGCTGTTCGCAAGGGATTGCACACGCGGAAGCACGGCCGTTGATTGTGTGGATGTTTTCTCCGCCCGATTGGCTTGAGGCGCTACAGGAAAGAGGGAGCCGAAAACGCGGTATCTGCGGCGCTTCGAGTCGACTCAAAAGGGTTATTTTTAGCGAAGAGTTGGCCTTTTAACCATCTGCAGCTTCTGCTTACCCTTGGCGCAGTTTTTGACCTACTTGAAACCTCTGTCAGAAGTAACATGGCACTCATTCCTGGGCAATGAAACGAAACGGACGGATCCAGATCTACTGTCGCCGGGCGTTTGGGGATGCGTATGCATCGCATCGTGTGCTTCACGCTATCGCATGTAGCCACGCGCGATCCAACGCGAGTACTTCCGCACAATATGTATATTGCGTCACTAAAACAGTGATATGGAACTGTAATCTTTACAAACAAGCAGTTCTCGACTTCCAAACCGGTGGCAGCCATCGTGAATGCCCACGGGACTCCTAAAATATAATGTCTAAGAATTGGCCAAAAGTTAGTTTTGTGCCTCTTATTTTTCCATTTCTCTTTCAAAGTGGTGAGCATATTTTCTCCAAGAGTTACTTGCTGTTTTAAATTTCTTCGCTTCTTTTTTCGTCCTAAACGTAACTTTAAAGCTGCACTTTCATCAGCCCTAATAAAACCACGGACAACATTTTAGAGATCCGGTAATTGGTCACCGAATGATGGATAAGCTAATGAATTCGGCAGTAAAAATGGATAACAATGCACCGTACATATTCCTACACTGGCAGAAATGCAATGCATTCACTCTTTCAAACGTTTTGACCAATGTTGCTATTTTTATGATCGTTCATTAAATTGTACTTATTTTAAATATAAGTAGGGAAACAACAAAAAACAACATCAGAGTATCAACAAGCGCATCATAAACAACAGCGTAGTAAACAGCAATTGATTTCAAGGCTAATCTCGCATGGAAATTTTAGTGTCATGCCAAAGTCCTACAAATATTATCAAAATTCGTACATAGCCCCCGCTATAGGTAGGTTTTTAATGAACCCTGATAATCATCACCCATGGGAGAGTTCTTCTAAAAAACTTACAGGCCTAAGTAACTTTTGCTTTAGGCGTATTAACCTGTACTTCCGATGCGTGCTTTCCCCGTCATGCAGTCTAGCATGCCACTTCACTTCCATCCTATTCCTCGCCCGTTATGTTACACTTTATTCATAACATTTCCACCCCACAACTACCCCTACCTTGTGCTGTCTTATTTAACACTTCATCCTTTGTCTTTCTCTCCAGCTCATATTCTGTATTCATAATACCATCTCAAAAGCCTCCCAATTTACTCTCATCCTCTTTCCTCGAAGACCAAGTTTCGGAATCCTACAAAGCTATTCTCCATATCAAAGTCTTCCCTAATCCTTCCTTTACACCCTTATCCAAACTCCACTCATCTGACTATGTATCTTTACTCTCTGAAGTCGATTCCCCTCTCTTTGAAAATGATTCTTCCGCTAATGCAATTCTACGCACTACGTCCTCGCTACTATGACTTTTCTTCCAAAATTCGTGAATAGCCTTATATGCACATATCAATATCCTCGTGTTTGTATATATATATATATATATATATATATATATATATATATATATATATATAGATTTATTTATCTACTTATATATTTGCAGTTTATTCATTCCATTCAGGTCAATTTACTGTGAAGTAATGAACTTCAAGATATTACCGGAAAAAATTAACATGCGAGAGTATTTTATTTTTTGATTTTTAAATTATGTATTCTAGCGATTTAATCCTTTTTAGTGAAAAAAAAATATATATATGTATATATATATTTGTTCGTCATCGAAGAGTGTTCCATTTCAAAGATATACTCGTGTGTGTGTGTGTGTGTGCATATATATATATATATATATATATATATATATATATCCATACATATATATATATATATCCATACATATACATATATATATATATATATATATATATATATATCCATACATATATAAAACCATAAACACAGTAATCAACCCAAAGGTCGGTTTGGTAGGTGATAATAGAATTCACCCAGTACTAAGCCCGACGACGTGTGAAAATGTTTTTATTTGTTGATTCTACACTTTTCTCTTTGTTCTACACTCGCCAAATCCGTCGTCTTGCTTCGGATAATCTAATTCCTCTATAGGAATAGGTAGATACAGAAACCTTATTCAGATTACAGAGAGAAAATTTCATTTTAAAAAATCGTGCACTAGTGCATCCTTCTTCGTCAGTTAAATTGCGGGATATTAATTGCAAAGAACAGTTCGTTATGCCTCGACGATGATGGCGTCAAGGGTTCGAGACCACTTAAACCCTTGGATGAACTCTGGAAACAACACCATCGAATGAAAGAACGGGGTCCCGCATTGGTCGGTCGTTAAGCGCTTGAGACATGAGGAATTATATATCCCGCCACAAAGTTCTGGGATCCCTCCCCACGCCAATGAAACCGGACAGCAGGCGGACTGAATAATTCGCTCCCTGTCGGACTCGCTTGTTGTAATTGCCGCCTCGCATTCTTCGCTCCTTTTTTTTCAGCCAAACACTCACTTTCCATTTAACGCTTCACTTCACAAGCGCCTCGTTTTCGCTCGCTTTATCTCTCTCTTCCCTCTCTCTCCTTCTCTCCCCCTCACATCGGATTCGCCTTTCCAACCCTTCGCCATCTTCCGCCTGCTCCCGGCGTAAGAGGAGGTAAATGGAGGAGTGAGGAACGGAGGAGGAATTGCGGAGAGGCGTGCGCCCGGCCTAAAATTACCGGTTACCGCGGGAATTTCTGCCCCCGAGGATGAAGGAGAAACCGCGGTCCAGCCAAAGATCGATATCTTGTTTGCACGAGAGTTAGGTGGTAGTATTCCCCCGGATGCCCTGACAGAAGGGAGGGAGGATGAGAAGTGGATGCGTGGGAGGATGAGGGAAGAAGGTTGAGGGAGTGAGGAACACGTACAATGTTATCTCACGTCGCCCTCCCCTGACTATGTATCTGCAGCATCGCCCCACCGGAATCCCCTTCATCCATTAAAATCCCCCGTCACCCTCTCTCTCTGTCACTTCCTCCTTCCAAGCTCAGGAAAAGACTTGCTCCCCAAGTCCTCAGACACGGGCTGCCGAGCAACCGACAGTCCTGTTCTTGCTCAGACCACAGCGACCAATTTCACCTCCTATTCGGTTTGTCGGGGCGAGTCCGGGGATGCGGACCTCGACGGCCGACTGGGGTTCCACGTCACCCCTCGGTTAATCCCGCGCCTCACTCTTGTCGTTCTGGTGGAGTAGTTGCGTGTTCTCCCGGAATCCACGATGGTGGGGCGCGACGATCGCCGTGAGGGGCCATCCCGCTCTGCGGGTGCGGCAGAATTTCCTCTTGGGGTTCAGCAGTTTTTCGGACTTCACTCGGCCCTCCCTCTCAACCTTCACGTCGTGAGGCCTGATCCTCCCTTCCTTTCCAACAGCATGCAATTGTAATTCAATGGTATTTCGCCGAGGTCATCTCCGCTCCAGGCTCGCAATTGCACAACGATATGTGTTAGAGAACCCATAGTACTGGGTCCTATTGACTTTGCGGAAGGGAGCTTTTGGCAACCTTTGAGGGGGACGAAAACTTTTGGTGAGGTGAGTGGACGGTGACAGTCCTCCTGTATGACCGACCTACTATCATTAACGTGCCTTTTACCTTTAGTGACCAGAGTAACAACTTGGTTCTGGCGTATCACACGCGGATTTTGGGGCATTTCTAATTGGGCTTAGGGGTAATCGCACCATCAAAAATGGAGAATGAACAATTACAATAACTCGCTGAATGTAAAGTATAACACACGAAAATACGAGTAAGCTATATTTTCACTCGAGAGTTTCAACATTTAAAGTTTACTAATGTTTGGTGCGTTTTCAGTTTGTTGTCTCAAAACTATACATCTGGCCACCCTACTCTCAATAAGGAAATGTTTTATATTTATACATGTAGTACAGTGAACGTGTAGAATTTTAGGCCTAACACACTGAAAAATGGCATTTTTCGTGCTCTATTAAGACTTTTAAAAGGGTTATATTGTAAGTTTTATTCCATAATATCCAGAAACGGAGTACACCTGGAAAACCGTCCGCTTCCACCCTTTGGGATACGAGGACACTGATACGTTTCACTCTCTCGTGAGACCAACGATCGACGAATTCCAAGCAGATAGCATGTAATCGAGTAGCAGTAGTTTTTATGGGAGGCCACCGACAGCTGAGGTCATTTGCGCCATTAGGGATGGATGGGAAAGGACGGAAGGTGGAGAGAAACCCCATCTTCGGTATTATCCTATTCGAACAAAAGGCGCCAAGGGGTCCGCAGTTTAACGTCCCATCCGACGGACGGCGTACTCTAAGTGCTCTCCGCAAAGCACCTCAAGTAGGGATCGGGATACCACTGAAAAATATGTTTTTTCCAGAATTCGAATCCGGGCCCTCTCGGCGGGAATCCAGTACGTTAGCCACCCCACCATCCCGATCCACGCATGTAATCGATAAGCATTCACCACAGTCCGTTTCTTAAATGAATTACGGTGATAAATATATTCCGGAGGCTACATGAGACCCAGAAAGTCTAAATATTACGTATTATCTATTCCTGGATTAGAAACTAACTCCTGTCCTCTTTAAGAGCGAAAGAAGTGGCTCTGCAGGTGTGAAAGGACGTAATTCTATCTTCAAGGGAAGCAGCAAACTTCGCTTCTCGGTCAGAGTCCACTCTGGCAAAGTACTCTCTGGAATAAGGTCCAGGGAATCCTTCACGTCAGCGTACGGAGTGCACTCTAGAGAAACACGAACCTCCGACACCACAGTCCACGTCCCGCTTCATCTCACGGCTAGGATGAGAGCCCTTCACCGTACGATTTAAGCGGGGGTCAAACATTTTAAACTGGCTGAGGACGAACATCACAGTTGGGCAATCAAACTGCTATGTAGACAAGTGGTGTATATAGTATTATCTTTGTATGGTGTATATATATTATCTTCTCTGGCCCCACTGCAAAGAAAATCTCATCTTTCTTCACCTCCTCCTTTACAGTATAATGTATCACTTCCATATATGGCTGCATCATCAATGTCCATCTTGAAAACATTAACTGTAACACCCCTATCACATTAAACCAACCAGCAATGCTTACACTTCAGCAGGTTCCATCTATCGCACATTAAACGTTCCATTCCATTTTCTCTCGCCACCCGCGGTAATCGCATTTGTAACAATGCTCCTTCTTTCTAGAAATGCATTCACAACCTACTCCATTCCCTCTTCAAAGGCGAGTATCCCGAATAAATGCTCAATAATAAAATCCCCTTCACAAGGCCGAATATCTCCTCATCTCAAGCCAACTAATTCTAAACTTCAACTTCATTGCAACCCGGCACCGATAACATAAGAAACATAATGAATGAACTTGACTTCATCATAAAAAAATGATAAATTTATATCAGTAGCTCTGCCAAATTTCCCAGGGCGTGCCCGCCCTTCAGACTAGACGATCCGCGAACATTGGCAACATTCTAAAATCAACAAAGCCCTTGTTGCTCCCACCTCATCCGCTCATCAAATTGCAACTGCCCACGAAGCAAATGCTGCGTTATATTTCACCCATCGATCTCTTCTTCCACGCTCATCTCATATTCCTCATCTCAACCTTATCTGCACCACATGCTGCTCAAGAACATCTAATTTACCGTATTTCCTATAAATTCCACCTCCTACGTGGCCTAATGCATCACCTCTCTCCCTATTGACATTAACAACTATCATTGTTACACAATATCCCCGTCTTCTCCAAGAATCCCAGCTCCTCCCACACCATCCCTAGTTGTATCCATCCCAAACCTACCTTGACCGGCAGATAACGTAATTATATATATACATATATATATATATATATATATATATATATATATATATATATATATATATATGTATATATATATATATATATAAATAATAAACATTTTGTGAGTCCCCACCTAGCAAACTAATCTATATCAGGTCCCTCTTCATCTCTGTGTACTTCTTTCCTCCCTTCATCCCGTCCAAGATCCCTATCCTGTTCCTGCCCTTACCTCGCTTGCCCAACATTCTCCCCTCTATTACCCTCTTCAACATTCCACTACCGCTCAATACGCCTTTCATCCATTTTTCCTGCCTCCATAGGATTTCTCTCAACAAACCCCTCTCCTCACCCACCATCTCTAGTACTTCCTCATTTGTTTTCCTTTCGGTCCATTTCACCTTCTCCATTCTTCTCCACACCCACATTTCAAAAGCCTCCAATCTACGTCTATCCTCCTGCTTCAGTGACCACGTTTCCGTGCCGTACATAGCTACGCTCCATATCAGAGTTTTTACGAGTCTTGTCTTAACATCCCTACTCAACGTCCCCGTCATCAACTCCCTCCTCCTTGAGAAAGCCTCCTTGCCTAGCGCAATTCTTCTCCTTACGTCCCTACCACTTTGACCGTATTGGTCCAAAACACTTCCGAGATATGTTAACTGCTCTACCTGCTCTATTTTTTTCCCCGCCTATTTTAATATTTAGCTTAGCCTTTTTCTTTCTGAAAAATCGCATATCCTTTGTTTTATTAATATTGATTCTCATCCCATATTTATCGCACTGAACCTCCAATTCACTCAGCAATGCTTGCAACCCCTTGGCTGACTGAGCAACCAATGCATGGTCATCAGCAAACCTAACCGATTTTACGAATTCCCCTCCGATATATATATATATATATATATATATATATATATATATATATATATATATATATATAATGTATATGGAGTTAGCACTAGTGGATAAAGACAAAAACACATAAAAAAGGAGTTTTGTGTTTCTGTGTTTTTGTCTTCGTATACTAGTGCTTGGTTCATATGCATTATTATTCACGTTCGTGAGGCTTTCACAAAAGTGTTATTTATATATATATATACACACACACACACGCGCGCGCGTATCATCTGGATCGGGTAAAATAAATTTTATAAAAATTTTCATCTCTCCGTCTTGTTCCGTGATCCGCAATGGATTTTATATCCCGCAGAGGACGACGGTGACACGCACGGCACCCTTTACCCCGATCTTCAAGCAAAAGAGAAGGGTCGCTGTCGAAACAACTTTCGATGAAGTTTCATTCGCAGGTCGGAGATCAGGCGGTGGAGAGGTGAGGAGACTATCGCTTGGCTACGCGTCGAAGGCGCGCGCAATCTCTCTCACAAACAGGGATTTTTGTTTCGGTCGTACGTTACTACTGAACCGCTGCTGGGTTCTGTCGGAGGATGGGAAGAGCGGGTTATGCGATTTAATTAAAACTCCTGCCTTCTCAGTGACCAGTGCCTCTCTATTGCTAGGACGATGTGCGTGGGGACAGCAAAGCTACAATGGCATGCATCCGCATTACTTTCGATCCAGTCAGGCACCATCATCATTTTCATCATGTATACCAATTCCAGGAAGGCTGTACATATACCAATCCAATAAACTATCATGTAACTTGTCAATGTAATCACTCCTTTTAGTCGAGGTACTTAAATAATATTTTGAATATTCGACATGTATCTCTATTTTATATCAATACATATTGTTATACAATAACTAACAACAGTAAACGTTTAAATAAAATCGCATTGAACGATAATTTAATTTGAAACGGCGTGAAGATAAAAAGGTGAACGATTATCGTGTTATAAATTGTTTACAACTTATTTAGAACAAAAATAATTCCATGAATATCAAATTAAATAAATTTATTAAAAATAAATTCATTTCGGTTGGCATCAGTGTCGTGAGATGATTAAATATTCCTAATCCGACAAAGTGAAATTTTTATATTATTTTAACTAATTAATGTTTTTCATTTGCCTCTGACGGTACGTTATCAGTATTGTTTTTCAGATTAAATCTCTTTCGATTTCTTTCTAATCGGAAAATCAAAGGAGTGAATGAAAGTAAGAGTAACCATGTTGTTCTCTTGGTAAAAATAAAGTGTGCTTGAAAAATAAGAATCAGGCTCTGCGGTTAGAAGATGCGTTGTCGTGGCAAACTCAATATCCGCCTACTTATTGAGGAGTGTTTTCCCAGGTCCCCATTTCCTCCTCTGCTCCAACGTTCCTCTCCCCTGCCCCACCTATGTATGCCACCATCTTCAATAAAATCAGAAATCCACAAACCGCTCCGTATCCTTTCGTCCTATTATCCCTTTGGCCTACAAGTGCCATCCAACGTCCGAGGTGCAAGTGTGTACTCAGCACCTTTACAAAGAACGCTTCAGACAAGATATCTTGAAGATGATGAGATAAGGGTGGCACGGTTCTGAAGTTTGAAGCTGCAGGCAATATTGTAACAAATCCTCCTTGAGGCACCAGAAAAATTTGTAATTTATTTCATTTTGCAATAACTTTAACCATATCAGGTATACTTGTAGTCAAGTTTAATTAAGTAGTCCTTAATTTTGTTATATAATATATTCTCTATAGATTATTCCTTAACTTATAAAAAAGTACAAGTATCAATCGGAAGTTTTGTTTGTGTGGTGAGGATAAGTTCACACTCAACGGGGTATTAAATACATACTCGTAAATCCGAGTAGACTCCCTGTGAAGCTCAATTTGAGTGTAGTTAGGGATGCCCAACTTCACGGGATAGAAAAGTGAGGGGATAGTTTGATAAAAATGAAATTTGTTAATAAAATGTTTTTATTAACAGATATATAGTGAGTTAAAATCGAGTCAAGTGTTTTATTCTGCGTATCCTTTCGGTAATAAATAACTCTGGGATAAATCATTATTACATAGAATTTCATAAACTATATTTAAGTTTCAATTTAAAATATCTCGAGTGGAAACGTTTTACGAAATTGATTTTTTACAATTACAGAGAACCCCTAATGTACAAGAAATAGCGTGTGCGTAATGTGGCTGCTAAGGAAGAAACTATTTGTCAGGACGAATCAGCCCTGTAATTTAAAATGGTAAATAAACCCCCATCGACGACCGTATCTTATATAACTTTCTCATAAGTACCGTTGATGTAGATCATCATCGAGAAGCTCTGTGGGATGTACATACAGGGAATTTATTCTTGCCCAGGTAACCGGGTGATGTTTTCTAAATTTCTCGAACAAGAACTTAAACATGAGTCAGCGTTAGATGCACTCCTGTTCCATTCAGACGATATTTTCGCATTTAAATTCACCAGTGTGTCTGGTCCAAACTTTTGATGTTTTGACTCCGAAGCCAATGAATATTGGCAGCGCTGGGAAGCGTACGAGGTCTATTCTAAAAGTAGTAGGACTGAGTCAATTAAAAAGAATGTATTGCCAGTCACATCACTCAAAAGTCTTTAAAGTAGGACCGTTGTGCGTCCACACACCACTGCCAGCGTGTTTTCCACGTCTCGTACGCCTACTGGAAGGTGGCGCTCTAAATGCTGCTAAGCTCCCTCATCACGGCTGTTGTGACGCTTCCACCGAGCCGTGATGACGTCCTTTCAGCCCGGATTTCAGGCGAGGAAGAGGAAGGAATACAGTATGGAGGAGAGGAATGTCTGATTGTCTAAAAAATTTGGATCCTCACTCACATGGTTGAGAAGCTCTTGGCAGATCAATGTGCGAGTTTCCTTTTGTTCGTCCGAGAACACTCGCGGCACCAACTTTGCAGACACCTTTCTAATGACCATGTTTTCGGTTACAAATAGTTGCACATCACTATCAGGGATGCCAATTTCATCAGAAATCATTCGTACCCTTAATTTACGATCCCTGTCCAACAAAGCCTTCACTCTTGCAAGATTTCATCACTTTTTAAGGTCGAAAGGCGTCTTGAACGTTCGGCATCTTCAACATCTTCTATACTCTTCCGAAACAACTTGCGCCTCTCAAAAACACCTCATCTGCCCTTGGCGTTTTCATCATAAGCTACCTAGAGTATGTCAAGATTCTCTTTCCCGGCTTTGCCAAGTTTCACTTAAAATTTGATGGCATAGCGCTGTTCGAATAACCGGTTCATGACGGAGCGTAGCGAGGTCACGTCATTGAGGTTTCGCAAACGAACGATTTTGGTAAATGCAAAGCTTTGCATTTTGTTTTTTTTCTGAAAATTATGCTTTAAATGACCAAAGTTTCAAGTAATCATTAGTCATAATACATGATCGGTGCTCTTTGACAATTGCCTCGTCACTGAATAAAATCAGGAAATATAGATTCACTTGGATAACAGTTAATTGAGAAACAGAAAATTCACTGTTCACCACAATTCACGAGAAACCTTCATCACACACACACACACACATGTTAAATATTACCATGAATTTTGGAAATAGAAAATTTCATCATGGTTTCCAATGCTCACCTAATACATTTGAAAAACAGTTTCGCCAAACCCGAGAGAGTTTATATTGTGGCAAAGCATGGAACTTTATTGTGGCACACATGTGGGGATATCCCTAGTCAAGAAAGAAATAAATGGCATACAAGGGATACAGTTTCAGGTTTAGACATGACGACTGGCTGAATATGATTATTATTTGGCAGTCTACCGTTTAAGATAAGTTTTGAACGGTCGCAAATTTTACAACACTATATTTCTTAGCCTCGCCCAAAACCGAAGCTGGCTCCACACGACATTAAACCCTTTTTCAATTCCGCATACCTTCTATCTCCCTACATTTCGTTCAGCATGTCTGTCCTTTTCCTTCTTTCCCCTTGCTTGCCTAACGTTCTCCCTTCTATCACAGTCTTCATTCAGCATTCCATCCTCAAGAGAAATTCTCGTCATCCATTTTCCTGCCACCTTCAGTGTCCTCCCAACAATCCTCTCTCTTCTTCCACAGTGATTAGTACTTTCACTGTTTTCCTTTCTGTCCATTTTACTTTTTTTCATTCTTCTCCAACTCCTACCCACACCTCAAAAGCCTCCAATCCACGCCTGTCATCTTGCTTCAACGGCTATGTTCACGCTCTTTGCAAAACCACACTTTATGGATAATTTGAGACCAATTATTCCCTATATTTAGTTTTTCCATTTTTATGCGAGGGTAGGCTAAAAACTAATGCACTCATGCTTGCAGACTACAAACAAACTGACCGTCAGAACCACTCGTTGTGGCATGTGGAAGTAACATTCCCCCTCAACACGCATGCGCAGGTTTGAGGTCGTTACATTCATCCAGTGTATTTTGAGAAGCGGAAATATGGAGACGTGTTCTTGTGCTATGTCAACGCGAGTTAAAGAGCGTGACTTAAAAAGTGACTCCTACTGAGATTCAGCGTCGTTTAATGGCTGTTTATCGTGACGATGCTGTTGATAGGTCTGCTGTAAATCGATAGGTAGTAAATTTCGGGGTTGCGAGCTTAGAAAAGCCAGTTGATGAAACACGCAGCGAACGTCCGATCATTGCTAAAGACGATAAACATTGCAAACTGGTCGAAGATTTGATTCAAATGACCGGCCAGTCACTCAAAAGCGTATCGCAAACCATATTGGTCGAGTTTGTTGTTTTCAAGGCAGCCTGGCGCCAATAATCTTGCAACATGACAACGCTCGTTCACACTCCTCGCGCGGAACTGGAGAGGCTCTGCTCAACTCAAGAGACACCTCAGCGGTAATCATTACACCTCTGACGATGAGGTGAAGGCACCTGTCAAGTCCTGGATTCGAGAAAAGTCAAAAGAGTTTTTCAGTGACGGAATGAAAAACTTGTTAAACGTTGGGAGAAATGGATTAGCCTTAATGGTGACTGTATTGAAAAATAAATATAGGATTTTGATACGCGAAACTTTTGTGCGTGATATAGAGATATATCGTAAGGTTGTCGTCAAAAAAGAGTTCACACGAAACCAATGGAAAGAGGCACTTTCACAACCTCCTGTATTAAATGTGATTGTTATCTGAAAAACAAGTATGAGTTACAGTTAATTTTTTTGCCTTTCAATGTGTGCCGAATCTATTCTACTTTGTAACTCACACACACACACACAAACACATTTAACTGGAAAATACTAACCACACTATATGTCCGATGGTATATGATTAATTTACTACATTGAACAATTTTCCATGCTCTACCGATAATGTCCGTACACTACGGAGAATTTCTGTGCGTTATGTGTAGTCTCTGAGCTACAACTGCATTTTTGGATGTTAGTAGAAAGGTAAAACAGTTTTAATTGAACATTCTAAAATGCTATATTGACCCTTGAGATGATGGCCTTTATATAAATATATCCATTCGCTCAGTCGTTGTATTTGAGGAATCCAAGCTTTTCAACGAAACAAGATCCTGTGCCGCATTTAATTTTTTGCACTACGTGGCTTTATGGGTGCACACACGTTCAGTGAAGTGCATCGTGCCAACTGAGAAATGGATATAGAAAACCTGTTCAAATAGAAAATATAAAAAATACGCCTATCATGAATCCGGTTGATAACTCCTTCATAGGAATGGTAGATAAGTTTAAGAGTTGAGTATATTCTTCGCTATGGCTGCTGAAGGATTACGACCTGAACAGAACTACATTATCGTATAAGAAAGAACAATAACTCATTTTAAAACACCATGACATAATGGTGAAGAGACAATCATTGCTTATATATCACTCTGTTTTTAAAAGATATTAAACTTCAAAAATAAATGTTTTCAGCAGACTATATAATACGTACAGCCATGCTTTCAAATGTTGAAGAAACAATCTGCTACTCTATCGCAAAAGTAGCTGTCAGCGATAAAATTAATTTACGTGACTTAAACGCATAATGGTTCTAAGTAAAAACATTTTTGAAGCCTCAAAATAGACACAGCAGTTAATCACTATGTAATTTTATCAAAATTGCAAGAGCGCGATAATATTCACTGTAATTTTGTGGTTTAAGTTGAAATTCTCAGTCACAGTAAGTAAGTTCTCAGTAAGAAATCAGTACTCGTCATCACCATTTGAAGAACGGAAACGAACTTGATTAATATAGTATCGTAAATTTGAATTGAAGCATTTTGAATTGCTTTGGTTTAAAAAAATTAATCACTCTTAACTATTTAAAGAGAAAATACATTCTCCGAAAAGTGAGATTCCGACAGCAGGATGTCGAGTTTAGAAACCGGTATAATGAGTGGAATGATAATAAACATTACGACGAGTACACTCGTAACTAAAGCCGATAACCGCTGGTAAGATACCGCCCTAATGCACGACTTGACAACAACTCACGCTTGAATTCTTTATCTAAAAATGTTCCCTAATGTATTTGGAGTCACTGGACAACACTTGGTTTCTCAGGTCAAACCAAGATGTAGCGAGATCGCACTGACTGCGGAGATGTACGTCATCCAACTAAGTTCTAAGGTCTACTAATTTTCTGACGACGCAGAATAAACTCCGCTTGATTCTTCCTGCAGACGTACAAATTTTTCATAACGCCATGATTCCACTGTCGTCGCTCCTTAAAGGGTCTTATGTGTTTTACCCACAGGAAAATGTCCGATGGTCCGTGGTTCAGGTTTCTTGGATTCGCAGTCGCATGACGTTTGATCTTCTTTGAGCTGCTTACGTCACGAACGCACATTTTTCATATCCCTGACATCATTACCGCATGTCTCATTCAACTGAAGATGAATATTTGGTGGGTTTTAAGTCATTCGAGTAGAGAAAACGTTGTTCTTGTCCGCTGAAATATGTCATTTTAAGTGCTGAAAACTCATCTCACTGTAGCAGCAGCTATACGAACCCTGTTCACCTTATGGTGCAGCAATCTGGGTCTTATATTTATTTACATTTAAAGATTGTCAGCATATTTTATGATTAACTAATTTTTCTACCTTGACCCACTCCCTATAAAATAATTAATGCACCTTTGAACTTGAAATAACCGCGTAAATCGAGAGCCGCGTAAAGTGAGTTCATCGCTTAACTGCAATAGGCAGGCGTTGTAGAGATATTAATTCTCGCTCTGCAAAGTAATTTCCTTACTCCAACTTCGTGGTCTGGACGTTAAACTATGAGTGCCTGTGAAAAGCTTATTAATCGCTTTGAAAGGTCCAAATATGTAGTTCGAGTTGTGCGCTGCTGTGTTCAGAATTGGAAAACCGCTCTTAAATTCGACTAGGCACGCTACCATCCAATTGTCTTCTTTATCTTCAACTCGAAAATTGTCCAATTCACGGAGGCATTGTAACAGATTAAATTTCTAGGAATCCAAAAAAACGGTCACTTGAGAAGAAAAACACTCATTCCATTCAACCTACGTAGTTATAACTAGACGCTGGCGCAAGTGGGTAAAGACAGCATGCCATCTGGCTCATGGTTTTTTATGCCCCTGACGGTCTTCGAAAAATAAAATTATGTCATACTCATAGGCCCTATTTGAGTGGGTGGTCATGAATATAAAATAGTTGCGGCATTGAATAAAAATGTCCGCCCTTTCCTCAAATACAATCAAAAATAAAACTAAAAATTACCACTTGCTTGTCGAGGAAACGTGAGCACCACCACCGAGGTGACTTAAAATTATTTAATTCTCGCGTTGCTCAGTTCATTTAGACCGCTGAGAAGATGGAGGAAATGTACTTGTCTGCTCCTTTTCCGCCTCCTTCCTTTGCACCTGTTAAAGGCGATGACAAGGAGGAAAAATATATGGTGATTATGTGGTGTAACCTAGCCAATTGCCATGAATTCAGACAAAGAAATTATTTCTTTACTGCTCTCACCCACATGACGAAGGAACTTATGTACCAATAGTTTTTAATATCAATCTCTAGTCTCTCTCCTTCAAAAAAAAAGAACTAAAAATAAGTTAAATTTGATTTACATATTCACATCTGTGATTTACGCCGCATATCGGAACGGGAGCTAAGGTTGAACATCAAAAAGTCCTTTAAAGCACGATAAGAGAGGGAAAAACGAGAAAAAATACTTTGAAATAAAATCACTGATACGTACAGAAAAGAACGAGGAGGAATGCAAAGAAGCAAAAATCGAAAATAAAAAAAGTAAAAACCGAAAATTCAGAAAAAAAGGTTGTCACAAACTCGACAGTAGGTTCTTCGTGTTTCTCTAGTTTAAGATGGCAAAAGCTCAATTCGGCAATTCACCTACGTAAATGATTCTGAACTCATCGACAAGTTATACCTCTACCGCGGAGTTTGATTGAATTTGTTGAAGGATGGAAGAGCAGCTAATTATGGCACAGTAAATACATATTCTCCTTCTTTTTACGAGGGATTTTAGTTCCCATCGATAATGGCACGGGCTTCGTGTAGAATTGTAGGTACTTAAGTGGCAATTACGATATCGGTTAATTAGACCATGAATTGTTCGCTTTACGACAGCGGGGACTCGTAAGCGACCGAAAGTACGTAATCTTTCGGGCACCTCTCAAGGTTTATGCTTGGCGTGGAAGGCATGTACATACGATCAAAACAGGCCCTCGGGAATAAAAAGTAGAAAGGTTACTTTAAAAAAATAAGATGACGGAACAATATATGGAGTTTCCTGAGTCTAATATTCTCACTTATAATATTCATCAGTAATCAAGTTGTCTAGTGTAATGCTTCAGCATAATGCTCTACTTTTTCTGGGAATTTTGTGCGAATTTCCGGTTTTTGAGAAGGGGTCCAGCCTTTTCCCAGAGGATAAATTGCATTATCATATTCTCTCTCACATCCCGCTCACCTTTTTCCCTAAAACGCCAGTTAAAAAAAAATGGTTTGCTCCTCATACGGAAATTTCGTATTCTGTTCGTATTTTTCCCAAAACTTCGAGTCAGTAAGGAAATACATTTTTCCTTGCGAATGCTACGTAGTCCAATTTATTGTTGCGAATGTCAAAAAAACTGTATTATCGTATACTTTACTCTCTCCCTAGTTTATGTGAATCGCCTGTCATCGAGCGTTGTAATCCTCCGTTTCGGGACTGCAGAAGTCATTATCCTGCAACACAAAAAATACCAGGTGACTCAGGTCTTCACTAATGGCGCTGGTACCGGCGACATCAACCAATGGTCGAACTCACGTATAGATCACTGCATAGTATCATGAATCATCATGGTGCGGCCGTATGGTGTGTTTTTTATTTGGAATACTGCACTACTAAATACATGTGACATAAAATATCTGAGGAATATTTGCAAGTTATGCATGATTGAAAACTAATTGGTACTTTTATGATCTTTAATTAATTAAGAAATCGGACTTTTGAACGTCGGGTCAAAACAAGAGAAAAACCAATGCTTCAACAATCGAAGACTTCCGTTATGCCACAGAGAAAGTAAACAGGTGGGTAACTACATAAAAGGTCCTCATTTTGTTCTAAACCGATTACTCAGGTGACTAGTATCTATTTACGTGCCATTTTAATGTTAAATCACATTATACAACGCAAAGCGTTGGACTTAAAGACAAACATTTGAAGTTGCACTGTTTTCCTTTTCAAATGTTTTTCCTCACTAATAGTTAGTTCCTAGTTAATGGCAAATTTTAGTTTTCAAGTTGCTCGAATGTAATCCCTTAATATTCTCACTACTGTCAATTTATTGCTCATAATGAAAAAAGTATGTAATAAATATTAAACCACATCATTAGAGCACGGCGCAATTTGCATGTATTTTGCATGCAAACTGATTCAGTCAATTAAAATGAAAGAATGTACCTTTCTAGTTTTTCCTCATACATTTTATTTGACAGTTACACCTTGTTAACCTTATTTTTTGCAATTTAATTTTGACTATACTGGATTTGACTCGATCTTCTTGAATTTATATTCTATAGAGTTTCAGAGTACTTGTGTTGGCGATGAAAATTTGCGAATGTTATTAAGACCCATATCTAAATTTTAAATGAGTAATGAGCCGCTGTGTCCAACCAAGTGAATGAATGATGCTATGGAAAAAGTGAATTTCTATATTCGCTCTTGAAAGTGTTTGTCAGGGAACAATGATTTGCCCTCGATTCCTGATACAATTTGAATCAGTTTTAGTTGATAAAGATAAATGAAAAAGTAGTTCACCAAAAAGGCTGCACAAAACGTTAATTTAGTTAACATTAATCAGTAAATGCACGTAAGAAATAGTACCGACATTATGTGGTTTGTGTTTCTCGTTTTGGATTTGCTCATTCAATGACCGTTCGTCTCTGCAGTTACATACTTTAGTGAAGTTGTTTTGCAACCCTATATGGTTTATTAGAGGTATCAACATTCCACCAAAAATCCGGAGACGTAAGATGTAAGCGGTAGCAATATTAATGAGCGACCCTTTACTACCTTCATACGAATTAAATACACTCTACTATTCTTTACGCGCCATACATTCCAAACGTCAGATAGAATTACATTCTCAAAGAATCAGCAGAGAGAATAAGGCAAACCAAAACTTTGTTCTTGTGTTTCTAAGGGGTATACCACAAAAATGATCACATCGTCGTATTTCTCAATCGTTTTCGTGTACTGACCCTCGGATATTAAAACAGAAGTAAGAAATTAAGGATTATTGATTTCAGTGTTTTTTTTAACTTGAACGCATCACAATTATGAAATTTCGGACTTGGGATTCAATGTTTTAGGATCACCATTGTGTGTTGAATACTCTGTACCGCTTCTCCTTTGTGACGAGATGAGAGGAGGAGGAGTAAGGAAAGATATATTGCATCACTCCTTCGTGAATGGAGGGTACACACGTTCATTGATAAAATTGACTTTAGGGTCGTGGTTTGTTTTCGAAATTTCCTGCTGTCTCGGATCTTTTAACCCACATCGATTTTTTAGAAAATGTAAAATGTTAGCATTAAAATCACTGCTGTGATTATTACTTGATAGAAGTTTAACAGAATTCCTCTTTGGGTCACACTTCTTTTTAAAACCAATGAAACAGCCTTTCGTCCTGACATTAAAGTTTCGAGAATTTGGCCCCGACGGTCATCATTACAGGCCCTTACACCCAATAGCATAAACATCACTTCTCCTTTTGGGAAACATAATTGTCTTTACAATTCTCAAAAATATTTTTTTTTGATTTTGAGGACTTAAAAATTTTGAGGATTTAAAAATACGTATAAGATTCGTTTTTAGGAATCCCGTTTACGATGTTGTTGATCACAGAGGATCGAGTGATGTGAATGAAAACTCACTAAATATATTTTGTATCCCTTACCATGCACCAATATCCTAACTGTTAGTTATGGATACTTGCTCAAACCTTGAAAATATTTATTTTGATTGAAATAACTACCAATCATGAAATAAAAACAAAGTAGACTTCACGCAGATGACGGACTAGGCCGGGCGGATCTTTCCCGTTATTGTACGTATATAATTCGTCAATCCTAAAATCAAATTAGCCATCGAGTTTACTTATTCTTAAAATTTCGCTTTAATTCACTATCTTACTAAGAAAACCATCATTGCCCATAAGCTTGTGAGATAACCGGATTCCTAATTGACGTCAAGTTCATTTTCAAGGTACGATTCATTTTCAATTTACGGAAATAATTCTCCATAAATGTAATTTTCAGAATCATAGCGTTTTTACCGAAGTTCTTTATTTTCCGTTTAGTTATTTTCGTGTGATTGGCGGGTCCCTGACCTAGGAGGAATCCTGGTAAACCCTGAATGGTGAGTGCGTGCGTTTCACAAAGGTCCGATACACCTGAGTGATTGAGTGACTGCGTTTATACCCAAGTCCCTTATTTTCCGTTTAGTTATTTTCGTGGGATTGGCGGGTCCCTGGCCTGGGAGGAATCCTGGTAAACCCTGAACGTGTGAGTATATGTGAATCACAAAGGTCAATGTTTTCGAGCATACCTGAGTGATTGAGTGACTGTGTATTCACGTAAGTTGATTTGTTTCTTTACAACCTTTAATAATTTTCATTTATTTGTGTGATTGACGGGTCACTGACATAGGAGGGATCCTTGCAAACCCTGAGTGTGTGTGTGTGTGAATGTTATTCACGAGAGTGAAAGTTATTTCGTAACTCACCCGAGTGATCGAGTGGTTGTAAGTTTGTTTTATTATTTTTTATTGATTTTATTATTATTATTTTATTTCTTTAATTTGTTTCTAATTTGTGTGTGGTCGTGTGGTGTTTTTTAAAATTTTATTTTATTTTATTAATTATAAATTTCATTATTATTATATATTTATTTAAATTTGTTATTATTTTCGTTATTATTCCATTTATTTATTTTTATTTATTATTATTATTATTTTTTATTATTATTTGGTGCCATCAAGTTTACGGTCCCGGTATTTTTTGTTTACATTGATTCACGACCGTAGTTACGTTCCTTGTATATTTACATCATAGCTGAAGCCCATGGGTGAATTACATTACGTAAATTCCTTACCTATTTTGAAAATATTGATTGTAATATTTTTCAAATAGTCTTTTCGTCACTCAGTGTTATATCAATGAAATGCGGGTTTCAGCATTACGAAAACAATGCCCATAAATTGGTAAAAAAAACTAAAACCCTTGAAACTTTAAAAAACTGTAGATCTGACAGTTCTCGTTGTAGAATGCTTAGGAGGCAACATTAAGGTAGAGCGGTCGATGTTTACTTCCGCCTTGACTTCGTCTGTATGCGGAGTCCTGTGTAAATATAACCCTTTATAACGGCGTTTGCAAAATATTCATGCTGTTTTGTAGTGCATCGAAGTTCTTCACCATTATTACCAGAATCGTATATAATTGCTCAATTTTCTAGTGACTGAGGCATTCGTGTACAACGCAAAACATCTCGATGCAGAAGCACCTACTATTTAGATATGGAGCTTTCGCATTGGTCTGGTGGAGAACGGAAGAAATGAGAATATTCAGAGGTTTTTTTTTAAAAAAAGTGGGGGATTTAAAATAATTAAGTCTAAACTTTTCGGCCAAAATTCATTTGCCCTCCGAGTCGGCCCAATTTTCTGGGCACGCGGAATACGTGAGAATGCATAATACATGAGCAAGTAAATATGTGTTTCTGACGATCATATTTTTTTAAAGCTGTGTTTTAGAACCACCGAAAATCATTCGTGAACGCTCATAAGTTAAGTGGTTTTGTTGATAAAATCTAGTTTGTTGTCCTCTAGAAGCGTAGAGGAAAGAGGTGTGGAAATGAGGACTTCCGCCGTGAATACTATTTTGTCACTTTTCCTCTAATTACCGCATTTCAAGTGTTTTGCCTGAAACTTCTTAGCATACATTTGCGAATATGTGTTTGATTCGAAAGAGATTATAAACCTTATTCTTATCAAATATACCGAATTGTTTTTCTTAGAAGATGACGCCAAACTTCACGTTTCCCACGTGCGCAGTATTCAGAGTTCTCTTTCGCTATGTTGTATATTTATTTATTTGATGATATTCGTTGATATTAGGAAATTGTCCTGGTGGAAACGGTCACATAACATACAAACAATATTTTAACAGTTACAATAGTATACAAATCACTGATTAATGATAAATCAAACGGTAAATCAGGGATCGATTGCTTCGTCAGCCCTGGGAAATTCGAATAGGTCACTCAGTACAGACGTGAAATATCGTCACTTGTACATAGCGATACATTGGTTCGGCGACTTAGAGCAGAGGGAAGTCCTTACGAATAATTGGAAGGCACAGTCAAGCAGATCTGATTGAAGAGTTTCACTCCAACTCAAGGTGGGTCGATTGAAATAAATAATGTCCATGTAAGGAGGATACGACTCTTAGATCAATCCCTTCCGCAGTTGCCAACGCTATATAGTAGAGCTCTTCCTTTGGAGAGCGGTATCTGTCTTTGAGGGAGGACGAGCTTAGGCGCGTATTTTCCACGCCTTCTGTCGTCCGTCTGTATTGCGAAAACTATGAGGGCTAACTTTGGATTCTAAGATTTGGATGTGTTTTGAGAGCTGGGGGGGATTTCACTATACGTTTCTAGGCGACGTATTTTCAGGATACACATGACGAACAAAGAGGATAATTCGTTCCTCATTTAAGAACTCATCGTAAAGAACTGCTGCTACTGCATACACCAGAAATAAACAAACATGAAAGGAATATGCCAAACTGGTTTGATCTATTTGTAAGATTGGATAGTAGAGTCGAACCACCGAGCTGATATAGTATGAAAGAAGAGCGATATCTGAAAACAAAAGATTTAGACTTGGGATCACAACTTTTGTCTATCAACAGGTCACACGCACAACAGACATTTTCCGACCTTGCGGGTGCATTAGGAAAATGCTAATAAATATAGAACTTACTTCATCCATTTGAATGATTTTTATTACATTCGTAGGTGCATAGAAAAGAATATTTTTTATTAATTTAAAAACATTTGTTTTTTTTTCAGTGCAAAAAAATAAATCACTACGTAAAATTTGAAATTTTGTTAAATTTATAAAAAAGCAAAATCGGCAGTCGCGTAACCCTAGGACAGAGTGATGGTGTGCCCCAGGTGGTTCGCCTCTGGGGCAGAGATAGGTATGTAGTGAAGAGCTTCTTACAACAAGGAATATTTTAAGTCTCGGGTACAGAAAAGAATGAGTAAAATAATTAATGAATCAGGCCAAGGTGAGAGAATTTGGAAAGATTTGAGTAGTGAGGAAGAAATTAACTAACGAAAGTAAGTTTCCTGAAAGATCGTAAACATCGGACCTTTTTTTGCTTTGCCCGCCCTGGAAGGGAACGGCGTGAATGATATGTATGAATGTTTGAATGAAATAAAATGGCGAGAACGGGGAACATTATTATTTGGTAGTCTAACGTTTAGGGAGGTTTTGGATGGACACGGACTGGACACCGCAACTTTCCTTATCCTAGAAAAGCAAAACACAACATGACACCCCACGTTGCCAGAAACCCGTCTTCAACAACGCATGCTTCCTTACTCCCTTCATTTCGTCCAACAGACCTACCATTTTCCTTTCCCTTTATTGCTTACCTAGCATTCTATTCTGTATCAGAGCCTTCGCACATTCCATCCCAATTGAAATGACTATTGCTTCATTTGTTTTAATTTGTCCATTTTATCTTTTCTGTCTTTTTCCACACTCACATTTAATTATCTTTGAATCTACGCATGTAGTTTTTCTTCAATTATCATGTTTCCGCACCGTAAAAAATCACCCTCTATGTCAATATTATCTCTAATCTTTCCTTGACATTCTCACTCAACGTCCCTGTCATCAACTCTCGCCCCTTGTGAAAGCTTTTTTGCAATTCTTCTTATATCACTAAAACTTTGACCACCTCGCTCCAAAACACTTCCAAGGGAAGTAAACTGTTCCACCATCTCTAGTTTATGTCCTATTTACACGCTTAAACTTATTTCTTTCTCTTAAACCTCAGAAATAATGTTTTTTTGCATTGATATTCTTCTTCCAAACTTATTACGTCATTTTCTAATGCGCTCACCAATGATTGCAACCCTTTTAGCTGACTGGTTAACTAAAGCTTGATAATATGAAAACTTGAAATTATGAACTCCCCACCAACTTTCATTCCTATCTACAGCTCTCCCAATGCATATTTTCCACTTGCTTCCGAGTATAGGTTCGTTTTATGATGAACACTCAAGAGAAAATCAATAAATAATAATAAATCTGACATGAAAGAAGCTCACATGTACAAAGAGTCACGTTAAAAAATAATCATTCGTCTTGTCCGAGAGTCGGATCTGGATTTTCTTGAGTGAAATGAAGTGCGGCCTGATCTCCACTTGAGGTGCTTTGTGGAGAGCACTTTGAGTACGCCGTCCGTCGGATAGGACGTTGAACTGCGGACCCCTTGGCGCCTTTCGTTTAGAATAGGCTAATACCGACGATGAGGTTTCTCTCCACCCTCTCTCCTTTCCCATCACTATCTCTGACGGCGCAAGTGACCTCAGCTGCCGGTTGGCTCCCCTAAATCTGCTTCTGTTACTATGAAGTGCGACGTTCTATGCAAATATTTCAAATGATCTTCAGTATCAGAATATCCCAAGGAATAAATACATACGCATCCACAGATGTGAATCACTCGCAATATTTCTTTTAAGTTTTTCGGAAGAAGAAAACCCTGAGCAGTAAACTTGTTGACGGGTCGAAGCAGTGTGGCGACGGATAGACACCCGTTTATCGATTCGGAAATGAGGATTCTCGCAAGAGTCAAAGGCTTGAAGGGCGGTCGCGGCCAGCCCTCTCGGGGAGATAGAGGCAAGAGGGAGAGAGACACGCTTAGGCATCTGGTTCCTCGCACGCCATGGCACGTTTTTTTCAAACAGCATTTTTTGTGCGAGCAGGAGCCAAATAAACGGGCTCGGAAGAGGGAAGACGTCAACAAGGGCAACGGCGAACCAATCCTGTGTAATACCGTAAAGTGAAAACAGCAAGAGGAAAAAGAAGAGCAGCTGAGCTGGGAAGCTCAGACAAAGCTTGAGGATGATATATAATGGCGGAAGTGGAGAAGTAAATGGATGTCAGCTCACAATGCTTAGGTGAGAGGCTTTATAGGTTGGCCACACTGATATCATCTTATCAGTTCTTCCGCGCCTCACGTTCGTCTTAGGAATGGGTGCGACCATACACATCGTCACAAGCTTTTTCTTTTATGAAACACCATTGCACGTCGTCATAAAGTTTCAAGCTTCATTCCTCTTATATTACTTCGCACCTACCCGGTTAACCTTAACTTTTCCACCAAGGGTTTATGACCCGAGAGCTGAGGAATCAATATTCTTAAATGTTTAGTTCACTTTCGATCCTCCTGCGCCTTCGTGTATCTAAGTAACCTATTTTTTTTGTATCAGTCGTGTTTCATGTGCAAAACTGTAGCACCTTCCCTGTTTCGTTGCGCTTTCTTTTAACATTTCTGACTCATTAGGTGTGACGTAATATATTGAAAGTGCATATCTCCAACGGTTCACCCGTGCAGCAAGTTTAATCGGTCTGACGGACATCCCGTTTAGCGACACAAAGATTACGGTTTGGAATCCCGCATACGGCATCTATGTTGAGCCCCAAGAGATGTGTTATTTCACTTCAAGTCGAGCCGCGAGACGATACGGCTGGGATAAGAAAAAAGAACAAACGGGGATGCAGTGCGAAGAATTCTCCCCGGTTGTACATCAGAACATGGGTAGAACTTACCGCAGACTGGTGTAAGCGGACAGTATGAAAAACATCTCGTCGAAAAATCACCTGATATTAAAGAACCATGGGAAGCAGCCTTAACTGTCACTGTGCAGTGTGCAAGCTGAAGAATAGTAATTACAAAAATGTTTTCTTTTCTATGACTAATTGTGATGATGAAAGTAAAATATTTTTTAATTTTATTCATAAAAATCCTAGTTAAAATGCACCATTTTTGAATCATTCGCAAATGAAGTTTCAAAAATGTTCTCATTTTATTTCGCTTGAGAATCGAAACTGTGATATTCATGGAACAAATATTTATCAATGAGTGTTTTATTAATGAGCCGTTAAGGGTCTTAAATATGCACGTGGGACTCGGAAGAATGGAAATTTCTTTGGAATCAAAAGCTTTATCAAATTTATTAGCGACAAAAGTTATCAAAATAAAAATTAAATATATTTCCAAATTTAGTTTGATTGGAAGCTAAGGGAAGGAAGCTAAATGTTGAGTGAGTGATAATATTTCCAAAACGGTTGGTATAGATATACAGGGTGCGACAATATAACTTCCTTTTTTTTCAAACACAAAACGCTTTCATGAAAAATAGTGAGATATTAATGTTTTGAGAAAGAATCGAATTCGTAATTTTCCAAAGCTCTTAAATATTAATGAAAATATCACATTAAATCGTATCTCATGTGGATGGTTTTCGACCTATCATAACCACAAAACCCCATTTATGTGCACCGAACAAGCCTCCCCGGGAAATTGTTTATAATTAGGTCAAGGTACTTACACGTGAACATTTCAGTTGGAATATCGGGGTCGATGTATTTCAGGAAAATTAATGCATGAATAAAAAAAATTTTTGAGATATTGTAGTGAAAATAAAATTTCGTGACCGCTTTGAAAATTTGGGCATTTTATTTTTTGCTATGGTATTGACGTGAAAACTTTCCACAGTTGTCATTTGAAACGCCATTTTTTCACTCCAAAAATTAATAAACTAATAAAGGAAGAAAGGAGGTCACTCAACATGACTCCTCATGCTGCAGAATGCATCAATGGTACGAAAATAATGAACGAATGTTTACGTCCGATGTATTTTAGGTCGAAAAGGTTGGCCGCAGGGTGGAGGGGTGGGGTGAATTTGATGAGTTTGCCAATATGCAGTGACGGCTGACGAGACACCGAGATCTCTTTATAATGAGGTATGATCTTCTACCTAGAGGTTCCATCAGGCAGATCTTTTGGTTGCCACTGTGCAAAGCGAGTGGTCCATGAACCTTGAAGGTGAAAGGTGGAAGTTTGAGAATCCTGAAGAGCTTGTTGACTTGAGCAAAATGAGATGTTTTCGTGGGACTTAAATTTGATGCCTCGCTTGGGTGAAGCCTGCGCCCCTTCCTCCTAATACCGTTCGTTCCCTCGCCCTCGACTGGCTTCGGGAGGAAAAAAATATAATACTGCCGCCTCGGAGAGCGCTACGAATCTTTCGCGAGGTCTGGCAAAACGTTTCTGTTGACGTGGGGATGGCGTAATGCAGGGAGGCCGTGGTGGGTGGGTGGCCTCGGTTGTTGCCTCATAACCCGGGACGGTAGTTGCCGAGCGAATTGGAGCCGCAACACGGCCTTGGATGGGATTCTTCACAAGGCAAAGGGCCGCCCTTCGCAGCGCGCATAGATGGAAGAAGCCTTTCTAATTCCCCTCACCCGCTTCCCACTCCCGAAGAGAACACCTTGTCTCTCGAATCGGCCTCACTTTGTTTTCTTTTTTTTTCTTGCCCTCGGTGGAATTAAAATGTTCGTAGCCCTCGTGGACGAATAAAAAACGACATTTCCTCCCATCGAGCGGTCAGTTGCTTCCGTAACGTTACGTGATGAATAATGATGTGAATCAACCGGCGACCCACGAGGTTTTTTTTACGGAATAAGTCTATCATCGAACTTGTGTAGTACTCGCGGACAGTTGTCGCAACGCATGGAATATCTTAAGAAGACTATTCGCTCACTATTAGAATAAAAAAATTGGAGGGATTAAGTCTTTTACAGAGGCAATGTGGAGTCGAGGTGGGAAGCTCCACCCCCTCTTCAATGAGTCTCTGACTGGTGGTCTACCTGTGCTCTTTTGCCCTCTCCATTTTTTACAATGCGAATTCTCCGAGTAAACGTAAGGAATATAACAATTTGATTGGTACAACTTGGGATGTAACTAATAATTCCTAGAACTATGAGAAAGAGAAATATTCGGAAAATAGTGGATCGCATTTGGATGTCACATTAAAAATGTTTATACACTATTATGAATAAAATTAACAGCGAGTCGTGACTTAATGGAAATGCTTGATATCCATAGTCAAGATTCCTATTTAAGTTCGTTTTCACTAGACGAGTATTGTAAATGGCCCTTAGTCCTATGCTTTCTCATCTCGTTTCGCCTTACGGTTCTTTATCGTATATCAGCATTAGGCAAAAACTTGCGCTCTCCAATAGAAGAACCCAGGGGTAGGGGTCATTGCCCAAGAATGCTCTTGGCCGTGAGATGTCTCTGGGGCCTCCACCTAGAGATCCGCTACCTTTATGGGTCCGCGATGGTTACCTATCACCCCAAGGAATTCACTAATTAGATGATTTCTATTCAACCCATTACTTTCAAGAAACATTATTCCAGATGAAGGGCGAATCTAGGAGCTTCCAAAGTAGGAGGCGATCTGATAGACTACATGCGCATGTAGTCTATTGGTATAATTTTCTTACAGTGTAAACTTTGTTACGATTACAAATATTTGCATTAGATATGAAAGAAGGCCTTTCTTATTAAGAAACTTCCTCGACAATTATTGGTATCACTATGGAATGTACATCACTATGGAATAGTCTCCTTAGAGCCGAAGAGATGGCGACGCAATGAATTTCCAAAGGTCTGACCGTTAAGATAAGAATAAAATTAGATAATAGATGTTGATTATAATTTTTCAGAAAATCTTCCTAATCAACGCAATCCGAACAAGATTAATCTTTGAGGCTTGCGCCACTCTAAACAAGCGATTCGATTAGAATTTACTCTCGGGAACAGATTCCAGGGAGTCAATGGGAAATAATAGGATAGCAACATTGGTCGCGTCTTCTCTGTCGACTTCGGTTCCAAATCGAGGCAGCACGAATATTTTTGACGTGAGCTTAATTCCACGCGCAGAATGGAGGAGGCGAACTAACTCTCAGAGCGAAGCAGTAATGTCGATTTCGATTCAGAGAGACGAAACCAAACTAATCTCGGTCATTAGCGCATTTTGAGGAGATTGCGCAAAACGAATTCTCCTCCTCCCCGGTAAGGAAGGAATCAACAGCCCAGAGGCTCAAAAGCCGCATGCTTCAAAGGATTTAATGCAGCCCCTTCGCGTAAACTAAGTGTAGTTGTGAAGGGAATACGGAAAGCGTAAGACAACTCACGTGTGACTCAAGTGACATAATATGATGTTCTCCCAAGCATTTCACTCGAGATAGCTCAATAAAAAGCATACATATGCAGCACGTCGGCCCTGGACGCATCATTTTTTCCTCCCAAATGTCGGAGTTCCAAATTAATTCAGTTTGACGTCTCACGTCACGAGTAGAATAATACTTTTTAATAAAACGCAGATTTTTCATGATTTCTATTGGGTTAATGAAAGATTATGTGAGTGGAAATGCATTTCAGAGGAAATTTGTTGTTTATATCACAGTATTCTTATAAATTGTGCATAGCTGCCTAAGTGCCCACCCACGTATTATCCTTTGAGTTGGTCGAGTGCCTAAAACAAACCGGATGCTTAAAGTTTGCCAATCTTAAAAATAAAAGAATTTCCTCAAGAAATTCCTTTCGGCCAAAATTAATCTTTGGTGCGCATTTAATTCATATTTTTCTTTTCAAAATCAATCACTATTGTCACAATTTTGAACGGCGAACCGCTGCTGAAACGGATCGAGTTTTTCTCCTAACGGAGAGTTTCAACGGATACACCAAAACAGAAGAGCACAATTACCTTCCCCGCTTGTATTAAGCTAAATAGTCGGGGGAACGTATTTATATTTTACATATATTCATTTCATTTTTTCTAAAAAAATCCATTCTCTATAGCATCGAGAAACATTCTCCGACTTAAAAGAAAAAAAGCTGCCGAAACACAGGAGCATTTTTGTGCGTACCGCCTGTTTACGTGAAATGATATTTGAACCTGATGTTTTTCTTTGCATGCCCACGTGAGTGAACCAGTGATCGTTAGTAAGCGAGCTCAAAATAAATCTGCTTGTTTTAGTTCAATATCCTTGACCCCACCAAGCTTAATAATTGATAAGGGAGATAAAAATCAAACATATTTCTTTCATCTTTCTCTTCGATTTCTGTATGCTTTATTGAATAAATTGCGTGAAAGTTTTATCAGCGCATATTTTCTGTGCATAGGTTAAATTGAAATGAAATTAAATAATATCGCAGTTCAGAATGAACTGTAGATCTCGGGTATACCAGTTAACCTATATGACATGAAACGGAGCGCAGTCGAAGTAGATGATGATGCACTTCATTTTTCCTGGAAGTATCACCTTGACATGTAAAGAAACAGTTTTCATTGGAGAAGTTGTCGAAAAAATAGCGAATTCGTTCGGTTATGTAAAATAACCATGGATTTTCAGCAAAGGTTTTTTTTTAATTATTTGTAATATTAAATACTAAAACATTTGGCCGTAAAAATGTTCAAATGTTGCTTGAAAAGGGTAATTATTTTATTATAGTAGAATAATGACTTTTTAATTTTTCTTTGTTTCCTGTTATCCATATGAGTGGTTATAAAACTGTATGGCAAAGGCTAGTACAATGCAAGTAAAGATTGGAATTACATTCACACTAACCTCCCAATGAATGTAATTGTGCAGTCACAGCGTAAAATGCCAAGTGCTCTTCTGACACGAGTACCATTACTTTTAGCACAATCAGAACTTCGTATTACCTATCGATTTTAAATCCTGACCAAGAGATATTAAATAACAAAAAAACATACTTCCTGATGGAACCAACTGTGTAATCTCGTATATATATTGGCCATCCCTCCAACGCGCATACCTACTTAGGCCGTACAATACTGCGGAGCCATGAGTCGCGTAAAGCAGCCCCTTAAAAAGACCTAAATGTGGGAGTCATCAAAACTTTATTTGCAGACTCCATCACTAAATTTTTCATTAACATTCAATTTTCTTCCATGTGGTACAATATGACCCCATCTGTTTGTTAGAACAGCGAAATGGCAAATGGAGTTTTCTATGCATTAAATTAATACGAAATTGGAGATATTCAAGTGTTTGTAGCACTATTTTTTACACGAAACAGTTCACAGAAATCTCTGTTTGGAAATTTATTTCCTATTCATGTGAAACCATGAAAAATAATAGCAGCAAAGATAAAGTTGGGGCAATCGAAGGATGGAGCGATAGATTGGTAATGAGAATTAAATGGATAGGCAGGATGACAAACGAAAGAGAAATGCGAAGATTGGATGAAGAGGAAACGACGCTGATCAGAATGAAATGGAAAGAAATTGGGCATATATTGAATCAAAAATCACGGAAAGAAAAGCCAATGAATAACGAGAATCAAGTGATGGAAGACAGAAGAGTTGGGATTTCAGAGATGGGAGGCGGTGAAATGGCTTGGAGGTCTACGGAAGACCACCCCTCGGTTTTTAAATATTTGATGACGATAATGATGATGCTTTCGCAGCGTTGACCTAGTAATCCTCTCAACTTAGAGGTAGCCACCAGTCGGCATGCGTTCATGACATTAAGGTTAATCGGCTACATCTGTGCCATTATCCATCTCCGACGGAGAATGACGGAATTTGAGATGGAATTTGAAAATTTAATTTGTTCATTCTATCTATGCTGTCTTCTTCTCCCCGGCTGAGAAACTCAAAGCAAATTTGGTCTTCGAACAATTCATGGGCACGATGATGCTTTAGTGAACCGAAACGCACATTAGTGCAAATGAACTTCGCTCAGCGGAGAACTTTGTCTCGCTGATTCAACCCAGGATGAAGATGAGGCAAAACCACGCTTTCATCTAAGAGATATGTTAATCAGCTAAAATGTAATTTCCATTCATGCATGAGAATTATTAACGCACTCTACGGATGAGGATTGAGATCGTTTCCACGGGCGTTTCTCAAATTTTCTTTTCAGCTCTCGTATTGATTAACTGGCACCCTTGGCTGTTAAACGTCCATTACTGGAGTTCTTCAAAACTCAAAACAAATGCTTCCACCCAATCGCAGTTCGTAAAGGTGGGAAAAAGGTTCCCTGAGGTCAGAAACCTCAGCAATTTTATTGAATAGGTTAAATTAGGTACAGTATGTTTTTTTGTTCTAATTCCCTTTATTTCTTTACTTTCGTATTTCCTAAGACATTTTACGCAATGCGCTGTGAGGATAGGACTATATTAAACCGGATTCTTAGTCGTCTCGCATTTTCTCAATTCAGCAATCAAGTTCGAGCAAATAAATTAGCCAAAGATGGGTAAAAAATTCAAAGCAAAGGGGCAAAACAATTTATTACACCCTACGGTTTAATTTCAATGCATTACATGTCTTTAAGCTGAATGACATGCACGATTTATTTTATTTGTATGACGGATATTTTAAAAGGGGTAACATATTCAAAATTGCTGAGTTAATTGCATAGCACTATTTAATATTTATGGGCATTTAGTTCATCGTATGTTTCCATAGCTCTTTTTGGGAGTTAAAAGTTCGTTGAGTTGAAATTATTTGGCCGGTGAACAATTAAAAATATGTTAAAACCATTTTAACCGGGCGCAAAGTTGATTGTCATTGCCTGAAGTATTTTTTTTAACCTATGCACTAGAAAGAAAAAGTTCGAACAAGGTTCCGAATTGTCGCTTTTGTCAACTGGTTTGGCAATGGTGTTTTACTAGAAAATTAGGTGCGCAGTTGCTTTTCTTAAAACATTACTGTATTATATCCATCATTGAAGCACTAATAATAGCTAAAATCTGTAAAATGTTTACTGTCAACGAGTGTTTAATTCATAATCAGCACTAATTGGATACTTTAATTCCAGTAATTTTCCTAAACTTCTTGAAGTATTGTCGTCATTTTCCTATCGATGTTTACTTGAGAGAATAATTTTTCTACCCGTTTGATGAAAATAAGTCTAGGAGCTATGCCCTGCGCTCGCCAGTGATAAAGTTCCCTGAAAAATAAAGGATGAAAACGCTTTTCTGGAAAGGAAAATGTGCCAGTTTTGCAGGAATTCTTCGAAGTCAACGACGTAACAGCGCCAACGTAAAGGAGAAGTTGATTGCAGAAAGGCAGGCAGAGCCAAGTGATATAATTAATGATACATTGTGTGCAATGTCAAAGTGCATTTCCCCGGGGAATTACCTTGCCGCCGTCGAATGCATTGAATATGAAAAGAAGCTTTAGTGTAGTTTCCCAAATCTTATGACTAACTCATCATCTCCTCTACATTGGCAGTCTGCTAGGAATTTTTGGGGTAAACACGTGCCACCATATTTTAAACCCAAAACAGAAGCGCTTTAACGGTTCTTCAATAATTTAGAACGCACCAGATAGTATGATACGATTCTTAGGATGGATTTGACGACATTGGTCCATTTCTGCACAATTCACCATTAACGTCCACCATTTAACAAACCGAACGGTAGTAGGGTTAACCTTGTGAAATTTATCCATGATGGAAAGGAGACAAACTCTGTATATTAGGAGTAACTCTGTATAGTCACCTGAAGATGACATTATGTTTGAAACCAGGGTCGTGAATAAATCTCTATTCAAGTGAAATTTGCATAGTTTGTCTCCTTTCCATCGTCCGCCATTTAATTGCGTAATGAATTACAGCTGAGAATTCCCTACATCTGTGTTTGGAAATTGATCAGCTCAAGTTCTGCGGCTAAATTTCTGTTAGTTGCTGCTGCTGTTTACGCTGGCAAGTTGAAATTTTTAAAAACCCTAATTATATTTTATTTTTTGATACTTGATGTATGTTTAAACCTTTTTTAACCTTTTCCTTTCAATGAATTTTTATTTAGTCCCAACAAACACGAACAAGATCGTCAACTTTTAAAAAATATTTTCCGTTTCCACCGGCTGCCGACGGTGCACAGTGTAAACACTGAAGGGCCCTTAGACAGATAATTAAGCACGATCCCTCAATGTCTTAATTAATATTTCAATTACCTTAACTACGAATAAACTCATGCTTCTGAGTTTTTGCAGCATCATTTTTTTATTTCTTCATTTGAAATTAATCAAAAGCCAACCGACAAACAGGATGAATCATTCGGAATCTCGTCTGTTCCAAAACCCACGGGGCGCCTGTTACGGAGGTTTTTGAGTTTTGAGCGGAGAGTCGATTTTATTTCCAAGTGTAGTATGCACATTTTTATGTACAATTTTATCTAGGAGCAATTCCGTATTTACAATAGAGTTATATCGAAGTCGAAATCAAACCACTAGATGTTCATCCATCGAAAAGGTCAGTTGTATTGAAGTGGTTCTGCGTGAATTGTGTTTAACTCGTATTTGTTTAACAACGACATTAATCCAAGCCTGGGATACACTCCCGATATAAATCCGGATTAAAGTAGAAAATTTGGAAATGAGAGTCAATGTTTTCCACATATTTCATCTCAACGGTAATTTTTCCAGAGTGTGCGAAATGAGGATTTTTTTTTCGGGCTTTAGTTTAATAATAGATACCTACCACCGGCATCTCCCAAATTCCCCACGCATCGCGGTTCCCATTACGAATTTCCGCATTGAAAATTCAAATATACCAACAAGAGCAGGAGGTCTGCTTGATTTTTAGTCAATAAATCTTTACTTGCACCCAAAATATCTCTTTTGGTTTTAATTTGCTTTGATTCTTCTGTATACCATTCGTTTATTGCGTATTCTTTCTCCCATCGTTACAATTCCCCCATGACATTTCATTAAATATTGATATATCTTTCTCACCTGGCCATATTCCATTATTACCTCAGTGTGCTGTGCTGTTCGACCCCCTTCAAGTTATCCAAAATTTGAATACCTTCCTTCCCCCTAATTCGTTTCCCTTTTTATTTCTCTCGTACCTCATCGATCAACATGACATTCTATTTATTATGCTCCAGAGCCAATTCGTATTCAAATTATCCTATTTAATTTTTTGCGTCGATAAAATTAAACCCTTTATATTAGATTATCTGCATCAACTACCATGGATTTTTGATTGAAACAACTCTGAAGAAAAATCTTAATGCCTACTTTTTGCTGAACGGAAAGTAGAAATAATTATTGGAATCTTTACAACAGTGGAATCGACGTTGAAGCACTGGAACAGTGTTTCGTGTGTAACATAATTTAGCATCCAAATTTCAAAACTTTTCCGCTACTTTACGCTCTATGCTTCTGCCATTATTTGTTATCCATTTCTCTAAGCCCATTTCATAAGCATCAAAGTAAAATGAAATTTCTGTCCAACCAATTGACCGCGAATGTGATGGGGGAACTAGGTATGAATGATATGTTAAGAAACTTTAAATAGATGTGTTTTAGGTGAGTTTGAATGAAACTGTTCTATTCATTTTTTCCCTCGTAATGCTTTGCAATGAAGTACATCACATTTTTTTTATTTATCTTTCTCATAAGGAAACTTCACGCGTCTTCACCACTGAATTAAACGGGAAATATTTGCTCTAGTGGTGAAAAATCGAGTCCAGTCAAGGAGATAAGACAATAGGGCTCATAGTCCGTGCAGAAATTGGTGAATATGTATGGATGAATCTATGGGGAGATCGTGGAAAACGGAGATGCATTTTAATCATCGGTAAAAAGAAAAAACCCAGAATGGTTAAAAATGCAGTCAAATATTAGTTCAATTAAGCGTGCTGCTCCTCGGTTTCCAATTAGCACAAAGGCTGCCACAGCGACGCCCGAGGCCAGACATTAATATGGGAGCGTATGTACGTGGGAAACTCCATATCTAAATCAGCATCGACCGGTGTGGAATTATATTCCTCAGTGCAGTCGGAATAAATTGGCCCTCAAATATCCTTTCCTCCTCACTCAGAATTTTACAGAACTCTACACATTAGAATTTTATATTCCTCTATCCACTAGCATTAGAGTAAACTTCTAAAGAACCTAAGTTACCGAGTTTTTTTGTGAGTTCTTTATAACAGAGGAATTGGAAGGATTTTTAATTCCCCAACTTTGAAACATCCAACTATTAATTCGATATCCGGGCTGTCTGAAAGAGGTGGTAATAAAAAAAAATCTTTCAAATGCAATTTCTAAAAGACGTGCCTATTCAATTTTTAACATTTTCTTACAAGTATACGGACGACGCAACACTTTGGGCCATCTTTTCATAGCAATATCAATTTCTAAAAGACGTGCCAATTCGATTTTTAAAATTTTAATATCATCTGGATTAATTTGGACCACCCAAGGCGCAATTGGGTAATTTCCCATCTGAGAGTTAGGAACTTCAGTAAACTTTAAAAAATTAGTCTCAAAAAATAGATTGCTTACTATACGTGTACACTCATAGTTCATTTGTTTGTTCAGCATTGTCCATTCTTTGATTAGAATTTATTCCTTGTGCGTAGCATACAATAGCACCTACGGAATCCGTCTAAAGTATCTTAAATATGTTTTCCCCGGAATCCTAAAACGTTGATGTTACTATTAACATTTAAGGGTTATCGAGAATATTTTGTTTAAAAAATAGAATTAGTTTTGTGCTGTTGCGATGATACCTTTCTACCCGAATGTGTGGCAGGTGTCCACTAGGCGTGTTTAATTTCGAATGTATCCACTAAGTTTCAACATGGTCCGATTGCTGGGTCACGTTTCCGATATCTTAGATATCTGAAAATGTTTTGAATAAGCAGATGGACACATTAGAAGTGAGCTGCGCCAAGGAAGCCCTCGAAGCGTAACTATAAAATCCGCGGTAAGCTCTAACCGCAGAAGCCCTACCCCAACTCCGAGAAGGGCTCCAGTCTGTTTTTATTTATTGATAAGTCAATGTACCTTGGATGAGTATCCTTTTCGGAAGGCACCTTACACTCCAAATGCGTGAAAAGAAAATGTCCCAGTCAACTACCAGTTAAATAGGAATGTCAGTTACACCGTCCATTAACATGTCATTTTCATAGGTCTTCTGGCGTGGTGCCGCACCAATTATTGTGATGATCTTACGGAGAGAAATTGGGTATAGGATACTCTACAGAGAAATGCGAAAAAATGTCCATTTTATCAGTAACACCAAAGTTACTATTCTGCTATTTTACAGAATGGCTGAAAATATCCTCAAAAAATTAATTATGTGAATTGTTTTTATGACTAATAGGGAATAATCCAAACATACACTGAAACAGTAGGCTAAACCACAATGGTAAAATGAGAGAGCGCAGCTGACGAACAATTGCATGCAGCAGATGGTATTCTCACTTATTTTCCCGCTTGTTTGATTTTCTGTTGTTATTTCATGCTCCATGTCATCCGCATTCGTACTGACTTGTAGACCTATTAAAAGATCAATTCAATTTGACATTACAGCTTAATTTGGCTCGACAATTGATTTTTCCTCTCACAATGCATGAATTAGTCATTTAATACGACTCAAAGAAAGTATTTCTCATGTTATTCTGCTTACCCAGTGGGTAAGATCGCGGTTGCGATTAGCGCATCAGGCACAAAATGCTCTGTCGAATAATGAAATTTTTGAGCTTAGTTGACGTTAAAGTACTTCTAATGCATTCATACTAAAAATTAGCGTATTATCCGAACTAAATAATTATGATATCACTTATCTATCACCACTGATTCATAATTTCACGGTTCCATAAATTTGCATAGCAGAGTAAATATTAACGCTTAAGTAAAAGTGAAATTTTCAATATAAAAATTATTATTGTAGAAAAAACCAAACCTTCACATATTCTGCATTTTCAATATTGTTAAATCAAAGTCCTGTGGAGAAAATCAGCTTTTCAATTCCTATGTAGATAATCATAACAAAGTGAGAGAAGATGGATGTTTTCCGTTACCGCGGGGGTGGAACAGGTGAAGCTAGCCGAGGATAGGGTTAGCCCTGAGCAGTAATGTAGTGTCTCCTACGGCGAGGAGAAGAACTACGCGAGAACAGCCACCGCGGGTCATGTACTATTACATCGTTCAAATCAGTCGTTGAGATATGTAGGCCATAGTTTCAAACGGATCATCAATAATAAAATTCAACAAATCAGATTGATAAGCCTTAAAATATGTACTTTTTTATTAATTAAATTTGGCAATTTTCCGCAAAATAATTATTATGTGGAAAATTGCCAATTTTAATTAATCATGATATTCCACCATATCACGCCTGAAACGTCTCTTGTTATATGTACTTTTCTTTAACTAAAATTGGGGAAGCTTCTTTGGTACAAAAACATTCTGAACGTGACCACAATGAAAAATCTGTAACGATATTTCATAACAAGACATTCGTTCCCTTGTTTAATTTATTCGAAGCGGGAAGCATTATCACTTTCAGTTTTTTCCTCTGTTGGAGATATTTCCTTCAAAATAAACGTCGTCAAAAACCAATTCCTGTAATTTTAACATCAAAAGTTAAGCATGGCGACATATAATCATGGATATTTTTTAATTTACTGTAACAAACTTTGTCTTTCTAAGCGTCAACTATGACAGCCCCTATCGGCCGGATTGGAAGAAATAAAATAACTTTTCCTGGGGATAATCTTGCTATCAATTGTAAGATATTTAATGTAATATCAAACTTACCTACTTTAGAAGTTGACTTCTAACTCGCAGCCACTGTAAATTCTCCACGTGTTCTTCACAACTGCTTGTTGTCTCCTAGTTCCGAATCCCATAGATCACCATGGCAACGTCTACATAATATATCAATTATAAGCTAAGCTGCATTCAAAGTTAACGCAGGAGTGAATCCAGCTCGCCTTCTTATTATGATTCAATAACACGACTGCAATTTCGAATCGTTTCTTTCTCGACAAAAATTCATTCGAAAGCACACAGGAGTAGGATATCACTCACGAACATAACGAACGCCAAATTAGCCCACAACTACCACACCGGTCATCGCTTTTGGCGCGAGCCAATGAGGAAAGTGAATGAATGTCGAAATTAATTATGGTCGCGTTTATTATTACAAATAGTTTTTATTAAGTGATAGGATGCATTTGATCGTAAGCCCTTAATTTGGTAGTTATTATGCGAGCTTGTTATCCTTTCTTCCGTAAAACTAAATGTTTTCAATTAGAACAAAAAAAATATGATAGTACTTTTTCTCGATCATAGAGGTAGTTGAGATCATCCCTCCCATTATTCAGCATTTCTAGGATGCAGTGTGGATCAGTGATGGATGACCTTAATCGGAATAGCAGAACCAGAATGATAATACCCGTAGTAACGAAGAGGCAGCAGTGGAAGTTTCATGTCCTTGGTACGTATGCCAGGATTCCTGGTGAAAAACAAAGTAATAAGAGTTAAAATTTACATCAGAGTGTATTAAAATGTTGTTGAACTATCCTCGAACGCGAGACGCTATTAGCACGAAGTCAACGGAAAATAATGCGTATTAGAGTGTTTGTGATGGATAAAATTGCTTGCTACGTATTTTACGAACAACTTTTCCACGGAGTGGTAGATAAGATAACAACTAAGTATTGCCAGATTAGGCAAGTAAAGATAGCTTACGGAGAATCAGGGATGCTGAACTCGATAGAATAACTTCTTTAACTTATTACTTAAAGAATTACCTTTCGTAACTTTAATACAAGCAGATAAAAATCGTATGAGAGAGACGTTTTGAGACCTGGGAATAATAGTAGCTAAAAAAAAGTCGGAAATGTGGATGTTAACAGTTTTGTTAGCCAATTCAAGAAAGAGCTACAGCCATTCTTGAATGCATTAAATTAATAGTAATAATAAAGTAATATGGGCTGTACAGGATTAAGGAAAATCACGAGAAAACGAAAACATCAATAATATTTTCCAAAATTTCAGTAGCTTAAGTTACTCATTCTATTTAAATGTCAGGAATTACAAAGTTGTAATAATTCAAGGATTATGGATGTTTTAGGAAAAATCTGCAAACTAGTTAGAACACTTAAGAGGAAACTTACGTTGGCAAAAGAACCATTATTCTCTTTAAAAAGACAGAATTTGTAACCTAACGAATTCAACTAAGTAATCTAACAAGGAGAAGATAAGAAAATCCCCGAGTGTATTTCAGTGCAAATTTGCGCTACCTTTCAAGACATAAGATATGAAGTCTTCGTTTCGCCGTGTCTCCAAAGAGGCATTGCGTTTTATTCAGCAATAATTCATATTCTTATTATTCTCATAAGTCTTATTGAAAGCAACGGGTGATAATTTGATAGAAGATGACCTATTTCATCTATTCGGGTGGGAAGGTGTGTATAAACGTATGTATTTCATGTACACTGCATTCTATTTTTTCTCTACTATTTTATTTTTCTTTTCTAATATAATGCATAGCGATACCTAGTGTGGATAATAATATGTTATTTGTATTCGTTCACTATCATTTGGCTAAATAAATGTATTTCGATAAAAAATGAAGATAAAGAACATCAATGACGACAAAAGAGAGGATGGCTTTCTAGTCGACCAATTTTTGACAGTGCTTTCAAAATCGATCCCTAGCATTGGACTAGGTAAGTCATCAGTTTCTCGTGCCCATCTCCGAATAACTGCGCATAGGAGTCTAGCAAGAAGTGGAATGCGTCATTTTCATGCAAAAAATACTCAATTCTCAGATAAGTTAAACTAATGAGATGGGAAGGTATTAGAAGAATCATTTAATCGTAAAATATGATTAATATTAATTATTAATTAATTAATATTTTTATGATACATGGCTTTAACTCAAAATATGGTCTAACTTTGGCACATACCCTTTCCGCAAGCATGTTAAGATAGAAAATCACTAATGGAGCGTATCGGCGTAGAAGGTACCGCTCAGAAATTTGATGTGTGAATAAAAGTGAAGGTTGGAGGGTTTTGAGATGCGTGTATGGAGCAGGATGGTGAAAACACTGCTTAGTAAAAGTAGAGTAAAACGCGCAAGGGAGACGTGCAAGGGAGTAGAAGAAAGTTTTCGTAGAAGTTAGACTTTTCAAAAAGCATGATGACGGCTGGCAACCATGAGCTATTTTTATAAGCAAATTTTCCTCGATTCAATTTCAAATCTAACGTACTTCTGATGCGTAATTTTTCCAGGGACTCAAAAATCATTTACACACAATAGATAGCCGAAATTATATCGCTTTCAATGAAGTAAGTTAATGCACTTCGAAGTTTATCAAGTCGTTTAGTTAGATTGGAACTAACCACAATTTGTTCGCCACCGGTGGACATCTCGATAAAACTTTCAAAAATGTGTTGACATCATTTTCACCCACCCACCAGAGTTTTCAATCCGAAAGTCAGTTAGATAGGTGAAGATAAATCTCACCTTCAAGTTTTTGGCGTTTGAAATTCACACAGCAGGGTAGGGGGCAGTTCCTTTCCCTGTTCCGGTTATGGTTTCCCAGGAAGATCTGGTATCTGGAAGACTGGGAATCGAACCCGGGATCCTCCGGTCAGTAGTCCAACGCTATACCCCCTGAACTACAGCGACCCACATAAAAAAAAAATATATATATATATATATATATATATTATATATACATAGAAATAGGTGTAAAGAAAGGGGATAGGAAGACACATTAAAGGCGAACACAGGACATGTGGGGAAGGCGGTTTTTTGAGCAGATCACGAATGTAAAAATATTTCCTTAACCGGGATTTGAACACCGGACCTTCCACTTGCAGCGGAACTTCGTATTTGAATGTATATATACATACACACATTCAAATACGAAATCCCGCCATACGGCGCACAAATATTCATTCAAACATAGAAATAGGTATAAGGAAAGGGGATAGGAAAACACATAAAAGGTGAACACAGGACATATATATATATACACACACACACATATATATATATTCACACACAAACACGTGTGTATACATGTAGAAACTTGACTGGAACTTGACACATGTAGAAACTTGAAGAGTGGATGAGTGATGTTCCCACGTCCACTATGGTCGTCCGTTGTCGTTCCTCTCACGTTTCGTTTGATTTTCGCAAGTGCGTCGTTAGCGTGATTGATTCGTCTGTCCACGCCCGCCTACCCCTTGAAATACCTACCACGGACCATCAGAAGTGTACTCTGGAGACCTCTGCAAAATTGGAAATTTGGGAGGAAAAATACGATCCGAAATGCAGTACCGAAATTCCCATGCAGGACGAAGAAAAGTCACCCCGTTGCCGTCAACATTTCAAAAGGTCGTGGGGTTCCAAAAGGGATCCCTGAATCACACAAACTTGCACACTCACACAAACATATGTTTATTTATATATTTATTTACAAGTGGAACTTTCGCTAAAATATCGAATAATGGTCAACCCCAGTGCCCATTTGGACATGTGCGATTTTTTTAAGTGCGAGTGAGTAATAATTATTGCATTACTTGTTCACCTCGGGACCGTGGTCATGTTACGTCACCCTGAAGTGGGGAAAGGTTCTGAAAAATGTTTTCTCGACAACTTGATGGGGGGAGGATTCAGAGGTAGTGGTAAGGAAAACCCCCAATTTCGAACGATGTATATGACAGATGTCAATTGCATAAGCAACTCCGTCGCCTGCTTTGACCGACGCGCTGTCCTATAAGTTCTCGATATGGATTCATGTTTGAAAAATATTATGGGGATGAAGTGGCGTTGTGCGTGGTTTAGTTCGAAGGGAAGGAGAATTCTGTGACGAAGTGCTACTTGAGGGAAGGAAGGATCGATATGTCGTGTTTGAATCACCCTGATTCATTCTCCCTGGCAATTCGTGCAAGGGTCAGGGTTCTCGATGAGTGAATGGGTTTGTGTGATTGGAAGAGCAGAGGAGCATTGACTCAAGGGTGAAAACGGAAGATGACAGTTGCGGTTACAACACGCTTCTGATGACGTTTCCCTGGGTGATCGACTTCTGGACCCCCAATTAGATATTGTATACCTCTGAGTGATCCGCTCAGGGCATATGATTGTCAATCGACGCCTGAGGCGGATTTCCTCCAAATAAACAATCTTGAAGAAATGTATGAATTGCTATTTTTCGTGCACTAACCTTCCCCACGAAATAGGACTGCATCGGAATCCTTTTTCTTTAAGTAATTTCAGTTTTCTGGCAGGTTTCTCATCTCCTAATTTAATCTTCCACATCCTTCTTCATACCTTTCCAGGTGAAGTACATTTAAATTCTCTTGAGAGTCCTCTTCATCCCCTGATGACCCCCATCAGGTGAGTTATGCAACTCGTCAAGGCTCTTCCTCTCTTCACTCATGTTCTCTGCCTCTCCTTTTGTTCATTTTTCTGCTATCTCTTCGCCGTCCGGTCGTTCGTCCCGCTAGGCTTCGCCGTGTGCGGTGAGCGCGTAGATCCGACTGAGAGTGGAGTTCAGGATTCCCTTTTTATATACTACGCGATTCTTCCAACTTGAATCTCCACCTAATGTTTCTGAAACTGGGGTACTTTACATTGATTATCCACGTCAGCGGCTTGTGATCGGTTACAATGCATAGAGGTAGTGGCGGAAATATTTTGTCCCCCAAATAATGGCTAGGAACTTTTTCTCTGTGGTTGAATAATTTTTCTCTGCGCTCTTCAGCGTTCTGCTGGCATAGACAATCGGGCGGTCTTTTCCAATGGGACATTGTACGCAGCACAAAGTTGCTCGCGTCAGTCGTTAAAATAAACTCTCAGGTGAAATATGGATACTGCAACAAGGAGTCCCTTGTCAGGAAGTGCTTCAGTCTCTCGAACGCCTCCTACTGTTTCCTTTGCCACACATAGCGTACATTCTTCTTCAACATTTCATGAAGGGGCTTAGCTATCGTACTCAATGCAGGTATGAAGCGTCGGTAGTAGCATGCGTGTCCCACGAAAGCCTTCAACTGCCTCGTGGTCGTCGGCGACGGGAATTCTTTTACTCTTTTTACCTTTTCCGGGTCGTGTTTCACAGAGGTCATAAAATTCCGGAAGCTTGCGGCGTCATGTATGGACAATTCCTGAATTACTACCAGTCGTCAGAGTTGAATTTTCTTGGTCAATTCACTTTTTTTTAATTTGGTGCCCCGATTTTCTCTTCTATGGACCACCAATGGCGGCTTTGGAGTATGTATGTACCAACGCAGTTCTCGTACTAGAAGAGATGAAATGCAAACTCAAAAGTCGAGTGGAAGATGAAAATCCCCCGTAGTCCACTTCTCAGCTGATGCACCGTCATCTTTATCAATCTCGAGGGTGGACGGGTGGAATCGGAGGAGGATTGCCTCCAACGACCGGAGCCGGCTGCGTAAATAAATGCCCATAAATTAACCTTCAACGGTCGCGTCAAATCGCCCCCGTCAGGTCCCGGCGACCAATCTCTCGCGGTGGTAAATCAATGCGATCCCCATTCTATGACTCGAACCTCCACTCCTTCCAGTCGGGGGCCAGGCGAAGGCAGGGAGGTAGGCGGGGGAAATAACAAGCAATCGACATCAATTCTTTCAACCCCTCCTCACCCTTTCTCGGCCCTCCTTGCTCCAGATCAATTTCTCACACTCCACCCCCATTTTAACCCCGTCGCGTTCTTTACTTCACTGATGTCCGTCGAAAACAGCTCGCAGTAGAGCATTATGCATACAATATCCTCCTTTCTCTCTCTCTCTCTTGTCCCCTGTCCATTGACGTCTCTCCTATTCTTCTCTCTATTTATCATTCCTCCCATTCGTTTCCTCGTCTCCGTCTTTCTTCATGCCCCCTGTTTGTTAGAGGTTCTATTTTCCTGGTCTTGTTTGCACCTACGAGTATTACTCCATCACTCATCGCACTCGGTGTTGTTTTCGAATTTTTAAAAGGTATTTTTCCTCGTCGGTTCCTCGGGTGTTTTTTCCCCTGCGGAGAGAGCTTTTTCAGCTGATAAAATCTCTACCCTCGTATTTTTTTCCGTATTCCGTTTTCATCCGTAGTTTACCCAGCGATTTGCCTTTCCTTTCTTCCCACGAGCTCCCATGATTCGGAAAATATTTTGCCCCACCTGAAGCAATCCAACGAGGGCCCAGCGAGTATCGTCTACTCCTTCCAAAGAGACCGTTTGTCATTTTGCCCATCTAATGGAAACTCTTTGACCGATTTCCTGTGCAACGGTGCAAAATGTAGATGAACAATAAATTACATGTTTTGAAGTTGCATTCGATATGTTTTCCCTGTGACGCCCATTATTCCACCTTCTCTCAATGCATATTTCCTCTGCCTAAACAAAATTCTTCTGCCGACTTCCATACTACTCGATCGGTTAATTTGCAGCTCAGGGATTGTCCCTTTCTCCTAATCCCAATAAAGGGTAGAAATCCCTTGCAAGAAATAGGTTCCATTCAATAGGTTGCCTTTAATCTGAAAGCAATGACGAAGGAAACAGATTGAAGAATAGACCGAAAAAATGCGATTTCTGTGAAAGTTTTCCACTCAGAACATCCAATGCCGAAATTCGGGGGAAGAATAATTTTCTGTCTCCCAGTTTAGTAATCAATGACGATTTTATCAAAGAAAAACATGGTTTTTCGAATGCGCAAAGTCAGCAAATTTGGTTGTGGGTCTAATAACGTAGATGCCGTATGCAATTGTATAGTTCAACCACTTTCCTATTCTCCTCTGCCACCCACCCGTTCTTTAAGTGAAAATTATGTTACATCTTGAGTCACAATAACTATTTGGTATCACCAACTCGTCAAGCTCAGCCTCCTTTGATTCTCTTCAATCGTCCACCGGCAACCCTCGTGAGTCTTAATTTAGATTCGAACGTGGTGATTCAAATCTTGGCGATGCTTATAGCAACCCTGACTGACTCAACTTGAGTGAGCACATGGACATGAGATCCTTATTTACAAAACAGGTGGATGTGGACGAATTATCTTCAAAATATGTCGGTTATCGAAATCTCGCAAGTGTCGGCATATAAGAACGCCTCTTATCCTTTGGGAGTTTAATTCAAAAAAGAAACAGTGGCTCAAGAAAGATTAAAATTTAAAAAAATGCTTTGAAGGCACCCGTGGACATTTACAAGTTTTTCAATAGTACCGGACGGAAAAAAAATATCAATATGGGTTTCCTAGAAGAAGCTGCACATGCCTGCTATGCTTGGTTCCTCTTCTAACTAACGCCATGATAATGGAAATCCCGGTAATATTATCGAAGTTGTAAGAGCCGGACGAAGTGCAAGTTCATTTCTTCTCGACCGCATCGCTCACGCACGCTTCCAACCCTTGGCTCCAAAACGGCAGCCAGGCTACACTTGTGGTACCCACGAGAGTGATGTCTACAATGAGCGGGAACGGAGAGGGAACGATAGGGGAGTGGTGCCGCCGCCGCGCCGCCTTTATCCCCAGACCTTGCCCCTTTCCCTCTCTTCCCTGTCCCTTCCTCCGCCCCCACACCACCCGCCATGTCGCCTATTCCCGTTTCCCCGCATTGCGTGACGGCTAGTACTGTTCCACCGCCACCCTCCCACAGCCCCTCCGCCACTATCTGCTGTAGTCTTGCGGACACCGCTCCCGCTCATAAACACACACACACACACCACTCCTTTTAGAGGAGCAGGAGGAGGGGAGTGGAATGAATGAGAGGAGGGTGGGAGGTGCGGGGGACACGCGAAGGCGGGCGATGGTGTTGTGGAAAGGGCAAAAGGGGAGTGGGATGGGGGAGTCAGTGCTGAGGAGTGCAGGAGGGTGCGGGGCAGAGATGAAATGTATTTCATTCTCCTTTCCCACCCTCCCCCAACCGAGGAGGGGTAAGGTTAAGGGAGACCGGCACGGTGTCGGCCAAAGGGAGGGGGGAAGGGATTATGATTCAGGTGCGGGACGTGGTTGGAGGAGGAGAAGGAGGGGGGGATTGAGAAAAGAGAAGGGATTAAATGTGCCAGACAGCGAAGAGCCCGAAAAATTTTCATAAGAAATTGTCCACGGAAAAGGAAAAACATTGACGTGGGGGTAACCCTGGTTGCGCTTCGAAAGGAAGGGGACGGATCGGAAAGAAAATTAATCCACAATTATCGCGTCTCCCTCCATCACTCTCCTCACCCCCTTTCCCCCTCTCCCCCCCCCCGGGCTAGCTAATCGGAGGGCGAGTGCGCCCCGGGCATTCAAAATGGATATGAATATATTTTTTTTGTGGTCCGAAATAGAAGAATATCGATTCAGGTCGACTTCCCATCGCTTGTAAAGCCGCCGAGGAATCGTGAGAATTTGTCGTGCTTGGGAGGCATTTTTGATTTGCATGACTAAAATTAGTTCTCCAAAAAAATAACACGGCGATGGAAAAGTGCGGGCCGAGATTGTGAGGGCGTGAGCCGGTGAAAGAAGACATTCTCTCCTCTACGCCCAATATTTAACCCTTTGTTAACTGAATTATTTGTGCACAGTTTTTCCTTGGAATAGTTTTATCAGGATGCCTATGTCATTAGAATAAAATTTCATCTGTGAATAATAAATTCAATTCATTTTGTCCATAATACTGCGAGTTATATACTCTGGTCATAAAAGTCCCGCAAGCACTGTGAACCGTTTGTATGCAACCCTACAATCCATGGCAAGTTTTTTTTTTAGCTTAACACAAAATGGGTTTTTATTGCGAATCTAGGTGTCGAGGAGATGCAACAGCGACTCCTCTTACATTTATCGCAGGTCAGTTCGGCGAATCGGGATAATCTTCCGGTTCGGTGAACCAGCCGATAAGGCGGCATTGGCCGTTCTGACGTAGCTTGGAAGGGCCGCAACTATACGAGTGGCCCATCCTAGTGTAAGACCGCACAGACGTGAACCAGCGGCCGCGCCCTGCCTTTCCCCAAGACTCCTTCCCGCCGTCGTGCAAGGCACTCATCTCTCGGAGTCGGACTCTCCTTCTCTCTCGCCCTTTCTCTCTCCACTAGGCACTGTTTACGTGAGTACAATCCATGACCAATAAGCCAGCCACTCGTGACTCTTCTTTCAACCCGGCACGGTGCTCCAACTGCAGTCAACCCCCTTCTACGTCGCGACCACGCCGGCATAGGAAATAACTTTTGAATACAATTTTCCTTTGTAAAAATTCACGATGAAAATCGAGAAAGTCCTTTTAATATGATTACACAAAAAGTTGAAAATGCAAGGACATGAAGAGCGACATACTATCTGGAAGTGGGGGATTAAATTTCTAACATATCACAAAATAATAAAAGATTTGAAAAAATGTCATAAAATTTGAAGAGAAATAATGCAATTAAACATATCCGTTATAAATAACAAATTTCAACACCTAGTACAAATTAATTCCCTCATTTATATTTAAACATAGAAGATGCTGCAAATACTATTGTATTGGCGTTGGATTTTCATTACAGCCTCGAATTAACTGTGAATTCATGGAATTACGGTGATAACTTAAGAAAGCTAGTGACATTTCATTTCCGTGAAACCACAAATTTAAGCGAACAAAGAAACTCAAGGGATTAATTTAGTCAATTAGAAAACTTCGAGAAAGAATAATATGGGGAAGTAAAGTCCCATCAGCAAATAGTACGTAAATACGTGCCTGTCATATTCTCAAAGTTCTTACTTTTGTGGGGAAATTTCTGACCCTAAAACATTCCTTTTTCAAAATGATGCCACTAATACGCAATTCTTTTTTTTAAATAATAGCGTTTACAAGTTTTTCAAATAACAGAGAGGGTATGGCATTTGATTACCCTTTTTTTAAGGATTAGCTTGAAGTAATATTTTTCTCTTAATGCCCCGGCACACTACACTATAGGGCACACGTTTCTCCAATATTTTGCAGGAGAAACTCAATATCGTGGGAATCTGGACCAATGTACTTTTTTATTCGGGTAATATCGTTGGTTACTTTATTATTAATATAAGGGACAGAATAATCTTAATTCAAAGGTCCTCCGCTTCAGAAATTCCCTCACTAATCCTTTTAATAAACTGTAATAAAAATTTAGTCAGAATTGCAAAAGTTTTTGGTATGTGACAGTTACGTGTATTTCTTATGAGATTGGCATACTATAAACCTTACTAATTCCCATGATGCAGTTGTTTTGTCTGTATTTGCTGAGTAGGAATCGACCGTATAGTGGCGTAAATATAATTAAGTGAATTAAACAGTGGTTAATTGTCACAATATTTAAATACCGATCTTGGTTTTTACATTTTTTCTTCGTTTTTTAAATCATCGTCATTTCTTTTCTATGAAATCTAGCTGAGTATATAAAATTGTCCGAAATTTAACCATTGTGCGAGTTTTTAAATCATTTCAAAATTAGCATAATGAATTTTCACAAAGGCGAATACGCGCCTGCCACTCTCAACAATATTATAAAGTGTACATTTCCAAAGGCATATTTTTCTTTAATTGAGAGAACTTTTGTAAATTGACACCGATATGAGCGCTTCAGCGATGCAAAGCTGTCCATAATGTTAAAACAGAAATCACTCCTGAGGAGTTAACGCGATTTATGTTGAGAAATTGCTCCGTAACCAATATTTTCCGTCCACTCCAAAAAATTATATCATACTTCGAAATAGGAGGCGCTCGAAATTGATCGGATACAAGACTGAGCTTTCTTTTCTATTCGCCCAGAAAATACTCGTTTTTGTGTCTCTGCCGGTGTAAGGTCAGCGAGATGAGATCAGGTGCTGAAATCGGGGATTGTATAAGAAGTCACGAGGGAGATCCTCTTACGGTGTAGCTACAAGGCTCAGCTCTCTGTCGGAGTTCCATTCCCCGAAGAGCTCAGGGACGCTAAACGTCAATCCGAGTCTCTCTCCCTCGAGGGCCGCCGAAAGAGCAAATGCCTACACGAATGCAAGAAATCCAAAAATCTTTCGGTAAAATTTGATACATGAAATATGGCGAGGCGCTAAGGCGTTAAAAAAAATATAGCAGTCAGCATTTTTAGGAAATCACTGGAGCATTCATTCAATTTCTGCTGATATTGGACTCTCCAGCAAATTGGTAGCCCTTGGCAACGGGATTCAAAATTGCGATTTGCCCCCTGAATACGTTTGAATTTTGCTAGCGATATAGCACGTCGCCAAGCCGCGTTCATCACGGTTGTCATTGGTTATGGTTGGAGAGTCCTTATCCCGCAGACTGACAGCCAATTGTGTCATTTCATGCTTGGTAGATTTAATTCGAAAAATCTTTGCCAAAGATTCTCCATTTTGACCTAATATAATATCACATGCAAGTGGAAAATAACTTTTGTTCACTGAAGGAAACTGAGTGATAGCATGAAATATTTCTCTCGTCTATGCAATTCCTTTTAGTAATGGGGTGTAGCGCAGGCATATATACATGTATGTATACCATGATGAGTTGACTTGTGTATTAGCGTTTATAATTTACAAGGGAGTAATATAAACGTATGCGTTACATCTTTTTACAGATACTAATCCTCGGCTTATAGATACTTGAAGCAAGAATATCGGTAGGCCGTTACTTTGTGTTATAAATCACTGCTTCACAATTTGTACGAATGAAAGCCCAATGGACAGAGGCTGGAGAGAAACCACAGAGCGAATGCCACTGGAGAGACTGCTTAACCCCAGGGTCCCGATCCGAATATCGTAGTTTCCTTCCTATTGGCTCAAACGTAAGTAAAGGATCCGTAAATTAATTCCGTCCGAGGTCGCTTTTATTCAGAGCGGAGTGAAGAGAAATTGAGCAGGATTTCCGATATTCCAATTGAATGGTGGATACGATATATTATGGGAAGACGAATCTCAAGCACGCTTTGGAATTTATCAAGACGCGGAATTCCATGGGGGATCATGAAATAAAACTTCTTCTCGGTGTAGACAGCGTGAAGGCAAACGAATTCACTTGGAGGAGATTGTTTTTCTTATAAATCGCACTTGGGCTCAATGTTGATTCCATCTACCAGACATTTAACTGTGCTCAGGGTCACACAGTAACTTGAGTTAAAACTGTTGTGTATGTTGACGAAATACGAGTATGTTGTCCGAAGCGAATATTGACAGCGGCGCGAAATACAGATTTCTTCCGACTTTTTGGCGTAATTCAAAAATACGTTAACATGGTCATCAATCGATCCGGAATCCATTTTGTCGTTAATTATCTCTTGATTTTTCATCAGTGTTTGGCCCTAGATTTGAAAGCCTAAGGTGCAATCGGTATACGTGGGATAATCGCAAAAGCTGCCCTATGGACGAGTTCCGAAGTTTCGTACAGCAATCCATCCTTCCAGAGTCATCAACCCGAAGGATGGTTTTGTGTCGGAGGAGCCATTTCCATTAACTGAGCGAACATTGGATTTCCTGTGAGGTTCTTGTTGGTACAAAATCGCAGCGCTTGGAATTTTAGATGGGTTTTTTCCAATGAATTACGGAGATTTGAACTCAGTACCCACCGGTCAAACCAAATCGCTGCCACGTCACTTTTGTGCCAAACAAATTGAAATAAAATCTAATCAGGCAGTTTTTGGGGATAGCACAAATGAAAGGGAAGTCAGATTGTTTCTGGGGTCAGAATGCCGCCTCCCCTCGTGGAAGATTTTGGTTCGAATGCTGGTGATGGAGACAGGGAGGCAGATTTATCGTCTTTCACGTCCGTAATTGAGTAATTTGCGGATAGAACTCCGTCATTGAATGTGGGTAAAACTATGGACTCCTCGTCAGCGTCAGCTACGAGCTAGCTCATGCCAATGCGAAATGTCTTCCCATCATTCCTCCGCGTTCTCCAATATATCAAACAGTACAAACGATCTCAACCGTCAGGCGCTTCTGCATTGGCTTCAACTGTTACACGCTTGGAATTAGTGCTTAGTGGCCACGTATGACACGAATAAGATGGGCACTAAATATATTTTACTTGAAATAATCAACTTAATATTTACAAGTGATATGGAGCACCGTGTATTTCTTAACTGCCATGATTACGACCACTCTTTAATTCCAATCAAGTTCTGCATTTTTTAATTTCTAATTGTCCTTGAGCCATTCTTGAAAACCGTCCACTGCCTACAGTACTAAAATGATGACTCCTTATTTATACATATTTATTATATTTATTTATTTTATGATATTCGTTGCAATTAGGCAATTGTCCTGGTGGCAACGGTCAAGTTTCGTCAGCTGTCACTCATGACATCTACATAATACATACCATCCATTTACCATCACCCATGGGCTAGGTTTACACCATTCGAGAACATACTACGCACCGTCCATCGCCACACTCCGTCCATAATCACGTACTCTTCAATTTCATATACCGTTCAAAATCGCGTCCCGTTAATTCACTTTTGAAATACAACTTTTAATGGCGTTCACATAACATACAAACAATATTTTAACAGTTACAATAGTATAAAAATCACTGATCAAGGGTTTATCACCCAGTGGCTGCTTTACACTTCTTCTTAAAACTCCTAAAATTGGAAGGAAAGGGCTCAAACAAACCTCCAGGCAGCTGGTTCCATTCAACAATAGTTCTTTTTAAAAAAGAGTATTTTTTCTAATTTGTTTTTAGCGTTCTTATTTTTATTTTAAAACTGTGGCCGTTTTTCCCCTTAAAGTATGGTTTTCCTTTCTCTTTCCATAAATCCTTCCACGCTTCGTCATTTTTAAAAATTCTCTGCATCGCACCTAACCTACTTCTTTTTCTTCTGTTTTTTAAACTTTTCCATTTCAATATATCCAACATAACCGTGACACTCTCTGCTCTTTTGTACTTTCCGAGTACGTATTTTGCTGCCTTTCTTTGTACTTTATCTATCTTTTTAATATGTCCCTCCTCATATGGATCCCATACTACGGACGAGTATTCTAGGATAGGTCTAACCAGTACCTTAAATGCTTTTTCTTTAGTGGCTACGCAACTTCCTTTTAAGTTTCGCATAACCCAATTAAGTACTTTAAATGCCTTCCGCGACACATTATCTACTTGGACTCCCCACCCAAGATCCCCAGTTACGTAAATGCCTAAATATTTGCAATGATTGCTACATGGAATTTATCGGCAAGACTTAAGAGTGGAATGCGCCAGGTAAATGTAAGGCGATAGTGAAATAATAGGACTAAGATAGTAAAAGAATTAGTTGCTGTTTCAACACTACCTTCTACTGATAGTGACTCGTGAGTGGATCTATACAGCTAACCAATAAACTCTCACTTGATCAGCGGGATAATCTGGGGAGCAGGCATGAATGAGATATTATCCTTTACCCCTCAAGATGACGTCCTCTTTCGAATGAGTTATTCGTGGGATGTAAGGAACTACCAGACATAGATCGTAAGCATGAGTGAAAACAAAAGCAATCGGAATTGCAATCCTTAGCCCCTATTCCGCGATGGCAAAGTGGGCATTTAATTTATGAAATGCTTGCGAGATGAGGATTGCAGGGAAAAATGCAAGCTTTGGTTAAAGACAAGTTAAAATGCACGTCAGTAAACACTGCGATAAATTTTAATCCCCTATAGTTGAATTTTTCCTAAGGCCGGGGTAATTAAGCAGTATCCATAAACTCGTCGGCTTGGGATAATAGCGGCGTTACGTATTTTCGCTCTAGGTTGGAGGAGCAAATTTTGCCATTTTGTGCAGATAATATACTTGTTAGCTTCTTGCTTATGATGCAATGTATTTGAATTATGCTAGAGCCCTGGAGCGGTGCCAGTGCTATGTGGTTACCAGTTAAATCTTTGAAGGGCTCTGTACTACCTTGATAAGAGGCCTTCAATGGATATTTATGAGAAACAGAAGAGACGAATCTTTGACCTGGAAAACCTGTAAATTTAAAATATGCATACAGATTCAGAACGTTCAAAATTCTGAGTTTTGTCTCTCAAAGTAACGTGGTAATTTACGATTCTTCTATAATTGGCCGTGTGTGTATTTCAAAACTTTGTAACTAGGTCGCATGCCGTGAAATGTAGACAAATGAGTGGTGTTGTGCAAACTACTAGAGATTGCCAATGGATTTAGTTCTGGTGCGCATTATTGAGAAGCTTGAATAAGTTGGTGGTAATGTTCCTTCTTTAACCAGAAATGAAATTCTCCGATTGACGAAAACAATTCACAAGTCTCTCATAACATTCCCCACTATTCACTGTTATTACTGAGCACTGAAAACTACGAGTAAGCTAGGCATGGACGTCTCTTTCCTAATTATCGTTGTTTACCCCCGAGTTCCCCCTGCACAACTCACAGAAGTATCTCTTTTAGTGAAGTTATGCCACAGGCCAGTGTTCTACCTTATTTTGCCACGACGATACACCCCTGCTAATGACGTTCAGTAGACCTAGAACTACAAGTTGGGAAACTTCGCAAGAAAAAATTACCGAGGAGAGCGCATCGCCACAAGGGTGAGAAAGGTCATCAATATGGGCAGTGAGGGTGAGGTCTAGCTTGGGGAAGAAAATTTGTTGGCAGTGAGGGATGAAGAAAAATATTTTCAGATGGGATGAATACGTGATGGTAAAGTATTCTTGAAATTGTACACAAAATATCGTAAAAATTCGCATGCATTGAACCGTATAGAATGCTTCAATTGCAGATTTTCCTGCGCGGTTTGGAGTTTAATTGTACTTTTGATTAAGCCATTTCTGAAAGAAAGTATACATATGTTCTTATAATTTAATTATACAATCAGTAAACCCATTACATGTACATTAACATAAACTGTTATAAAAGTCTTGAAAGGATGAAAGAGTGGAAGTTGGCTAATGGTCCCGAGTAGATATTTAGAAAGGATATGGCTATTTTTTTTAGCAAAAGCGTCAGTGAAGGTGAGCGTTACGTGGATAAGAACTACTAAACATGTAGGTACGTTAAGGATCTATCTAAGCGCAGAAAAATTTGAAATTTAAAGAGCCTTAAAGCCAAAAGATGTCCAAAAACTGTAACGTATTGACATATCATGCATATGTGTGTTTATGTCTTTTGGTACATCTACATCTTGGGTATTGCATTAATATTCATAGTTTCGTTAAGTATTTATTCTAATTACTTTTCCCTTTCTCCTTCTTGACTTCTGCTAGCCTGGTTCACCTCCCATTGTCGATTTACTTTGTGCGTCATCTTCTTAAAGTTGGTTATCGCATCATTAGTACTCATTTCTAGGACCTAATTTAGAGATTGGAAAGGAAACAAGAGAAAGCAGCTACTTTCGTTAAAATTCGGCATGAGCGCGAATAAAGCGTCAAACTGCTATTGGAAATCCTGGTATGGAAGCTCAAAGAGTATACAATGGCTTAAGTTAATTTAAATCGTAACATATTGATGGCGATACCAAAGGAATAATTCCATCTCTGCTTCACATCAAAGAACTAGAAGTCCAGGGAAATTAACTGCCGGATAGACCGAGACAAGGAATCAATTTTCAATTTGAGTAGTTTCAGGCGTGATGTGGTGGAATTCGAACATAATAAAGAAAAAAAATAGTAACAGTTTTCCACTAGATAAATTATCTGGTGGAAAATTGTTACTATATTTTCTTTAATAATCCTTTCCCACTTACATAATTCGTTGATGACACCGTAGAAAACTTTTCCAGCTGTAATTCGAGCTAACTAAAAATCAGATTTTACCAAATATTTATAATGGCTGGTGAAACCCATGTCACGCCCTTGTGGCGACTTTCAGGGCAGGACATAGATGTATACCTGGCTATCGTCAAGTATTATTCCTCTGCCAATCTTCATTCTCCTGTCAGTTACACGTAGGCATTAATCCTATTCTCCCCAACCGGTAATCGTGAGCATAGTGACGCACTGAATGGGACAAGTGGAAGTGTTTCGATAACATCGCGGATAGCATTTCTAGGTTTTTAGAAATGTTTTATCAATTGCACACGTTATGGCAATTTCGCTCCATTAGGACGACTGATTTAAGTCCTGGGATACGAAGGTGAGAATCGTGAGCGTACTCTTCTGCGCTGATTTGACGGCACATTAGGTAATCAATTCAATCAATAAGAAATTTATTACGGGAAGGGTATAATTTTTATGAGATGGGTTCGCCAAGGCCTTCTGGATCGGCGGTGGTGATCCTCATTCCTCGGTAGGTGATTGCCCTCCTCTCACACCTCATCTTTGCCGCCTTGGTTGTCATTGATTAGTTTTATTGCCCTCGCCCCCTGTTCCCACCCCGATAAATGCGTCATTGAATGCAACTCTTGGATCCATCGCTCCGGGAGGTGGTGGGAAGGGAAGGAGAGGAGGAAGGATGGTGGTACCCGAGGGAGGGTGAGTGAAAGTGGAGGGGCGTTATTTAATGAGTGGGTGCCCGTAACTGACTCGAGGGTGAGGCTTTTTGGGTGTGTAATTGGGCGATAACGATCTCGAAAGAGGTCGGCAAACGTAGTTTTGAAGTCGTCTCGGGACAATAAATTATCACTCCTGGGGCGCGACGGGATGCGAGGGAAAGTGTGGAGGTGGTAAATGGCTTCGGGAAATTCGTTCCCCTCGCCCAGAGATTGAGGATGGACTAAAGAATAAATACAATAAGGGAATTCCTACTTTCTTTCTCAATCGTCAACCTTTGTTCGATGCCCGAGTTGATGCACGGAAAGTGCTTCGTTTGGAGGGGATGGGGTGTTTTTGTTCGATGCGTCGACGATCGCTATCGGCCATGCGGGCGAGGTGTGACGTGTGAGGGTCACGAGCAAGGGGTGTGGGGAGCCCAAGTGCAGGCGTTTCCATGACGAAGGTATCTTCTGAGTTGCATAACTGTTCACAATGAATCGGGGAAACATCGCCGCGCGCCCCGCGTGCCGGGAAGAAACGGTGAAAAGGAAAGACTCAAGCAAACAACTAGCACTGAAAGGAAGTATGTTTGTGCCTCGAAGATGCCACTAATCTTAAAGAGCGCGACGGTGGTACCAATGATCAGGTGATCACAGGCTTTCGCACACGATACACTCATTCTCTCTTTTTTTCGCCGAACGAAATCGATTTTGTCGTAGAAATCATTTGGATGAAATCTTCACCTTTTGTGGGGGGTCTTCCTTTTTTCTGTGACATACATTTGATTTTGTTGCCCAGCATCACCGTGTGTGCCCGTGCAATTTTTTCCCAAGACCGTTTGTGGCACAGCATAACATGCGGTGAGGATTTCGGGATGACCTCGTGTTCTTACCATTGCACTATGAGCGAGAGAGAGAGAGTGGGTGTGAGGGAGGGAAATAGAGGAAACCACGACCCGTCTAGAACGCAGCCTTTCACAATTTCGCGCATACAAAGTTTCTCAGCCTCCGGCGTCACGAAATGGCAAAAAAGTGACAAAGACGTTAACGGGCCTCTTGAGCCAGGTACGTACGCACTTACCGCATAAAGTCAAGCACACACTAAGAAGTGTGAAGGACAGTGCCTGGCGCGAGGCAGGAAGTGAGTGGAACTCAACTCAAATTGAAATCCAAGCTCGGTGAGATAATGTGATCGATTTTTAAGAATCATTTCAGTGCATTTCGAGAACTTAAAGTACGCGTGAACCGAATCGGATCTGTCGAAAACGTGCTCTGCTTCCAAGAAATAATTCGATAATATAGCGTTTGGTCTAAGAAGTTGTTTTTCGGCATATTTCGAGGCAATAAACGAGTGCCTGCAAGACTGCAAGGACCGAATGAGCACGACTTGTATTAAGTGGAGATTAGCTCAAGTTAAGATGTCAACCACGAGCGGGTAACCACTATGCTTGAAGAAGGTAAGTTTAAAAACAAGGAGGCTTTCCTGTGGAGTGTGGCACTCTATGGATCGGTATGAAATATTGGAGAAGCAGAGCAGATAATAATAGAAACCTTCGAACGCTACGGAGACGAATACTGAAGATGAAAAGAATGGCTCAAGAGAGAGGACACACAGTAAAATATTGAATTTGTTAGAACCGTTACAGGAGGACGATGAAAGGGTCGTTCCCAAAGTAATTATCAAAAGATGAATACGTAGGGCAAATAAATTAGCAGACGGCGTAGCTATCAGGGAGTAAAGATCTTAACATTAAAAATATAGTATTTTGCTTTGTATTTTAGTACCCTGCAAGCCACCGCTAGGGTGTGTTGCAGTGAGTGAATACACACGAGACTAATTTTGACCCGAATATGGCCCTACCGTGGTCGGACAAAGCTGTTCTGATCCCTTATCGTTCGTGGAAAAAATGGCGTCTTAAATCTATCTGTTCGGCACTTAACCTCTCTAATTTTATCAGCATGATCTCTCCTTCCGTAGTATGATGGGGGTAATAATGCATTGTCAACATCACTGCAAAAGAGACGTCTTTCCAATTTATGCAAGAGCTTCAATTTGTAATTTAACTTTCGCTCCGTGAGTGATTCCCAGCCTAGCTGCTCTAATATTTTGGATACGCTACAAAGTTTATCAAAACAGCGTTTTACAAATCTAGCTCCTCTACGCTGCATTCCATTCGATCCGGTAATCAATCCAACTTCATAAGGATCCCTTATACAAGAGTATATTCTAAAGTAGGCCTAACCAGCGGCAGGTAATACTTATTTTTAACCTTTTCACCACATTTACCCAGCACTCTTTTAATAAATCCTAATTTTTTATTAGCTTGTCCACATATTCCCCATATGTGTCACCCAGGAGAGGTTGTGAGTGAGGGTAACGCCTTGTTAAAAGTCTTTAATCCAACCGAGGATATTTGTATCTATGCCATGTTTCTAGATTTGTGAGTAGTATACTCTGAGGTACATTGCTGAAGGCTTTCTTAAAATCTAGAAATATCGCGTCCACTGTAACATTGGAACATATTGTCGCATGGTATTTATTGCAATTGGTTCACTACCATTTTTCCACACATTCTCTTCTTTGGCAAGCCACTTCTCCATAGACGCAATCACACCGCCGATGATGTTGAAAAAGGGACTACACCGATTTTCCTGTCCACAAAGGTGACCAGCAATAGTGAATAATGAAAGTACGCACTGTCTTCTTCCCGGCAGCAATCACTCAATACTTTCTCCACGCCGATGGGCACCTTTGTTGACCGACAAATCGGTATGAGAGTTTTTCTATTTTCATTACTTATAGGATCCCGTTCTACATGACGATTCAATGGCTATCATTTTTTCGCTTCTTGCAATCGCTCTGTTCAGTATTTAATGAAAATCAATGCTTGGTATTTTTATCCTTCTTGTTTTCTGGGAAAAGTTTTCCACAACTTTCATCTTTCCCCATTTCCCTCGGGACTCAAAGACTGCATTACCACTGCAAAGCAAGTAAAATGTCCTCTTCGAATCTATTGTACACACGTAAGTGGAACACCAAAATTGAAGGTAGTTTTTTTTAAAAGCATTTCTCATAACTTCATATGATAAAGCCCTTATTGGTTAACTTCCTTCTGGAAGTATATGAATAGTTAAAAAAAACTACTCTTTTGGTGTGGTTGACTGCATTGCCACAGAAACTCTCATGTACACTTTTACATTTACACAAGAGCGCTGATAAACTGCAAATTCATGAAGAGACTATATTTCTTTAAAAATGATATATCAAACTCCTCCTCTTCATAAATGCCTGCAGTTTCACTCATGCGAAGTGGTATTTTACTTTTTTTCCCTTGTCCCTTCAGAAAAAAATTAGCACCTATTTTTTACGATTTCTTTTGTCATTTGCCAGAAGTATCCGTGCCCATGGATCAATGAGTAGGCAGAAACACTGCGCTAATTAGCACGGGATCGTATGACGCCAACTAACGAATAATGAAATTCATGTCCCGATAAATGAGATGCATGTAAGGGTCCCAACGTGCGAATGAGGATAGGTACATACACATTCATCGTCTGGATGATAACAGCGCTCCGCTAGCATTAAATAGTCATGTTCTTTGCACTGTCAACCGACTCGTGATACACCACACGCATGGTTCCGTATATAGTATAGTAACAGCGCGCTAATATGAGTGTTCTCCACAAAAGCATTCTATTCAGACCTAATGATGCACAAGTTAGACCTAGTTTAAGGCCAAAAACATTTTAGGCTGTGCTGCTGCCACAAATGGCAAAATTTTAATTTTTGAGAGGAAACGTGCGATGATTGAAAAATTCCTTCTTGTTTCATTACAAAAAGTCGCTTGTAACAAAAGTTGTACAATGGCTTACAATAGTAATTCAAGGCTGCCAAATATTAAATGAGTCCCACGATTTGGCAGATGTGTTGGATCTTGGAAATCTAGTGAGCTTAGACGTATCGGTGGTTGAAACAAAATAATGCCCGAGACAGTCATTGCCTTTTGTAATTCTAAAAAAAAAACATTTCGTGATGAAGTGAGAATAGTCGTTTTAGAGGTGTCAGCTGTTGCGCTTATGAAGAAATGGATGCGCGAGCACTGTGGAGAACATCTCATTTGGAGCAGCATAAAACCAATTTGATTGCTAACGACTGATCCTCACGCCCTCTTGAAAGCTTGGCGGGAGTAATCTGGATAGGGAGGGAATGAATGGGAAAAGGAGGACAAAGTAGAAAGAAGAAGAATAGAAATGGAAGAGGAGAGGGAGAAGTGGAATGGAATGATGGAGTCGAGTATACTGAAACACGAGGTGATTCCCTGGGGTAGAAGAAAAGGAAGTACAAGGGTTGGCGATCAGTTTGAAATGCAAATGGTGAAGGCAAGCTTGGAATCGGCCGTTCAATACTGACTAGTGCCATTCTTAAGAAAATCTCTCTTGGTGAAACGAAAGAATGGAGATCGGGATGGTGCGGTGGCTACGGCACTGGCTCCCCCTCCCGGTGGTGGTCCGATTTTTCGGTAGAATCCCGATCCCTACTTGGGGTACTGTGTGGTCAGCACTTATCGAGTACTCCGTCCGTCAGATGGGACGTTAAATTGTGGACCCCTTTCCGCCTTTCGTTAAGAGTAGGCTAATACCGGGTTTCTCTCAACTCTTCTCCATTCCCTGAAAATCGTACCCCTACCGAATAATCCACCCATCCCTTCAGGTGCAAATTAACTTCGTTGTCGGTCACCTCCCGTAATAACTACGACGACGAAAGGATGAAAGCCATACGCCAAGTACCCTAGATAAATAATTAATTCATACTTGTACGCGTGACCAGTCTACAAGCTTTTTAAAGCGCATCCCGGTGAGCCTCGGTTCTGAAAATCGGTCGGAAGGGAGATGGCCAGAAGAATATGACAATATCCAAGTATTTTGTATTCATTTTAATTTTTCATCATTCTTTGAGATCCCATCATTTCGGATCATTGGCTCATGGAAATTTCATACCGGAACTAGTGTAGGAGAGAAAAATAAAGCAGTAACTAAAATATTGCATCGTAAAGAAAGAAAGAAAACACGGCAATTCCACATTTATACTTTTATTAGACGACCATGGTTTCACCACTGCGTGGCATCTTCAGGTGTCACACAGTGGTGAACACACCTGAAGATGCCACGCAGTGGTGAAACCATGGTCGTCTAATAAAAGTGTAAATGTGGAATTGCCGTGTTTTCTTTCTTTCTTTTCGATGGAAAAATTCCACAAAGTAACGGCTAAAACAGTCTATTATATTAAAATATTGCATGTTTTGGGTAACCCACAGAATTGTATCTTACCCCTTTTCTGCCCTCCAAAAAGTCTCGACGATTTGCACGGTGCCCTTCCGAAAGATGAATAGTTTCAAAGGGTTTCAGAGCGCCGAAATATTATGATTCTTATCTGGAAACTAAATGGGGTGCACCCAATTACATTCCTTTGTTCTTCGGAGTAGTAAATTATCAAAGAGTACACTCATTGGGTTGGGTGCAAATGGGTTGAAACTGATTTGAACGTCATATGTTTTGAATATTATAAAACTACAACACTCTAAATTTGTGTACCACAGTTTAACATGCTTTTCAAAGAACTTCTAAATTCAGAGGTGTTAGAGATCTGAAACTGATTCGATGATAGGTTAATAGGTTACGTTAGTGAAAAATTAGATACCATTATTAATAACTATGCATGACGCATATTTAGGGTTGCAACATTAGACCATTACGTATCTTTTTTGTTTTTGTCTCACATAGTGATGAAATAATGTAAAGAACTAGGAAACGTCATTCTTTACGCCTATTTTCATGGTTTAATCGTAAATACTTAATCTAATAAATCATTCGACGTCACCATGGGTAAATTTTATGTCACGAGTCATATCGGGCTACCAAATATAGTGTTTGCAGTTGTAAGACTTCATTTCCAATGAAATGTCGCTGTAAAAAAGCTTAAGTTATGTTGTCATTGTATAATCTATTGGCGAACGGATGCCGACGTAAAAAGGGCTTCTTTAAATGCGATTTCCATATAATTAAAGGATTCCTTAGGTCTGATTTTTTTATTCGGATTATTAACCATATGCTATTGTCTCTCATGCTCCTGCTTATATTCCTCCTGCTCCGAAGTTAGAAAGTATCCTTGGGATCCTGTGTATCCTTCTGTAGACCTGGCAATATTAAATGTAGTCTGTGGTCCTCTTGTACAAAGTACTCTTAAAAGTGTGTTTTGGAGTGTTTTTTCCCTTAAAAAGCTTAAAAATCGGAAATTATAGGAGATGTGGCAAATAAATTTAATTTCCTTGATTAATTATCCCTTTAAATATTTGTTGTGAGTAAAAGATTTATTATTTCAAATTTAGCGGGGATACTACGGTGAATAGGATTTTCGTGGTCTCTGTGTTAATTAAATCCTTAACCAGCAGATGGCATTGCCTCCCCGGCTCAAGATGGCGTTTTTCGAGCCTGGAGATGTTAGTGTACCGAGGCACCGGTACCTTAATGAGATTATTAATGGAGAGTTTAGATTTTAAGGATACAGAAAATGTGTTTGTAAAGCATACAAATGACCCATGGATGTGGAGGGAGATTGGGGACTTCGGAAATCGGAAGTTGTTCCGACTTGATCAAGAGCAAATTTTATATGGTCCATCCGTCTTTGTTTTGGGTAAGTCTCTTCCTTATGTCGAGATTGCTGACCGGAGGTAACGTCCGTGTAAACCAAGCTTAAGAGATTTAAATAGAAGTAGTCTTGTCAATCACCATTGATTGTTATTGGTTCCACGCGTGACTTTTATTTGCAACTTGCGTATTGCATCAGTTTGAAAAAATCCCGTTTGCATATTATTCCGAACTGTTTACATTTGTCTGTTTTCGCAATCACTTTCGCCGGCCCTCTTCTTATTAATCGTTGATGTAAAAAAATTGAAGATTTTTGTTGTGTATTCCATAAATTTAATTCCAAATTGCTGTATCATTTTGTTGTGTTGATGAGTGTTTCTAGATTTTAATCGCGTTTGTAAACCGTAATAAAATTTATGTGACTGCTTCCTGTATGTGATAAAATATTCTCTAGAGAAATAGACTCTTTTAAGGTATAGATACCTCTCACCTGATCGCTTTACTGTTTATCTTTAACAGTCTTTTCACGATCAAGTAAGGTCGAAGAATAAGGCAATTGCCAAAACTCTCGCGAAGGTGATTAACAAGGAAAATTCTAAATTTTCTTCAGAATGGAAAGTGAACTCTGTATAATGTAAGCAGGCATATTAGTATACACATTTACTTGAACCTTGAATCCCACATGTGTATAACCATGGAGTAGATAAAAATGTTATACATTGTTTCTTTCCGGTCTGTTAAGAAATTCCTCGGCAAAACGCGCATTATTTACCTCAAAAATGCGTCCTAGCTATCAATAATTATACCATTAACAATTGCATTTAAATCCCCTTCATAATTATGCCTGATACGTAGAAAACCCCAATTGAATCAACGTTTCATTGCTTTCGAAAACCCTCTTCGACGAAGGCAATTGCGGTAACTCATCTGTATAAAGTTTTTCGAACAAAATTTTGATAATATATATGTAATTATAAAATAATTTGTGTTTCCTGTCAATTCTTATTTTATTTTTCTACCTTTTCATTGTCAGATGGAGAAGGGATACGATGAAGACAGTGACGATGGGGAGGGAGGTGGACCAGGTTCTGTTGGACATCACACCAGAAAGTACCTCCGATGCTTTGCCTTTTGTTTCTTAGTCCTCTTCTTTTTGCTTATGCTCTACTTGCCAGCATACAATCAAGTACAAGTACGAGAGGGTAAGCCTCAATTATCTACTATATTTATTTGCATTTATATATTCTTTTAATTCTTGTTTGAGGAACATAGATAGGTCAATATGACAAACAATAGAATGAAGGAAGTTGGCTTAAAGCAAACTATTTATTTGCTTTAGTGGAATGGTCCAGTTAGTGAATCGTGCCTCATTGAAATTTAGTCCACATTAGAGTGATATCGAGTTAAAGTACCCGCATACACGTAAATAACCATGGAACGATAAAATGGATTTAACTTTTGTAAAATTCAACACAAGCTGCCTGATAAAGTACCACAGATACGTTATAAATCAGTACTGCATAAATCATGTATTCATTCTTTAACACACATCGAATTAGGGTGTAAAGCACATAGGTGTTCGTGTATCATGCGACTGCTTCAATTTATTATGTGCTCACATTTCTAAAAACGAGATAAATCAAATAAGTGTCGTTAGCAATATCTTTTCCATTCCATAAGGCTGATATAAAAAATGTTAACAAATTGTGAGACATGACTATTGAATAATTTTTGTATGAACTGGACCTTTTCCTTTCTCAGTTTAAAGGGACTCTCCCAGTCCATGCTACTAGCGGATGCTAATTATTCACCTGAGGCCTGTTTCTTAAAACTGCAGCTCATTACAAATTCTGGTTTGCTCTTTCAGTTTTTCTAAACTTTATTATAACTACTTTTCTTAGCGTTGTGGTTTGCAATGTTTTAATATGACTAGCTTTTTGCAGAACTTATTAATTTTGTCTTTGAGATGATAAATAAAACAATTCAATGATGAAATTAATTTTTGGTCAGATGACAGCTAAGTAACAGCAAATTGATGTCACATGAATTTTTTTGTGCTGACAACTAACAGTTGAAGTGTACAAGGCGTGATCAAAAAAGGCAGGACTGATTTTATAACTTGTTTATTTCGACGGATACTTAATCGAATTTGTCCCTCTCTAAGTACATGCCGTGGCTGACGACACACCTTTGCCAACGTTTCTACCAGCTCTCGAACCCTGCCTGGTAAGTCGCGTTAAGGATCCTCTTCAGGTCCGCCGTACAATTATATTTAATGTCCGCAATTGAGTCTAATCGGCGCCCGTTCAAGCTTGAGTTTAACTTTGGAAACAAAAAAAAAGTCTGCTGGAGAGTAGGGTGGCTGCGGGATCAGGAAGTTCCTGTTCTGGCGAAAAACTCTGTTACTATCAGCGCCGTGTGAGCCGACGCGTTATCGAATTTTGATACGACAGGCGTCATGCCCAAAATGTTTGTCAAAATTGTCTGATAGGATCCAAAACTAATGTTCACTTCCTCGGCTATCTCCCGAACAGTTAAACGACGATTTGCCCGCACCAAATCGTTCACCAATTTGGCGTGGTTGGGGTCCGTCGAAATGGAAGGCCGTTCACGAATCTTCATCTGTCGAGATTTTCCCAGATTTAAAATGACTGTACCACTCAAAACACTGACTTCGACTCTTAGCTTCATTAACAAAGGCTTGCTGAATAATTCCAGATGTCTACGTAGCATTTTTGCTAAGTTTGAAACACAATTTCACGCATACACGCTGTTCCTCTAGCTCCTTCACTGCTGTCGTTGCACGCGGCGACGAAGAGGTTAAGACACATACCGCTGCTGCTGCGTAACGACTCGACGTAAATAAACGCAACACCTCTCGTTTTAGTCTTCACATGCGTCGCTAGATGGCGCACTGGGTCTCGTTTCGATCCGTTGAACGGTTTGCGCAGAATAAAATCAGTCCGGTCTTTATTTGATCACACCTTGTTGTTGTGTTACATTCTCAGTCTGTAATTCACCTTAATTGTTCTCTGTTCCTCAAGGTTTTGAATCCATCACCTGTTTTCATTCTTTACTCTACAAATCATCAAAAAAACTAATTTTTATTTTAAACTTTATATGTTAAGGGTATCCTTTTGGATATTTTATATTTAATACTTGGACGTGGATGTATTTGAAATTGATGTATTTATATAAAAGGGATAGGAACACAATACTTATAAAGGACAAACATAGGAGAGGTGGGGAAGTCAGAATCGAGCAGATCACAAACGCAAAAATATTTCCTTGACTGCTACTTGAACACTGGATCTTTCAACTTGCTGGGCAGATGCTCTAACCACTTGAGCTATCGAAGAAATGTAATTTACACTGAGATCTACAGGGGCTTAATGCAGCCAAGTGCCCCAATTCTTTGGCCAAGAGATGGCATCAGGGGGCTGTTTCACCCACCAAAGACGACACTCAAGAGGAAAGGACAGTAGGTAAGCAATTATACAACATCATTAAGGATAAGAACAGTGAGTTTCATGGCATGCATATCCAGAAGAAAGAGATGAGCCACATTGGCCAAATACAAATTCAAACACGAAATCCCGCCAAATGGTGAACAAGTATTAAATTCATGGAAATAGATATAAGAAAAAGAAATAGAAACAGAACAAATGCAGGAGGGGTGGGGAAGGTGGAATCGAGCAGATCACAAGTGCAAAAATATTTTATAGACCGGGACTTGAACAATGGATCTTTTGACTTGCCAGGCCAATGCTTTCTTCTGGCTATGCTTGCCACAAAACACACTGTTCCCATCCTTTGTGATGTTGTATGATTGCTTGTGTGTCGTCTATTTCTCCTCTGGTGGATGAAATAGCCCCCTGACGCCATCTCTTGGCCAAAGAATTGGGGCACTTGGCTGCATTAAGCCCTCTCAGATCTCAGTGTAAATTATGTTTCCTTGACAGATCAAGTAGTTACAGCTGTATGTTTGTCAGCATTATTATATGTATGATGAGCTATGTTATCCTAAGCACCAGCTTGCAGACTTTTAGCTTGCATGCACACTTACATGTACATTACATTCCTGCATGATGATATGTTTACTTCATTTTGTGAATGTGTAAATCAGGTTTTATCAATTTTTTTTAGTGAACCTAGCTTAATGAAGTATTTATGAGCAGATTTAAGAACATCTGCCGATGCCTTTTAAAATTTTTAGTTTTAATATGTAAATTTATTGTTTAATTTTTCATTATCTGTGAAATTTAAGTTTTCAGAAATATCTTTTATTTCAATGTCCCTTATGTTGAGGTATGTCTAAATGTTCAGTAGTGCTATAAGATGGTCTGCAATAGTGCAAATTCTTAACATTGTAATTATTTGTTTTGTAAATTTTATACATCAGACCAGGGTATTGGCCTCATAAAGACCATTTAATATCACAAATCATTGCAAACAAGTGAATCCATCAGTTACTTGTCTTATGCTAAGGCAATACTTAAATTAATAATAACAAATGCATGAGACTCTGATAGATAAAGGTGGTTTTTTTTCATGGAAGACCAGGTCCAAATTTGGATCTCTTAATTAATTTAATTATTTAAAACTTCTTTCTTAGTTAAACAATAATCACATTCATGAGTGACCTAGCAAACAGTCCTCCATAATGATATGCTCAAAATAGCTAAGAATGATTTAGTCGCTCCAAAACTTAGTAACATATGTAAAAGGTAAAAATAACAGGGAGTTTTATGCTGCAATTTTTGCTGTCATCAGGGATATGACCTAATTCCAGTTCCGCGTGGTCTGTCTAGTGGATATTGATGATTCAGCTGTACACATTTTGCAAACATGTTGCTTTTGTATGCACCACGTATCAGCTGTCTTTTTTCCCTTGAACTGAATTTTACCACCTGAAGCTCTACATTTGAAACTGTAGCAGCATGAATGGCTACCCTGGATTCCACAAACAGTACTCATAATTATGTTCTCTCAGGATTTGTACTAGGTTTGTTCTCGGTAATATTCTTCAGTGCATCCTTGGAACAATATAAATATATGCTATGTATAAATGGCTGGTGGAACGTATAAATGATAAATTGAAAAACCAAAGGAATAAAAACTTGTCAACATTTCAGTAACTCAGGTTGAAATTGCCTCTTAGTGGCAAAATTTGAAACAAAAATGAAACCTTGCACACTTGTGGAGAGATGTGCTCTGGTGCCATTGAGGTATGTAAATATAAAATCTCAGATAGTGGAATTAAATAACAAAAAGCTTGCATGAAGGTGGCCAGAGAAGCATCTCCTAGAATTTAGCCTAGGCCTTCTAGCCAATACCCAGCTCATCACTATCCCCTGGAGTGCTAACTTTAGAAAAGCTGTGTTAATTTTTCATGTCAAAAATATTTCAATAGTGGATTGACTTTTGGAAATTGTATGAACACCAGCATCTTTTCTTTCGCTCATGAGGAAGTAAATAAAAAACCAAGGAGTAAATATACTTCTTCAGTTGAAATAGAGGAGGAATCACATGAGCCACGTAATAACATGTAAATCATGGCCAAAGTAATTATTTCGATTGCATACCGAGAAAGTTTGAACCAAATTTCTTATGAATTTAATTACAGTATGTCCTGAGTGTCAACAGAATAATATTTATGATTTTAAAAACCAATGCCTATTAAAATTTTAGATTTCTGGAACACATTTTTTTAATGCATATGATATAAAGAGAAGTAGTTATTGATTACAAATAATAAATGTTAATATGTGTCTATAAAGAGAGTGCATTATCATGTAAAATTAAGTATGCAATATAAAAATAAAACTAATAAATAGTTTGATACTTGTAATTTTTGTAGGAATATCTATAGTGCAATAATTGCTCTACACAATCTTCTTTCTTGGTCCCTTGAGGATTATGTTAATGAAGATTTACTGAATTCTCCTACCTAATTCATACGATGATGCTTCTAAAGTTTTAACATGCTATTGAGAATCAGTAATGCCTCAATAAAGAAACTACTTTTGCCATAGTTAAAATGTTAAATTTTAGATATAATATATGCATGTGTGTAATAGGCATTATCAGCTCATTGCAGATGCTGCCTATTTAGATGTTTGAAGTTATAATGTTAGCCACCTGAAATCATTGACAAATTTTCTTAATATCAATATTTTTAAGTGGAATCTGTATATTTTAGGATTTCTTGGTTTCTTGAGGTACCTTCATCGTGAGTGGGAGTAGATATTTGCGAGGTGATTCAGATAGTGCCAATGATAAAATGACTGCAAAATCTTTATTTTTCTCAGTATAACCTTGGTAGTTTTCATTGCAGTCATGCTGATCAAAATAATAGCTTATACACATACTGTACTCTTTATTTTCTATTGCATATTTCATGTTTTTCATGATTTTAATTACTTTTGTGATACATGCATAAGTTCAGATTTTATGCTTCATGTAATTTCTATTGCAGAATTTCATTTCAACAAGAACTCACGGAAACGTAGGTATATTTTGTGCAAGACTCCTTAGCATGTTAGTCTGTATAAAATTTGAGGAACAGTTGTGTACTGTTACATTCCAGTATAACTATTTCAATTTTGAATGTGCTTTATTCTGAAATGTGTGTAATCAAAATGCTAACTGCTGCTTACTTAGATTAGAACTGTATGAACCACTTTTGATTCTTAGATAAACTTGATGCAAAGTTTGTAGTTTTATGAGAAAATTTCTGCAGCTCCCTTAAAATCTGGTCATGACCTTTACGTCAATACATTTACTGTGATCTGTAATTGTGTGTGCCATAGTGGCCAACCTTTTCAGGTTGGTGGCATACATGTCTACTTGCCATTAGAAAAACTTTTGACTTGCCTCTAAATCTTTCTAACACCATATGAAGACTGAGCCATTTTGTTAGAAACAGATGGTGTAAATGTTTCCCTTCATTCCCATGCACGTGACAGTGCAAAGGTAATATTATCAGCATTGGATGTCTTAAACTAGATGTTCAGGCAAATCTGTAGATTTATATACAATTTTGTGTTGCATACGTGTATGTTTTGTGACATAATTTTATCCTACGTTTCAGGTTATTTTTTTGGTAAAAATTCCCCAAGCTGTGATTTATGACAATTTTTTATGCTATTTTCTTGACAGTTATATCTCTTGTGAGAGTAAGATTCATTAAAAAGTAATTTCATTAATGGTGTACTTTTAATTGTGCCAACATGAAGCTTCTTGTAGATCATGAAACCTCCATGTAACTTACAAGTATATACATATGTCATGCAATTACATAAAATATATGTCACCTTGTTAATTAAGCAGATATGCGAGGTACATTGATTCATAGCCATTAGTCATTGGGACACTCTTGAACTTGTAGTTTTGAAACAATTTTTGATATTGCTAGTATAAATTTGCTATAATTCCGATTGAATTATGTCTTTATTGAGACCCCTTCCTCATAGCTTAGTATTGTAAACACCTAAAACAACCCCATGTTAACTTTCACTTCCAATGATTTAGAACACTGTGTATTAATCAGTTGAATTTCCAATGTTGGCTATAATTTCATAAAGTAATTGAATGGTAAAAATGTCATCATTTTCCATTATAAAAACTTGATTGTTCTTCTTCCTCCAGAGGTGCCATGCCATTTGAAGTCTTTTCCAGAAAGTAATTTTATAATGCTATAGGAGAGCAGCTTATCAGACAAAATTCTAAGATAAATGCGATCGTAAGAAATTTTTTTTCATATTTTTCCTTTTCCTCCCAATTGTCACTATTTTCTGTGAAACTCTTTTGTTTCTCTCACCCCCTTTCCCATGAATTTAGGAAAAATACTCTCATTGAACATATTTTAATTGTTTCAGAGTATGACAGGTTTGACAATGAAGTTTGTATGGTGGAAAATTTTGACTTTCTCATTATTGTTTCCTCAATTGAAGGTGAAGTCGTTTCCAGTAAGCAGTTGGTTGTGCATATTTAAATCTGCCCATGCACAGCTTTAGAGATATTATTTTGGTAGAGATATTCTTTTTAACACTTATCAAAAATATTAGATAACAGACAAAACCTTTAATAGAAGTTTCATTCATTGACATGAAACGTTATGATTATCTTTTATGAGTCTTGGTTTGGATTACTCTAATCCCATGCCTTATGCTATTTTCAGCCCCAATATTTGGTTGGAGTGTTAACACCACACGTGACCTTCGGGTGTACGTCCAACCAGACAACGATACTGCAATCATTCCTGCCCCCAACATATGCAGCTTCCCAGTTAAAACAAATTCTGGGAAAATGGAGAAGGAAGGTGATGACGATGGCCTGTTGCTTTTGGTGATTGTTTGCTCTTCGGTGTCAAACTTTGAAGCCCGACAGTCAATACGAGATACTTGGGCATCTGAAGCTGTGTTACCAACTGCCCATGTGGCCTTCCTCCTTGGTAACCCTGCCCCCCCTCTGGATGAAGAAGAGGAAAATGGTTATCCGCTCTCTGCATCAGGCCTTCAGAGCAAGGTCATGGAAGAAAGTCGTCTCCATGGAGACATCATCCAGGAGGGTTTTGTGGACACCTACAACAATCTCACACTCAAATCAGTAATGCTTTTGAAGTGGACTGCACAGCATTGTGCCTCTGCCCATTACATCATGAAGACCGATGATGACATGTTTGTGAACGTTGGTGCAATTGTGGCTCACCTTAAGGAAAGGGTTCTGCAGAGGAGGAAGTGGCAGAGGAGACGGAGGTTGGTGGGGACAAAGGCAGGTCAGGCACGTGGCCAGCCTCGAGTTGTGCGGGTGATGCCTTTTGAGGCTGAGGACACATTGCTGGAGGGAACCCTCATTTGTGGTGCCCGTCCCATCTCCAGCACAAGGTCCAAGTGGTACGCTCCTAGGTACATGTTCTCTGGTCGTGTTTACCCCGACTACTTATCTGGCACGGGATACATAATGTCCCGTGCTGTGGCCAGAAGACTTCTTGCAGCAGCTCTCTCAACGCCCCTCTTCCACCTTGAGGACGTGTTTGTGACAGGCATGTGTGCCCGGGCCTCAGGGGTTCACCCGAGGGACCACCCTGGTTTCAGTTATCAGAGGAGGAGGACGGATGATCCTTGTGGCTATCGTAACACTTTCACAGCACACCGCTTGGATTCAACGGAGCTGAGGTTGGTTTGGTCCAGGATTAAGTCTCCCAACCTCCGCTGCCCAGTGACTTCTCCCCCACCATCCTCCCCATCCACGGGCCGGCCAGGTGCTCCAAGGCGGAGAGTGGGTGCCTGTGGCTGAGGAAGAAATAGGACAAGTACCGCCGCTTTTAATTTGGCAAAGGTTTGGCTGTCTCTTGTACAGCACCCCAACGGCTTCCACTAGAGTGGGTGGACAGCAATCGGATGTGGGTTAGCTGGTTGTATTTCACTTGTGATTGTTCACTCCAAGATCTCACTTATCAAAATAAGTATTTCCAACTCAGCAAAATGCATGCTATTAATATTAGTTTTCTTGAAAATGAAATGCTATTTTAATCAGGCCCGGAAAGGAGCAGCAAGGAGTTCCATTTGCCCATATTGGCTGTAACTCTTTGCTTAATTGCATCAACTCTTGAGATCTGCCAGCCTCTCTTTTTGGGCTTCCAAGTCAGTCAGTAGTCATGCAGGCTAACCAAGTTTTTTTGGAGCCACAAGTCAAAAAATGTTGCCAATTTGAAGGAGATAAAGAATGTGAGAGCTCCATGATATGTGTGGTGCAGTCAAGTGTGCTTGTTGAAGTGTATTTTTATATTTTTTCCAGTGACCCTCTCCCCTTTGTATACACAGTCTGATTACTTAATTCTGATATAATCCATCCCATATTTAATGCATTGAATAAGGCATTTTATATGGCATTTGTGAAGGCTGCCTTTCTACAAATGTAAATTTCATCAAATATAGAAATGGTTATTAGTTAATCCCATCAAAGATTATTTATCTCTGCACTGTTTTTATTCAAGGTACAGGAATGCTTAAATACCAAAGTACATAGGTAACAATGACCAGAACCAACATTTGAAACATCCTCAAGAGTAGCAAGAGTTAAAATCTTAGTTTTCCCACTACTTGAACCTGGTATGCAGTGTGCATGGCAGATCACATAAGGCAGTGTGTGGTGTCAGGGTAGCTTGTCCTTGTACAGGAAAAGTTTTTAACTGATGGGAACTATTGAGTACAAAATGATAGATATGCTATTTAAGGGTCCCTTACCATAAAAAATAATTTTTAAACCATTAGTGATATGTTTAAGTTTCAACTTCTATGTACTGTTAACAGGCAGACCTGTTTCCTGACCATTATAGCTCATCATGGTGTGGGTATTGTATCATGCATCCTTTCAAAGTTGGGGAGGACTACTAAGGAAGAATAGGCCTCACATTTTAGGGCTGACCCTTCTTTCTTGCCCATTTGGCATGAGTATGTGAGGCTATTTCAGTGACACTTGGATACAAGGATGACTCTTGTAGAAGACATTATTGACTACAGCAGAATATTGTTGAATGAGCAGTTAACTGTAAATAGTATCCATTATGTATATAAAATCCCTTAAATGAAATCCTGAGCCATCAGTGATGGATAATTATGCATTCTTTGCCTCTACTCACATTTCTTTTTTGCCATACCTTTTTTAAGAAATGAAAAAGGATGTGGAATCTGTGATAAATTCAATTTTTTACATTAAGTGAATGCATTGTGTATGAGTGTGTATATATATATATGTTTATCGATGATGTGGAAGTACTCACGAAAGCAATATAACATTTGGACAGCACAATAGAACACAGAATAAAATAGATAACATGCAAAAGAACACTCACCTTGTAGATTGTTTAAGCTTTCAACCTACTCCGAGGCCTTCTTCAGGTCAGACTGAGAGTCTTAACAAACTTAAGCTTAAACAATCTACAATGTGAGTGTCCTTTTACGTGTTATCTATTTTATTCTGTGTTCTATTGTGCCCTCCAAATGTTATATATATATAGTTTGAAGCAGTTAAAGGAGATCTCTGAAAGGAAATTCAAGACTTGCGATTACAAGGTTCACACTGAAATAGCCTTGAATTAAAATTTCACCTTGTTCCTCAATTACAGTTTTCCTCTAAAAAATGTTTCATTCCATGACAGTAAAAATCTAAGCAGAGGAGCCATTATTCAAGTCATGGGTCTATGACCTATGGGGACACAAGCTGTTGAAATTTTTCATGCGTCATGGGTATTTAAGATTGAAGTTAGATTTCATAGTGCATCATTTGCAAGAAAGCCAAAACTGGAGTTACTAAGAGCATTGGAAATCATAGATAGCAGTAATATAATTATTTGAAAGTTTTCATGTATTTCTTGTACAGGAGATCAAATCAATAATAGGCTAGGCAAAGTATAAGTAAAGTCATAACCGCACCCACAGGCAGTAGTTTGGATAGCCCTGAACTAAATGAGAATATTAATTTTTTCCAAATTGGGCAAAATGAGTGTGTGCAGCCAAATCTCTTCCTTCTGACCACTGGTACTATTTTCCAGCTCCTTTCATTCTTTTTATTTTATTAGTCCCATTGCATGGATTGAAGGGAGGGATAAAAGATGTGGGATTGAAGAAAGATATACTGTAGCACAAGGTTTCTGGTTTTGTCCTATTAAGTAAGCCTTGGAAGTGTACCATTGTCCAGTCTAGTGTTCATCCAAATCTTATCATAAAAGGTAGACTACTGAGTGAATAAAATCCTATCACAAATCCATTATTACATTACATTATTTGTATATTATGGTTCAGTTTACCAAGGGACTAATACTATTGTATTTTTTAAATTAACTATCTGCTAAATCAAAAACCTAATAATATTCTAATTATTGGCAACATATATTTATTTTTATCCATTGCAGGTTTGATTAAAAATTTTAAGTAGACATTTAAATTTACCAAGAAAGAAATATTCAGCTAAATAATCAGTAATCAAAATTTGTATTCAAATTGCCCTAGCAATGGAATTTCAATCTGAAATTTAATGTTGACTTTAAAAATATTGGCATACACAGTGGACTTGTGGTTGTTTTGTTTTTTTCAGTAAAAAAATAATGTACCTGATTTCCAGTGGTATATTCAGAAAGTTAGTCATGTTAAACACTCTTCTGCCAACCTTTTCACCACCCCTTATTCAAGGCCAATGTATACCTTGGCATATGCACTGCTTTTGTCCAATAATTTTTCTTATGTGGTTGTGGTCATCCTTATATATTTTAGCCAACATTTTCAGATGAACAAAGCATTGGGATCTGATAGGGATTGTGTCTAGTATATGACCCTTTTCTCCTTGCTTTGGTCCTTTGGGTATGTGCAGCATTTCAGTTAGCGTGTCCATCAGGTGATAAATGTGAGGTACCCACCAGTATTGAAAATTGGGATAAGAATAGTGCCATTTCCTGGTTTTTTCTTACACTCTTTCTTATTTTGTTCTCTCTCTTTCTGTCATAATACCTAATTGACATATGAAGTGCTAATCACCTTAGCTGTGAAACATGTAGCACTATCTAAATTCAAGAAATTCACAGTCAGGTAATGAGTTCAATACAATGTTTTAACACAAATGTTTTGTAAACTTTACTTTTAGTTCTTTTGCTCTCTTCATTTTGTGCAGATCTCACCATTGATCTCTTGTGAGTTCCTTCTGTGTGTGGGTGTTTTATTTTAAGTGATAATATTTATGCTGCATGGGACAATTGGGGCTATGAAATAATGAAAATTAAAAAGACGTACAGCTTTTTTAAGTGTTTGGAATGAGGTTGATTGTTGTAGGGTGTCCAGCAGCAGGATGCCCATGGCTCAAAAATTTGCTGTTTAGGCTGTTTTTTGTCGAAGTATTCGCAGAAGTATGTAGAAATTTGAAAGTGTGCAGCTTGAGAGATGTGGGCACATGAAATTCTAAGGTGATTATGTTCATAATTTATAATCAACCATATAGTGTGCCGTGGAACAGTACTGTTGGAACAAGTGTGGCTGAGCATTGGGCTCAAATGATTTCAGCTTATTCTCATAAAAAATGAAGAAGGCAGTATCAATACTTCTTTTTAAATTACGTATAGGATCTCACAGCATATGTGCATATTGGTGATAGATGATCTTTCATGTCACACTGTTGAATAATCAATTTACAATAACTTGTTTACTATTGTGTATTTATTTTATTGTGTATTAATTGTATCACCTTAAACTTTCATGTTACCATATCTCTGAAATATTTTATTTCAGGTTAAAAAATATTTACTATTTTTTTTTAAGTTCTCTTTAAAGACTTGTACGTAATTGCCAGACTATATTTGCAGCACATCCCTTGTTTGAATCATGTTAATGTACATAAATATAATGCAAAATTTTAATCACAGGCCTTGCAATTTCTTCAGAATCCTGCAGCCTTGGTCAATCTTTGTTACTTCCATCTGATGGTATTTTTCTGGTGCGCCAATGAATTACATTAGCCAAAAAAGTACTCGCAGTTTGGAAGTGCTTTAGCATGGGATGGTCGGCTTAAGTAATTTTATGTATCCACAAATGATGACACGTTTTAGTAGTAGGTATTCATTCTATTATGATTATGATACATCTTGACATTTTTGGTGCTCCAAATAAGAATGCTATCAACTCCCTAGGGTAAAAGTCATTCATTGCAAAGTTATTTTGCTCATTTATTTTCTGTGATTTGTAGGAAAGTTGATATGGAAAAGCAATGTGCATGAGACGGGAAACTTTATATCTTTGTTTCCTGCGGTGTGTATGATTAAATATCCTCACAGTTTGCTTAGTAGTATACAATTTACCTGTGTATAAGTTGTTGGAATTATCAGTAAGATAATCTGATTGCTGATTAGATCTTCAGAGATTAAAAAAATCCTCTGTGGTAACTCTCCAAGTCAAGCATAAAACAACCAGCTTTCCAAATATAATTGCTCAAAATTTTACAGGCATACATTTGCCAATGCTATAACCCCAAGATACTTTGGAGTTCTGAACTTTGTCTTACAAATAAATGTTTATTCAATCATGTAATTTACTGATGTTGCTAAAAATTCTGTAAAAGTAATGTAATGTGGGTAAGTTCTTAATGAGTGACTGGCCTAAATTTCTATCATACTGGAAATTTTGTGATAAGAAATGAATGTTGGTAATGTGCAGATAAGGTGAACATTAAAAACTATTATTTGCTGTTCAAATGAAAAAATAAGCAATCATGATTTCAATTAAAATGTTATTTTTGAAGCATAAAATATATTCTATTTTTATCATCCTGACAGCAGTCTAATTGCATAATTGAAAATTTTTTTATTTCAAATATGTCAGATGAACAAATTTTTTTATCATTTCTGTAATATATTTATATTCTCCATTGGCATTCCTGTAGTTTGAGAAGACAGAAAGTGCCATTTATTTTTAAACATTTTACTTAACTAATAGAAAATTTGTTTGTAGTAATGTGCTTTGTTAAATTAGGCATTTTTAATGATCACATATATCTACAAATTGTGCTTAAAAAGGGTACCATTGTTTCAGAGCTGAAATAGTTAATTGCTAACAACTATTGATGCAACAATGTACTTAATTTGTCAATTTCTTGATGAAACATGTACGCTCTCTGTATTAACTAATCCAGCTAGCATTGTATTTTTCTTGTAGGTAATCTATTGTATGTTAATTAGTTCCTTTTAATATTATTCTTGGGGGGTTTGCTTTAGGCTTAAAAACAAACTCCCGTTACCATAAGAGTCACGCTTCCTTCTCTATACAATTAGAGAATTGGATAATTATGTGAAAAAGCCACTTTATTGCCTTCATCAATTAATAACCAATATGATTGCTCAACTATTTTGTATATAGGCATGCCTGCCATCTTGGAATCACATATTTAAAAGTGGATTTTGAAATAATTTTCCAAGTTATATTGAGTGACTGAATCTGTTTGTACATATTTTAGACCAAGAAATGAAATTTTGAACAGGGTAGATTCATATTTTCAAGAAAATCAAAGACAATGAGATGGTGCTTAGATTTTTCATTAGATTTTAATTACCTGAATTAGTTCTCTAATATGAAACTTTCATATGCTTTCATGCTAATTATTAAGTACATTATTTATGAATCAATAAGAAGATTACTCTAATTGAAGTACATATTTAAATTATGTATGGCTGAAATGCTGTAAAAACTCATGAAAGTTAGATATTGATAGAAATTTCACTGTGGAGCCACCTAAATTACAAGGTAAAATCGAATTTGTAATGTTTTACACCATGATCATGGTTCCAATGCACACTCTTCAAATACTAGTGAAGGAAATATACATATATTTAAGCCATGGTCAAGGAGTCAAGTAATTTTACCAAGTAATTTTTATCAGTTCTGTAATGAAAAAATTATGCAAGGTTACACAAAGTGCCATTTCATTGGTGGTCCTTAATGTCATGATAAAACCATTGTGTTGAAAACCAAAAATTTTTTGATAGTTTATCAGTGCTTCATTACATCCACGAAGACACAAAATAAAAGAAATATTTTTTAATCAATTGACCTAAGCAATACAAGCAGACCCTTTTTTCCTGACTATCCCATTCATTAATGTACTTGTTAAGTTGCTTAATGGTTATTAGTTCAAATTCATGCTTAAGTTATGGATATTATATTCTTGAAATGATATTTTCTGGGTAAAATTTATTATTTTAAGCTGTTGTCTTCCAGTTTATGGCTGATTTTAGATAGGTCCCTGCACTACTCATTACTGTACGTCCTTAGCCCTAAGTAATGTGACATAAAATATTCTTAAACTCCAGCTTCATATTGTATCTTGTTCTTCAGCTCTACATACTTTCTATCTTTCAGAATGCTATCCAAATGTTATCCCACTTTTTTTCTTCCTCTGAATTACTTTCCCTTCATTCTCTCCTCTGTATCAGTCTTTAACATCCAATTTCCTCTCAGTATATGCTGAATCTATTTGGCCTGCTTGTTTGAATTTCTTCCAGCAACATTTTCTCTTCTTCTATCATGTCTTGAACTTCTGTATTTTTTTTCATTTCTCACCACTTCATTTTGTTTCGTATTCTCCACACCTACATTTCAAAAGCCTCAATCTACTGATATCTTTGGGCCTCAATGACTAGGTTTCCAATTCATAGAAGAATGCAATCCATAATGAGGTTTTCAAAAGTCTTTTCTTACCTAACAAAATTCTTCTTTTAATGTGCTCAATGATTTACCCATCTTCCAAAACACTTTATTAATAGATAAACTGGTTTAGTTAATGCCAGCCAATTTTATTGCCTTTATTGTCATTGCCTTAATTTTCATAAGATTTGAATTTATATTGTTTGATGAATATTGAGTATGGGTTGAATTTATGGTGTGACATGTCTCCAGTTGTTAGAGCCCTTAAAAACAATATTACAACTGCTGTCAGGGGTCACTCAAAATAATTTCAAATAACATACGTTCTATACACACACACACAGTTTTTGTTTTCATTACTTCCATATATTCCAATTTTTAAAATGGTTTATGCTCATAATGGTGTAATTTAATGAACTGTACATAAAGGAGCGATTGTTGTAACATCTGCAAGGATTCACTTTCTTTTCAAACAGCATTTTACATGATACTGGTATAATTTTTCCTGATATGAAATAAAAAAGTATATATATTCATTTTTAGCATAGATCAGTTTTTGCTGTAATGATAAAATGTAAGTCAACATGTCCAGTACAATACTACTGTCAGTTGGTATGACTACATTTTGGTGGATACCTCTTAAAGAAATGCGTCCTTTGTTGAACAATGTAAACATATTTCTTCAGCTATTTTATATTTTGACTCCATATATGATGTAGGAGCTTAATATAATTCCTATGATCTTTTCTGTATCAGGGATTTCCAGTAGAAAGATTTGTCTATCAAGTAGCAGTTATCAGTATATATCATAGTTAAGGCTCATGCTTTATTATTTCAAGTTCTCACTTGGGAGTTCCCCACTTTAAATTCTCCTAAATTTTCATCTAAATTGACTATGAATGATGTGCACTTTGTCATGGAAGAAAGTTACTTGAAGCAGTGTTTGGTTATGAGTGATATTGTCGTCATAGTTATGTCATCAGTATTTACCAGAGAAACTGCATTAAACAAAACTTTGGTACAAAATTCTCAGATACCAAGGCCAAAGCCACTCTCACTTAAAACTAAATTTGGTCTTACTTTAGTACATAAAATATTTTTAAGATCATATGAACTTTTCTGATTTCTAGTTCTATGCCTTAAAAGTCTGTAAATGTTCAAAATGATAATGACATGAGAAATTTCGGCAATATTGCAAATTTTTCTTAACGGTTGTTTTATTGTGAAGTTCAGCTAGTTAAATCCTTAATTTGTGATATTTTGTTATTTCCTTGCAGGGGAAATTTTGGTTTTTATATGTTAGTACTGAAAAAGTTAAAGCCAAAAATACAAAACCTAGGAGGTATGTCTGTTGACTGGAAGACTTGGTAGGAGCAATGTTCTCCTTATTTTAAAGCTCAAGTGTGCATCATTGTTGATTTTTAATTTTGATTCACTTCACTAAAATTCAATTTTATACCACCTAAGATTTTTCATCACTTAGGTATTGCATACTTAATAATTATTCCTTTCCTAGATATTTCATATTCATTTTAGCTGTTTTTGTCTTTTAAATCTGCTCTGTTCTCAACAGGCTTAGTATTAATGTTTCAAAGGCCTTGCAATTCATGGTGCAGAATTAATGGTCACATCCAAAAATTATCCAAATGATGTATATCCTTGTGATGTAAACCCATAATTTCATCAGTTATTGGGGCAATTGCTTTGTACCAACACCACCTGAATTCTTCAGCTGAAAGCTGAACTTTGAAGGGTTAACTCCTAATTTAAGAACCAGTTCATTTTGTTGTTAGTTGATTTTATTTGTTCATGATTGGATTTAGCTTTAAGTTTTTAGGAATTAGGTAGTACTAGATACAAAATTAGTTTTTCCTTAATTGAAATGAGATACCATTTGCCCTTGGTATGGTGAAAATCGCAGGTTATGACAACTTAACTGTTTTTCTTGAAACAAGAAATCACATTTTTACCCCTAATCATGTCACTTGAATTTCTTTGAATTAATAGTCCTCTCTTAAAGGTTTTAAAAATATGTATGCTCTTGTACTTTGGTTATGATGCTTCAGACATGCAGTTAAGAATTGTGATCTATTCATGGAGCCCATCGCTAGATTTATATTTACAATGTATACATAGATTTTTACATCTTATTGTAAGTAAACTTCATTTTGTAAGTGTCATCACTTTTCCTGTGGATACTCATGTAAATTATTCTCTTCTGTGAAGAGTTGTAAATTACATAATCATCACATTAATGTATCTCTATTATGTGCAGATTTCCATCTCACAAAACTTGAGCATTCCTCAATGCTGTCACAACTACTATTCCTTTTGTTACGTTGCAGCTTTGCTGCTATCATTGGCTTTTACAAAGTATTTGATTATTAATGGCCAAATGTACTGCAAACAAATTTTTAAATAAGTGTCAAAACTCATAATTTTATGTGAACTAACTTTCAATTTATACCTTAAACTGATAAATCTTGGTAAGCAATAATACATATGCATTAAGTGAATAATGACAGTATTCATTAAATTTAATGAATATACATTTACTAGTTTATTCCTTATGAAAATGTTATAGTTTGAAGTGAAAGTTCCTCAAGAGTGATTGTTTTGACAAAAGATGAGTTAAAATTGGAAATAAAGTATTTAAATTAAAATATTTATCTTTTCATTATAAAGTAATCTATAATATGTGTCCTCTATTTTCGTATTTCTCCTAAAGTCAAATATAATTTTACTATGCATCCATATTATTTTCACGTTTCGTTGTTAAGTTCACTGTCATATATCAAACTAAGCTTGTGTATGTGACATGGAGCCATTATCCAACCAATAGTCATATAGCCAACAATTCTGTTGAGCTCTAATTAGTGTTGAAGTCAAAAATATGCATACATTGTGGTAAATGTCAGTAAGTTAATCCATTCCCAATGAAGATCAACTTCAATACTCGGTTGAAATATTCAAGGTTAATGACAACAATAGTAGGATCAATTTAAAGTCAGAAAGGAAGTGTATACCAACTTATATTCAAGATGATTCTATATGGAGTCTGTTAGTCCAGTTGAACATGAGTTTTACAATAGGGACTACCTATTTGTACTTAGTAATGGAGGAAATTTTTATATAAACCACCATAAAAGGGCTGCCATCCCTTCTCTACCTGTACCACCAAGTCAATCATAATTTATACGGTAGGATCCATGTATTACAAAATTTATGAGAAACTTTCCCTTTTTTATTTCTTTTCTAACTGTATGTATCAGTCTAAAATTTAATTTTTCTTTTGTAAAACTTAAAGATGGATCAACTGACCCTCCAACCTTTTCTGTCCTGTGCAGCCCTTCCCATCTGTTCAATATTCGTACCTTGCATTAATAATGCCAACATGCTGATGCTTTTCCTACCTACCTTTCCATTGGTCTTTGAAAACTGTCCCTTCTCAATATGTGCCTAAGCCATGTCTTCTTTTTTTATAATTTCAAATATGGACATTTCTTCTCCAATTCCACTTGATACTTCTCAGTTCCTTGTTTAAGGAACTTCCACAAAGTTGAGCCAGAAACCATCAAATACATAAAGGATGGGGAAGTTAGGAAAAGTCATTGTCAAAATGGAGTAAGAAAGTTTACATATATAGGAGCTATGCGAGTTGAAATTGAGGAATAGTGAAGATTAATAGACTAATTGTCTCAGAGTAATTTATAAAGGAAGGATGAGAGTAAAGGTAGTTGCAGTTCTTATGGGAAACTGAAGAGGAACAGTGTGTATGTGTAGAACTAGCGAATGATTGAATTCATTGGCAGACCCACTAAATCTAGTGGTAGCTGAGATGCATATACCTACAAGTAGTCAACAGGAGGAAGAAGTAGGTATATTTTATGACCAACTAGAAGAAATAATGGAGGCATTAGGAGGGAAACACAGTAGTAGGCAAAGGGATGGATGTGGGGTAGGTAGAAGGGTATGTTCTAGGGATTACAAATGATTACAGAGAGAAAGAAATTAAGTTTTGCAGAAAGTTTAATGATAACCAACCATTAGTAGAGTATAGGCACGTAAAATGCTGGGAGAAAGAGGTAGGTACCAGCCACATTACATCATGGTTAGACATAGATCTAAGAATAACATCAATACTGACAGCATGCCATGGCAGATGCAATTTTTAATCATTATATGAACTCTACTTTTAATTCATAAGGAATGGAAGAGTGCAATGGTAGAATGTTGAAGCTTTAATGGGCTCAAAAAGAGTATCAAAAAACATTGACAGAACTCAGCATTTAAGGGGGTGGGAACCATTGAGGAAAGTTGGACAGACTTTGAAAAAGGGATAGAAATGCCAGCATAAGAAACATTAGTAAATGTAAACCCAATGATAATTAGGAAGCCATATGTTACAGTAGATATGAGGATGGATGAGAGAGAGAATGAAACAACATTCATGCAAATGGGAAGATAAATGTACAGAGAACTAAATAAAAAACTTTGTCAAGAAAGTATTATGACGGGTAAAAAAAATAGTCAAAACCATTGACGTTTTTTAAAAATAAAACGAAAGTTAAACATGGATTTCTACAAAGTTAAGGCCTCAACCATTCAGTGCAAAATAAAACCACTTTGCTTTTCCACATAAACTTTTTATTCTCACGACCCAGGTTTTGTTATAGCATAACATCATCAGGTCTGAATCATCATCAGTATGAAGAGTTTCCACCAAGTTACGCCAGAAACTTTTATTAGTCAAAACCATATTTAATGTGCAGCATTGGTCAGTATGAATAAACTTTCTGGTCCTTGAGGCAAGAGATTTGGATATCAAGAAGATACTGAACAGAGAGCGAGTCATTCAATGAAGTTTTAAATATTATGGAAGAATAGAGAGAGCTACGTCAAATTTGGAATGAATAGTGGGAGAATTAATAGGTAGTGGGATGTCAAAGGCCATAAGTAATAGGGAAATAGTTTCCCATTGTAAATAAATAAATAATAGAAGGAAGGATGTTGGATACGAAGCATGGAGCCTGAAGGAGAATAGGCATTTAACCTCCTAAAAAGTTCGTAAAAGGCAAGAAGATATAATGTAGGGCAAACAAGAGAATGTCAAACAAAATTCAATAGTTGCTTGGTAGTGTCCAAAACCTACCTTTAATAAGGAAATCAACCATGATAATGAATACGTTTGTATTTGTGGAGCATCCAGTTTGAAATCCAAGGTGGTCAGGATTATGTATTCCTAAACAGCGAAATGTTTGGAACAACCAGACATTCTAATAGCTTGGTTATTACATGGTTGATAACATTAATTGATAGTTGTAAAATTCTCCCTACTTCCTGATTTACATGCTCAGATCGCATAACTACCTTATTTTCCATTCTTTGGGAAAGTCAGTTGCAGTTTGATCCCTAAAGCAAAGAAATTTGGCTGCACAATGATGGGCAAATTGGATGGAAGAATATATTGTGGAAGGATCGGGTTTGCAGGTATGTGTGTATACAGCCTGATGTCATGTACATTATATTAATCTTGATTTACCCATATTATTTCAATCAAATTGTTCTCCACCTCAAGTTTCTGCTACAGAAGATAAAGTAGAGTAAATGTTGATACTTAATTGGAGGCTTTTAGGCTAGTTTGTGGGTTTCTACCAGGTCCATAAATCTTTTAGCATTGCACTCCTAATTCAGTAACATTTATTTCACTCAATAAGTTTCTTTCAGCCAAATAAGACAAATTATAATCTCAGGAAGAGAAGAACTTGCAAGAAATTGTATGAATATCAGAAAGAAGGGTATGCATGAACAGAGTGTTGTGAAAAAATTATTAAAAGGAGTAGATTCTCTAAAGTGATATAAAATGAAGCTTTCACTTTTTTCAAGTAGTCTAATACTAAAGCCCACCCAGCACAAGCACACTGCAATGCCCAAAACGATAAGGATGCCAAATTTACCCTTCTATTGCATCCAAGGGTAAGTTAATGCACACCCACTCAGATGAATATATTCATGCAAAACCCAATTTAACATACAGGCAAATACAAATAGTAGCAACTAACAACCACATGCACCTATGGATTTACCAGATGTCTATGCAGTGTTTAATCTTCTCCTCGCATACAATTCGATTTTATTAGGTGACTCTATTTCTTACTATTATAATTCTTGATTGTTCGAGGGAAAACAATATATTTATACAAAAATATGTGTGTGTACTGGAGTCCACCTACCTTATCTTTGTGGTTTGATCCATCCAAATAATGTGGGACCATAATTTCCTTTTTGTCAAAATTAAACTCGTGAGTTCTGAAATCGGAAATTTTTCCTAGATGGGGACTCATTTTAAACATATTCATGGTAATAGTAATTAGTATTTACAATTAATGGTAACTAGAAGGCACATATATGGCGTATGGTACTATGAAATACTATACTTCAGTAAAAGTAGGAAATTTTGGAGCCAGCTTGAATTATACTCATGGTATTAATCTCATAACGGTTTCCAAACAATTTAGTATTTTTCTTTTCTGAATAATTTAATGCCAAATTTCGGTAATGAAACTAAAAAATAAATACCTAATTAACTTAGAAGCCAGAGGCTTTTTCGGAAATATATTTAAAGAAGATGATATTAGATACAAGGGTATTGCATCTCGTAAAAAAATAAATTCATAACAAAAATACAAATGCAGCATTTAGCGAAATTGATCTGAATGTAATGAACTTCGAGGCTAACACTGGAGACATCCAATGAATGGATAATGACTTCAGAGCCGAAACTCTACAGTTCAATCCAGAAAAAAGTTTAAAATGTTTTGGTATTTACATTACATCTTCTTCCAGGTTTAATTACATGTTATATGGGAGTATTGATATAGAAGACATTTTAACAAACATGTAACGGAATATTTTGATTATCCAAAAATCTAATAGGCTAAAGTTGGAATGTTAGTTGTTTTAGACTGTTTTCATTGTTCAAATATACCCAATGAAGCATTGTTTCATTTGAGATAAATATGGACTTCGCATTTTAAACCAACTACATTGGATTTATTCTAATCAGTTAAAGTTTCATCCAGGATAACGGAATGCTGCTTTTATTAGTTTCTAATAAATTCCTTAATTTTCTGCATCCGTTATTTATTTATAACATCAATTTTTGGGATATGAAGAAATCCTATTAATATTTATGCTTTTAAAGTAGGTGCCAGCGACTGTATTTAGTGGTTTCAAAAGTTAAAACAAGGTAGCGCCCTTAGCAACCATTTTGTTTTTGCTTATCAGCAAGTAGTTAATGTGTGTAACGTAACGTAGTGGTTGAAACCTGTCATAAAACTTTATCCCTTTGATCTTTGTCATTTCATAATTTACCCTGTGAAAGTGTAATATTTCGAAACGACTGTCAGAACTAGGTTTATATTTGTTTGAAGATTTTAAAAATGGATTTTTAGTGTGATATAACAGCCATGGATTGCCATCGTATATATATTCTGTTCCTGTTTTTATCTTTGTTTATAGGGATTCACGGGAAAGGTTTGTGCCTGATTAACTTTTATATTTCTTCTAAATGAGTGTATATAGTCAATGCAGTTATTCGAACGTGAAAGTATTTATATTAAACCATTGCCAAAATTGTTTTGAGGGAAAGAACTGTGGATACGTTTTACTAGAGGTTTTTTTGTTGATATCCCCCTTCAAGTTTCAATTTTCTCCCCACAGTAATTGTGTTTGAATTGTCTTTGGTAGAAGAGATGTAATGATGTAATTATAATTCAGCTTCTTAGTTAACATAGACCCTGTGCATAAATCATAAATTAAACTTTTGATGCAGTAAATATTTGGGACGTTCATATTGTTAGAGAATGTGTATGGACTTTAAAATCTGTCTATTGATAATTGGAATTATCATCTTTTTATTGTCATTGAAATAATATTATATTTATGATGCAGATGTTGAATGTTCCATCACAAGACTATTTATGTGTGGGAGAGATGAAACATGTCAACAGGATGAAGGCACTAAGGGATATTGTAGGTGCAGGCCTGGTTTTAAAAGAGCCAGCGCAGGAAATTGTAACCCTTTGCCTCCTTCGCAGACTGCGATAAGATATCAAGCTGACAAGCATAATGGGATCCGTTTCGAACCTGCTTTTCCTCGTGCACTTCCAGAGCAAGATGAAACGTCAGGATCATCAGGTATTAATTTTAACATTAATTTCATGGAATCTAACTCGAATAAGTGAGCAATTAATGGGTGCTATAATAAGTTTTCCATTTTTGTGGAATTGTCAGAGGCAATCCTAGGGCATTTCAAACTTACTACATGAGTAGTTTTTTGTTTACATAGCTGCTCAGCACACTGAAGAGTTTCTCCCAAATTTCAGTCTCGCTTGTATCTTATGATTGGCTGAAACCCAACATGCATAGTAAGCAGTAAAAATTAACAGATGAATGAATAAATAATAAAATGTGGTTGCAATTATATTGTGCAGATATGTAATGCATGCATATATATATGCCGAGAAATATTTGCACATGCATACCTAGATTTCAACATCATTTCTATTTTACCCCTAAATCTGATGATAAAAATAAAATTAATATCAAAAGAACATGTAATAGCCTAACTGAATATGAATGGAAACCCTGAAACAAGTAAGCACAATAGTTCACTAATCATAAAAAGTTCGCAGTTTGTTTTAGTCCAAGGACTTGAATAAATTTAAATTCATGGTGTGTTTTGTGTGATGATAGAAGAGAGAGTTCTTTGCAATCTTATGAGAAGTTTGAATATTTTAATGGTTATTAGACCCAGAGGTTAAGGCTCATAGTGCCATTTTTACTTATATTCCAATGATTATAATGCAGGGGTACCTTGCTTATGAAACCCATTATTTTGCTGAATTAACGTTTATGCCAGTCAATTTTGTTTGTGGCTTAGTCTTTCCAGTCAGCACCTACATACGCTTAAGGTTTTCTGTTTTAACTGTTGAATTTGGCTCCTATCAACAGATCCTCTCCAATACTGAAATAAAAATCGGCTGGTTACCAGTACTCTGTTGTATGATCACAATTTGATTTAGGTGTGCGATAGCATAAGAAATGTCAGGAGTGATATTACACTGTGTGGCATCAGCAGGGCACCTTATGATGCTTTAATTTCCAGTTGAGTGCATTTCTGTACTAAAATATTTGTATAATTAGTTGCGATTCTTGCATTAAATTCAAATTTTTACAATAAATTTTATATATTTACATAGTTTGTTATAGACTTTAATGGACTCGATAATTCAGTGACCATTTTATATTTGTAAAACAATCCATCTACCAATTAAAATAAAATAGCTCAAGCACCTGTATTTTCTCGAAAAGTGATTGGTGAATTGAGGACAGTAACATTCATAGCATAGGAATAGCTTCATGTGCCATGAATTCAGCCATTTCCTTTTGAGGATAACATCGTAGAAGGTGATCCTCGAAACCTCCCATAATGTTATTGAATTTTATCGTACGAACTAGCTGTACCCTGTCACGCATAATTGTGGCTCATGTGGTTAAATGGGAAAGAAAACTATTCTAATATGTTTCCCTTCACAATGCTTGTGGGTATACAATATTTTCTTTGCTCCATTGTCTGTGAAGATAGATATTGCCTAATTTGCCTAATCTAGAACACATAACATACAATTAATTGCCCCTGTGGGAAGCAAACCAGGTCTAGATCTAAACCGCACAATTCTAAAGATTGGCCCTGAACTTTTTTGATGGTGATTGCAAATGCCAATCAAATTGAGAATTGCAGTCTCTTAAAAATTGAATATGAATCCGTTAGAATCATAGGAAAGCAAGGGATGAGGACATCTTCACTTTTTAAAGGTCTTGTCAAGATTATTATTGCTATGATATTGCTGATTAATTTTTTTACTGCAAGCTGCTTGCCGTTGCAAAGCTTTGGCTGGTTGTTATTTTGTGATATGATTATTGGCATATCGTTTTTCAATTGCAGTATGTGCAGTGGCATCCCTGGCAGATTGAGTGAATTCAGGCTGATCTGGTGTTTCTCGTTGACATCTTTCTGTCACTCTTAGCCTATCGTGTTCATTCTGTTGAGAACAAAGCAGATCAGAAACTGCAGGGTTTAATCACCGTGCTTGCAACCGTGTATCCTCGAGTCTGGCTGCACATCACTCTGCTGTTTCGTCAGCATGTATTTGAGCTATTCATTGTTTTGTTCATTTGCCGATGCCCCTTCTTCCTCAGTTTGATTTGCAATCACTCATCACACTGCTTTCACTCTGCATGTATGACAACCTACGTTTGATCTTCTGCGAGGCATTATTTTGATGAACTAAAGCGATAAAAGAAGAAAGATATAACTAACCCATAAAATTGCAAAACTTTATAAAAGGGAAGAGCATGATATGATGAACAAAGTAATTTTTAAAAATATATAAAATACTAATGAAATATTTCAATACAAATGCAGACCAATCGACACAGCTCAATTCCACTGCCAGTTGCACTGAAAATAAGAAAAACAGTTCTTCACTATCCATCTTACTCTTCCATGACATCCTCTACTTTCGGTGACAACTTTTTGTTCATCATCATCTTTCATGGCATTTCTTCCTTTATTTAGTGTAACGTGGCTCTCTTTTACGTCCAACAGATGGAGCTGCCTGTCACATGTGTGACATCTATGTAATATATAGTAGGTATATCAGAAATTGAGGAAGGCAATGGGAAACCACGTCAATTATCATTCCCAAGAATGTAATGATGGGCACAATAGAGAATATGAGTCCTGGCAACTACGGGACTCGGCCTAAGAGGCCGTGTCATGCCCGGCAGTGGGGGAGGCAAGGATTCCGTGGTCGTCATCCCACGAAACGATTGCAGGGGAGAATTAACAGCAGCAGGACAGAAGACGAAAGTAGCTAGAATAGGAACATGGAACGTCAGGACAATGTTGAGGACGGGCAAATTAGAAAATATTAAGCGAGAGATGGAAAGGGGTAACATCGATGTTTTAGGTCTCTGCGTGGTGAGATGGAAGGATAGCGGGGATTACTGGAGTGACAATTATAGAGTGATATACAGCGGCAGGGACGAGATCCAACGAGGGGTTGCGGAAATATTAAATAAAGGGGTAGGAAGAAGCGTAGTCAACATAGAGCAAGCAACTGATAGAATTTTACTCGTAGAGATTAAAGCAGAGCCGACGAACTTGGCCATTGTTCAGGTATACATGTCACCGAGCAACCACAAGGAGGAAGAAGTCTATAGGATGTACGATGAGTTAGAGGATATAACCGCGTGTGCTCCTTCAGGGAAACATTTTATAGTGATGGGGGATTGGAATGCGACGGTAGGCGAAGGAAGAGATGGTGATGAGGTGGGGGGCTATGGGTTATGCATGAGGAATGAACGCAGGGAGAAAGCAATTGAATTCTGCAGGAGAGAGGGGTTAGTCATCACCAACACATGGTTTAGACACCACAAAAGGCATAGGTATACATGGAAAATGCCAGGTGACTCAGAAAGGTATCAGTTAGATTATATTATGGTTGGGCACAGGTTTAGGAACAGTGTGATTAATTCGCACAGTTTCCCAGGAGCGCATGCGGACTCTGACCACAATTTAGTTTTTATGAAATGTAACGTCCGTTTCAAGAAGATAAGGCAAGGGCGGCTGGTTAGGTAATGGAATGTAGAAGAATTAAATGGATAAACGAGGAAGGAGTATCAGCAGGCTGTAGGGAAAATGATGGATGACAGTAAAGAACTGAGTACTATCGAGGATAGAGAGTAAGTCAAATGATTACTTAGGGGATGATCAGTTTGGGTTAAGGAAAGGAAGAGGTATGCGTGATGCCATTGCAGTAATGAGATCACTAATCGAGAGGAATATAGAATACAATCAGGACGTTTTTGCCTGTTTTGGAGATTTCAAAAAAGCGTTTGATAGAGTGAATTGGGAAAAATTAATGCGTGTATTGCAGAAAATAGGAATGGATTGGAGGGACAGGAGACTGATCTGCAACCTGTACATGTCCCAAACTGCTCAGGTGCGAGTGGGGAACGGAGAGTCCGGATGGGCAGTGTTAGGAAGAGGTGTAAGGCAGGGTTGCCCATTGTCACCGGTGCTGTTCTACGTATATGTGGAGGAAATGATTAAAGAGGCATGGGAAGAACTGGAGGTAGGAATGAAAGTTGGAGGGGAATTGGTAAAATCGGTTAGGTTCGCTGATGACCAAGCATTAGTTGCTCATTCAGCCAAGGGGTTGCAAGCATTGTTGAGTGAATTAGAGGTTTAGTGCGATAAATATGGGATGAGAATCAATATTAATAAAACAAAGGTTATGCGATTTTCCAGAAAGAAAAAGGCTAAGCTAAATATTAAAATAGGCGGGGAAAGAATAGAGCAGGTAGAGCAGTTTACATATCTCGGAAGTGTTTTGGACCAATACGGTCAAAGTGGTAGGGACGTAAGGAGAAGAATTGCGCTAGGCAAGGAGGCTTTCTCAAGGAGGAGGGAGTTGATGACGGGGACGTTGAGTAGGGATGTGAAGACAAGACTCGTAAAAACTCTGATATGGAGTGTAGCTATGTACGGCGCGGAAACGTGGTCGCTGAAGCAGGAGGATAGACGTAGATTGGAGGCTTTTGAAATGTGGGTGTGGAGAAGAATGGAGAAGGTGAAATGGACCGAAAGGAAAACAAATGAGGAAGTACTGGAAATGGTGGGTGAGGAGAGGGGTTTGTTGAGAGAAATCCTATGGAGGCAGGAAAAATGGATGAAAGGCGTATTGAGCGGTAGTGGAATGTTGAAGAGGGTAATAGAGGGGAGAATGTTGGGCAAGCGAGGTAAGGGTAGGAACAGGATAGGGATGTTGGACGGGATGAAGGGAGGAAAGAAGTACACCGAGATGAAGAGGGACTTGATGTAGATTAGGTTGGTGGATTGTGTTTTGTTTGGAGTTACAAAATGTTTATTTGATAGTTATGTCCATCCAAAAACCTACCTTAACCGGTAGCTTACCTAATAATAAATAATATCAGAAATATTCGTATTCTAATGCACTGTATTGCCAAAAGCTCATGCTTATTTGAATTCAATGTGTGTCAAAATTTCAAAGTAATCTATGAAGAGTTTTTGGAGATTTAACACTTTGAAAACGATTGCTTCCATTTTTATTTGTGTAGATTGGAAAAATTTTTCTTTTTCCTTTTTTCTATTTCACCGCTGAGTTAAGGATGTTTCATAATGTCAAGGACTTATCAATTTAGATATTTCTGTTAGGCTAATACAAAATTATTTTTTTATATGGATCCAAAATGATAGGGAAATATTTTCTCCAAGTTTGTCGAGATGAATTTTTCTTTTCATTATTACTAAAATGGAACAATTTAGATAATGGAGCACATCTATCACAAAACCTAATTACGCAAAGTTTGGCATAGGGAGGATTCTTTTTGTTGTGACATATAATTTTCTGCATAGGTCTGAACTTTTTGAATGATGTCCATTAGAATGAATAGGCCTTCTCATTAACATCTTTGGTGTTTGGCATCTGATATTACTATTAATATTCTCAAAGACAAATTTCCATTAAAGACAATGAATTGTATGGTATATTGATTAATTATCTCTATGGACTGTTTACAATGATTTTAACAGAATTAGTAAAATGAATCAACATTTTTACACTCTTTTTAGAACCATAAAAATCTCTAAAATTTTCCGTGTCTCCTTCCATAATTACACATATTCTTTCTTGCAAAGTCTCTTGGAATCATGATCACAATTGTCATATGGCAATATATATCCATTTCTGTGCAAAGATAAACAGCTTTGCTTCAGTGAGTCACTCATATGGTCCATCTACTTCTTGCTTTATCATCTGTTTCCCCTTCTTAATTCCATTGGATGTCAGGAATTTTTTAGAATATGTATGTATCTATACAAATTGGAAAGCGTTAAAAAATAAGAAAAGGGTGTATATGTAAGTGAAAAAATATTTGCAAATATGTAGGCATAACATCAAGTACTAGCATAGTTTTTTACATTTCAAAACCAAATAAAACCCCTAATTAAAAAAATATCAAAAGATTCCACAGCAGTAACTTTAATTGATTCAGCCACTAATGCACGTTATAATGGGATCCTGGTGAAGGCGAATGATTTTTAGCACTTTGACAATGTTGCATTGTTAGACCCTTAACCTTTGGAAAGAGGTGAAACTGGCTAATGATCCCATTCTAGTTGCTTTCGCAAGAGACTTGAAGTGTGCAAATCACCAGAAGGTCCCTCAGTTAGTCATTCATTTAATATTGTGTTTGAAAACAAAGTCTCTTCATTGGGAGAGTGCATGAAAAGAGATGGGTGTATGATCTATTGCTATCATTTCATTATCATCTCAGAAATGAAAGTCCTTCATTAGGAGTTATTGTGATGGCATGGAGACTTAACCTGATAACTTCATGCCCTGGAGGAAGTCTGAGGAGGAAGGAGGAAGTCTGGAAAGACATAAGGCACATGACTTGATTGTAAATCTACTACTGGAGAGGCTGAAACCCTGAAATACCATGAAAAGATATGAATGGAATCAAAACCAAATGGGAAATGGGTTGATCACTCTGTCAACCTTCAAATTAGTTTTGGAAAAGCTAGCAATTGTATTGTAATTCATTTCACGATTTAGTACAAACAATATGAAAATTTTCTAAGTATAAACCGTTCCTATGCCATAGGTTGTTTAGAAAAAAGTGTTAATTGATGTCCTTGAAATGTTATGTATATATATAACAATGAGCATATGGTGTTCAGACTAAAATAGATATCACTTGATGTGAACTCCATGTTACATTTTCCATACACAGAATGTCAGACATGCCTGAAGTGATGTCATATTAAACCATGCTTCACATAGTCTATGAAAGAGTGCTCCAATATTTATTATCATTGTGATCTAATTAATTTTTAAGGAATATTTAAATATGTGTCTGTTAACAATTTCAAGGAAATGACAGAAGTGCATATTTTTTAATAAATTCATCTTCTCTTCATACGTGAGTCCGTCAATAATTCATTAGGAAATCTAAAAGATGTTTGTAGTATCGGTAAAGATTGGCTTTTAGTAAACCTCAACTCTCACTAAACTTCTGTTTAAGTTTCACCTGTATCATCACAGGGTTTCATTTTCATGGTAAGTTGAAACCACAAACTTTTATTTATTTGGAAAAATTAGTTTCGTGTGGTGATTAAACACTTCTATTTAGAATGCTTGTCACCTAAGAGATCAAAATTGAGTTTGATGATGTTCATGGTACATCTGCTCCTGTTTGTGACTGTTTACAATTGGGTAAATGAGTTTAAATGTGACTGTATATCCACAAATGTTGAACATCATTTGGGATGGACAGTGAATTTGACTTCCTCCAAAATGATTGGCAAAACCCACATTATGGTTTTGGGTAATCCACAAAGTAAAGTTTATGAAATAGTTTGGGCTACAGGCATATCATAAGTCAGTGTTTTCTATTTTGCACGAAAAATTGGGTCTGTAATGAAGTCTCTGCAAAATATGTGCCACCTTCGCTCTCAGTGGAGAACAAATGAAGACTGGTTTGGTGCTTCTCCATCACAATCATGACAGGTTTCTAAATGGATACATTATTGTGGACTAAACATGGATACACTACTATACTCCAAGAGACAAAGGAACAGTTGAAACAGTGAATTTCTAAAGGTGGTCTGGCTCCAAAGACAGTGAAATCAAGGTGGTGACCATGTTATTTTGGGATGTAAGCAGAATCACCTGCATTGATTAATTGCAATAAGGACAAATGATAAATGGAGAGTATTAAGTATGGTTATTTCACTGGTTGAGCAAAGAAATGAAGAAAAAAGTCCTCATTTCCAAAGAAGAAATTTCTATTTGATTAAGACGGATTAAGGAGATTTTCGATGGCAAAAATTATGGAAAGTTCGAATTATTACAACATCCAATGTATTCTCCAGATTTGCCCTTCAATGATTTTTTAAAATTTCCAAAATTAAAAAATTCGCTTGGCAGAAAACAATTCATGTTTAATGAGAAGGTCATGGCCTACAGCATCTATTTGAATGACCCTCCGAAATCCTATTTTTATCTTACTATGATACTATGAGGGTAGTCTGAAAAGTTCTTGGTCTCACCCCTAATTGGTATCATTACTCTCATGATTTTTTCTCTCATGTTGGCACACAATTCTGTCTTGATGCCACATGAAATTGCAAGCCACTCCATCCAGCAGTTCACTGTAGGCAGTTGTTTGGATCAGTTGCAGCATATGTGTTATTAGAAATGAAAAAAATTGAGTTGTGCAGTGATAAAATTCTTTGGAAAGAAGGTTAATGCCAACCAAAATTCATTCGAGGATTGTATATCTTCATGGGGACTCTTCTCTTTCAATTTCCAATTGGTGGCCTAGAGGAAGCATGGCTGTGAAGGCCTCGAGGATGATCCACATGAAGGAAATCCAAAAGGTGCAACAATCATCAAAAAAGTATGATTTTTTTGGAAGATTAGCATACAGATATGCGAGAAGTTTAGAATAAAACTCCAATAGCCGTAAACAGTTAACCTTTCTAAAAAAATTACAAGGTGGTTAGTTGGCTAACGCCATAAGTCAAGAATGGGGTAAAAGGTAAAAAAAGGAAAGGGTAAGAAACGTATTCACCTTTCTTTTCCCTTTCCTTTTTAACCTTTTTCCCCATTCTTGACTTGTGGCGTTAGCCAACTAACCACCTTGTAATTTTTTTTTAGAAAGGTTAACTGTTTACGGCTAATGGAGTTTTTACATTTATTCTATACGACTGGCCGTAAGAGCTCAATTCCTATCAATATGCGAGAAGTTGCTAATATTTTAAGGATATCAAAAGAATGCATCAGGAATTCTGTTGATGGCCTATCTTGAAAAAGGTAAAATAATACCTGGGGAGTATTACTCTAACCTTCTAATGAAACGATGTAAAATTTTGTGAAAGCAGACCCGGCTTGCAGAGGAATTGTGTCTGCCCCCAAAAGTGTCTTGGTGATGGGAAAATTGAGGGATTTGCACTAAGAAGTGCTGGAACATTCTCCCTGGATATGGCTCCCTTGGACTTCCATTTCTTCCAAAAGTTTCCTGGCTGGTCAACATTTTTTTGTCCAGTCAAGAAGTCATTGTGGCTATAGGCAGCACTTTTGGAAGAATGCTACAGAGATGGGATAATGGCTCTGGATACCACTTGAATGAAATGTATTAATATTAAAGTGATTTGTTGAAAAATAAAACTTTTTTGAAAGCATAAAGTGTCATTTTCATCATCAGACTTAAAACAGATCACCCGCTTACTAAGGACTTATTGAATGACCCACATATCATATTTATGGTCAATTCTGGTCGAGAGTACTGCTAATTTTTTACAATTTGGTGTATATTTTTGGTATTAATTTGATTGCCATTTGAATTGGTGATAAAATGAGACATGATCAACTGATGGGTCCAATGTAGATCTAAGGCAAGTATTTTAAGCATGTAATGGTAAGAGGTGTAGGAAAGTGGATGGAGAAGATATTGAGAGGCTGTTGAAAGATGTTTTAGAGTTGAGAATATTTTATTATAGGACAATAGTAGGAAACTAAATGATTCCATATGGCTGCGTAGATTTTCGCGGCGGTGGCTTGAAGAATTCTGCATATTCAGGTTTTCACCGCGTTGTTGTTTGAAGCCGACAACAGTTTCGCCGAAGTAGTAGATCTTCGACCTGAAGACGCCGGATGCAACTTCGGCAAAACTGTTGTCGGCTTCAAACAATAAGGCGGTGAAAACCCAAATATGCAGAATTCTTTAAATGATTCCATTTTGATAATTATAAGGAAGGAGGTTTGAATTGAATTGCCTTTTTATCATAAAAATGGGGTTTTGCTAAAATTTAGATACAGTATATGTTTGGTTCTAAGGTGTATTATTAAGTAGATATTGAGAAGTACTTCTGAATGTGATTGAATGAATACAGAAAGATTACAACTTCTTGAATACTTATTTTAGTAGATATATGGCATTTAAATTCATGCCTCATTTTCATTTTTTAAAGATTTTATCTATTGCCTTCTCTCAGTTTCAGGTTCGTCCATTTTACTTGGAACATTTATACCATTGGCATTAATTGGTGGTGCTGTGGCATTAGTATATACAGCTCGTAGGTATAAGTGGCATGAAAGGGTGAGAAGACTGGGGATTAGAAGATATGAAGAAGTATTTATTGGTCGAACTGAGGAAGAGGATGATGATGCTCCAATTGCTTGAAAACTTTTGGATTATCAACCCTCTCAGCCATAGGTATGCGCAGGAGACAACTGTGCATTAGATTCTGTGGTGTGATTTCTCTGGATTATTCCAAGCTTAAAGTTTTCGTTATACATACATGTATTATCAAGTATCATGATTGTTTAAGTATATGAGTTTTTGTGAAAATGAGTCTCCTTCACTACAGCTGCATTTCAGTAGAGTGAATTGTCTGTCACATTAAAAATAAAACTAAGTGTGCTGGTTTTATTTGGTTTCCTGCTTGCATGTGGCACATTTTCTTCACTAGATTGCCATACTGTTATTGGCATATTGTTACCCAAGAAGCATGTTCCCATTTTTAGAGTGAATAATTTGGCAATGGAGGGCATAATTTGCAAACTATGTATAGCTTTTTCAATACAGTTAGCGACATTTTTGCTGCTACTTGTTTGGTATTTACTAGTCAAGATGTGTATGATAATAATTAAATTTCAACCACATAACCATGCACGACTGAGTGTTGAAAGTTATCCAAGATGGTAAACCTGTGATATATGTCTTTGCTATGAGTGATATTTATTCTACCTCCTCTTAAGGGATTGGATGGTAGAGAAGTATTTGGAATTGAATATATGAATTTTCCATTTAATGGTATGTACAACAAAATATCATATGCTCATGGATGAGTTAACAATTTATAAATTGGTCTTGGTGTATCAGAATAAGTGAGCATTATTCTGTACCCTGTATATATTTTCAACAATTTTAAGTACATATTTGGTTGTGATGAAACTTTCAGTATTTCTTTCAGTATATTTCAAAGATTGAAATTTGTGTTGTTTTTACAACTGTGTTCTTCTGGTAGTTTCACTCAGTTCATTTTCATGACCAGCATTTGGATTGAAGTATGGTAATATCTTTTTGTAATTGAATTCATTTGTGATTGTTGTCTATATATTTCATGATTTTTATGTGTTGTTACTTTTGAGAGAAATGTGGATATTCCAAGATGTGTTGTTCTAACAGTTAGACAAGACTGTATTGTCAAAGAGGGCAGCGTGATCAATGATGGAAAAAATATAATTGATGTGCTTTTAACATGTCTCCTTGGTGCATTTGTATGAAACTTTCATAATATTTATAAGTGAATGTTACATTATCTCTTATTTTATCCATTTAAAATTTCACTATTTCACTTTTTAATGTTTCAATGAAATTAAATATACTTTGATGTTTCTTCATTTTGGATTTCCTTAATTTGTAGGTAACCCCTTACTTCATTATATCTTCACCTTTCTTATTTTCCAAAAATTATTCGAATCATTTGAATAAATGCAAAATAATGCTGTAAACAAGTGACAGTATGTTCTTATAAGTTTACCTGTTAACAGCTAAGTATAGGTCTAAACCAGGAAATCAATTTTGGAATGAGAGGGTAATATATTAGTTTATAGTGACATCATTAATTGTTTCTGTAATTGCATTATTATTGATTTTTGCATTGCTAAAGAAACTAAGTATCAATTAGTTGAAAGATGAGAGCCCATCAGTCGTACTTAGATTTAAAATTTAAGGAAGTAGCTAAATAACTCGGATATTTATAATGCACACTGGATATATTGACTTGATTTTTCCAATATATGATTGTGAAACTAGCCAGACTCATTAATAAGAACAGACTGATTTAAATGAATATTTAAAAAGGTTCATCATAACTTATTTCCTGGGAAAAATGAATCGTTTTGTGTTAGACTTTCCTCATGTGCACAAGGTGCAGGCTAATTTCAAAGGCATGAAAGAAAATTGGATTTCGCAAACAGAAATATTTTATAAAAATAGGTGTATTTTTGTTTCATCATTTGAATTACTTGCATTTAGACCTTGTCAAAGTATTGTAAAGCATTTTGATGTATTTTATGTCAAGTGTGATGGTTTGCTGACAAAACATTGAAACTAATTATTGCAGATGCCCACAACATCGACGGATGATGACTATGGTCATGGGGATGCTGATTATTGAGAATTTGTAAAGTAAAAAATTTACATTTGAATGATTTATTTATCCATTCATGTTCTTGATGCACTATAGCACTGTGCATATCTGCACATAGTGCAATGCCTATGACCATTAAGGTACCAAAAGGTTCCAGGTTCAAATATTGAAGATATCTCCAGAAACCATCCAAAAAGTGGCCTAGTTTTCTATAAAACTACTGGTGACTGAAGGAGAGGAACTAGACCCCAATGAGGTGATTAGGTATAGGGGCTGTCAGTATAAGTATGACATGAGCCTTATCTTCTCCAATAATATATTTTAAATAACTTCGGTGGAGATTTAAGACAGGTGAACTAATTTGAAAGATTTTCTATTTAAATTTGAAGCACCATGATTATATTCTAACAAAGACCGTCTGCTATATTTGTCAAAAGGAGAATAATTGTCTAAAAAGAATAATCCTTATTTTGATAATCTCTGTTTTAGAGAAAATGTTCATTGTGGCTCAGATTTACTTGGGCCAGACTTAAAGTAAAGACAAAAACCAGCAAGTAATATAGAAATATGAAGCTAGTTCCAACATGATACATTGAGGTAGCGTCATAAACTAATATTGTCTCATATTAAAAATGTGTCGATCACAAATAATATAGGCACGTCTCCTTCCTCTCTCAGTTTCTCATATCAGACAAAATCCTGTTTAGGTTAAGCTGTGGGCATAGGTCGGAATCAGTGTCTCTTTTATTCGGTATTGGCTGACTATCCATTTGCTATCTCTCGATTTAGCCTTCTATAATGCATTCTACGGAGCTAGGGCATCGGAATGTGATTGTGGAATGGCATGATTCTTATTTTGAATCCCACCCTTAAAAGTGATTGGTCCTTACTTGTGTAAACGTATATAAACAGAAGACTGAAAAAGTGAAAATCGTAATGCGCTATGGAATGCAGATTAATTGGAGTTGTATTTACTTTTGTTACATACGTGTGAGATGGGTATAGAGCAAATGCGAGGGAATTATGGAAGATATCCACCGTTCTTATTTGGCGGTCTTCTTTTAGTATGTCTTATATCTACAGTTCAGTGGTGGTCACTGGCTACGCAAAATAATGATTTAATCAGGCAGTTGGAAGATTTAGGAGAAAAATTTAAACTTAGGTAACATAAAATATGTAATATATTGTATGACTTAGTTTAATGTTACTTTTCTTAACGTATGTATGAAAATAAATGTTTGGAGCTTAATTAAATACTGATCAACAACTCTAATTCTTTAGTTCTGACCAGCGAGATGAATGTTTACAACTTCGAATGATCTTGAACAATCGTTTGAAGAATGCGGAAGACGAACTTGCACAGGTGAAAGTAAGGTTGGAGAAAATGAAAGTTGAGATGAATAACATAAAAACTCAAGAATCTCAAAAGGACGAAGAGTTAAAAACTCAAATGAAGAGTGCTGGTGATGCTCAAAATGCTGCGGCAATGTGTGGAAGTGAATTGGTAATACCACCATTTCAAATTAAGTTTAGTGATTGGGACGTATTATTCTTTCAAAAAAACAATATTTATTTATTCCAAATGTTATTATTTCCGGTAATTGAAGATTGTGAATTGTCAAAGCTATTTGTGACTAGAAATGCAGCGAATTAGGACTCGATATTCATTCTTAATTTGTTTTCAATGTTCAATTTATCCTTCGAAGCATATTGTATGGCCATATTTTTATCAATATTTAAAATCCACTAATTTCGATTTGCAAACATTCTAGGAGTCCCTGAAGAGGCTTGATCTATCTAAAGATGTAACGATAGCTTCTTTAAGAATAGAAAAGGATAAGTATAGCAGCGAAGTAGATAAAAAGGAAAAAGAAATATCCACATTAAAATCAGAACTGGAAACTGTAAGTTGTTTATTTCTGTGGTTGTGATCTATTTTCGTGTATTCTGGTAAGGGTTCTAAAGCTTTCTCATTTGATTTCCAGATGAAGCAAGAACTAAATGTTTTGAAAGAGGACAAGCAAGCCCCTAAAGCACCCATTTCAGCTGCTAACCATGGTACATCACTTGGTAACATTAAGATATTAGAGTAGTTTTATGTAATTGTTTCCCAAAATTCACAATTTTATTTAATTTTGAAGTTCTCCCTTAAAGGAAAATCAGTTTTAGCCTTTTAAATATCTCTTGGCAAAGATTATGTCATTAGTGAAAATTAGATTTTTTAACATATTAAGCAAACCGCTTTTAAAATATACATGATAAATTAAGAAGTTTCCTATGCATCCGGTTAATAATATATCGTTGCTGTTGCATCAATGTTTATTCACAAAATTACTGTGTACCAAAAAATCAAATCTCATATGAAATACCCATCTTTAGTTTATGGCGCTTGTGCTTATGATAAATATGTAACTTTTAGAAATTTTCATTAATGTAATAAAAAAGACATGCTATGCTACTTCAATTTAAAGAGAATGATTAGTGTTTAATTATAGTTTAATTGGAAATTATTGTTTTCCATTATAAGCGTGCATTAGCACAAATTACCGTGATGATTTCGTCACTTAGCCAAAAATCAGCAATTAATTATGACATTAATTTTTTCAGTAAAATATTTTTGTCCAGTGAATGGCATGTATATGATGATATGTTTTATTAATTGTAATAATCATCCAGTTATGATAACCAATTTCAATGTCCATTGATATTGATCCGCCTTTTTATATTTAATTTTCTCTCTACATGGATTTTAACTTATGCAGACAGTGGGTTCTATGTTTCTAATTTTTCAGTTGATCCCATATGGTACAAAATGTTTAACTTTTTTATATTATTGCCCACTTTGTCGATGATTATTTCAATGTTGCTATGTATAATCTTTCTGTTGTTTTTCCTTGTTTTGATATTGTTGATTTTGTCTATTACAGCTAATTTTGTCATCATAATCTAAAATGTATGTTGTTTAAGTATTAAGTTACTTCTCATTTATGCCACAACGAAAAATGTAAAATTTGAAAATTTTAGGTCTGGATCCAAGATAATTTTTTTAATTGACTGAAACAGTATCTGCAGTCAATCATTGCTATCAATTTGGGAACTTTTGACCAGAGTGAATTAAATATTTACTTTTAATTTTCCATGAAGTACAGAGGAGCCAATTGAAGAAACAGCCATTAGTTGAAGTTCGTTCCAAAGGAATGGAGGGAATGCTATTTCATGATGGATCGGTTATTGTATTTGACCCTCCAAATGCCCCCCGCCCTTCACCACGTTTCAGTGTCACCTACCTTAAAGGTATGTGGGTGGGGGGCATATTTATTTTTTATAGACTAATGGACACCTTTTTATTGATTTTTTGGCTGCATCATTCCATATCAAATCTGACATTGTATGTTGGTGTGACATCCTGACAAAGTTTGGCAAAAGTATAGAGTGGAATATTTGTCCAGTAAAATTAAAATCACCCCCTGTATTTTCGAAAAAAATGGGGACATATCTTTCTTTTTTTTTAACTTTTGCTTGTAGGCAACAAACACTTTCATCCTAATTTCCATATTTATAAACTTAGTAGTTGAATAGCTCTTTGGACATCCTAAGTTATATCCAAACATGTACATGCAATAGCATTACATATATGGCATTATTATTAAAGGTTAAACTTTACAAATTTGAATGGATAAATGCCTCACTGTTGCTTTGCAAACATTTTTCATGTGCTAATTAAGCTGAATGTTCACTTCGTTTGTTAGACTTTTATTGACTCGAAAAAAAAGAGTTTAAGCTTTGTTAACATTAACTATAACAAAGTTACTGTATTTGGCATATCATTCTGGCATCCTGTGCCTCTTTGAAGATATACAATAATAAATGTACAAGCTTGTCTTCACCAAAATAATTTTTTCTGAAGTTGAAAGAAATGTTTGAGAAATGGTTAAGCTCATTAAAATATATCTTTTATATAATATATATATATATATATATATATATATATATATATATATATATATATATATATATATATATATATATATGGCATATTGGTCGGTAGTGGGATTTTGAAGACTATAATAGATGGGAGAATGTAACTTAGACAGTAATATATATATATATATATATATATATATATATATATATATATATATATTACTGTCTAAGTTACATTCTCCCCTCTATTATAGTCTTCAAAATCCCACTACCGACCAATATGCCCTTCATCCATTTTTCGTGCCTCCTTAGGGTTTCTCCCAACAAACCACTCTCCTAGCCCACCATACCAAGTACTTCCTCATTTGTTTTCCTTTCGGTCCATTTCACCTTCTCCATTCTTCCTCACATCCACATTTCAAAAGCCTCCAATCTACTTCTATCATCCTGCTTTAGTGACCACATTTCTGTGCTGTACCTAACTACGCTCCATATCAAAGTTTTAACGAATCTTTTCTTAACATCCCTACTCAATGTCCCCATCGTCAACTCCCTCCTCCTTGAGAAAGCTCCTGTGCCTGGCACAATTCTTCTCCTTAGGCCCTACTACTTTGACCATGTTGGTACAAAACACTTCTGATACATACACTTTTCTACTTGCTCTAGTTTTTGCCATCCTGTTTTAATGTTTAGCTTAGCCTTTTTCTTTATCTAAAGTCACATGACCTTTGTTTTATTAATATTGATTCTCATACCATCTATTGCATTGAACCTCCAATTCACTCCGCAATGCTTGCAACCCCTTGACTGACTGACAAACTAAAGCTTGGTCATCAGCAATCCTAACTGATTTTACTAATTTCCCTCTGACTTTCATTCCTACCTCCAGTTCTTCCCGTGCTTCCGCATATACTATGTTGAACAGCACTGGTGATAATGGACAACCCTGCCTTACACCTCTTCCTAACACTGTCCATCCAGACTCTCCATTCCCCACTCACACATGAGCAGTCTCAGACATTTGCAGGTTGCGGATTAACCTCCTATCCATTCAATCTATTCCTAATTTCTGCAATATACTCATCAGTTTTTCCCAATTCACTCTATCAAATACCATTTCGAAAAAAATGAAACAGGAAACAGACAAATACGTCCTAATTGTATTCTATATTCCTCTCGATAAGTGATCTCATTACTTCAATGGCATCGCTCGTAATTCTCCCCTTCATAAACCCAAACTTATCATCCGCTAAGTAATCATTTGCCCTATTATCTATCCTTTTGTTGATATTCCTGAGAACAACTTTAGCTGCGTGGGATATCAAACTTATTGTTTTTTTTTTAGTCCTCGCCTCAGCCATTACCTTTTTGGGAATAGGAACTATCACTGATCTCAAAAAGTCTTTCAGCCAGATTCCTTCCTTGTAGATACTATGAATCAGTCCATATAGACTCTCCCTCCTACTATCTATATAGTATATATATATATATATATATATATATATATATATATATATATATATATATATATATATATATATATATATATATATAACTTAGACAGTAACACACAGCAACGAGAACACATAAAAAGAACACTCACAATAATATGTTAATAATTTCAACGGACTTGAGCTCCGTCTTCTTTGGAAGATAAGATATTACCCGTCTTCCGAAGAAGACAGAGCTCAAGTCCGTCAAAATTATTAAGATATTATTGTGAGTGTTCTTTTTATGTGTTCTCGTGCTGTGTGTTACTGTCTAAGTTTTTTATTTAAGACTTCCGTGTTACTTCGAAGAAATCATCTATATATATATATATATATATATATATATATATATATATATATGCGGGTCGCGGTGGTCTAGTGGGTAGAGCGTTGGACTACTGACCGGAGGGTCCCGGGTTCGATTCCTGGGCAAGGCACTTTGGGCACCTGCAGCTCCACCCAAGCTAGTTAAGCTATTTTTCGGGTACCAGATCTTCCTGGGAAACAATAACCGGCACAGGGAAAGGAACTGGCCCCCCTACCCTGATGTGTGAATATTCACACGCCGTCGGGCTTGGTACACGGGTGAACTCTACCATCACCTACTAAACCGACCTTTGGGTTGATTACTGTGTTTATGGTTTATATATATATATATATATATATATAAATATATTATAATTATATAAATAAGTATATATGTATGTATACTTATTTATTTTTATATAATATTTATAATAGATATTTTAGAGCTGTGTGAGGTGAGATAGAAGGATAGCAGGGATTTGTGGAGCGATAGGCATAGAGTATAAGTGTATTTTGCAGCAGAAGGGATTAGATCCAACAGAGGGTTGGGAGTAATATTGAATAAAAAGCTAGGAAGAATCGTAGTTAATTTAGAGTAAGCAACAGATAGAATATTATTATTAGAGCTCCAATAAATTCTGAAAGTTTCATCAGGATGTTTTATCAAAATTCAATGACTGCTTAATTTGAAATGGGATGACTCAGCTTACGCTTTCGGTCACTTTCTAAAATGGATTTCCAGGTATCACTACATTTTATGCTTGCTTTTTAAAGTTATGGTGAAGTCTCATAATGGCTCTTCTTCACTTCTTTCCCCTTTATTTTTGCACTGGTGGTTTTTTCCATACTGTCTGCTTTGAATGCAAAATAAATATATAAAGTTTTTGTTTACCTTCTGGCTTATGTTCATCAGAGTTATAATGTGTTTTGATCCATGTTATTGTGGTTGTTATGCTTTTATCCAAAAAAGAGTGTGCTTACAGCTACCGTAATTTGCTTCTAAAAAGGAATATAAAGTTAATGTTATTAAGTGACTTCATTGCTAGGAAATTGTGTAAGTTAGTAGCCAAGTCTTTATTGAAAGTATTGGAAGGGCTTCCATTCATGCTTGTAAAGATAATATTGGATAACTATTTTGAAATTTGTAATTGTAATTAATATCTGTGGATGAATCTGTTTTATGAGGGGTAATTTTATAATTATTGAGATAAGCAGAATTATGTCACATAGCACTTTTTTTGCATCACATAGTTTGAAACTGAATGCAGTGAAAATTTTCAGAATTGAACTGATGAGTTTCTTTTTGACTCACTGCTTGCTACCTATCTTCCGTGGCATCATTTTGGTAGATGCTAGGTTACTAAGGCAATGACTGTGGATAAAAGTTTGTCTTAAAAGCCTATTAGTCTTAAATTATGATTGTGTGACTGGAATAAATTGATTTGTATTAGGAAATCAGTGCCCCATAAATCATTTGTGAAGGGTAATTAACTTCGCACTTCTCCATTAAATGAAATTTGTTTAACAATTCATTTGGTTTCTCAAAGCCATCATCCCAAATCAAGACCTTACTGTATAAACATTATCCCCATTCATTCAGACTCCTGCAATAGGGGAACAATTTAAAAAAATCTTTTTGTGTTTATATCTGTTCACCATACTGTAAGTCTTTGACTAGAGGGCATTAATGTCATTTCTCTACCACATTTGTTCAAGTTCAAAATCTTAGTTGGAATGCATATTATAAATTAAGGTCTATTCAAAGATCCCTTGCTTCTTTGTGGCTCCTTGTCTTATTTCACAATAGGCCAGGACACTTTTAACTCTTATCCAGGAAATCGGGGAATAAGCAAGAAATTTTTGAATTTTGTCTTCAAAAAAGTAATATTGAACACCACTTATATCTGGAACAATGTCTAGGAGGGCCTAGCTGTTAGTTGCATTTTAAATTTTTTCATATTTAATATTACAGCATTTTAACACTACCATGATTTCAAAGTTTTTCTTTGTTTCATTTCATTTACTTCAAATGGGGCAGCAGTCCTGCCCAGACAAGTTGTACCTTGCACCTTGAGAAAATGTTTATGGCTAATAGCACTATCAGATTATTTTGTCTTTTTATAAATTTTTATCTGCTTAACTTGGTCTTGATGATTTTTTAAATTTCTCTAACTTATATTTTGTCCAAGGGAATATATTTATTCAAAGTTCATTCAATTTGTTGCCTTAAGACACAAATTCAAAATGAACATTTTATGAAATTTTTCCCATAATGTTTGCAGTTTTTATCAGACAGTTCATAAATGTGTAACATACAAAGAATATTCTTAGGGCAATTTAAAATTATTTAATGAAATAAAAGAACAGTGATAAAACTTTTTAATGATGATTGGTTGATATAGATAGAGTGAAGCATGTGCATAGAAAAGTCTGAAGTATCATTCCACTCATAAATTATTTGGGTTGGCAAATCTTATAATTATTAATATTATTTTTTTATGTACCCCATTCTTGTGAACCTATACTTTTTATTAATACATGTGTATGTTTCAATTTCAAATGTATTTTACCATTTCAGTAAATGTGTACTTTAGAAATAAGACTTGGAATTCCTTTGATACATAATAAACCTTGGTGATCGTCAAATTTCTTGAAGTCATATCGTTTTGTAGGTAAAATATGGCAGTGACAATGTTCCTATGCTGTGACAAAGTGAAATTGATCTTGAAAATTAGTTTGTACATCAGATGTACTTTCTCTGCAGTTTTGGAAAAATACTTCCAGCAATGAGTAACTTGCCAAAATTACATAATAAATAAACTGAACCTAATTCGTTGTCTCGGGCGTGACTTCATGGAATGGACTTAAAATAATGAAAAGAGAAACTTTATAATTCCACATAGATTATGTGGAATTATAAAGTTTCTCTTTTCATGATATAAACTGAACCTAGCTGAGATAAAGAGTTGTTTACATGCCTGCCAAAGCTAACTCTTTGGGGTTAATCTTTTATAAGCAATTACAGGAACGTATTAGCGACTGATTCATTCTAACAGCCATCTTTCCATGGGCTTGTAGAAATGGCTCCAGTAGATTTATCTTCTTCTTGAGCTGGAAGATATCCATTGCTTTAATCAATGAAGAAAACCTTTACTGAGCCATTATTTTTTTCACTTGTACTCACCATTATGAACATCAAAGTAAATGATCAATATTATCTTGTTTTTATTTTTTACCATTTTCTGCACAATCTGCCTTTTAGTGTTATAGTCCTTTCAGTTTAGTATCATAGTTCTTTCAGTGAAGTTTTAAATGTATTCATAAAACATCATGAGCCCAATGATAACAAGTGACCACAAAGGTATGTATCATATGACAATTAAAATTTACAAAAATGATGAAGTGGCATTTAAGTTTAAATTAATTTGGTAGTAATTGATACAAAGTTTATTTTGGTATTTGAAGTTAGAGCACACCTTGCTCTAAGAGCTAATAGCATCTGTAAAATTCAGTTACTTTCCTCTTACCACCTGCATTAACTCTGGATGATCTTGTACGGAAAAAATGGTGCAGATTAAGAGAAGTGGTGGGTGTCCTAAGTCACCAGCAATAAGTAACTCAGTGCTCTACCCACTGGGCTATCCTGCTCTCTGCAGCAGAAGTGATCTAATAATGTCTGACATATTGATTACTGCTATGTAATGTTAGTTTCCTACCATTATATGCATATTTTTATCATCGAGGAACTTCATCCCTGTCAGACTTCGTGTGTTGTCTTTAATCCCAAAATTAGGCGGTCTCATAACTTTAGTATTATATTTCTTGTTCATCATTCTTAAAGAAACAAAATATGAAATGTATTATTTTCGTATATACTTCCTCTTCAATAATGATCTGTTGAGGCTATATGGTTTTGAATTTACAAAATGAATTTAGGTTTGGTTTGAAGCCTTTTTGTGTTAAACTTCAAGTTGGTAGAATTTTTGTCATGTAACTAGTGAAAAATCCCACTCCATAGACACTTCCTGAGCAGAATTATTGTCTTCATTGACTATAAAAGTGTTAGGTTTGGTTTTATAGACATGTCATTTGCAGTAATTATGTATTAGACATGTTGAGATTCTCATCTCAGAGAATTCTATAGTACTTCATATCTAGGTGATATCATCCCTACTTTAGTATGTTTTATGCTCAATAAAACCTTATTTTAATCATCAAAAATGTCTTCAGTGTTACGATGTACTATATACCATTATAGCCAACATGTTGTGAAAATGATAATGTAAAAAAATTTTAATGGATAAAAATACAATGTTTGCAATCCTATAAAGGCAGTGAGTGATTGAGGATAGATTTTAAACTTAATCTTAATAAATTAGGCTTTGTATTTAATACAGTTTTATATTTATGTGCTTTAAAAAAACTACTTTTGTATTTTATATTGCTGCTGACTATAAAACAATGAGAACTGCATGATATATCTTATGATTTGAAATTAAATCCTTGACAATGAAGAGGGTAATTCACTCTGTATTGCCTTATTTTGATTATAATCAAAATTGGAATAATAATTATTATTCCAATACAGCATTTTTGGACTATCATAGTAAGGTGACACATGAAAGATAGTAGTTTGGGAAAAATATTATGTGATATGTATATAGACAGTTTTTATCTGTGAATGACTGTCATAAATTCACTGATAAACTACTCATTATATTTGCTAACTTTAAATATCATGCCACCTCTTAGCAATAAAATACTTACAACAAGTTGGAATTACACAAATTGTATGAGAATTTCTCTGGATTTTCATTCATTTATTGGCAGACATGCCAACTCTCCCGATTTAAGCGGGAGACTCCCGATTTTTCCTTCTTACGTTCTTGATGAACTGTTCAAATTGTGTACCTAGCTTAACATGTTAATAAAGTGTGACATTCATTAAAAATTGGCAAAGTGTCATAAAGGGATTAAGGTGCCATGCAAATATTGTGGTAATTAAAAGTGATTACTTCGTGATACGCTTCTAAAAATCTCCCGATTTTTCATTTTTGAAAGTTGGCATGTCCTCCCGATTTTTCATTTTTGAAAGTTGGCATGTCTGTATTGGGTATTTTGCCCCCTGGTTTTATTACTTCCACGATTGGCATTCATGTATTTCATTTGTATATTGCTTGTGCCTACTTCCTTGCATAGGGCCTGGGAAAGAAAAAACCTGGAAAAAGTAAAAATTTGACTTATGCTTAACAACAAATTTGTTTGCTGACTAACTTGATCTTAAATCTGAAATATTTGATGGAACAAAAACTTAAAGCATCACTTCCCTAGTGTTTTATTTCAAAGGCAAGGCTCTTTATTTAATTTTCCTGAGTTTATCTATTTCACCTGAAACATTAAACTGTGGTTACTAATATGAGAGTAATTAGAGTCAGGCTCCCTTAGTTAAGTTTTAGCGAGGTGCTATGGAAAATTTTCTGAAATACATTGATATTTAGTTTTGGGAATTGACTTTATATTCTTGGGTTTATCTTTTGATGGAGAAACAATTATGATTGAATCACCATTCTTTCTACAAAAATTTTGTTGAGCCCATAGGTGAGGCAATTACTGATATTTTGTCTTTCAAACAGGTAATCAGGGTGGTGAACAGGATGACAATCATGGGGGAGAAAGAGAGGATGGGGAGGAGGTTCCAGCATTGCCCGAAAAGAAAAGCCTGCCACTGCCCAAGAAATTACCCACAAGTATGTAAAACAAATATGGAGATAAGCGACTCAATTACTGCATTAAAACCATAATTGTAATAATTATTTATTTTTGTTGAAATAAAATTCATGGATCTTCTGATTGACTCATAAGAACCATCAAACTTGTCAGTCTCTAGCTAATCAAGATTTGGTTGTTATGGCATTCTATCGTATATGTCACAGAAAATACATACAGGGCGACATAATTGGAAGCTTCTTGGTGATGTACAGCAAGGCAGTCAAAGTAATAAGGGGCGAACCATTTTGTGGATTAGTTAAATATTCAGATTAAGGCATTTTTAAAATTCAGCTTGATATTTGAAGGTTGATGAAGGCTTGTTCTTATGTTCTTTTAATATTTTGAATGTACACAGAAATCTGCATACTACAGTTTGCACTTAAGGAAGTAGTTACCAGAGCCATTATTTGATGATAGATTAATGGTCACGTACCTTTTTCCAGATGATTAACCTGATCTTTCTGTCAAATTATGAGTGGCAGTAGAGAGACCAGTTCCTTTCCTTTAGCTGAACTTTACATCCCAATACGATTGAGAATGCAATTGTAAAGCATAAAAAGCATTCTTAACTCTGAGAATGACAAGAGATACAGGCCTCTCTGAGTTACATTAAAGAAAATTATGTATATAATTTCCTTCTTGTTTTTCTTATTTATAGGTGATATATGATAAAGCTGAAGTATTGTTGGATCAGTTTACATTTAATTGTATCATATAATTTACTCATCTGATCTTATTCTCTTGAACCACCACACACTTTACCTGAATGTCTATACATAACAGTTTTTAATTTTGGTTTGCAAATTTACAGTTCACAATTGTTAATTAGATGTTTTTTAGGAGTGAATATTTTTTTGTTAAAAATCTACCTACAATGCACTTTGTATAATAAATACAACAATATTCTAGGTGTTTTTAGAATTTGAACTTCGCAAAATTGGAAATCTGAAAATGCCACCCAGTCTGTAGCACACACCATCATAAAAATTTATTGGAATTTAGGATAGAGGCATTTTTTTAAAGAGGAGAAAAATATTGTTCTCTTAGTATACCAGCTCAGTGAAAATTACAGCTAACCTTGTCATTCCTACAGGTAATCTCTGAAAATCAGTGATCAGTTACTTCTTCCCCTAATTAATATGTGTCATAATTGGTAACATACCAGTTACGGTAGGTTTTGAATGTAGACAGCCTACACCAGAGTACAATGATACCTGTCCTAACGAAAGAGAACCTGATATCTGACATTGCATTAAATCCTTTTTCAATTCTGCATACTTCCTTAATCCCTTCAGCCCATTCAACATGCCTATTCTATTTCTACGCCTTCCTTGCTGGTGTAGCATTCTCCACACCATCACAGTCTTCAATATTCTGATGCTACTGAAAACATGCTGCATCCACTTTTCCTGTCCCCTTAGGATTTCTCCCAATAATCATCTCCTCCCTCACTGTATGTAGTATTTCATTTGTATTCCATTCTGTCCATTTCACCTTTTTCATCCTCCACACCAACATTTCAACAGCCAATCTATCATCTCCTATCATCTTGCCTTAATAATCATGTTTCTGTGCCATGCAAATTCTCACTCCATATCACAGTTTTAATGAGCCTTTTCTTAGCATCCTAATTCAACGTCCCTGTCATCAATATCCTCTTCCTTTGAATGCTTCTTTGCCTAATGTAATTCTTCTTCTTATGCCCGTGTTCCTTTGAATATTTTTGTACATAACACTTCCATTATAAGTAAACTTTTCTACCTGCTCCAGTTTCTGAAACACTATTTCAATATTTATCCTAGCTTTTCTCGTCCTCAAAAACCACATGACCTTTGTTTTGTGTTCATTAACTCTTATCCCATACCTGCTACATTGACTTTCCAATGTCTAATGCTTGCAACCCCTTGGCTGACTATCAAACTAAAGCTTGAGAATCGGGATTATGGTGTAGGAATCACAGAGAGATTTTTTCCTTTATGTGTGGCATAATATGTGTGCCAGAGAAACCATAGCAATAAAACAAATGTTGATGATATTAGTGGCCTTCAACCAATGAGGTATGGCTGATCCACATTTAAAATAACACATTATCATTTATGTGCCACCAAGGAGCAAAATGTGGGGAAAAGGATGGCATGCTCATCGGGAAAAGATCAGAAAACTTCTTTGAAACAAATGTTTGGGTTAGAGACTTTAAATGTATGGATGGAAGAGGACGAAAAAGTACTTGCACAATGAGTGAATGTTTCAAAATCTCTAACTTCACACTTAGCGGTGGCCACCATATTCTCTGAGGGGGAAAGTTATTCAATTCAATATGGAGATAGGTGCTTTGATAAATGGTGAAATCAGTTGTCACCATAATTGTCCCTAAAGATTTAAAATTTTGAAAACTGCCAAAAGCTTTATGATTGAATTGTGTTTTACTACTATGGTGAGGAATTGAAAGATTCAAAATATGGGTAATGACCAACAACAGTTCTCTACTCTGAATAGTAAGTGTATCACATTAATCTAATCATATTAATTAGTCTGGAGTGACAATTATAGAGTAATATACAGCGGTGGGGATGAGAGCCAACGAGGGGTTGCCGTAATTTTAAATAAAGGGGTAGGAAGAAGCGTAGTCAACATAGAGCAAGCGACAGATAGAATTTTACTCGTAGAGGTTAAAGCAGAGCCGACGAACTTGGTCATTATTCAGGTATACATGCCACCGAGCAACCACAAGGAGGAAGAAGTCGATAGGATGTATGATGAGTTAGAGGATATCATCGCGAGTGTTCCTGCAGGGAAACATTTGATAGTGATGGGGGATTGGAATGCGACGGTAGGCGAAGGAAGAGATGGTGGTGAGGTGGGGGACTATGGGTTAGGCACGAGGAATGAACGCGGGGAGAAAGCAATTGAATTCTGCAGGAGACAGGGGTTAGTCATCACTAACACATGGTTTAGACACCACAAAAGGCGTAGGTATACATGGAAAATGCCAGGTGACTCAGAAAGGTATCAGTTAGATTATATTATGGTTAGGCACAGGTTTAGGAACAGTGTGATAAATTCGCACAGTTTCCCAGGAGCGGATGCGGACTCTGACCACAATTTAGTTGTTATGAAATGTAATGTTCGTTTCAAGAAGATAAGGCAAGGGCGGCGGGTTAAAAAATGGAATTTAGAAGCAGTAAATGAATTAACGAGGAAGGAGTATCAGGAGGCTGTAGAGAAAATGATGGATGACGGTAAAGAACTGAGTGCTATCGAAGAAAAATGGGAATGTATCAAGAAAGGGATATTGGAAGCCGCTAAAGACACTATAGGAACCGTTAACGGGAAAAGGATAAGGAAACCATGGGTAACGGATGAGATGATTGCGAAGATGGATGAGAGAAGAAGATGGAAAAATGTAAACACAGAGTTAGGCAAAATGAAGTACAAAGAGTTAAACAATAAATTGAGAAGGGCCACAAATAAAGCAAAAGAAGAATGGTGGAAAACGCAATGCGAGGATATGGAAAGTTTACAGAAGAAGGGTGAAATTGGTGCTCTATACAGCAAGGTTAAGTTATTATCGGGAAGTAAGAAGGCAAGAGCTGTGCTAACAGTTAAAGATAAATGGGGTAAGATAATAGTTAAACCAGGAAAAATCCAAGAGAGATGGAAGGAATATATAGAAACACTGTATGGTAAAGAACTTAGGCCGACAAGGTTAGACATAGAAAAGGAACATGACGTAGAAGAAGATAGCTTAGGTCCAGGCATACTCGACGATGAAATAGAAAGGGCATTAAAGGAGATGAAAGCAAATAAGGCTGTGGGGGTGGACAATATTCCTGTAGAAATGTTGAAATGGTTAGGGAAAGGTGGGAAAAAGGCCATATATGGACTGATTCGTAGTATCTATGAGGAAGGAATCTGGCCGGAAGATTTTGTGAGATCGGTGTTAGTTCCTATTCCAAAAAAGGCAAAGGCTTCGTCATGTGAGGATTACAGAACAATAAGTTTGATATCCCACGCAGCTAAAGTTATTCTCAGGATCATCAACAAAAGGATAGAGAGTAAGGCAAATGATTACTTAGGGGATGATCAGTTTGGGTTTAGGAAGGGAAGAGGTACGCGTGATGCCATTGCAGTAATGAGATCACTAGTCGAGAGGAATATAGAATACAATCAGGACGTTTTTGCCTGTTTTGTAGATTTCGAAAAAGCGTTTGATAGAGTGAATTGGGAAAAATTAATGCGTGTATTGCAGAAAATAGGAATGGATTGGAGGGACAGGAGACTGATCTGCAACCTGTACATGTCTCAGACTGCTCAGGTGCGAGTGGGGAACGGAGAGTCTGGATGGGCAGTGTTAGGAAGAGGTGTAAGGCAGGGTTGCCCATTGTCACCGGTACTGTTCAACATATATGTAGAGGAAATGATTAAAGAGGCATGGGAAGAACTGGAAGTAGGAATGAAAGTCGGAGGGGAACTCATAAAATCGGTTAGGTTTGCTGATGACCAAGCATTAGTTGCTCAGTCAGCCAAGGGGTTGCAAGCATTGTTGAGTGAATTGGAGGTTCAGTGCGATAAATATGGGATGAGAATCAATATTAATAAAACAAAGGTTATGCGATTTTCCAGAAAGAAAAAGGCTAAGCTAAATATTAAAATAGGCGGGGAAAGAATAGAGCAGGTAGAGCAGTTTACATATCTCGGAAGTGTTTTGGACCAATACGGTCAAAGTGGTAGGGACGTAAGGAGAAGAATTGCGCTAGGCAAGGAGGCTTTCTCAAGGAGGAGGGAGTTGATGACGGGGACGTTGAGTAGGAATGTGAAGACAAGACTCGTAAAAACTCTGATATGGAGCGTAGCTATGTACGGCGCGGAAACGTGGTCGCTGAAGCAGGAGGATAGACGTAGATTGGAGGCTTTTGAAATGTGGGTGTGGAGAAGAATGGAAAAGGTGAAATGGACCGAAAGGAAAACAAATGAGGAAGTACTAGAAATGGTGGGGGAGGAGAGGGGTTTGTTGAGAGAAATCCTATGGAGGCAGGAAAAATGGATGAAGGGCGTATTGAGCGGTAGTGGAATGTTGAAGAGGGTAATAGAGGGGAGAATGTTGGGCAAGCGAGGTAAGGGTAGGAACAGGATAGGGATGTTGGACGGGATGAAGGGAGGAAAGAAGTACACCGAGATGAAGAGGGACCTGATGTAGATTAGTTTGCTAGGTGGGGAGTCACAAAATGTTTATTTGATAGTTGTGTCCATCCAAAAACCTACCTTAACCGGTAGATTACCTAATAATAATTAATTAGTCAGCATATAGTTTATGGCCAGAGTTTGTTGTAATTATTTTTAGGGTCATCAAATTTTTGTCACCTCTGTGGTAATTCCATATAATGTTGTTCATTTTTTAAATCCTTTAAGTTTGAAATATGTTGGTTATTTTTTCTTTATAAATATAGTTCCCAATGATTTGTAACCTATCTGTCATTGAAAGAATCTTCTCGCCAGTCAATCACTTTCATTTTGGGTAACCACATCTCTATGCATGTGAATCTTGTTCATATCTGATAATGAACCCTGATAAAAGAATGCTACTTTGCTCGAGTCTTCAAAATTCTGTAAGTCATCTATTGTTGCAGTTTTCATACCGATTTCACTTTCACCCTAATTGAATTTGTATTACTCTTTAAAGATAGCATAAAATATCAGGTTAGAAGTAATGTTTAGCATCTTGCTTCTATAGAAGAAGTTCTCTCATGATATAGGAAAGTGATTGTAAACATTGCCATGCCTATTTGCCCTCCTTCCTACTTACCCTTGCAGAATGCAAACTGTGCCATCATTTGAAGTATACTGTTATGAAAAAAATATAAGAATAATTATAAGTCCCATGCTGTTGTTTCTTATCTGCTTCATTCTCTGAAGAAATACAAGCTTGTACAATCCCTGTTGCTGCAATGTTATTTTTCTTCTTAAACAACTTTTGGCTTTAAAATTTCAAAATGAAATTCTTATTTTTGTCACTACTCTTCAGAGTGAAACCATAACTGCCTTCACAGTTGAACTGTGCTTAATGGGCCTCTTTCTCTTTTTAAATATGTACTTATGTAAATGTAATAATCACCATCAAATAAACGTTTGAAGATATTATTGATGTTTACCTTTGTAAATAGCAAGATGTTCAACATTGCATTAACCAAAAGGGAACCATGGTAAATTTTGTCTTTGTCAAACACATCACTTCAGGTCCAGTGCATTCATAAGGAAATCTTAGATCTAGGATACCCCCTCTTCTCCACATCTGTTGATTAATTTCTACTAACTATTTCCTGTCTGCTTTGCTTATTGATTTGCTCCACCTTCACTGAACACTGTCTTCCATACTGATTCTTCCATTAACTGTTGATGAAAGTATGCAAAACACTTAAATATTAGGATGTGAGACTCAAAAACTCAAAAAAGAATGGGCAACTCACATTGTCTAATTGCAACTGATGTTTTTGAGTGAATACTTCAGTCAGAAGAAAGTCATGTTGTTGAATAGAGAGAAATTTCTTTGAAATAATTCATTATTGGCCATGATGAGATTTGGTTATTGGTATAGTGACCTTACACGAAAAGCTATTAGTCCTCCTGGAACTTTATCAAAAAGAAGAGTTGCTGCCCAGTTCAGATATTGATTGGGAGGGTTTTCTTGTACTTTTATGGCTTTTTATGTCTTTCATTTTCCCCTATTTTCGTCATTTAACTGATTAATATGTGGTATTTTGGTAATGTGGTTCAAGTTTGCCAGTGTTAATACATTTCAGATGATTTTTTTATTCCAGAGAGCTCTGTGAATTACAATGAAGGACATTTCAATGAAAAAAATAAAGAATTGGAAGAGAAAGAGGAGGAAAATGACCGCAAAGAAGAGAACAGTCAAGTTAAACCACCGGAATCTCCTCCCAAGATATCAAATTTCACTTGATTTAAGTACATTTGGGCATGGCAAATGGAGTATTCAAGAATGCCATTTTCTGGAATTTCATTGTAATTACTAGAAAGGGTGAATTTCAGGTCATTGATAAAACATATTCCTAAATGATTACATACTTTTTAAGTGGAAGCTATGGCACAATTTAAACTGTGAACTGGATGAGATTCATTCATGAATCTGGTTCATAAATTTCATAGGCCAATCAATCTTTCAATTACTTAATTATCCAAGTAATAGAATGATTTAGATGATTTGAAGGGGTCGATTTTTTCATTTTTATGGATCATACTTCTAATCACCTGCATTAAAGGAAATGATTTTGTGATTCTGATCACTCTAAAAATTTTTATCACTGCAATGCAAAAGTATTCTTCTTTCTGTGAATGTTTCTCATGTGTACATTCTGTAAGAATGCCATGGATTTTCTATAAAAACAATTACATCGAAGAATGTACAAACATATGTTGGAATGACTCTATAAATTAGATTCTTAAAAATTGTGAAAGATGCATAATCTCTCCTTTCAGTTCTGTGTGGATATGTGATATCATTTACAAGCAGAATCCTTCAAACAAATATTTATTTAGCAATGCATGTCATTTCCTTGATAAGATGTTTTATGTTATATTTGTAATAATTGATATTTGAGAAGTAGCATGTAATTTCTTTTTTACAGAAAATGTTCACAATGTAAATAATATCTTTGTGTACAGGCATATACATTATCAAGAATATTAATTTGACAGTTAAACAGCCATTCCAATAAAGGTTTTTGTGTAAATGTAATCATAAATTTCTACATTTGATCAATGAGATGTGTAAGAATTGTTTTTTTTTAGATATAAATGCCCTTGGAAATTTTTGCTCAATGTTGAGGACTAGTTATCATTTTTTTATTCTGAGCTGTGTGTGAATAGATGTATATATGAATGTCTGCTAAGAAAGTTTTGTGATGCCTCATGGACATTGATTTTATGTCATCAACAATAGAAACTAGAGTCATTTTTGTTATGCTATGTTTGTTTCATTTGAAAAATAGATTTCAAAGTTGAATATATTAAAAAAATATTGTTGCCATCCAGGGCACAGTTCAGTCAACAATAATTCAACTGTAATATGTGACCTTGAAGGCTCTCAACACTGAACTTTTTTGTGTATGTGAAGGAAGTTCAAGGTGTGCATTTTGAAAAAGCTATGTTATTCATAACTGTTAAATTTCAATCAATCGTGTGCATATCACCTGGAAAAATACATGTTTCAATTATTTCAGACTAATATATATATTTCTGTTTGTTGTTCAGTGATGTTATTGTTCTTTCTAAATTTTGTAGTATACGTTCAACATATTCAGCTTGAATTATTCTATTAAGGTCCTACATCATAGTAAATTAATTAAGAAGTGAAACCATAAAAAGTAAAGCCAAAAACCCTAACATAGGGTTAACACAATCTAGTGAAATTATTTTTCACAGATTGAGGAAGACTCCGTTCAAGCATATAATTTGACTGAGTATGGCTGACAATAAAAGAAATGATTAGGAAGCCTTGGGAGTGTCATAAAGTAGTGGTGCTAAGAGAAGTTCACTGTATAGTACCTGAAGTTGACGATCTGCCCAGTCTCAAAAGTTCAACAAAAATGCCAGTGGTATGATTTTCCAGGACTCCCCTATTCTCTGTGAATTCCGTAACCACCTTAGAGAAACAGGTTACTGCATCTATGTAATTGAATTTCAAGCATTTTTTCCATACACCTCTTCTTGTTGTCTGCCTCATGAATTTCCCTTCCATTATACTCCCTGAGATGTTATTGTTTCTTGAAAGACCCAGTCCAACTGTTTCTTAATTGCTAAGATATCTCCAGTGCCTTGTGCTACACTTCTATTGTCATAGCATTTTTATTTACATCCACCTTTGTCCAAAACCATATTTGGAAATATTTCATTCTCCTTTGTTTCACAATACCAATTTTCCATGATTCTGGTCTGTGCAGAAGCAACTCCAAAACAAAGGTTTTCAAATATGCAGTTTTTCTTTGATTTTGGAATTAAATTCAGTGCAGGTCATTGTTATCAACTTCTTTGCCATTGGTATGCTGCACCAAATGCTCAATATTCATGTACTGTATCACATTACTTTCAATGTGATATGTGAAGATATTAAAATTTTCTTAGCTGTTAGCATTTTTTAGGATAAAATATTCACCTTTTTCTGTTTTTCTTAATAAAGTATTGAAGCACTTAATCTAATAATTTCCAGGATTCATCTGGAATTTTTTTGTTCTTCACAGTTGCTGAAATGCTATTGGCAATGTGGAGACTTTGTTCACATCAAGTCCTAGTTCTTTGGTGTTTATTTCTTCTAAATATGTGTGTGTTGAATAGTGCTGATAATAGATTGCAATCTTGTACTGTTCTGTGGTTCATTTTCACCTCTAATTTCTACACAAGCCCTCAAGTTCTGCTGGATGCTTAATTTTTGTAAAGCTTATAAATAAATTGTTTGTATTTTAATATATTGAAGTTTATCCAGCAAGTTGAATATCTTGTCATGCTTGATGTATTCAAATGCATTTTCAGGATCCACATAAGTGGCTTACCTACTCATATATATATATATATATATATATATATATATATATATATATATATATATATATATATATATATATATATGTATGATTTCTTCGAAGTAACACGGAAGTGTTAAATAAAAAACTTAGACAGCAACACACAGCACGAGAACACATAAAAAGAACACTCGCAATAATATCTTGATAATTTCGACGGACTCGAACTCAGTCTTCTTCGGAAGATAAGATATGACTCATATCTTAATACAAAAAAAATATATATTTAGCAAGCATCAATATTTATTGGGAATACATAAATTTTTCCATAATATTCATTTGACTCTTGCCCTGATGTTACTTTACTTGTTTTTTTCTGAATCTGTTTAGGTTTCCCACATATTTTATGCTTATAACTTTCTGTATCTTTTCAAGGCATACTGATCAGTTTGGCTCTCTAATTGCTTTTCTGGGTCATTCTTTGTTGTTACCACCATTACAGTATTCTGTGAATAGCATTTCGTTCTGGCCACATTCCATTTTTCTGCCCCTTGAGATGTATTTTCTTGTTAAGTATTGTTTTGGTAGTTTTGATTGATTTTATTGATATTCTTTGTTCCGAGTGCTTAATTTTTCTTCTGGTTCTTCACCATACTGTTAAGCACACTTCTTGCAACTGGGTATTTTTTCCTTTGGCTTCTATTAGTCTGATTAAGTGATCAATTTGGTCATTTTTTAAAATAATTTGGAAAATTTAATTGTTATATTTGGTTTCACTTTTACCAGTTGTTTTCTGTTTGCCACTTTCAAAAATAACTCCCTCTATTCCCCAGATCTTATATTATTAAAGACTCTAAGACAGTGCATATTGTTTAATGAGCACTTGAATTAAGGGATTTTTATTTTACAGCACGTTTGTGCCTGCAAAGATGATAAAGAGATTTTATAATTATAAAGAAAATTTACATTTAAAATGTCAAAATTTCTGTACATAAGAGGAGCCCAGCTAATGTTTTTGGGAATTCTCCATGGTAATCCACATAAAAAAGTGGATGCTAGTATAATAGTGAGCAATAATGTTGTTCTGATGATTTGATGTAAGAAATTATTTTTGAAGTTCATGTGGCAATATCCAGGAGTAAATTGATGCAGAAAGTACAGGTAAGTATATGACTCAATGAGAGTGTTCTATATCATGACAGCTGTATTAGGATCTGGGTTTGTATGTAATATAGCATTTAGGGTTGTATGCATCATTTTGCCATTCCAATTTATGACATATTGTACTTTTTTTATGTAGATACACCTATCACTCTCATAGAATGATGGCTAGTAACATGGTTAAGGGATTTAAAAAGATATGCAGGTTGATATAATATGAACACACAGGAAAATTGCACAAATATATACATTTTATTTTAGAACAGAAGATTATTACAGGATTATAGTTAGTACATGACAATACTGATGCATTGCAACATGATGTGTGTTCCTTTGACATTGCACTTATGGAAAAGAGATTTTTATAGCTGGTTACAAGTTTAGTGCATGCATATATGAACAGCTACTTCATTATTGGTGACTTTAGTGGCAATTTTCATGAAAACCTGTCTCTGTAATTTTCAGGCGGCCGTAATTTTTTGTTCTGGTTTTTCGACAGATTGTCTTTATTTTTGGTGTCAGCCTTATCTTTGGTCATTCATCAATGTTTTTTAGACCATAAGGCTAAGTACACTATTTCCAAATCAGGCTCTTTGCATCATCTGAGACTGTGATTATCTCCTTTTTTCAATGGTTTCACGAAATACACTACAAGGATATCAGATATTGTCATGAGATACACAACTCAAACCATTGATAAAAATATCGTATTTCCAAATAAGATCGTGACATAATTTTCAGTTGCTAATCAATCATTTATTCCAATATGGGGTGCTTCGTTGGTTGTAACTGAAAAGAATTTCGATAAAATGTTAGAAATGATAATAATATAAGTAAAGCTTATTTTCCTGATAAGCAGTGTTTATTGCTAGCAGAAATAAACACGAGAATGAATTTATCTAACATGTAATTATAAACGGCAATCCTCGTATGTTGTTGGTACACATTTTTGTTACCTTTAAAAATTTAATTCCCGCCTAATATATTGAGTTCCCATGTAGTTGTCCAAAACGTATTTTGGCGCTTCAGAAACTTTCTACAAATATTGACACTTGATGGAATTCTAAACAAAACACCTTTAATTTTATATGATATATCGCTCTACAGTGGTAATCTGGAAACCAGAAAGATTTATTCTGGCCTTAACTATAAGTTATTTAGCCAATCAGTATTTTGAAATGCCTGCATCCCGCCTACGGAGCTGAGTAGAAAATCATAAAGTTTAAAAAAGGGTCTTTTAACCTAAACACGGTAAGAACTACTAACTTTATATTTTTTTATGTCACGGGAAACGGTTTCGAGAGTTAATGAATTAAACCTTTAATCAACAGTCGATGATGCGGTGCCAGTATTCTTTCTGCTAGGCTAAAGCTTTCCGACCAATAGGTTTCACCAAACTTAGCGGAATTGACTTGTATACCCAAGCGGTGTGAATTTACGCGCCAAACGCAGCACTCTTGGTGTATAGAGAACACGCCGGCTCTTCATTCGACAACAATTTTTGATAAATACCGTCGTCAGCCCCAATACTTTCAAGCTGCGAAGGTACAATTTCCTTTGTAAAAGTCGTTGTTTTCCAGCACAAAAATTTTCAGAGCCATCATGAATGTAATTAATAGGAATGTGGACAACACACTACGTTACACGAAACTGACGAAAAATGCACATCCACTGTTTAAGGGATCCAAGGATGCTGCTGGATTTGATTTAAAAAGGTGAGTACAAGGGAGAAGTTCTCAGTCAAAGAATATAAATTACAGTATTTATTTTGATTCAGCGAAATAATATTGATTTTTTCATATTGATGACTCGTCCAAAGATGTCAAATTTAACTCGAACGTTTATAATATTACTTTTGTGGTGGATTTTCAATGCTTAATATCATAGCAAATTGATCGAGATTTGATTTATACCCCATTTTGTCCAACTTGATGCATTTCAGTGCATACGATTATACCATACCGTCAAGAGGGAGAGGCCTGGTCAAAACGGATCTACAGATTGAATTACCACGAGGATGTTATGGAAGAGTAGCTCCGCGGTCTGGTTTGGCATTGAAACATGGCATTGATGTTGGAGGTAAATTATATAGATTAAAGGGTGTGTGCCCCTCTGTTGTACTTTTGCCCTATTCTGAAATGTTGCAGTCCAGTTGAAATCATTGGTCCGAGAGAATTTATGAACTCCTCTGTCGATAAATGCAAAAGTTGTTCCCAAGACAACCAATGCTATATGTTTTCTCATAAGCAATCGTAGATAAATAATTTTATGATACAGAAAACATTCTTCCTGCTATTTATCATAGTCTCATCATAAGATTCCAATTACATTTATGATGAATCCCTGAATATAGGTGGGTATATTTTGAAATTATTCTCCTTATCGTGAATTTAAAATGTCATAAAAATAAATATTCATTAGAATTACGAAGTAGGCCAGTCCTTAGATATCGATAAATTCTTCGAGAATGTGTGGATTCTCTTATATGGAATGTTAAAGAAATTTATCCAAGCATAGCGGATTCAACAGTGGTAAGGGGACCATGAGCCCAGATGCCTTCCATGGTTACTATTTCTGTTATCTAGCTCCAATGAATCGTGAAGTACCCAGAACCAAGCAACACGATATTCAATTTGATTTTTCAATACTGTACATTTCTTTAATGGTATTCTCCCATCCTCCCTACAACTCAACTCAGTGGTCTCCCAAACCCCAAGTAAAATAAATATATCCAACAAAAGTTTCTGATGACTCATTACTCAAATATCATTATTGTTTTCAAAAGTGAGGTTTTCCCTGAGCAATAGTCATTGAGTTGGGACTATGAGATATCTTAAAGGAACATGTGCATTCCAGAAAATCTCTCAAATATAAGGTACATCTCAAAATCTCATAAATAGTAAAATACTCTTGGTTCCATAATTTGATGAGTTAGATTCTTGAGACAATACTCTAATTCCTGACATTTCATGTAAATGTTACTCTACTTCTCAATTTTTTACTAAGAGACAAGATCTATTTCAATTTATGCTGAAAAGAAAGAGGGGTTTAGATTGGAGGAATTTGACAAGTGGGCGAGGAAAAGAATGTAGCAAATGAAAAGAAAGGAAAATATGAAGTGATTGGTATAGTATAAGTAAAGGTGAGGTTATAGGAAGAGCTTGAAGGCAGGATAATTAAATGCAGGAGATAATGAGATGTAATAGGATGCTTAACACGTAATGGGTAGAATATTGGATGAGGTGAAACATGGGGGCATAATAGATCAAGGAAGACAGAAAGAATAAGACCTGACATGTTCATGGTTGATATTTAGAGTTATGTGAGGCTAGTAAGTGTCGGTGCTGGATCCCTATGCCCTTCATACACAGCACTAGGCTCTTGGTAATATGCTACTCATTTGTAAATACCAATGCATGGTAATCATGACTTGAGGCTTTGGAAAAATAAAATTTATACTAAGTTCTCCTTGAAATATTTTTTCATAACATATTACCATAAAAGTGTTTGTTATGCAAACTCTGCGGCCATTTGCTCAAAATTTTGATGTGTACAAATGTTTATCAGACTAAAGGTTTCATGTTTTTTGGTCTCAGGGCATCCTGACATAGACTTATTTTATTGTTGCCTTCAAGATGAGATTTACCTCATTACCATTAAGCTCATGGTTCCCAATTTTGTCTCTAGTTTAATTTAGTCTATCTTTTAAAAAAATCACGTGGTTAAACTCAGTCCTATAAATAGTAACATCTCTTCAATAGACAGTAATTTTAGATTTGATCTCTGTAATTGTGAATAGTAATGCATTTTAGATGTGTGCGTTCATGCTGATAATCTGAGCCTTAAAAGTGCCCCAATCTTATGAGTGTTAGCCTTAGGTAATAAAAAGGTGTTTGTTCGTAAGCAGATTTTGTAGTTACTTTTCTGATATTGTTTTTACTTCATTTTGTTTTTCAGCTGGAGTCATTGATGCCGACTACAGAGGAAATGTTGGTGTAATCATCTTCAATAATTCGGATGACGAATTTGTGATAAAATCTGGTGATCGTGTGGCACAGCTCATATGTGAAATGATTTTGTACCCAAGCATAGAAGAAGTGAATGAACTAAATAACACAGAACGGGGAACAAATGGATTTGGATCATCTGGCATTTAACTGAACTCAGTGTAATTCATTTTCAGAGTAATGTTGCATTAAAATGTTTTCGTTAAAACATCTTCACTAAAATATGTAAATAATATTTACAATGATTTTCCATTAAAATATGTATTTATATTCACAGCCATACAATAAAGTACAAAAATACAATATTTCCACAATTTACTTATTTTTGCTAACTATATTAAATTTTCGAAACCAAACCGGTATTAGGGGACGGTTTCTCAAAGATGGGACGCATTTCACGGAATTTTGGGTGATTTTTGTCACCCATGAGTTTGAAAATGATTGACTCACAAGTGGTAATGAAGCAACCGATTTGCCGAAGCCTCTGAAATAGTAATTAAATGAAATGTTAGTAGTGAAACTGGCCAAAGTGCAATGAACGAAAGGTCAAATAAATAGATACCTCAAAAGCGAGTAATCTGTCCTCTTGTGATCTAGAAGTAGTAGCATCTGCGACAATATGCACCTGTATTCCCATAGTCCGAAGTTCAATTGCAGTCTGCTCAATACAGATGTGCGCCTGCGAAAGACATTGCACAAAAAAAGATTGTAACCAGGCTTTTAAAGGGAAATATTAATGCAATACCTTAAATTTTAACGCACAAAATTAATATCACAGTTCTAATTGATATCTCCTGGCACAAGTATTTCGACAGGATAAATCAGCCATACCTCCAGGCCGAATAGCACAACGCATTTCAATGCTCCATTGCAAAAGGACTTCAATTCTCTTTGAACTTCTGGTATTATCATGCTGAATTTTGTCTTGCTATACATTCTACAGGCGTGCCTGACATCCAGTTCACTCACGGTTTTTCCCAGTCCATCTGGATTTTGTTCGGTAATAACTAATGGAACATTAAGTATTCTAGACGCTTCAACCTAAAATATCAAGATTATTAGGGTGAAGCTTTTTTTAAATAAACCCATGCTAAACCTAAATTGTCATATTATGTCAGATGTAATAATACTTTCTATCTTACCAATTTATTGGCAACCTCAACAATTTCCTTGAAATAAAGCATCGCAGGTCGAAATTTTTCTTGAATGTCACACATGAAAAATACAGTATTTTTATCTGGAATTGAGCCATTATTTACAATAACAGTAGCAGAATTGTCCGCCATATTCGCTATTTCGCCGTTCATTGCCTTGTGGCGTTTTTCAACATGTCTGCGCCCTGGGTTACAGGATCGATGTCGTACGCGCATCACTTTGCAGTAAAGGTAGCAAAGGAGCGCGCTAGTCTCTGAGTGGAAGTAAGAGGTGATGTATCATTATGGTGCAGAATTTCAAAGTTAACTTTCCTGAAAATGGCAATTGATCTTGACCCTTGAATTCAAGGAAGAACAGTTAAAATTCTAATAAACGAGTATTCTAGTTTAGTATGCATTTTTTGCCGCCTTCGATTGTCAGCTGAAAGTTGTGATCAAAACTTGCGCTTCTTTAAACGTTAGTGAAGAAAGGAAGAAGATACATTGGTGTGGAACGTTTATGGCATCAGTGCTTAGGGTATAAGTTACAAACATCTTCCCCAAGGGACAATGTATTCTACTACGAAACAACTAATATCAATTTTGCCTCCGTCATCTGAATGCTCTTACGTCCCTTACTACTGGTGAGTAATTTTTGTGACATTTCTGTTAGCTGTATTACATGTATTTACGTTGGGTTTTTCAAAATTCTTTGTCTGTTTAAATGGATCAAAACAAATCTTTGCGTTCAGCCTTGTTTATTTTCGACCACATTGCGTCATTAAAGTACAATATCATGAACTCAAGCTTTGCCGATTTTAATTTTCCGTATATTGTTATCCTCATGTGCTTTTTTTCTTCCCGCCTACTCCTAACACTGACCCACCATCTGTTTGGATTCTGCAACGCTATCGATCTCATGCTACCGGCGGTTGCCGGACCTCACGACGTAGGTTGAGTCAGTGGCTGCACGCATATCGTGTCCATAATTTTTGCATGATCCTGATTAATTTTTGATGGGAAAAGTGCAAGGTGGTTAGTGTAATACAATGTCGCTTTTTACGTATGGGAATGATATTATTAAAGAAACTAATAGAAAGACATATATATTGACCCTTTCTCTTGGAATCGGCATTAGGTCACATAAATAACCCGTTTATTGTTCTTCTATTTGGAGAGCAACTCTTAAACAATTCATTCGCTCTTTCTTTGAATAAATATACTCAATTGTTAGGACTTTATTGATCGTATTAAAAATTATTTATATGGTGAACACTGGGGTTAAAGCCTTCATTTACGTATATATTTATAAGAAAGTAGTTTTCTTTGGACAGTACGGTGAAATGCTGATGTTTTGTTCGAAAAATTAATGTCTCTATCATGTGTCAGAATATGTATTTTATAAAATATTGGAAAGATTAATAATTTTGCGTAATAGTCGAAGCAGGCGGATTTTGAATCACCTCGGTTTTTTGGATAGAGCTATATCCTTATCCATGAATTCGTTAAGTGACTGGAAACTTTTATCGTTCGAGAGAGTTTAAACAGAAATGGGAGAATACTATGGTTATGGTGGTGGAATACTAGGTGCCTCAGAGGGAGACAGTTTTAATCTCCTGGTAGCTCATCTCTCTTAATTATTGCCGACAACACGGGGCAGAATGGGACATTTCTGTGCTGCACTTGTTGGTGGTTTTCTTTATTGTAGCCTTAATTTTTCTCTTTTTTGTTTGTGTTGCAAATAGAATTTGTTTCTCGAAAAAAATGTGAGAGAATAACTGGCGTAGATATTTTGTAAATAATTTACCATGAATTAACTTGTTACAATAACAACAAAATTGGGTGTGCGCAATGATTTTCCTATACTTTTTTAATGAACCTCTGATGATACTTAGGATATACTAAGGATAATTTAAGCATTTTGGAGAATAATTGAAATTATTGGTAATTTTTGGGATTGGATTTATGTGGTTAGTTGGAATGTTAATTGGAATTAACGAGAATTGATGGGCAACATTTTCCTCCGAATAAGTTGCATTAGGGACTGGCAGTATTCGTTAATAAGACACCTCTAATGTGCAGTTACAAGTAGATATATTGAATGACAAACCGTCTTAATTTCTCCCATTGTTATTCTCCCGCCTTCTCCGTGGCAGAGACGTCGGGCTCACCCTTGAAGCGGTGAAATTTCTAGATAGACGAGCATTCAGGACTCCTTTGTCTTTGTTCTCTCGTTACAATGAATGTGATCCCTGAAAATTAAATTAATTTGTATTTATCATTGAGTTGGATTTAACGGAGTAGAAGGGTTCGTGTACTCAAAAACCACCTGAATAATGCTTCTGTTGTTTCCATCAGAATGATGGGAAAACTGGGAATTGGAACAATCTGGAGTTCAGTAAAATGATCTGGATGTATGAAAAATGCATATCTTTCATTTGAAAAGTAACGGAGATTAGAGAAGAACAAGTTTCCTTTGAAGAAACTGTAACAGTAACTTTAACGGAGTCACCCGCTATGTGTGCATTATAATGCAACCATTTCAGAGAGTAAAAATCATTCGCCTTGACCGGGATTCGAACCCGGATCCCTCGATATCCGGCCGAGTGCTTTAACCATTTAAGCTACCGAGACGTCCTCTTACACTCTGAAATTTTGGGGCTTTTTTAAAGGAACAAGATGTTATGACGAAATACCGTACATACAATGTCACAGGCATTCGTAGTCGTGCGCGACGCGCCACAGTCCACGATGTTAATAAAGCCAATTTCAAACACTTAGGCTGTTCATACCTTAGACAAATTTTGTATGTACGGTATTTCGTCATAACATCTTGTTCCTTTAAAAAAGCCCCCAAAATTTCAGAGTGTAAGAGGACGTCTCGGTAGCTTAAATGGTTAAAGCACTCGGCCGGATATCGAGGGATCCGGGTTCGAATCCCGGTCAAGGCGAATGATTTTTACTCTCTGAAATGGTTGCATTATAAGTTTCCTTTGCTTCTGAAAACCCTTCAATATCTAATATCGCAGTCAGAGTTGACAGATATAACCATTTGATCTATTAGACGATTCGCTCTGGCACCGAATAATTTCTAAATTAGCTAAATATATTCTCTCCTAATTGCATGAATGCCTGTGTTTAAAAATGCAAAAATTTCCGTAAGCCAATATGGGGATATAAAACATTCGGTGTCGGCTATCTCACTCATCCGTATTCCCCTACTAAATGTCGCAAGGGTATTTGGTAAAAGGCATAGAGTAACACGTAGGGTATTCGATACCACCAGACCTGGCCTATTTCGGAGAAATTACTGTCTGAATGTTAGGGCGTAGTTCCACTTGAGCGCTCTGTCCTCGCGAGAACACGTTCTCTTAGAACAATTTTTAGCAGTGGTTGTTAAATTTTCGGTAGTTCCCCCGAATTTGCTTATTTTCAATATGTCACAGTTATTTCGGAATTCGTAAAAAAATTTTCTCCGAATTTGTGATAGATCCTTGAATATAGGAGAAATCAATTTTTGGAAATAAATTAATTTGAATAATTCTTCGCTGAATACGTCTTAAAGTGTGTCCGTCTATTAATTAATGAACTCTATTAAATAATGAGCTCAATTAGATATAGCTCAGATAGAGTAGAAAATAAAGCGCAGAACAGATAGATTTAAGATGCCATTTTTTCCACGAACGATAGGGGATCATAATAACATTGTTCGACAGAGGTAGGGTTATGTTCGGGTAACATTATTCTGGTGTGTATTCACCCCCTGCCACAACCCTAGCGGTGGCTTCTAGGGTATATATATATATATATATATATATATATATATATATATATATATATATATATATATATATATATATATATATATATATGTGTATAAACATAAATAATATTTCGATTGCCTCTACTGGAACGAGGTGATCCCTGAAATGAAGTCATTCACTGCAATGCCGTCATTAAGTTAACCGTAATATGGTAAGAAGAAGTGCCCTTATCATTGTATTTTTTACGGTCATCCCTATTATTGCTAAATTGGATCGTTGAAAGTCATTTAGCTGGCGAATGCCTATTTTGTTGTTCTGAATATAAATGTTTCGTGCAAGGATGTTATTGATGCAAATTAAATCGGCCAATATAATTGATTTGCGTTCTAAATCATTTTTTAACCCATTTAATATAGCCACAGTGTCTCGGTCCGGACCTGATGCTGTCTAAACTTTCAATTCGGGTCGCGTTAATCAAGGGAATTTCACTTTCCGCATTCGCGTGAAACCGCCTCTAATGGGCAAGCAACGTTGAGCTATCCCTGCGGTCGGAAGTTAAGTGGTGATGTGGACATCACAGCAATTGTAGGCACAATCAGGTTCTCTCGTGTACTTGGGTATCGCGTTGCAACATACAATGATTAGTGTATCCACGCATGTTTTTAATTTACCTCTCAGACTTACGTATCTGACCAAAATTTCAGGCATATACTATTCAAGATATTATATTAAGGTATATATTTTTTCTAACTTTTGGAGGCATATATGTCTTAATTGGACAGATTTTTAGTCTCACAATCTGAATTTCATTTCAACAAATAATACAAGCCTATAATTATGTAAATATCTAGAATACATAGTTATCCCACAAATTAAATAAATAAGTAGAAAAGTCTTTGCTAACCATAAATGTCCCGCACACTGCGATGTGACAATTTCTTAGGCATTCAAAAGTTTACCTCTGAAAATATATAGTAATACAAGATGCGGACTTAAAATACGTGTACTCTCTGAGAATAAGGCTAGTAAATAAATAGAAGCGTGACCATGAATAAAGTTCGGGCAATTCAGTAATCGTCTTCGGTGAGCTGTTTAAGGGTAGATACACTTGTACAATTGAGGACTTCTGTCTCTTCTTCATCTGAGTATTTTCAACGAACTTCCTTCTACACATCATAAAAATTCTTCTTTGGAATTCCTCTTAGTCCATTGAATCCTTGTCATTCTAATGTAACATTAAATTGACATGTTTCCAATAGTCTCTTTCCTCTGTTGTCGTCCACTCATAATTAGATTGGAAAAGCATGTTTTTAATGAAATTCATTTATAAAATAATAATTAGTCTAAAATTGAATATTCGGAAAAATATAAGACATTAATATTTTCCTCTGTGTACTGGCGCCATTGATATAATAATCTTGTTAATAAAGACTTGTAAACAATTATAAAAGGAACAAAAAGGAAAATGGTCAGTCGTTAGGGTTAAAATATCGAAATGAAGAATTCCAAGGTTTTCTTCGGTGAACTGCCAATACCAACTCACTCTCGCGGTTCCAAGCGTTCTCTGTGAAGAGCTTTGTCTTCAGCTCTTTTCTCAAAATCGAGAATGAGCCGTAACAATCCTTCTCAGTTGTTAACACTGGGGCCACGAAGTGCACTGGCAATCTCATCACGAAAGTTCATTTGATTGATCTCTTCCATCTTTTACCAATCCTGAATTGATGTAAGCTATTGTAAATGGTGTATTTGCTGACCAATAAAAATTTCTCACTGGAACCCCGGGTTCTACTTCGGAAGAGGTCCAGGTAAAATCTTTACTTGTTCCTACAACTCACACATTTTGAATGGTACTAACGAACTTTGAGGGGCAATTTTCCCTCAGTAGTTAACACCACAATGCGTGTTACCGCAATCGGTCGAAGTATGGCAGGAGACATTATCCTCGACATGGGATTCAATTAATGCCATTACTCCTCGAGAATTCTAGTGGAAAGTAGTGCCTTAGTTGGTATACTTCTCCTAACTCTAGTATGTGATTCTTCGTCAGAATTTTTCAATTCTTCGCGACGTCAATCCGTGAGCCCATTGTTGAATTTGTCATGAGAAAGCCATCGATGACATAAGATTTCCCAGTCTTAAATACTCTTGTCCATCGACAATAATTTTTTTCTCCATCAACCATCCCAAAAAAGTGTAGTGAGCGCGGTAAATACTATTAGGAAACGGAATTAGAACAGGCAATGAAAAATCGGTTGTGCTGCGGATAGTGTGCTTAATGCGCTATGTTACTTGACGAAAGAAAATGCCCAAATTCAAATTTCTAATTTAACGCGGCCATGGGAGACTGAGGGGTTAAAATGATTGTTTAGTAATTGCTATGGTAAATACTTATTTAGGGTAATAACTAATGGAAGGGAAATATTGAAACTGCGTCCATAGCTAACATTTAATGTTAATGCTTGGTTTTATTTCAACTTTCGTTATCTGCACTGTATATGTGAGGATTCTAGAACAATAAGCTTGATTTTGCTTGCAGATAAATTGGTGCTGAGATCATTAATAAGAGGGTGAGGAAGAGGGAAAATGAGTGAGTGATAAGGGGATGATCAGTTTGGGTTCAGAAAGGAAAGGCTCAGGTGAGGCCAGAGCAATATTGAGGTCACTAATAGAGAAGAACTTCAGAAGAATAAAATCAGGATGTATTCGTTTTTTTCGCATATTTCTAGAAATCGTTCGATGGCGTGAATGTAAGGTAGAATTAATGAATGTATTAAATAATAATAATAAATTTTTTACGGCCAGTGGAGTTTTCCCCCTTATTATTATTTAACCTAGAGGCCGTAGAGCTCTTGAATTCTTGCTACATAATGAATGTATTGCTGAAAGTAGGAGTATGGAGATTGGAGGGAGATGAGATTTATCTGCAAAGTGTGCATGTTCATGTGTGTGGCATGGGGTGCATACACACTAGACTAATTTTGGCCCGAATATGACCCTATCGCGGTCGGATTATGTTATTATGATTATCCCTTATCGTTCGTGGAAAAAGTGACACCTTAAATCTATCTGTTTTACACTTAATCTCTCTAATTTTATTGACATGATATCTCCGGCCGTAGTACAATGGGGGCAAAAATACATTTTCAACATCACTGCTAAAGAGACGTTCTTCCAATTTATGCAAGAACTTCAATCTGTAATTTAACCTTCGCTCCGTGAGCGAGTCCCAGCCTAGCTTCTCTACGCTTCATGTGATCCAATTCTGCAATCAATCCTTATACAATCAATATCAATCCTTGTATGAAATATATTGGGGATTCTGATTCAATACTTGGGCCTTACCATTTCTCACGGCCTCTCTTGGGTGAAACCTATACGGGGAATATGTGAGCTAGCTAACAACAAATTACGATTTATTGGAAGAGTATTGGGGAAATGTTACTAGAAGGTTAAAGAGCGATAGTCGATAGTTTGGCCTTATTTAGAATACGTTACTAGTGTATGGGATCTTCGTGAAGATGCCTTGGCTGTCGAATTAGATAATTTGCGGCGCAGAAGAGCTAGATTTGTAAAACGTTGTTACGATAAGCTGGGTAGGTTATCAACATTATTAGATGAGCTAAGTTAGGAAATACTCATGGAACGAAGGTTAAATTACAGATTCAACCTCTTGACTAAATGGAAAGGATATCTCTTTAGCGATTATGTTGAAAGCATATTATTAGAGAGATAGAGAGATTAAGTGTAGAGCAGATAGATTTAAGATATAATTTTTACCACTAACGATACGGTGTCGGAAAAGCGTTGTCCGAGCGCGCTATGGGGAAAAGTATTTTGTGTCGAAAGTAGTCTGGTCAGTAATTAACAGGCCCTGCCACACACTCTAGTGGTGATTTTCAGAGTACCATGTACGTAGATCTTTACGAGAAAAAAATCCCAATGCGAACTGTTTGCTTTTGTATTGAAATAAGGCAAATCGAACAACAATTATTAGCAACCATTTTATGCATTTTAGAAATAACCATTCAGGCAGCGGCAAGAGCAAGACTTAAGAGATAATGGTGGAGTTGAAGTCGTTTGCAGAATATGATCGTAACTGAATAAACATTATTCGTTCTGTGAAATGTTAGAGAGCGAATGTTGCCTGTAAAGTCTCAGGCACCTCTAATATCTGTAACACAATAATGGAGATATTGATATAGGTTTCCGTTATTTAACTGTTTTTAATTATGAAAACTTAAATATAGCATAAATAAAATTTAATAACGTATGCTAGGAAAAAATTACCGCTTGGAGGACCGCCTCTTGGGAGAAACTACTCTATCGTGGACAGTTCTACTACTTAAAATGATGAGACTGGCCAATGCCATTGCGTGTCACATCGGCTTCCTCAGTTGTATCTCTGGTATTATCTTTCCTTTAGTGCCGCCATCAGTCCTCATGTGAGATAATCCAGAAAGTCGAGCGGCGAGGAGGTTATTGGGAGTGGAAAATGTAACGAAACTGTCACTTAGTTTCCACCCTTTTAGGGTTACTGTGTGATAATAATTTTCGGAGCGATCCTAGAAATATTTTCTATAGCATTGAATGGTTTGTCATTCTTAAAGATGACTCGTTAATTTATTAATGTTAATAATCACTGAATTATAATAATTGTTTCGCAACATTAAATCACTCTAGTAAAAGTGGATTGGATCCCAGGTCGCTCCTGAGGTTGATGTCTTCCCGCACCGCCCCTACACAGAAAAAGCTAATTCCGTGACAGCTGAGTATCCATGAAATTAATCAGAATAAGGGTAAGAATTTCAAATATATATATATTAGTGATTACTGCTTCTCTCAACCGCGCTTATAGCGTAAATGTCTGATAGAAATTACGAAGCAGAAAGTAAATTAGTTTCTCATAGATGAGTGTGATTGATAAAAATTCGTTATTTCCTTCAGAGATTACATTCTATTAATCCGACTGACATATCGACGCAAATATTTGTAATCATATACGTTGGAAAAAATCGAGAAACGTTTTAATTAATAAGCGTAATGAGCTAGGTACGAGCTCGTATAACTCCACACGCGAAACATTTCCTCATCTTTAAATGCCTTTAGCCCGGCAACTTTTTTATCTTCGTCATTGCAAAGTGATTATGGATAAGAATGATGAGTGCTTATTAGAAGAAAGACAATGAGAAGGGCCTATGGGTTTGCAGAAAAGTTTATGTTTAATCATTTATCCCTGGATTCATTCTCTTGTACCCAAAGGAAGATGGTTTATCTAATGCAATATCGTGGTTCCCGTTCTACCGGTCTCGCTTAATTCGGCCGTCTTCCTCCCAATTCACGGTATCTCCGGAGAATGAACATCCGAGGAAATGTATTGACGGAGAATGGGGTGTTCGTCCTGTCTCGTTTCAGCTCGGAAGGTAAACCGTCATAAAAGAAAAGTGCATACCTTAAAAACCTCGAGCTATAATGTAATAAACTGTGGTTATGATATTACAGCGGCGATTCGACCTCTGAAATAATAATGGAAAATAGGCCTGAGTTTCTCGGACCTCATTTTGTTTAAAAACATTCTCTTCCTTTTGTAAAAGAATTCACCGAACACAGTACATCTTTCTATTTTCCGCGCCCAGCACTGTTCTGCATTTTGGTATTGTTTTTTTTCGGATTTACCGGAGTTTCACTTGAATGTTCGTAAATTCGTTCAGTCCCTTAGTGGCCGCCCGATGAGAGGAAGTACACGACGTTAAGCAGGCTCATTTCAAGTCGGTATTATATGGATATACTTTGACATGTTTAAATTACTTCTACGCACACATACGCCAGTTACTTCCTTCTAGCATCTAAGATGCCCTGCAATTAAAATCAGGAGAAAGCCGAGTGATTCGTTTCTTGTATTTTTGAATTAATTTCCATCCCCTCCGACCGTTTGTCTCCATTTGCTTCCATATTATTCATTTACTAGCTTGGTTCCTGATGTTCATTGAAATGTTTTTTCTATCGCCACAGCCGAAGGCAACTACGGTGATCGAGTGCAGATATTCTCATCGGGTCAAAGGCTATGCCGTAACGCCATCATAAAAGCTGGGCACACGATATGAAAAAAGACTCCCTCCATTTCGCAATCACCTTTAATGCTTGCTCTTCCGCGGAATGTTTAATGCCAAACGAGTTGAAAACTTAAAAAAAAACATTTGTTAGTGCAGCGGCAGGTCGAGATTTCGCGCATGTTCTGATCGGCTCATTTCAGTCGTGTGCCGTGACTTGTCTCCAATGTTCTCTGGTTTAATTAACTAACTTATTAGACGTTTATCATTAAACTTTTTCCCAAACGGATTAAATCATGCTTGATATAAAATTTCACTGGGCTTCACAGAAAAGTTTTAGGAGGATACTTTGTTTTAGGTGTCGCATTGTAATTAAGCTTCAGATTTCAGCTTAATTTTGATTGGACGAACTGCCTAGTAGGAGGCTTTACTTCGGAAATCAATAATTTAGGATGATTTATCAATACTTAAACATTATAAGTTTTCTCAAGTCCATTTGTATGCACTTCTGTGCCTATAGAACGATAAATGTGTGAGCCAATTTTGAATAGCCCTTTCACATCTTCTTTACTTGGTTACTGTGCTGCATAAAATTTTTTTCTGCAACCCTCCCCTTCCTATTTCCGGCGAATAGGATCCAAAATTATTTTAGTATAAAGTGCAAATATTTTATTTTTTAAGGCATTTCATTAGAAAAATCATTTGCCTTGCAATGGCAAAAGATGAAATACGAGGGGATATCGTAAACTTTAAAATATTGGAAAAAATAATCGAGATAGGAACTTAAATTTAGTTATTATTAGGACTTTTAAACGTAGTCACCATTTATATTTATGCATTTCTTCCGGCGTATCTTCACCTTTCGTATTTTCACCATTGCTGAACTCAGTAGATTACGTCAAAAACCACTGATCTACCTCTTGAATGACGTCATTTGTGTTGTCAAATCTCCGACCCCGCGATAGTTCTTTGAAGTTTGGCAAGTAGAAGAAGTCGCTTGGAACGAGATCAGGAGAATAGGGTGGTTGTGGCAAAATTTCAAATCCCTTTGATTACCGACTGCTGGTCACGATTGCAGGTGTTTGGTTCTAAAAAGTAGTCATGGAAACCAGCGTGCTGACACATTTGACATGTGCATCGTGAACAATTCTCCACACGCTGCCTTAATTAAGATCGGTCTTATTCATAATGATTTGGATGGTTGCTCTTCGGTCTAATAGCATGAAGTTCCCTTTCCACTTTCTGCACTGAGACAACCTCGTCCGTGAGTGATGATCTTCCACTTCTTGGATGGTCCGTGGAAAATTCCTTTTCAAACTCACAACTTTGTGATATGAGGAGTTATCATTTTCATAAACGGCTACCATTTCATGGTGGATTTTCCGGGCTTCGTAACCTTTCAATTGAAGGAACTTACTCTTAATCAAGACTGCTAAATTCTATCTTCACCCTACAGTTACTTCAAACTAAGGCCTCCTGAAACAAAACAAATCAACATTAATAGCTTTAATTTACAGCATTATGTACATAAGGCTCAAGGAATATGCAGAATAAATTTCATTCAGATATCTCGGTTATTTCTTAGTAATAATCACTTAAAAACGATACCCCTTAGTATACTTATACTTATATGTGAGGCTATAAAATTTTGATTTAGCTTATTTACATTATTTCTACTTCCAAATTTTGCATTTATTTTCCAAGAAGGCTATCAGCAAATGAATTTTTTGCTTTGTTTTTTCTGCCTTGTTGCCATTATAATTATAGAAAACTGTATTCCAATATTTTAATGTGCTACACAGTTAGATTTTTATCTTTGTTTTTATAAAATTGGTAATTTTTTTGGATTGACTTTGTGGAAATTATACAATTATTATTTATTATTAGGTAGTCTACCGGTTAAGGTAGGTTTTTGGATGGACACAACTATCAAATAAATATTTTGTAACTCCAAACAAAACCCAATCCAGCAACCTAAACTACATCAGGTCCCTCTTCATCTCTGTGTACTTCTTTCCTCCCTTCATCCCATCCAACATCCCTATCCTGTTCCTACCCTTTCCTCGCTTGCCCGACATTCTCCCCTCTATTACCTTCTTCGACATTCCACTACCGCTCAATACGCCTTTCATACATTTTTCATGCCTCCATAGGATTTCTCTCAACAAACCCCTCTCCTCACCCGCCATCTCCAGTACTTCCTCGTTTGTTTTCCTTTCGGTCCATTTCACCTTCTCCGTTCTTCCCCACACCCATATTTCAAAAGCCTCCAATCTACGTCTATCCTCCTGCTTCAGCGACCATGTTTCCGCGCCGTACGTAGCTACGCTCCATATCAGAGTTCTTACGAGTCTTGTCTTACCATCCCTACTCAACGTCCCCGTCATCAACTCCCTCCTCCTTGAGAAAGCCTCTTTGCCTAGCGCAATTGTTCTCCTTACGTCCCTACTACTCTGACCGTATTGGTCCAAAACACTTCTGAGATATGTAAACTGTTCGACCTGCTCTATTTTTTCCCATCCTATTTTAATTTTTAGCTTAGCCTTTTTTTTCTGGAAAATTGCATAATCTTTGTTTTATTTATATTGATTCTCATCCCATATCTACCACCCTGAACCTCCAATTCACTCAGCAATGCTTGCAACCCCTTGGCTGACTGAGCAACTAATGCTTGGTTATCAGCAAACCTAACCGATTTTACGAATTCCCCTCCGACTTTCATTCCTACCTCCAGTTCTTCCCATGCCTCTTTAATCATTTCCCCCACATATACGTTGAACAGTACCGGTAGAATATGAAAAGAAAAATTGCAGCTTTATTGATGCCACTTAATGTTTTAATCAGACTGAGATTAAAACATTGATTATATTACTTAGATAGTCTTAGTAAGGTTGTTGAGATAATCTTAGTAAGATAAAAACATTAAGTGGAATTAACAAAGCCGCAATTTCTCTTTCCAACTTTCATGTATCAGTTTCCAGGTATTAATTTCCAGTATTTCCAGATTTCAGGTATTAATTTCCCATTAGTGATATACATACCATGCGATTTCATTATATCTGTTTAATTGAATTGAGCTAAAAAGTAAGGACACGTGTTTCTTACTTAGAAAAGGGTAAAATGTCTATTTGAAAACAGTATGAAAGTGTGAAACTTATCATGTGGTTACCTGTCGTTTTGAAACGTATTAACTTGTTTTCGAAAAGTTCACAAATGTTTTGGAGGAATAATTAAACATTAATATTTTACCGTTCATGTGGTACTGTACATTTAAGAGTTTACGTTTGAAATATGCTATTATTTTGGTGCAAAATAAATCGCTGAAGTGAAATAAAATTTCTGTTGGTCACACCTATTCACAATTACCTTTGGCGCCTCTGATTTTCATTGTTTTGTATTCACATCGCGTAAGACACTTCATTTTAAAATTTTCTCTATTATCTTAGAATATTATGTTTTAAAATCAATGGAAATTGGACCTGATTGGATATCCGGGAATTCTCGCGGAAATTAAATTTACTAGCTGCTGTGGACTGTTTGCTGTGGCTTTATTTTTTTCCTGTCTTGAAGTGGGTTCACCACTATCCATTTGCCCTCTGGTTTTCCTGAACCCTACCGTTGTCTCTTGCTGGCGTTCCAATCGCAAACTTGCCTCCGTTCCCGGAAAATGAGAGAGTTGTTCATTTATACATTAGCCCCCGAAACATTAATTTTATAAACTCAGCGGAGATCCTCAAACGTGGACAACAGAACATATTGACACTGAGCCAACAAAGTTTTCGATTATGAGAACGCACCAATGAACTCGTATTAAGCATTAAACGAATTCATATTAAAGGTTTGACATCCTTGGTTTGTTATCTGGTGTAATCCGGTGTTCATTCTGTTCCTAGATTTTATTTTCTTTAACTCTAGCGTGAAGGAATTACTGGAATTAATAAACTTTGAGAACTGTATACTTCATGTTCCATAACACCCTACCATCCCTTGTCAAGCTTCCTCGGGAAAATAATGAAAAAATAGCATTCCTCCTGCTACAATTGTTCAAATATATGCTAAAATAGGGGATTTTTTTATGTTTTCTTTCATTCCGTGCGTAGCTCTGTGGAGTGAAGTTATCCCTCGGGTTCTACCGAGCTCTTGCACGACTGGGAAAACGTTTACATGGTAAAAGTTTGCCATTTCCATTTTAAATAAACAGCGTTATCTCATGGGTATATCCTCCTGAACTTAGCAATTGTAATGTATAAAATCCCTCAAAATAAATTCTATGATTTGGACCAGAGTATTTTTCTATTGTGAGCCATATTTTTGCTTGGTAGCTGGAAATGTTGGATGATCTTAGGAAGGAGATTTGGGTAGGCGTTGGATGGAAGGAAGTTCGCTTTCCATTCTTTCATTCTCCCTTGTGGTTTACGGGGGAAGAAAAATGGGTAATGAGAGTGCATGACCTCCTCTGTCCTTCTTCTCCCCTCCCATAATTTCCGTCGTCGTCCATTCTGAGTTTAAGAATCCTCAGTGGAAAATATTGGTTGCGCAGTTTATTCTACGTCTTGGAACTTAATAGAGCTGGAACTTTGGCACGCAGTAGTGTAGCAACATTTTTGTCGGAACTGTTGCTTATTTTTCTTTATCCTCCCATCTTATTATATAAACTTTGCTTCAAGCTCGACCCCCCTTTATGTTTTTATTGTTTAATGTATTTATCGAAAAATTGTTGAGTGGAAAATTGTCCCTTTCCATGTTTTCCGCCGTTGCACGGTAAAGCATTATTTTTATGTGTGTGTTCGCGTAAGATTTTGTTTCTTTTCCGAAATTTTCAACTTCTTAAAATCACCTCTGACATTACGATTTATCGCATCTTTCCCGGGGAATGGCCGGTGTAAGGACGGGGACCTTTTCTCTTGTGTTTTCTTCCCCTTTAATCCGCTACCCGGGAAAGCTCTGCTTCTCCAATTATTCTATCAGCGCCACTAGGCAATCACGCGGTAATTCTCCCTCTCCGTCAAGGTTATCTCCCCAGAAGTCGTTTTCAGCTGAATTGTGAGAAATCTCGTATGAATTGCGTGATATATCCGTGGCCTATCGTCTGTTTTCCTTTTCCTCTGGGAATGTAGTCGGATTTTTCATTTACTTCCAATGCCTGTTTATTTTTATTTCTCCCGCGTTGCAATCTAATCGACGTTATACACGGCGCATGCGATAATGCGAAATATGAAAGCACCAAATGTTTTTTTTTGTAGGTTAACAACCTTTGTGAATTAACTAAAGAATAGTGAGTTGCGTATTGAATATTTTAATGGTTAATACGCAGTTGAGTTCATCGGACTGATAGGAACGATCCAAATACGCCGCGAAAATAAACATTGAAGCCTGGAGGTATAAAATTTCGAAGTTGGCATCAATCTCGGCAGTCACACTCGGGGAAATTATAAATTGTTGATAGTCTCCTGGCTCCCTCCCAGACCTCTTTGAGCTTTCTTTTTTTTGTGCTCAGGGCGTTTTAATTTAAAAACGCGGGGGGGGGGGGGATTTTCCTTATCCGTATAAGCAAGCGAGGTTAGACGCTCAAGGAAACGAGAGTTAATTTTTTTATGGGGCTTAATTTTTTTCCGGCATGAATTTTTTGAGCCACGCTATCAAATTTGTTAACCGGATGTTTTCTGTGTGGTTGTTCCTCTTGTGCGTTCTTTTCTCCGCATTAGCCGGCCTCAGCGAAACGTTATAAATGTTAGAAAATGCTAAAAATGTTAGAAATGTTTACCTCCATCAAATTATATTGCGTCTCATTTCTCCAAAGAACAACTTCCCACCCAATGTCCCTTTTTTTGTTCGCTTGCTAATCCAGTTAAGGTTACTCCCCCAATTTCCGAATATATGGTATGGGCTGTGAGAAAATTGACAATTTGAACAAAATGTGTCGACATTGTGCAAAATTTTCATTTAATATTCAACAATGTGGAAAATAGGAGATGAATTTCTTATGTTCACGCTGTCAAATATTTTCATTCCTTGTTGTATAAAAAAATATAGGTCTACCCAATTTAGAGATTCGAACTTTTTTGTTAAAATAACAATAAGTTTGATTGTCGTGTTGGTGGTGGCAAATGGCGAGAGAACGAACACACTAATTTCGTAGTGTTTTCAATCCATCAGGCAAATAATGTCTCTGCACTGTCCGTCATCCACCCTTGAGGCTTTTCCGTCAGGGATTGCACCGCTCACAGGTACAACAGGTTGCGCACATTCACGGCGTATAGTTCTCGTGCCATCAGTATTTTAACTTTTAAGATTGCCTGACTTCGGCCCTTTATTATTCTAATTTTTAATGCGCTCTTAAACACCCCCGAAGTCATGTGTCTAAGAACCCTCTCAGCATGGCCTAGGTCTCTTTCCTTGCCCTTCTTCGTGGCGCCTTTCCTTCTAATAAGTCGTACAGTATTCATCCATTCTCATGATACAGGATACACCTGTACGTATGATGCAATTCATCTCGTTCTTATTTGCATGCCTGTGCTCCATATTGTAACTTCCGTCTCGCATCTCCTGGGTATCTCTTCTTTATTTAGATGTCATTGTGAGCTATTCTTCCCCAGCTCTAGGTTTCGAGCTTTCTACGTATTCTTCTCTAGTCGGCTTTTATAGTGGTCTATGTACATCCATCGAGTTCCATACACAGCACAAATCTCTTCACATAATGCCTCATCGTTCACATGTGTATGTTAACTTACGTTATTGAGCACATTAGTTACCTGTTCTTTAGGTAAGCGGCTTCTTAGCTTGAGTTATTATCCGCTCCTTCCATTTCATTTTATGACGCTTCCAAGGTAGGTGATAAAATACACTTGTTCTACGTAATTTCTTGCGTCAATACAGAACCAATGAAAATAATTATGAAAATGTACAAACTTGGCTTTTCACTAAAGATAGTCTGAATAATCTATTGTAGGTGTATGGAATAATTGTTTGCTTATTGAAATAACAATAAATAATTTAATATTTAAATTTGTGTTGAATTGTGAATGTCCTGTTAATTGATGAGGTTTGTAAACCCTTTCACATGCAAGGAATGACCAAAAATTTGTTGAATGGTAGCATTAATGCAGGCGTACCTTCTTAGCTACCTAGTTATTCCAGTGTTGTTGAGGTTCTATTAATGAACGGTTTGTCTTTTTGTGGCATATTGGAATACTAAATATATTACTATTATTAATTCTCCCCCTCTCAATATAAAATGTTATAACACCTATAGTATGTTGCATCCATACGTATACTATGCTGTTCGGTATGGAAATCCCATCTCCCACGCACTAGGATTTTAGTTTCCGCGGTACTGATTTTCTTGTGGTATCCCGGAAGTACTCTGCCTATCGCGTTCAGTAATGCTTGTAAATCTTCTGGATTCTCTGTTATTTCTGCAGTGTTATTTGCTAGTTGGAGTACGGTAATGACTTACCTATTGTCCTTAATTCATAATCAGGCCTTGTACTCATTTCAATGTCTCATCCAAGTGCATTTTCCATCGGTAGGAGGAAGAGCATCCTTTTAAAACTACTTTATTTGTTTTTACTTCTGTTTTCTTCCTTTTTCGTTACATAGTTCTTGAAAAATTGGTAGATTTTTTATGCCGTTTCAATCCATATCAACTGTCCATAGCAATTTGAAGATCTTGATACACTCGACAATGTTTTCACTTGTACACTCGACAACGCTTTTTCTCACAGGTTCCCCCCACCTTTCCTCACCTAACCCCCAACCCCCAACCCCCTCAACCCTTACCCTTCCCTCATGGTGCTACACCCCCTGCCACACACCTTTTTGGTGGCTCGCAGGGTATTTATGTAGATGTAGATGAATGTCAATGGCCTTCACCAGGAACAAATATGCCACATGCAAATCTGTTCTCCCTAAATCCAAATTGGTTTTTGACGAGTGTCTTCATTTTTGTCCTCAACTCTTCGGCTAAATATTCGTGCGAGTAAATATTTTTGATTAATGTGTCAAGAGTAGTGACATATATTTGAAGACAACATATTTCCATGCATTAATTTTGTTTACCCATCACAGAAAATACTTGTATAACTTTCACTCGTAGAGCAAAATCCTTGCTGGTAATCGTGTGCTTCTCTTTTGGTTAGTTATTTTGGAAGGATTTGTATTTTTTTATATCGCTCCCCTACGGCAACGTTGGAACGTCAGCTTTCTCGAAGAACACCAACCGTGATCGTTTCCTGGTAATGGAACATAATTAGTGTTATTTTTTGCGAGTCATCTCATTGCGGAAATATTTACAAGCGAGTCCTGCTTTAGCGCTCTTCCTTTTGGCTGCGTTGTGGTCGGATGAGTTTTAAAAATAATGATCTTGGTTCTCATTGACCTGCCTCGAAATGGTTTTGTTTTTAAATAAATTTTGTCGGGGTACTCGCTAGAACAATTGTGTCAACGTCGATTTTTCTTTGTCCTCTCGTTTCGTCGGTCGAGAGGGCTTTGTGCTCGTAACACCTCTGGAAACCCAAAGGCGGCTCATTTCATTTTCGCGCAACACCGTCGGTTGTCCGATTTTCCGATTTCCACATCAAGCACAGCGACGCTCACGTGTGCGGGCAAGCTGTTGCCGATGATTTGGTGTTAACCGCAATACGAGGAAAGTGGTGCTGCAGCTGAATCGCGTGGAAACATTCGATTCACTCATTCGAGTGTCGTCGAGCGCGCTCATTCAGCCGACCAAATCTGGCCGACGGCTAGCAGTTTGTCCTTAACGTGCATCTTGGTAGCCTTTAATGAAAAAAAACGGGAAGGATGGGAGGGAAGCGAAGCCCTCTCGTTTTTTTTTTAAATAAAAGAGACCCGAAGGTGTGCACGGTTCGTGCCGAGTTATCGCCTCGTGGTTCCCGGATCGTGAAATATAGTGGGTTTTAATATTCTGGAGTGTGGGAATGGGGGATGGGAAGAGGAGTACTCTCCCTATTTAAAATACGCACGAGTCATTTGAATCAATACTGCGGTTTTTGAACTACCTCGTCGAGGCTTCCTATCCCGGTAAATCCTCTCAAGTTGAAAGATAGCCCGGGATATCAATTTGTGAATTGCGCGCGCGAGAGAGAGAAATATGTAAGCCGATTTTCTCCCTGACACCAGTGCCTCGCTTTGCACCTATTTCACCCTCGGAGATTGGATCAATACTTCATATTAAAGCTTGTGGACTGGACGGAACAATTCATTTTGAACATAAGGCTTGGGGTTTGTTGGCCGTGGGGGCTTTTTCGCTTCAAATTGAATTAAGCTGGATTAGTTGAGACTTGATAAGTAATTGTTAAATGTGAGCCGGGTGTTTGATTTTGGTTTACAAAAAATAGGAGTAAAGATATTACGATCGGGAATGTTTATTTTACGTTTTGCTAATAATTCCTCTTAATTCTAAATATTTTTAAAATAAAGGTAACTTATTACTGACTTTATTATGAAATGAAATTATTACTAACTATACTATTAAGTTCTGGATTTCATAAAATCACAATAAACCATTTATTCACTCATGCGTACCAACCTCTTTGCAGTTCCTAGTACTGTTTTTTTTTAATGGAACTGGTACCACACATTCGAATAAAACGCAATTGATGGCATTCAAGAGATAAATTTGAATGCTGAAATCGCTTATCATTTTCGGGAAAAAAGTAATGAAAAATTCTATGTGGTCAGTTAAAGCCTGAAAAGAACTTCCTGGATGAAAAGTAGTTTAATGCGGTGTTTGGGGCGTACTACGCAGCGTTAAAAGTTTTGATTGCTACTTTACGGACGTAATGCCAAAATAAATTCCCTTAAATGATAAATAATGAGAATATGAAGTAGAACTAAGATAAAAGAGGATATATGATTTTTCCTTCAGATTTATGCATGTTCTTTTTTTTTTAATCCGTAACATTAGCAAATTTGCGTACACCAATTTTATCGTGGTCGTTTATCGGACGTTTTAACACACATTTCCGAGGAATTTCCATGAACTTCATTAAACAAACTGGGGTGTTCTCGGATTTCCGGGAATGTTGGGATTGTAGTAGTTCATTCGGCATTTTAGTCGTTTTAGGTGAAATTTGACGAATCGACCTCTCTTTAAGCGGAAGCGTGAAGGGAAAACCTACATCGTTCTCGGATCAGCCTTGTGGAAGAAATTCATAATTGAAATAATAACGATTATCATGACAATGATTGTATTAAGTTGAATGAATGCTCACACCACTACGCATATTCACACAAATAGAATCAAGGACTCTTAATTCGAGTTCTCCTCTACTAGGACGTTGATGTCCAATAACTTATGAAGACTGTCTTCAATATGCATTACCCGTTAAGTGGGACTCAAGTCTTGTTGATGATATACGAGTTTGTGTTGTATGTATATATAACATATATCTCATAAATGTATGTGTGTGTATATATATATATATGTGTGTGTGTGTAATGTGTGTATGTATATCATATAGATTGAAAAATATTTTAGACGCCTTTTAGGTAAAGATCTCTTTTATGAATTCGTGTCAAATCCACTAGACGTTTTCCCTCACGTGTAATAGTCGAGTTAGAAAGAAAGTTAAGACAAATGTAATTTTTTTCCATACTTTTTTAGTGCATTTTACTTTATTTTGGCAAAAGTGAGCATTGAATGTCATTACTTGCATTGTTTGTTGTCGCTCAAGGACATTCCTGTCGAGCCGTAGATTTCCCACTGGAAAACATATAGAATTATCTTCATCATCTACGTAACAGTATTGTTCCTACTTCCTTATCTTTACGTCGCAAAATATTTTGGGGGCTTAGGCTAGATCAAGGGATATGCCGTGAAAATGTACAACTGGCGCAAAATTGACGTTCTAGGTATTTCCCTTCGTTGAAGTCATGGCAGGGATAAGCGAACGAAGAGATGGGGGAAAGGTGGAGGAAAATACCGACCGACAGGCGACCAGAAACCCAGCGTCCTACGTGGGATAGATGGGATAATTAGACCCAGCATCAACGTAGGCGTAGGGCTACCGATACAAATACACCTCCGATTCCCGGTGACCTGCACCTATGCCTCCCTAACTAGACCGTTCGGTCGAATCGTTGAGAAAACAGTGCGCGTTTCACACTATGGACTCCAAGCTCCCATTAATCCTCTGCTCCGCATTTTCCAAGTTGGGTTACGTCTAACAGTTGCTCGCGCGTGTTGGAATCGATACTGTGGATAGTGTTCTCCCTGCACCCCATTGTTCGTGGAGCACAAAGGGTGAAAAAGAAAACGAGAAAATGTTCCCTGCAAACATGGGTAGGTCTGTTTGTTGCTTTTTGAACCAGGTTTTCCGAAACATAAAACGACTCCCGGCGCCGTGAGATCGGAATCCCTGGATTCCGTGATGATTTCCGACGAATCATTTCTCTTTTCTTTCTCTTTCAGCGAGGAAAACGTGTACAAGATATGTGAGCACGTGAGGACGCATCACCCCTCGGAACTGCCTCACTGTCGGGTGATATTCGTGTCCAATGAGAAGCGGGTGGTGCCCCTATGGAGACAGAGGTCCGGCAAGGAGGAGGAGAAACTCGTAATCTGGGTAAGCCCTTGGCGTTAGTCTGCCGTAATCGACGGATAGAGGAAGTGAGGAGGGAGAGATAAGGGTTTGATCAAAATCTTTTGATTCCCGTGACATTTGGGTACTTCCTGCACGTTGCTTCGCATTAGTCCTCTCTGCTTCTCCCTGATCGGAAACTGGAGGTCCTATCAAGATGATGCCTAGGCCTCATCAGGCTCATAAAATGAGGGCGTTTTACTGCGCTTGATTACCCTAATGCGGAGGTGGCCGAGGGCGCGCTCCGGTCAAGTCCGTGAGGGGGAACGAGGGTGTGTATGTGAGAGAGAGAGGGAGGGTGGGAGGGGGAGAAAGACTAAGTAAAGTTTGTCAGGGCACGGTAGAGTGTGACGTGTGTAAGGGGTTTACTCGTGACCTCTTTGAAAGGGCAGAGCAAAAACCTCTTTTGGTACTGCCGCTGCGCTGACGGTTGAAACCAAAAGCGATGATAATAAAAGTGCCTTGGCATTTTGCGAAACGTCAGCCGATTTTTAATTAGCAATGAAAAATGCCATTCAGAGCCATGATCCTATTAACGGTTATATTTGACATAGTAATAGCGAAAGCAGCTCGTCTTAACTTGTGAAAAAAGGAATTTCACGTCAATTTGAGAGATGCTTTTATGTCCCTAATTTATCGTTCTGGTAATTATAATAAATAGGTTACAGCTCTATTTTTCCTTCAAATTAAGAGACCTTTTAATTTAACGGCTGAATAAATTCCAATATATTTTAATTAAATTTTTATGCAATTTCGTGAAATAATTATCAGTTATCAATTGAGTGAAGGGTTCTTCAGAGACGCCAAGCAACTTTTTTAAATTTTGAACTGTAACATGTTGAATTTATCACAGTTTGGCAATGGAACTGTCGAGAAAAATAAATTTTATACGAAACTAGATAAACTGTCATTCGAAATCCACACGGAATTTGCTTTCGTAAAATTATGTAGCCGCGGTTCAGCTAGCGTGTATTGCCAGTTCTTACCAACGAGCTCGCGTAATATTCATTGGATTAATGACCCGTTAATTTGACGGTTAATAATAATTCGCCTGTTAATAAACACCTGTTCCGTGCGTAGCCTTTATGATGCATGGGATGTGGAATGACGGAGAGTGCAGGAAGTACCCAGCAATTGGCTAATTCCTCCACTGTTACAATGGGAATGTCCCGTGAATCATTCGGTGCAAATCCCTCGCCGCGCCGTTCAAACGCGTCGGACGCAGTCAATCCTTAAAGTAGTTAATGAGGGAAGTGAACTCCGTGATGGGGTTTCGTATCAGGCTAAGAGAGGCGTTTAAGGAGGAAGCCGAAGATGCCGGCTTTAATGGTCTTCGTAATGTACGACCTTCTGAAGGAGGATGGCTCTCGCTCAAGCAACTATCTTTAGTCAGTGGAGACGATTTTTTTGGTTTTTTTTGCCCCCCCCCCCGCACCCCCTCGTCGTTCCTCATTCCGACCCTCCCACCTTGCCCCAATCAGGGAGGCCAAACCACAATTCGTGAAGTGTGTGCCAGAACCCCCAATCCCTGCGGGGGAAGGGGGTCCATTGTATTTGACCGACCACACGATGTCGAATTCGGGATCGCAGCCGACGAAGTTGCGTCGGTCACCGTTCCGGGACTCTCCCATTAGCCTGACCTTGCGTGCGGCGCAGTAATTAGTCTCCCTACGAAATTTATATCCCTCCTCCTCCCACGGCGCGCATCTAATTAAACGTTTTCGCGGGCTGTTATCGACTCCGGCCGTTAGCAAAGGTGGTCGGCCACCGTCGCCACAGGGTCTGGTCACCCTCCCCCTCACCTCCGCCCGAACCGAAGGAATTTTTTCGCGTCAACACACACGCGCACGCAAACACTCACGCAGGCCGCAAAGTCACGCTCTGGGAGTGTTGGGAGAAAAAAATGAACAAAAATTCGGGTTAAACCCAGTCTAGTTTGTGAGCTATGACTTGAGAGCGTTTGCGTGCACGTAGCACGTGAAATTTCGTCGTTTTCCGTTGGCCGTGGAATGAAATAATATTTCCATTTTCTTTGCACAAGGGAATGACCGCTTGTCTTACTCTGGGGATCGCTTCCTTCGAGTAAGAGCTCTTGTCGCAATTTTGAGGCCCTAAATCATTCGTCAACGAATCCTGAAGACATTCCATAACCGAGAGGACACGAAGATAACATAAAACTTTTGTGGTCTAATGATAGCGGCTTTGGTAGGCCAATAGGAGAATATTTTAATTCCAGAGTTATTTTTAGCCTACTTTAGGCAAAGAGGACAATTTGTAGCTTAACCGGTATGCTGCTCAACACTGTGTCGGGAATTGACTGCTCAACACAGCAGCTCCAGGGCTGTGTTATCTTCCGGGGAACTTGACTTCCTGAGAAACCATTGGCAGGACAGAGAGAGAGAGAGAGAAACTTCACCTTCTGTCCTGTGCTTGTGCGAATTTAAAACGACCTACGGCTTAGATACAAGATGAACTACACCCTCATCTGCCAAACGAACCTTCGGGTTGATAACTGTGCTTATTTTGTAAAAAATTAACGAACGTTCTCAGACGGCGTCCTAATCTTCCTCTATTTTGAATGTATGATGCGAGGATAGCTCAACATGGAATATCCTCTGCTCCAGCCGTTTGCATAGCGAACTTTGTGACTTGTTCATATGCCGTACGCTAAAAGGAATGGAAATGTGGTAATCCTACTATTTTGATACTTCTTTAAGGTCCCTTTTGCGTGCGCCCTTTGCCTCCCGCCTCGGACTATTCCCGGGACCTTGCATCGCGTGGGACTGGGATGATCGGTGCCCATGTCTGTCTTGCACGCTAATAGCGTGCCCGGTCCCTCGCCGATGAAGGCGATTGCCGTTCCACGGCGAAGCAATTCCACCCAACCCCCTTTTCCTCCTCCTCTCTCTCTCTCTTCTCTGCTGAAGCTTCCCTCGGTACGGCAACTCGCGGATTTCAAAGATCGCCGACGAATGGAAGACTTTTTTTTCGTCGTGGGTCGAAATTGGTGCGGAGAGAACGTCGGGAAATCCGCCGCCGAAGCCGCCATCGCGATACTTTTTTTTTATTATTTCCCCCGATTCGAGTACTCCGAAATTGAATTCTTGACTTGTGCGGGATATTTTTCTTCATTTTTTTTTGGCCGCCTCCGCTCTGGGGATTTGAAATTCTCAAGTGTGACATGAGCGTTAAAAGTGACACATCTGCATGGTGCTCCACGCTTTGTCGTCGCGACACTTGCGCAAAACTTTCGGTGTGGATTTATATATTTTTTTAGAATATATTGGAGTCACCGAAGGGAGTCGATTTCGGGAGGGAAGCATTCAAATTTGCAAGAGAAGATTCAAATGAGGTTTCGATGCAGGTCACACGAGTTGGAACGTTTTTTTTAATGAATTTTATTCATGGCGTTGGTCCTCGTCTTCGGGAACACGAGTTTGACATGGATGGTTTTGCACGGGGAGCGACGTTTTTGCGGAATGATTGGATTAACAAATACAGCGGATAAGCTCTCCCGTTTGATGAGTATTGCAAAGGGCGGTGGGGTGTCTTACGCCATAAATTCACCAGGTCTCCGGTGTCTGAGTTCAACGCTCTCGCGATTGGCCAAATCCGCAGAGGGCAGCGACGATGGATATTTAGGGGCTGCGTTCAAATCTCGGATGTTTCCGAGCTGTCACGTTGATGCGGCGGACCGTAATTCTCTCTCCGATCCTCACCTGTTGTTCCGGAATATTGTGAGGGCCATTTAATTTATTGCTTTCCTGTCAGGTCATCCTCGGAATTGGCTCTGGTCCCGATCTGTAGTTTATTGGTGTTATTCAACTCGAGCTTTCCTCATTGGATGACGTGAACGTGGAATTTCTCGTGTGCCCACACGAAAGGGTTTCATGATGGATACTGAGTCATTAAAATTTGAGGACGAAGGGCCTCAACGAAAAAAAATCAACCCTAAAGTTTTTAAGGTAAAGGAATATTCGATAAAAAAAGTACTGCAATTTTTTAAGTGAGGTGGTTGAACGATTATATTTATCATATTTCAAATCGGTAAAGCACGTTTATAATCTCCTTCGTTATTACGTATAACTTCTGAGTGCTGTATTACTGCTTGAGCTTTAATCACAAGTACGAATAGCGTTTATTGTAACATACAATTCGTCATTCATTCAAAACATAGCAACTTACATGTAACGATAAAAATAATATTGTGCTTGTAATGGGAGTGTATCCGATTTTTTGGAATTTGTTTAATTGTTGGGGGGGTGGAAGTAGTCATAAATTTTGTGGAGATGATAGGGCCCCATACCCAAGAACTGGGTTTAATTACACCATTAAGGTGATCAAGGCTCAGTATTGTTGTAAACGTGATTGGGGCCAAGAATGTTTCATTGTCATGTCGAGTCTCGTGAATTTAATTAAATGAGGGCGCTTCGAGGTCTGGGCGATAAATTCACTCACTCCTATGACGCGAGTGGCATTAGTCACAAGCTCTCGCCTCGGCACGCAAACCACTTCGGGTCACTGTCACTCTAGATCAAAGCCACTGCTTTTGTTTTATTAAGGACTTCGTCTGAAAGAATGGTGATCTTGCTACGCCTATTTAATATCCATCCCAAGGTCTGTCTTTTAAAATTGACATCAGCTCAGTCAATACGGAAATTTCCTTGAAAAATTACATAATTATGCGCAATAGAGGTGTTCATTTTTCATTTACATGTCGACTGGGAAAACATTTTCAGTGGTGATAGAGGTGGCGTGCACAGATTTTGATCTGGCGGACTCTGGTTTTATATGTGTGGGTCCTAATTTGTGTGAGAACTCAAGGGAGGGAGAGGCGTCGGTCGATTTTACCAGAGAAACCCTTAAGCTTGGTGCGGAATGTTTCGTTACTGCTCAAAGCACGGTCATCACGTTTTGTACCTTCCTTGTTGTCTTTTCTCCTAATTGGATAGAGAAAAAGAATTTGATGTTACGTTGAGCTACGCATTTACAGTAAAAATGACGTGGTGTTCATTTTGACGCAATACAGGAGTTTCTACCTCGATGTGTGCTACACTGTAGTGCGCAGCAAGTAGATAGAAGTTTTGCACGAAAGCCAGCTCGCTACGGCTAAGAAGTGCGTATTTGGCTGTAGAAGCAACTTCAAGTTACTCTTCCGCTGTGATTTATGTGAACATGTGGTCGATATAATGGACCTGTGTGAACAATTTATTATTTTTCTATTGTGCTGTTGTCTATATATTTCTGTAAATATTCATATTGAGGTATTTCATTATATCTAAATTATTTCATAAATCTAATACTTGTACATAAGTCTGTTACCTCTCAGGACCATAGCTGCAAACTAATGACTCATCATGATTTGATATTTCTATAAACGCTCAATGGGAACTAGCATAATATCCGTGGTTAAGTGTCAACCTCCGAATGTATTGGGTGGAACAGTTGATTATGAGATTTCTAATGCTGATTTCCTTTCCTAGAGCCTTTATTTACTTCAAGAAAAACAGTGTACGAACTGGCGAGGTATAAGGTTAGCCTTTTGAACGCTTTAACTCGTTTTTTAGCATATTCATTAAAAAATGGGATGCTCCGTGATTTTCGGTGGCCTTGTACGCGTATATCCAGCCATACTATACATCGTCTGCTACATCGAAATCATGTCGCGGGCGTGACAAGGAAATCGTGCTGAATCAGTTCTTCAGTTGTCTTTCGGCGATTTCCTTTCTTCCGATATGCAAATCACATGTTAGACTTTCTCTTCGTTGTGGAAAGGGGTAGAATGGAAGGAATTAATGTACCGACAGTATTTTTCAACTTTTAATTTGTATGGGCTGAATTTTTGTTGATTGATAATCCCCTCTTATTCCATATCAGATGTATTTTAAATAACAAATTAGGCAGTTACGTTAGCACCATTTCCTGCCAAAAATTGAATATGCAACAGTGAAAGTGTTGTTATGGAGAGAAATGTTTGTAAGAATTAATTTCCATCGTGGATGAAATATTTCTCCTCGTAGAAAATCGGTTCACTCAAATGGAGCCCCGTGGTGCGTTTTGGCGCAAGAATTAGTTTTAAATTTTATCTCAGGATTCCAAATGGCGCCCATAAAGATGTGCTTCACTCCTTGTTCCTTGATTAAATTTGCCGATTTACTTGTAATTCATTGAAATAGCCATTCTGATAAAAACAGCCTTCTGCTTGCTGTATTAACATGAGTGCATAGAGCTAGTGCTGTAAATGTATCAGGTATCCGCATGAAGTTGGAATAAGGAATATTTTAGTATTCGGTGGAGCTTAAAATGGCTTCCCTTACGCCAATGCTTGAAACAATGATGTTTTTAAGTGCTATTATTTTTCAAACAGAAAAACGAAGGTGCGAAAGGAAGTTTGCATATACTATGTTAGCCACGTGAAAAATCTGCATCGCTGCCCAAAGGAATGAATCATGTGGGAATTAGCTGGAAGAGCTGCAATTGGACAAAATAAAATTGTTGATATTGCATTTTGAAATGGATATAGAGTGAGAGTTTCTTATTGATATGGGTATTTTTTTAAAATTTTACATCATTCTGTATTTACTGGTTGGCATCAATTCTTTGGCTAATGTGTAACTGACATTGTCCAATCAAAAGACAACTCTATCAGAAAGACTAATCCGAACCCGTATTCAGTAATTAAAAAGGAAAATACGAAAAAAACTCGTAAACTAGATCAGTGCCGAGAAACTGCGGGAGATGCCGCAACATTGTTGCATTGAAACTAGATCAGGTTCTGGTGCCGTACATTTTTGAACGTGAGTAATTTGGTGGTTTTTAACCTAACGAATTAATTGCAGGGGATGCTGTACCAATGTCGAAAGAAACCTGTACTCTCAGATTTGGAAATGTTCAGAAAAATCTGGAAAGCAGATTAAGGAATTAATTAACGCGGTCGGTAGTCAATCCCTCCTAAGCTCAGATTGAAGCTCGTAGTTCTTATTCAGAACCCTAATTATTGGTACCAAAACCAACCTCGACAAATTATTGGTACCAATTCACCGTAAAAAATAATATGCTTTCGTCCTGGCGTATATCATAAGTGGTTAGAAATATCAATTCACTAAAGCGCCACAATGAAAACATTAAATTCTGTTCATGGAAAACATAATTGAGGTAAACATTTTAAGCGTGCTCCTTGGGTATTAAGAAGACAGTCCTTAAATAATAATATCAACTCCTGCGATCTATCCCTCACCCTCTCGCTGAGGATATACGAGGATCGTATGGGAACAAACGGGACGATAATCTCTTTAGATCTGGACTTAGATTATATGACACGGCCTGCAATTGGTTTGACTGGTGGCAGGGTATAGTTAGTTTTCCTATTTGGTGCACAAATGAAATTACAGCGATTTATTTTTTCCGTTGCATGCATGACGAATGCCGTAATTTGTCTGGCGCGTGACGGCAAGATCCATCCTCGAAGATTAGATTGTGACTCAGGAAAGAAAAGCAAATAACCGCATTACGGATTTCTGAGTGGGGAAAGGTCCTGCAAAGCCCCAAGGTCGAGTCCCTCCTTTCTTCTGTGCGTTATTCCCTAGAAATTTAGCGTTGCTCCCAAAGAAGCTACTGGGGCAGTTCTGCACCAGCATAAATGCAACGCCGTAAGGGCACATGAATTTAAACTTTGGCGTGGCACACATCGCTCCCAAAGGACTCTTGTGAGACTGCAGCCCTTTTGGCTTCTTGAACTTTAGGAGAGTAATTAAGTAAAGATAAAATAAAAATACGGAGAGAGATGGAAGAGTGCTGTTTGGCAGTCTTCCAGTTTGAAATGGCGATCGATGAATTTAAGCTAGTGTCTGGACGAGGCCAAGTTAATGTCCACGAGTCGTGTTACGATCTACTAGTTGTCCCCATACTCTTGCCATTTCATTTGATTTACTACTTTACTTGCTATTTCATTTAATGTATAATATAGGGTTTATGAGGTTGTCTTCCTTCATGACTGACCTAGAATTTGGCTCGTCGAAATGCAATCGCTAGTTTATTTATTTAATGTTTGATGTCGTGAAATCGTTTCAGCCATTATCGGTGTTTTCCATGATTGCAATGTTTTCGATGGTTCGTTGAAATCATGACATAGTTTCGGTAACAACATAGCTTCAATCAAATCAATCAGATGTAGATATCTTTTCAACTTTTCTCAGCCGACTCTAACTCAATGTCACGATGGTTTCAATGATTAGAAATTTGACTATAAAATCACTATTTTCCGTTCGATGTCAATGATTGAACCTAAATGGGTCTTAATTGCAAACATCGGAGACATTATTGGTGTTCGATTGAAAACTCTTGCTCTCATCAGCTCGGATACTCTTACACGAACTCGAGAATTACAGCGTTTGAATTTCATTATTTTGACTTGCACAATTAAGAAAACTTTAACGTTCCTTCATCGTTTTTTTCCTCTTAAAAAATTTATAAATAGGTTTCTGCGCCATGTGAATTGGTAATTTTCGCATGCTTACAGAAACGCTTAACTAATGTTGCATTCAAATATAAAGAAACTCATATGAGTGTCAACTTTAGGATATTAGTAGTCAAGAGAAAATTAATTTAATTAAACCCTAATCTTTATCATTTCATTGTGAAAGTGATTAAAGGAATTCAATGAAATGTAGTGAGGCTTGTAAAATGAAGGCATCCTTTGTAAAAAAAAACATTCATGCCTTTTCAGCAGTTTTTTTCCTTATGCTCATAGCATATTTTTTTTGTGGACTGAAACCTTCAAATTTAAGTCAAATGGTTTGGGGTACTTTTGATACAGTCATGCATTTCTTTTGTAATTTCTTTTCATAATATAAATAAATACATTTATTTTGTTGATTGGCTAAAAATATAATTGTATGCCTGGCATATTTATATACTCATTTTTAAGAACAATTTATAAAAGAAAGGTTCTTTTGCTAATTAATTTTCCATTTCGTCTTACAGGATTATCATGTACTTTTCCTATATAAACCAGATGAACGTTGTGTAGTATATGATCTTGATTCTGAACTCCCTTTTCCGACTTACTTCCATAAATATGTCACGGAGACATTTAGGACTGACCAGATCCTCAAGCCAATGTATTTCAGGTATGTTTGCCTTATCCTTAAATTGAAAACATGTCCAAAAATCAATATTTTTCTATTGACAAGTGTATTTTATTGTCCTATGTGCATTAGTTTTTTTATTTCCGTAGAGTTTTGCATAGGAGAGAGCATTTTGAGAAAATCAACTGTCAAATTCATCATGTACTTATTTGAGGCACACACATCAGTCAAAAACTATTATTTAGAAGAACAGAAAATTTCATTTTTTTAATAATGTTCGTTTTAAGTAGAACTATCTATATTTTGGAAAAAATCAATTTAGAAAAGTATGTTGCACTTTATTGAGAGTCATTTTACTGTTTTACTGATTTTCTCAATGTATATTTCACTTGTGGGAATTTTATTGAATTTAAATGTTGTGTGTGCAACATAATTTAGTTTCTTTCCACCATAATTATTGATATTTTGGATAGAACCTTTTTAGAAAAAAATTTTCTCCCTGACTGGTTACTGGAATTTCATGTAGGTTGTTATTCCTTTATATTTCAACTCATTTTGATGAACTCGGATATACGTATTGGGCCCTGATTTCTTAATGTTATCATTACAGTGAAATGGTCTAATCTTTGAAAAACTTCATGGCTTACTGCAGCTCCGAAAATGTCTTTATGATTGCACTCATCCTTTTGAATTTCACACCTTGTGGTTTTTGTGTGCCCTGGCGACTTTTTTATATATGTTCTAGTATACCAAGTCCTCCCAGAAGTAATTGAGTTCAATTTCTAGTTGCTATCGCATAAATAATAAACCAACACAGGTTTATTTTTTCAATATTAAATCTATGCACTATGCAATAAGTTCCTTTGAATTGCTATATTTCCCATGAATAATTAGTAGTAAATATTAGCATGTCAAATAGCATAAGCATAAGTCACTAGTGGGCATGGTCAAGGGGAAAGAATAGCTCGGTTAAATTTTATAATGTAGTTTTTGGTTAGATTTTCTATATAGTTGATAAAACGAGGAAAGTGGTTTAAAGAAAGAGTAGATCAAAGCATATTTTTATTTCCATATTCACTACAGTTTAAAAAAGTGCTTATAAATACTGATTTGTTACTATGTCCATTGTTTTAAAGCCTGTAGTGATACTACCACTGAATCTACCAATAATATATGCAGTGTGCTACAGAAATGTTACCAACTACATGTAGCTTACCATCAATAGTCTGCTAATCCATATCACAAGTCTATAACATAACAGAGGTGCTTGATTAATTGCCAATAAATGACTAGTGAGTTATTTCATTCTTTAATTTCCAGGTATTTTAGAATTGTTCCAGCATCGCTCTTTTTACAAAAGTTTGCTTCAGATCGTCGGCATATGAGGCGAGAAGATGGATCCTGGGCCAAAGCCCCCCCCAAGCTACCCTCCAATTTCAGCACCAGGTAATGAATTGGTTTCTTCAGAATGATTTTTGTCATTCGACTCTGGATTATGAACTTGACTTTGTTATCAGAACTTAGAAGCTGAAGAGTTTAACATTAGCTATGGAAGGTTGGCTACAGATTGCTCCGGTCCTTTCTGCAGTAAAAGAATATCTAACACCACAAACCGCACATCATTACTAGCTCACTTTGATTTCACATGCAAATTAGTCACCTCTGAATCTCAAAGAAGAGACTTAATAGTGTACATCAATTAGTATACTAAATGGAAATTAATGATTTCTTCTTAGAATATCTGATAACTTCGGAGTAATGGATACTGAAAAACCCAAAATTGGAAATACCAAGGATGGAATTAGATAGTTCAGGCATATGTGAAATGAGTTGGCAAGAGGAATGAGGTTGTTGGAGTGACAGCAATAAGTTATTAACCCTTTTTCTGCTGTGAACGTACCTGGTATGTTTGCATGGTAGGCTGTTGTGATAGTACCTTTTTAATCTGTCTGTTGTATGTTATCATACTTTGAAAATTTATGAAAATTATGTTTGTCAAAATAAATTAATAAAAATTTCCAGTAAATAAACAGTGAATCGAGGTCATTTTTAATATTTTCATGTTTTTATTATTTAGATAATTCATTGTTTTGGGAGTAATAAAGGTTATGGAGACACAATACCCTATATTTTCTCCACATGTGAGAAGTAGGATTCCTGAGAGTAAACCGCAGTGAAAGGATTAATGCCAAATAAATTAATATAGGTTAATTCCAGTAAGAAATATAGTATACTTTGGAAGTTAGTGACAAAGTGATAGCAAAGGTCTTTGTGCAGTATTAAGACAGGATTATAATTGAAAAGAGTAAACTGAAGGGTATAGCTGTGGCCATGCTTCCTTGCATTGTACAATATTTCATGAATAGGAAGGGGGAGATGTTAGTTGTGAAGAGATATTGGAAGTGATAAAGGAATTTCAAAGAATATTCAAGCCTTGTCTGAAACATCTCCTATTTAATATATTGTTTATTAGTTAATTCTTTCCTTGGATCATTCTGCTTTTTCTACAAGACGGGTTTTATAAGGATTGGGATGGTGGAGTGCTTAGCATACTGGCTTCCTACCCAGAGGGTCTGGGTTTGAATCCTGGGGCAGCAGATCTTTTCAGTAGTATCCTGATCCCTACTTGAGGTGCTTTGTGAAGAGCACTCTAAGTGAGTATGCCATCTGTCGGATGGGACATTAAACTGCAGACTGCTTGGCACCTTTCATTAAGAGTAGGTTAATGCGAACATCGGGTTTCTCTCCACCCTTTCTCTTTTCCCATCCATCCCTAATGGCATGAATGACCTTGGCTGTCGGTTGCCTCCCCTAAATCTACTACTATGAGTTTTATTATTATTACTGATGAGTTTGCTCTTTCTCTCGGGAAAGTTGCCTGGGGTCTGCCTTCTCAGGCTCCTACTGGACATGGTATGAAATGCTATGAATTCCAAGAGGCTGTCATCACTTATGACATGCAAAAGACATTTCCTTTGAACTCATTCCATTCCCAAGTACTCTCAACACCACTGTTGTACTTATTTTTATAGTGTAATGTCCAATTTATGTCTGTAGAATATTTTTATTTGGATGGTCATCTGCTTCTTCAGTAAATTAACTCCGGTGCTTGAAAGTTTCCTGGGACATTGCCTGTTTCGTTGGATGCCACAAAAAACCACCAGTGTTGAATCTCAACTACAATATGCCATGGCTGCACACTGTTCAGATGCCTGAATACTGCAAGTGCTCCCCTTATATAGGTATCATGGTGATCACAATTTGATAGTTTTTGCCAACCCAGTTTATAATTCGAAAAATCTTGATACAAATGATTAAGTTGTAGCATGTAGAAATTCTTATGAAAATAATATGGGTTAGTGGTTCAGAGATGCTTTTATGAGGGTTTGTAAAATAAAAATAGAATATTGATGATAAGTAATAAAAATGGATATCTGAAAGTAATAGAAGAGAAATTGGAGAAAGGAAAACTACTACGGGGAAGCCTAGACTCACCAAGGAACTATTGGATCTATTATGGGAAAGAAAAAATACAGCACTGTAAGAAAAGTTAGGTTGCAAACTTTAAAGACATGATATCAATTTACAGCAGTGCAATTAAGGAAAATGGATGAAAAACTTCCATAGAGCAGTGCATTATAATTTGCCTATTATAAAGGGTAAAGTAACATATTTAGAAGAACTTCATGTGTGTAAAGTCATACCATTCAGATTTTACTGTGCAAAATTTTCATAGAAAATTAAGCAAGAGTAAAGAGATGGAAGGAATACTTTGAGAAATATTACATTGGAGGAGAATTAAATCACAGAATACTGGTGAGTGAAGGCCAAATGGTTTAAAAAGATAAGTGGGATTTAATTTTGGAGATCATAATTTAATGCTCTGGGGAAGAATCTATCAAAAGGTATGTACAATTAAAGAAATTACTTCAGAGTCAATGCTGAAAAAAGGCAATGATCACCTAAAGATTTGTAACATTTAGTCAAACTGTACAACAGGACAAGGAGGTTAGGCAGTTAATTAGGAAATGAATAGGAAATGAAAAACATATGAATATAATTTCCTTTCCTTTTGTGTGTGTGTGTGTAATGATTATATGTATATATATAATCATTTGAAGGGTTGAATGACAGGTATGAGAGATGAGCTGGTAAATCAGCAGAAGATTACAATATCATGTTCCAATGTTTCTTATGTGAAAATTTGCAAAATATGAAAGTAAATATATTCTGGGATATTTTGCCATCCTTTGGAATACATTCATCTGTGCATCAATTTTGGAAAAATGCATCAATACCTACCTTAACCGGTAGATTACCTAATAATAATCTATATTTTAAATACAACTCAAAGCAAATGATTAAGCATCAACTTTTTGGGTGTTTATCTTTTTCTTAATTTCAAATTTCATAATGCATAGGGCGATAAATGTATCCCATATCTAAATAATAATGCATTAGAAGATGGTTGGTTTAAAAATATATATGATATGATCATCCATATGATTTCTTTAACTATTGAGATAGATGCATTTCATGACAGATTCAGAAAGCCCTTCTGGCATTTGAAGTATATGTGTTTTCCAAAGTATCCTATCTCATATGGTTATTTTAAGCATTTTTAGTACTATAGTATTTCAAAGTTTCCATTCACTTTTTCTTCACTACTTAAAAGAAACAATATTTACCCAAAGTTAAGATCTTGAGAGAATGGATAGAAATCCTGGCCACTCTGCATATGTAAATGGGAAAAATACAAAAGTGGGTATGTTGATAGGGTTATTCATAAAATATCTCTGTCATCTCAAGAGATGCATCTTCTAAGTTCATAATTTACATGGTGACCGTTTTAATAATTTAATTTATGAAAGCAAATTATGAACTCCTATTTGCTTTATAGTTTTTGAGCGAAAAAAATTATATTCCATTCTTCATATATATTGTAGGTTTCCTTTCTGTGACTCTAATATGCTCCCTACAGAATAGATTTCCTGAGGTTCATTTTATATATCCTAAGTATAAAGTGCTTGCAGCGAATGAAAAAAAAGATTTTAATGTTTTTTTAACCATTCAAAATCACATGTGTCAAACGAATTCAAAACAAAAGATCATTATTTTGGAATTTTATTAGTTAGTATTGTGTTTGATTCTAGGATATGATGTATGGCATATGTTATTTTTGGTAGTGTGACAATTAACAAATTAGACATATGCTCATCAAAAATCTAAAATTCAGTTGTGCAAAAGACTTTGTATTTCCATTTTCTCAATTAATTTTTGAAGTAATTTGCTACCTTTGTGAATTTTTTGAACTGTCACAAATAAATTACATTTTTGCAACTCAGTGTGTACTTGTTATCTGATAAATATGTTTTTCCAAACATTTTCTTCCCAAGTTCTTTCATTTAATTTAATTATCATGATCAATTGTTATGGTTTCTTTTTTGTATGTGAGTAATTTATTCAGTCTAGTGTTTGAACACCACTGTAAATGTTTCACCAAAATCATCTCAAATGTGTGAATAGGCAGGTTCTTCCAAATATTGATAATTGCTTATAGATTACTGTACTTGTTCATTCCCCTTTAGGGACAGATGGCCAAAAAGGTGTCACACTGAACATTCTAAGATTCTTTGTTTTGCAGAATTCTTGCCAACTGAATTTTCATACTTCAGTGAAATGGTTTCTAAATATGTGGGGCCTATGCTATTGATGAAATATTTCTAATTGCAGGATGTGTGAACAATCTGGATGAATTTATTGATATGGATCCAAAGAAAGGCCTGGGAGAAGTGATGAATCTCACAGAACTGGTGAAGCAATTCTATCAACAAGGATGAGTGCTATGCTCATCAAGACTGACATCTATTATCCACAAAAGAAACCTTCACAACATTTTGTGGAGCTTAATTGATATAGATATGATTCTCCTCAGCTGTTTCAAGTATTGCATTACTCCCTCTCAGTTTTGTTGGAGTGCCTTGTTTTTGGATTTATGGCCAAAATATTTTCATTATGTCTAATTTGCTCAGATGCACTGAATTTCACTCAGATAACGATCATGTATTTTCTCTGAGATAACCCAAAATAGCCCATCAACGTGGAGATAGGCGTTTACAAACTCATTTTAATTATATTAAATTGTTTTAATTTTAAATTGGTTTATTTATGTTAATTTTTTTAAATTTAGTAATGATGAGCAATTTTTACGGTTTCTATTTCAGTGAATATTTTACACTTCATTGTCTTCTTTGGGCACAGTATTTACTCCCACATCCATATCAATGACTGAGCATTTTGGCCATTTCAATTCGTCATATCCGGAAGAAATTATTTTCATGCCAGTGTTCAGTGTGTTTTGTTTTAATTTTTGAGGTGAAGCACAATTCTCAAATAAAGTAAAATTTGGGTCTGTGATAATTGAAAAAAATGCATTAATTAGATTATATGCCCCAATAGTCACTTTCTCCTCCTTGATAATACTAGTCAATAATGATATACATAAATATTTACAAGTTATAATATTTGAAGTCTCTTTGCTAAGTAATATTATTCCTGTTATTTAAGATAATTACATAGTTTATTGGAAAAAACTAATTACGATTAATGTAATGAATTCCTCTGAGATATTTCGCATTGCATGGAGAAAATGTGGATACATTCTTTCTGACTTAACATTGAATGAAATTATTTTGTGAGCTGGGAGCCCCACAACTATCAAAGATTTAATGTTATCATTCTCTTATAAGCTTGAATGAATGTAATGGAGGCCTTGGAATGGAAAGAATCCTCAAACTGATTTCCAGTTAACTACATATTAATATGATTCATTAATCTCATCTGGTTAGACTATTCATGTGTATACAAGAATACTTTCTTGGTTATGTACAATGTTTAATGATTTTTTTACATTACCAAGCTAGACTGAACAATTGAGGGAGCAAATACCATGCATTAGCTATCATAAAACTGGTAACCATTCCAGTATACAGTAAAAAATTTCTTACTCCTGACTTACCTCCTTTCCGAGGCTATCTTTGTCATAAGTCCTGTTTTTCACGAGAAATATTCATGAAACGTTTAGGAAGGATTTGTTAGCAGTTCTCGTACATATATAAAGAAGTCTGGTTGGTCAAGTACTCCCGTATATTCCATCTTATACTTTCCTTCTCTTTTGTTTCTGTTATTGTTTTAAGTTAAATTTATCTAACTCTGGCCAATCGTGACCAGTATCAATTATTCCGATATCATGGGATTGTATCTCCCCATTTCTAAATCCACTCCTTATATTGGATCTCATGACCATGTTCTATGGAGTCAGGGTATTTTGATAAACTATATTTCTGGTAATAAATAGTTGCTCCTTATTTTTTCTTTTAATTTTTAAAATTTTAAATCATTCAGAGTAAATGTTTTGGGAAAAGTAATATAAATTGTTAAAGATACAGTTGTAGCATTTTTCTCTTGATGGACTTCCACTTTGTTATTTTTTTGGATTTCTCTGTTGGAGATGAGAAGATAAGTGCTTTTTATTCCTTAAAGCTAAAATTAATGAATGAAACATGAATGAAGTTTAGGTAATTTCTTCTCCTCACTGAAAAAAAATATGGCAGTTTGGTAGGCTTTTCTCCAATGCCAAATATTTTCTGCTCTCTAAAATAGTTCTCAACCTTTGCCTCTTAAAATTGCCATTGCATGATCACCATTAATGAATTTTATGCTTATACCCAAAGTACCTATATGTTCTTGAATTTTAATCTACTCATTTGCACATTTTCTGTGATAACACTTGTTAAACTCTTGTGCAGCTGCTATGATAATTGCACCTTTTCTATATACGTAAATGATTCTATAACCATTGCCATATTGATGTGGTCCATATCCAAAATAAATCAAAGTTAGTGTAATGCTGGCCCAAACGTCTGGTGTTTAATTTCTAAACTAAAGATAACCTTCTCTAATAGCTTCAAATCTGGCACTTTTTATAAGACCTTACCTATCTTACTTCATGTCTCTTTAATCAAAGCCTGCTCTCAGTCCAAGGCATCCACTTTGTTATGTGAAGTAGGTGATCGTGAAAAGTCATGGCCAATTTATATAATATATATCACTTTTAGGGCCATTACAGCTCTCATATCTGATGTAGTTATTCCAGGAATAGTTAAAATAATTTATTTAAATAATTAATAAATGAATTATGTATATTAATTTATATTTAATTTGTTTAGCTAAAGTTTCATTGAGTTTTTATATTTTGCAAAATCAGTGGACTGCCTACTTGAGAATAAGAATTCCTGTATTAATTATCCATTGAAAAATTTTTATCTTAATATGTCATCAATGGATTGACCTTGAATATTCCTGTATGCCGAGCATTTTTCAATTACTAGAGAATTGTTACCATTATACAGGCTTAATTTTTCTGATGATTAGGTCATTAATTCATTTTGAGAAACAAAGATGTCTGTGAGACTAAAAAATGGTTTTTATGTTATAGAAATTTAAAATTCATCTTTGAATCAGAGGGAAATTTTAGCCAAATATGGCCTAGTTTGTTATGGAAATATTTTCCTTTTACAGTGACTTGTCTTCCGTAATAATGTGTCCATTTTTTGTTTACCTATCATAGTTTTGGTTATCTTCAAAATAATTTTCCTATTTGATACTTATTTTAAGGCATCTTATCAGCCTTGACTCTATGAGGATATTTGTGCATTTCTTTTTTATTATTATTATTGGGGCATTATAATCCTCTTGAATCTGAAATTTGCATTTATTGTGTTATAAAGTAGTCCTAACATAATGCGAAGTGTTTCCAGTTTTTAAAGTACTGGTTTATTTTGTATTTAAAATTTTTGGAAGGATTTTTAAACTTTCACAATATTAGGATTTTTCCAAATTTATTTTTTCAAATGATGAAGATATAAAGGTATTGAATTTTACTCCAGTGATAAGTGAGCCAATTCAGCTTAAATTTTTATGAGTAATTAAATTAATTTTTACCTGTGTACTATCTGTGCTCTACATTAAAAATTTGTTACAAATATAGTTAAGTGGAATAAGCTGTGTTAACTCTTGAAAGAGTTTTCTTTTGTATTGAACTGTATAGTTTTTGCACAAATGTTACCAGTTTCATCCAAATGTAAACTAAACATGTATCCACTAACAGAAGAAATTTTTTCATTGTGTTAGAGGTGCTTTATAATCATATATCTTCTATTGTTATAAAAAATGTTGATTGAAATTTGTATTGAATATCTGCCTGTCTATGGCCTATATTTCCATATCTTATCCCCATATACATAAATATTTACTGTTATTCTCCCCAAAGAAGCTTGCAATTGAGGTTTGAATGGGGCTGGTTAATGCCTATCACTCATATCCTAAACACATCTGTTTTTTCTATCCCTAGAAGAGTACTTTTTATATCCAAAATATTTATGCTGTTTACTACACTTTTTAAATAAATAACATTAAAATGATAATCCTCATAAATAAAGATGTTTCAATGTAAATTATAAAATGACCAGTAATTGCACTTTAATTTATGATTGATGCACTCAGTCTAAGATTTATCCGATGCCATGTATGGTTTTTTGAACTCAGTTTTCACTGACTCAAAATGTTTGATTGATGAATATATTGTATACTGTCTAATATTCACTTACATTAGTTTGCATGATTGGTATAACCTTTATAAAATGCATTTTTTTGTTTAACCAAGACAAATTGAAGATTTTAAGTACTTGCATAAGGAAGGAAAATATTTGGAATTCAAAACCTGTGAAAGAGCACTCATCAAGGTGTTTAATTACACTAATAAACTTTTTCTGGAAATCTACCAAATGGTCACAGTTGTTTATCCTTGTTTTTAAATATATTTGTGTAAATGAAGTTTAACATGCTGAAAATTTAGGGCTTAATCTTTCTTTGGGTGTTATTCTAATATATGGTCTATGTTCCAAATGTACCATATACGCCAACACTCAAGGGGCCTTTCAACCTCTAGAAGAAATTACATTTAGCAATGATGTCTCCTAAGCAGTGTTTGGATTGGTATATGTGACTGTGGTATTTGCCAATTAAATATCAGCCTTGAATGTCAACATGCATAATGTCAGGTAATATTTATCACAAAGAAAAACCTGTCCTTAAAACAGGTGGCAAAAATCTCATGAAGTCATGGATTTCAAAATGCATAATTTCAGATAACGCATCCGTCAGGGGGAAAATATCTGTTCTCTAAAAACAGACGTAAATGACCAAATTAGTCGTGGTTTTTGACATGCCATAAGTATTGGGCATTTGTGATTTTTTGTGTAATTAAATCAAGAAAGCTGTGAATTCAATCCTGACTATGCTTGCTACCAAAATATTGTTGCTAGTTTAATCTTTATAGGAACATTTTGGTGTTGAAACAAATTGTAAAATTAATATATCGTAGACTGCAATTTAGAGTAATATTTTTTTTAGCTCTGTAAATAATTTTACACATTTATTCCGATTGAGCCTTCAATTGATTGTTTTTAGGTAAAAACCACACCAGATAGTAATGTCTTTCATGTGTGTCTCTTTATCAGTTGATTTCTAAAAATGCACAATGCTATGGTATTCTTATATCAGGATCATGATCTACCAGTGACTTATTGGAAAAATGAGCAAGAGAATTTAAATAATTATTTTCATCTAGGTAATTTATTTTCAACATTATGCTTAAATGGGTTAATTTAATTTAAATGTTGTCCTGTGAGTCCTATGATTTAGTGCTGCATATTCATTTTTCAAAGTCTCCTTCTAGGTTGTTATCAGAATGGAATGATCAGGAGATGTATTCTTTTTATGATCGAAGTTAGCTATTTGACAGAATGTTGTGGTATAATGGAATTCTGTGGGAAAGATCCTATTGGTGATCTTTGTTTGAGTTGATATTGCATTTTCAAGAGCATTAAAACTTTTGTATGCATTGGGTCTTTCAAGGGATCACATTTTGTAATGAAAAATAATAATAGTCTCTGATTTCTAAATGGTGAAATGTTTGGGTAGCTTTTCTTGAATTCAGTCAAGATTTACATCTCCTCCAACTTTTTATGAATTTTTCAAGAATTGCAATAAAAATTTCTTAAGATATAACCTATCACATTATAGATTAGTGTGGGTGATTCCAAATTTTTCATACATAAATGTGTACTATGGAAATTTCTACAAAAGTCCTTCAGTGCAATAATTGTAACAAACTTGGAAATGGGGAAAGTATTGTTTCATGAAACAAAAAAGTGCTTTTTGTTTTTGTAATTACTTTAAAATGCTTGAATGTTTAATTTTTTTACATATTTTATTTACAGTGTGTGTGCCCATAAGTGATGGAATGTAGAATTGTAAATAGGGATGGAAATGGTTTTTGGCTGTTGCCTTTGGACTGAGGTGAATTATGAATAATTTCAAGAGATTGCACTTTTAGTAATTTGATCCATATTCTCCTCAATGCCTCATCAAACAAGATGAGGTACAAGGCCTTGAATCATTGAATTTCCCATGGGCACAATGATTGGTTCTTCAATATCTGAAAGAATAGCCCATTAATTGCTTATTTTCTTGTTGCATTAGAGCTATCATCATCGTCATTGTACAAGTACAAATATTACCTCATGTTCGAAAGGGCTTCATAAATTGAAACTAACCTTTGGTGATATTGTAATGGTTATCAGTCATCAGCCTCTATTGATTGCACCAATGATTTCTAACCCTCTTTAGTACAACAAAAAATGACAACTTCTTTATTTAACATTTTACTTCAATCTCCTAAAAACTCAATATTCTGAATTTGTTCTTTTTAGTGAATTCCCTGAAAAGTACTTAATTATCGAGATTTTAAGCTTTGTGAATATTCTTTGTCTACATATCCTAACTACTGGGTCCTTTCCCTAAATGCATTCATATCTATAAATGCTAACCAAAAGAGGGGTTTATGATAATATATTTCTGGAACTTTAAGTGAAAAATGGATCTTGGTATGCTCCTAAGGTTTTATCAATATAATATTTAGCATTGATACCTAGTGCATTGTTAAAGAATTGTTGCAATTAGTTTATTGATGAATTAAAGTATACATGGTACTTATTAAGGGCTGTTGGTTGGAGATTGCAAAAGTAACTTTCAATATTAGGCATTTTATGTAAGGTAATTATGCCATAAAACAATATTTGATGTATAGGCATGTTATTTGCCTCTTTTGGTGGTGCTAAAATGGTTTGCATGAAGAGTTTGAAGTTTTGCAAGGCTATTATGTCAATACCTTCTGCAAAAATGTTTTCTTCGTTTCCCATTTTTCTATAAAGTTTGATATGAGGTTTTTACCAATTTGCCTTTTTCCATTGTTCTACTTGCACTTTTATTGTTAACTTGTTATATTATGCTTCATATAAATAAATAGTATTTAAAAGACTAACCATTTCAATTTATTTCTATCTTAGGCAATAATATAATATTGATGTCAAAAGCTTTTAATAGCATTCTTTGTAATCCTATTTGTGGCTTGGATTAATATGAGGTATTCCACAAATTTATGGATAGTGAAGTGAGTATCTAGGTTTCTCAAGTGCACATTGGGGAAGATTATTGAGGATAACATAAAATGTACATACATATATACTAATTTATTGGTGTTCTCAGTCAGTATTTTCAACTATTTTTCTGTGACTGTATGAAATTATAGGGTGAATAACCAATTTTATGCAGTTATTAGGTAATCAAAATTGAAGTTCTTTTCTTTGCCATTCTTCCTTCTCTCTTTGTCATCATGATTGGTGGATATATTAATACTCAAATTTTGATTTGACATCACTAAATCTTGCAGCTCTAGTTAATCTCTTACTGGATGCTGAACAGAACCGCGTAGAACCTGAATTGCATACACATGTGAGAAAAGTGTGTTACATTAATGGAACATGTGCATGAATAGCATATGTTCCCTATTTTAAATAATATCAGCTGTTGTTATATCCAAGAAAGCTGCATTGTGTTGGATCAACATCAGTGGAATTGACCTTTTGGCAAGATCTTTTGACAAAAACCTGAAATGGCAGATTTCAGGCTAGGTGTGAAGAGGTCGGAAAGAATTTTATGTTTAAACTAGGCTTGTATCTATTTCGTCCCAATGCTTGTAAAATCTGTGATTCTAAATTTTTCCTAACAGTTTTTTTTGTACCTTGATACATTTCTAGTATTCTGGGAGCCTATTTTTTCCTCCACATTTTCTTTCATCAGCAAGTGAAAGGCTTATTCAGTCCATGCCTCCACTCCTTCAATCTCAGTTACATTATTGCAAATTGGAATGATTCACATGTAGTTTAAATGGGAGGAAGGCGATCCTCCGCAAATCAAAAATGGCTGTATTTTGTTGGGTAAACTTGTAGGACATTGTGGGTAATTGGCAAGAAGGACTGTCTTAATAAATGTATTGCAATGAATAACTTTGAATGAATTTAAATAAATGGGAGAAAAATTGAATTATACAAAAAGATGCCTTTTCCAAAGAGAAGGATATTTATGAACTGAAACACGTGTAAAAAAAGATAAGACTGAAGGATTGAAGTTTTCTAAATGTTGATCTTCGATGAAAAGTTATGATTGTATGTTAGAGGATTTTAGGAAGCTGTTTTTTGAGGCAGTCCAAGTGTAACAATTACATAATCTCTCCTGAATATCAAAGCCAAAATCACATGAAACTGCTCTTACAATTTTATGCCATTGAAAAATAGAAATATTGTTATGAAAATTGAAAAATCATGGGGCTAAAAGAATCTACTTGAGAATGTGCTAAGATTGTTGCAATTACCTATGTATAGTGCAACACACATTAACTGAATCCAAAGTGAACCCATTCTTCCTCATTAGGTTTAAACAGTAATTAGTGATGAGAAAATAAAGAAAATGGAATTGAATTCTTTGTTGAGTAACAATCAAAAACATATGTCAATTTTTAATGTTTTATGCTCACAAAATTCTTTGAAACCAGCTTTAAAATATGAGGGACTCCCTCAGAATGTATTTAAACTGCAAGCAACATCATCAATTCTTACTGCTGTAAAGCAGCTGTTAGCAGTTTTCTTTCCCATTTAAAAATATACTAAAATAGTCAAAGCATTTAATCAATAAATCATTCAATGAAATATTTCTTTCCCTATGATAACAGTCGATTAGGTTAACTGATCAAGATATAGAATACAAGTCAACTCAAGGTTTAAAAACTTGTAAATGCTTATGTATGCTTAATGTAGTGATCTAAATCATAACACATTTTATTAAGCAAAAAGTGCTTCATTTTTTTTATAAAAACAGAAGTACTATGAACACTTTTTTAATTTCATAAGACATTACATTAAAACATTAAGTCCCATGGCAAACAGACCAAGCATTGATGTTCTGTTATACCCTAAGGGACTGTTATACCCTTACAGATTATTGTCACCTCCAATGAAATGGCTATGAAAATCATTATTTTGGTCAAAATGGGTTATATTTTGATGGGTACACAAGAGAGATATATTGTACAAATGTAAGGAAATGTTAACAGGAGCAGATTTTTAAAAATGGAGGAGAAAGTGCAAGTGAAAGCTTATTTGCAGTTAATATGGTATCACATTTTGTAATTTAAATATGAGATAAGGAGCCCCAAAGCAATACCAAATGCTAACTAGCAGTAAGACCCACCTATAATTTGACACAAACAAACCATTCAATGAAGCAATATCAGCATTTGTCTTTAAGCTTTTCAGCCCAAGTTTAAATGTGAGGCTTCAGGTTTTGTGAGGCATCAAGACACTATCCAAGAGATCTCGCTTTGGATCCTCAAGATTTGCTTGCCATCAATATCAACTTTGACTTCATTATTTGATTTAATATTAGTGAAGTGTCTGTGTAAAAAGACCTCACAGTCCTTAAAATATCTGTTCTAAAATATTTGCTGTATCACACTCTCATTTTTATTGCTGTTGATTGTATAATCATCTGATTGGTTTCCAAAGATCTAGTGGCCAGAAAATCATAATGCCTGGAATTGGACTCTTGTTACCAACTTTCACCCAAGGTTTAGGCATATGGTAGACCCTCTACCCAGCCAGTTCCACATATTATTTAATTTATCATGTAAATGAAATGTTAATTCTATGAGAAAGAGAGGATTTAGATCATAAATCTATCCTTCTAACATTTACCAGCCACTAGATAGGTATGATAATGTGTAATTAACATGGGCCAATCTTATCTGGTAAATGAAAATTTATTTCCATGTCTCTTTAATTGTAAAAATGTACTTTTGTAGATTGTTAGGCAATAAGTTGAGTTAAGATTTAGGGTATGCTTCCTATTATTTCTTTCTTATTACTATTTCCCATTGTAAATGTCCATACATTTGATATTATGAGGTTTTGAACGATTTTAAGTAGCTGGTCGTGCTTCTTGTCAGGTGGGCATAGTTGGGGTAAATAATTGTACGCTTGGCACTAATGCTCATCAACAAATATTGATGAATGAATGTGATTTTCAAACTTATTTATTGAACGGATAATATTAAAATGCTAAAGTTGATTTATTCAACTCGTTCGGCACATTTACATCCATTGCAATTCTTGTATTTTTATTTAATTTGTTAAGGATTAGAAATTTGGTAAAATTATAATTGTGTTTGTTGAAAAATATACACAATTCATTTCTTTCACAGAATCTGATGATTTAGTTGATGGATTCTTTACCGCTATGGATTCTTCTTTAACGCCATACCCTTGTGTAATATCGTCAATATTTTATCTGCATTATGAAGGAATAAAATGACTTAATTATCCCAGTAAGATTTTTGAAAAGTTTGAATAAGAGGCGCAGTTTACTGCTCCGTTCATAATCGTTTAATTGAGGATCCCACCAAAGAGGGCGTTCACCGGTTTCCGATCGCAGAAGCGAGATGCGCGATGAGGCGCCAAGATTTCTGTCCCAACGCGCCGAATCCGAGTGGAATTGTTTCTTTTGGCTCCAGTTGCTTGTGTCTCTCGGAAGGAAGCTGATCGTTTGGAATTGGCAGAATTGAGGAAGGCGTCAATGGACATAAAGACTACTCCAGGGTGATTTCTTTCGGGGGTGAGTGAACGTTTAATTGAGTGTAAGTGTTGATCTTCATTATTACCTTTGCAATGATCTTCGAGATTATTTCACGTTTGGCGAAGTTTCTTTGGGTGTTCAAATTAGTTCTTCCAAGAAATTAGATGAGAATCTTGTGAAATATCTTCCTGATTTCTTTTTTTTTATTTTGAGGATAATAACACAAATATCTACTCCGTACTTGGAAATGAAAGTATAGACTTTTTTTCCTGGAGTATTATATTTTCAAAACTATCGTGGCTACTATGAGCTTTATTGAAATATGAAAGAGTACAAAAATTATGTCCGTCAATCAGTGCGAAGTAGGTAAATAATGCTTACTATGAATCTTATTCCTCGAAGTTGTGATTTTCTGTCGGATAGCGATGCCAGTTCTAGACGTTCGGTATACTAAAACTTTAGAAAACGGGATTATCGACCTAAGTAATCGTTTTATATCATTTTATTACCATTTAAGGGTTTTTTTTAAGTTATAACATCTTAGATTAAAATATTCCTTGATCAGATGAATTTATTCACACAGGTTTTTGAAAGTAACTCTTAATCCTAATATGTTGCCTGACTTCACGTTTCACAGTGAATCGTGACTAGTGACCTGCTGCTTTCTTGGAAATTCATTTTGATTTTTTTTAATCATCTTCCATGAAACGGAGCCATGATTTTTCAAGTCCTTTTTTCCAAGTATCCTTTATGCTACTAACGTTATTTTGTTTCCATCCATCTATTATGCAGCGGGAAACTTCATTTTTGCCGTGAGTACATTAGGGTGATGTAACGAAGTAAAAATTGAATATTCAAAAATATAACCCGAGAAAAGTCTCATTTCACCTCATATCACGCGCCCAATTTCCGTGTAAAATGAAATTGTTGGGCACCAAACTTTTGCAAACATAATCAACTAAAATAACTCGGAATTTTGAGGTATAATCTGAAAATGAAAAATGTTTCAACATTAAATTTCAAGTGGTTGCGCTGATTTCTAGGACATGTGCATAACAAAGTTGATGCAATAAAGAACATTAATTTTTCAATTTACCTCACAGGTTGATGATGAAAATACGAAGTTCGAAATAAATAATCTCTGCTTCATTTTTCGTGACGAGGAAGAAATATAGTGATTTTACATTTATTAGAATTTTGTTTTCTTAGATTTAACTAACAAATGAGCCTTGATTTCCGACGTAATTGCTATTATTTTTCTTTGTGTTTTGCCATGTATTTACGAATCAATTAATTACCGCTCTTACTGTAGTCTAGACTTTCCATCAATCGGGCAAGTCGCTGTTTAATTGATTTCTCCTGGAAGGGAGGAAGATTGAGGTTGGCAGGTTTAGATCCCGGATCGCGAGAGATATATACGTTGTAAACAGCTAAACCAAGCCAATAAATCGTTTAGATGTTATCAGGTGCTTAATCTCATAATATCACGCATAAAAGAACGGAAATTAAAAGTAATAAAAAATTAAGCTAATCATTTTGAAATATATCCTTGCAGGTCGCTCGCTCGCTTTCTTTGTGAAGGAAGTTCTTTACATCCGCTTCATTTTTCATTTCCATCTTGTGTCACACTTTGTCAATATTGAAAGAAAGGTGATGAAAAATGTTTGAAAATTTTAACTAATGCAAGGAATTTATTAGGAGGAATAACTTTTCAGGGAGTGTTCCTTCTTTCTTGGGAAAGTTTTCATTTTCCGTTCACTGTAAATTTAACTTCGATGGACCCATATTATTTGCAGAGAAGAATGTCTTGATACATTTGGTCTGCCAAGCGAAATTTAATTAAAATCGACCTATGATCATTTTTTCCATGGCTATTTTAATCCATCCACGTGCAGGTCTTAATAACTTAGAATATGCTTTTCACAGCGATACTTGAAAATTTATGGTCCAACTACTTAAAGCAAGATTCTTTTATGACTTCTCTGTGTATGACATGGCAGGGTTCGACTATTAATTGCATAATTAATCATTGTACAAGATTCCTGAAGTACGAGATTTGTAATTTGCATCCTGAGAGTTAGGATGATGATTTGGAGGCAGTGAAAATGAGGATCCTCTCAGAAACTCGAAAATGATCTAACATTTAGGTTTTAGTTTGAGATGGACAATTTAATTTATAATTATACACACTACGTTGGTACTGAACGTTCAAATTTGTTTATCGATTCTTTAGAAATACCCTTGGAAGAACTGCAATACGACACCTCTTACACGGGAACGCAAGTCAATAGTCAGTATTTGGCTATCACCACACCAGTCTCATCTTCAAGAACTCCAATTTATCACGTTTATGGTAGTTATGTCGTTTTCATGTTTTTCATTTGCTACCCAATAGGTGTAGTGGTTAATCAGTCGAAGAGTTTGCGCAAATTCTTACAGTTAGCCCTTAAGGCGTCCCTGTATCAAACGGCAATGCTCCGGGAGTACCTGTTGATCACCAATGATAAATTCTACTCAAATCGGGAGGGCCTGGCTCATGTGATTTTACTCTTTCATCGATGGGATCGTTGGCGTTCGCAAATTAGGTTGCCTGTTCCTTGGTGACACTCGTAGTAATTCGTACATTATGCACGCCCTCGGCCATTCCTCAACCTTGACATGTAGCTGACTTGCCCTTAGCCTGAATTGGGTTGCAGACAGAGGGAAAAATTTATAGATTCGATCTTTTCACTTCTTGATCGAAGTGTTTTGTGTTTATCGGGAAAAAACCTCCCCTCCCCCCCATCCTCCCGGTCCTCCTTTTTCGTGTCACCTCCGTCGCGGCCTCCCCCGTGGGCGAGTGATGACGCACACTCCTAAACAAGGGACGATTCAATTATTCACTCGCTCCCGTTTTCATTTCCATCTGATGTTGCTGGATGATAATTATGCATTAAACGGTTCGTAGAGGAAAGAGTGAAGAGGTGGAAACAGGGAGTCGTGATTTTGAAGAGGAAATGAGAGAACCGGTGAAATTAAGAAAAAATGAAATATTTTTTTCGATTTAGCCGAGAGCACGTAGAAGCTCCTTCTTACACGGCGTTTAAGGACTCTCAGATGCGCTTGGTTGATCGTATAACCACGAAATTAAACCACGTTCCATTTCTCGATATAAGGATGGATGATTTGGATGATTCTGATGTAGAAGACTCCGAATTTCTGGATAGGAAACATTTTCTTCATAGTGGGATTTGTGCTTTCACGCGCAGACCCACTCTTGGCCACTTGGGAGGTAACAGCTGAGATTTTGGTAATCCAGTGATATAAAAATATGTCTGCCTTTATTAATTGAGAAAAAACTATAGGAATTATGTGGGTGGAAAGGAGGGGAAAATTCGGTTCTTGTTGGCCTGCTTAGTAATGCACTTCTTCCAAAAAATTCAAGATGTGATCTGCCATTGAAAATTGTCTCTACTCCAGATTTCTGTATCATTGCGTACAAAGGGGAGTTAACCGTTTGGTTAACCTCAACATTTTTATTGCTCTTAAAGTTCCAGGTAATGAAATATCTCTGGTACGGGACGAGTATGAAAGAGCTAGATGAACCTATAGTTCTGAACAATGATGACAGTAGAGCTCCATAATTATGGTTCTTGGATCGCAAAATCCAACACTTAGTGCCAATCACAGCGCGCAAAAATCGTGTACTTTAAAGAATTTTCTCCGTAGCATTCATTGCATATTTTCCTGAGCAAACCGATTTGGAGGGCCTCTTACAAATCGCAGAATGACTGGCAGTATTACATCGCGTAAAAAGATCATTCAACGACTCGTCAAAACAAACGGATCCCTCGGATTGGAGAAAATATCCGCGACGTTGCATAATCTCTCGAAAACAGATTTAGCAAGTCGATTGCCAAGGGCAGAGTAGCCCAGTAATCGAAGATAGAAGAATCGCCATCCCTCTCTTTAAGGATTGAAATAAAGAAGACCCTGGCGATTACCAAACAACTTCCCTGAGCTGCAAAATACCGAACACATAATGTGAGAAATATCATGAAATTTGTCAACAGTTGTTGTGTTTATCTATGTCTAGTAACCTGGTTGGCTTAAAAAAAAAGTAGATCGTATGAGACGTGACGTGAGATGAGACCTTTTTATTCATGATATCTTACATCTACACCTATATAAACACCCTGCGAGCCACCAAAAAGGTGTGTGGCAGGGGGTGTAGCACCATGAGGGAAGGGTAAGGGTTGAAGGGGTTGGGGGTTAGGTGAGAAAAGGTAGGGGGGAACCTGTAAGAAAAAAAATACACATACATATACATATATAAACATATATATACATACATACACATATGTATACATATCCTCGCGCAGTCCCTAACCTGTATGTTAATACTTATTGTAATGAACGAAGTCCTGGGGAATTTTGGCTACAAGCATTCAGGTCCCTTATCGTTCTTGGAAAAAATGACATTTTAAACCTGTCAGTCTCACAATATGGAGGACATGATAGTTGGTTCCACCTTTTTGTATTTTATGATAGATTTTAATCAAGTTCCCCATCATAGGCTGATATATAAGATACAAGGGTGCGGTATGGTAACAGGGTAGGAAACTCATAACATAATTAAGGAGATATACTGCAGAAGAGATTTGTTCTAGAATTCGTTTTCCTCCCGTACAAATAATGACCACAGCAAATAGAGTAATATATGAAAAAATTGATATTATCTCCCATTAACAATGCCTCCTTCCTCCATATTTTGATAACTGGTGTCCTAAAAATTCCTTACGGTGACTTACGGCTATTGCGCAACATGTAGGATTGTGGTGATAAATCTATTTGATTTCGAACTTGATACCTTCTCAGGTGAGATCATTCCCAGCGTGTGAACTTCCCACCACATATTTACCAATCCCAATTTATAGGACCTCAATTTTTCTTTTTAGACACTCTGAAAACTTACACATATATAAGTATCTTAAGTCGGCTGTCTAACTGACATTGTCAGATTTCCTTACCAGGATACTCACAGTTATTGACGTAGTATCTAATTTAAGTGTTTGTGATGTCTTGTTTTGCTTGTCTCGAAATCAATACTTCCCCCAAGACATAGGGAATTCTCCACTCAGTCTAATAAAGAGCATAGAATAACAATTTTTCACTGGATAATTGTTACTATTTTTTATTTGTTATGTTCGAATTCCACCACATCACGCTTGAAACTACTCATATTTTTTCACAGCTCAGATGCTCAAAAAGTCTTGCGAGCGTACCCTCTCGTTCAATCGCTCGCTTTAGTATTATTTTCCTGTGAAATTTTTTCTATGCGCGCTTTTTTATCTTTTTCATCTGCAAATTTTTCAACGCCCTTTTCTCTCCTGTTACCTCTTCCCAACGTCCAACAAGTACTGAGAACTTGCTGAATTTAAGCATCCTAGAGATAATCTCGCATCAAAACTAGGATCAAAATTTGAAATCGTTTCCGTTTGATCCAATGCATTTTTAAATGTCTCTTTAAATTGATTCCATGATGATAGATCTTTTAAGGCGTAATCATTTTGGGAAAGAAACGAGATTGTTACAGCGCCCGTGTTACCTTCTCTTTTAGTGTTGTGTTATTGGGGGCATTCAAATGAAAACCGAACACCCGCTAAACCGTGGCCATGGAATGGTTTTGGACCGCGAGTCCAAACGGACTGTTATAGACTATGAGTTGTCACTAAGCAGTTCCCCTACCACATCGATGGTTGTGTCGATGCTGATGCGGTACAAAAAGCATGTTCCGTTGAATGGCACGTATTCAATTGCAAATTTAAGTTACCTTTCATATGGAAATTTCACTCGAGTAGGCTAATAATAACATTGGGTTTCTTCTTATTATTTCCCATTTTCCGTTTCCTGTTTAGTTGAATAGCGCAAATAAGTCCATGCTTCCGATGCCCGTGTATCTGATGTAATATTTTTTCATTGCGGAAATATGAGCGAAACTCACGATCTACGCAACGCTCAACACACACGTACCAAATAAGTTGAAAGAGACAAAAATCCTGAAAGCATTTAAGTGTTCACGGACAACCTCCCCATTTACCTCGTAAAACCTATAGTCCGAATCTGAATCGATAATCGAACGTTATATCCGTTGATTTCTTCATAAATTAGGTGTTACATCGTCAAAAGGGCTAAGGTTAGCTTCTGTTTTAACGGCGGTGCTCAACGCATAGCATCAACCCTCACGCGTCAATACCCGTTTCAATTCCGGCATTGTCAAATCGGATGCAAGCCTTACCCAGCGACCCGAAGCCCTCCATCCGTGATTTGCAGGAGAAGCCATTCAAGCATGTGCAGTCGCTTAAACTCGCTCCTTGCATCGCCGTGCAATCCCTTCGTTTCGAAAGAATGGTTCGCACCTCCTTTGAAAAATGGCATTCGTTAGGTCGAGGGAATCTCGGGTGGTGTTGTGACACATGTTACTACTGCAGGTCAGTGGCAGATGCAAATAGGGGGGGGGAGGGGCAAGGCGATGGAACATTTTTGGCTTTTAAATAAATTAAAAATTAATATTACCTTTACTACTGACAATACTTTCGAATGCCTGTTGCCCACAGAGCATGGAATGCGCGTTGATAATGTATGGGGACTCTTAAATTAGTGCGATTAGTTCCAAAACGATCATGTTTTTCAGTTCTCTTTGTACAAAGAAAGGTTATTAAATTATTTGGGATTTAGAGGTTTTCGAGGCCCGCTAATGTTGTTGGTACACACGTTTCAAAAAGTCCGTAATCAATCACTATTGATTTCCAAGCGTCGCTCCGAGAGGTGCCTGCCAATCATTGAATGCCAACATAACGAACGTTTTCACCTTTCTCAAATTCTCGTTTCCCTATTGAATGCCTAGAGACGTTTGGAAACTATGATACACTGCTAATAAATTTAAGGATACTCGTGACTGCTTGGGTGATTTGCACCGTTTTGGAATAATCGGGTTGTCTGTTGGCCATTGCGTGGGTGTTAGTCACACCACCGGGAATCTATTCGAGACATGCTAGGAAATCCTAATGAAGCCGTCGTAGGAACCATCAAAATACTTGTGTATGAACAGGAAGGGCGACAGATTACTGCAGATTTTCAGGAAAATGAGCGAAAAATATTACGGGAAGTTGGGAAGGGCAAGATGGATGGACATAAATTCGGCTTATGACTTCAGTATACTCTTAATCATCTATTAACGTACAGGTTAGGGACTTCGCGAGGATGTGTATACATGTGTGTATGTATGTATGTATATATATATATACATATATATATATATATCCCTCCCATGGACTACAACCTTGTCGTGGTGGAAGGGCTTGTGTGTTCCGATGACCCCTAGAGCTGTGCTGGCGGGAGTAATAATAATTACTCCTGGAAGGGTCACCCATGCCAGATAGGTCGAAGGTTAGGAGCCAGACGAAAGGTAGTCCACGCAGCGTCTGTTCCTCAGTGAGGCGGCTGCAATGGCGTCTGACCCCAGTGGGGCGGCCATTAAGTGATGGTGTCACGTTAAAAACACTATTGAGGAAGGCAACGGGAAACCACCTCAATTATGATTCCCAAGAATATTATGATGGGCACTATAGAAAATATGAGTCCTGGCAACTACGGGACACGGCCCAAGAGGCCGTGTGTCGTGCCCGGCAGCGGGAGAGGCAAGGCTTCCGCGGTCGTCATCCCACGAAACCCTTGCAGGGAAGAAATAACTTCAGCAGGACAGAAGACTCAGAAGAAGGCGAAAGTAGTTAGAATAGGAACCTGGAACGTCAGGACAATGTTGAGGAGAGGCAAATTAGAAAATATTAAGCGAGAGATGGAAAGAGGTAACATAGATGTCTTAGGCCTCTGCGAGGTGAGATGGAAGGATAGCGGGGATTACTGGAGTGACAATTATAAAGTAATATACAGCGGCGGGGATGAGAGCCAACGAGGGGTTGCCGTAATTTTAAATAAAGGGGTAGGAAGAAGCGTAGTCAACATAGAGCAAGCGACAGATAGAATTTTACTCGTAGAGATTAAAGCAGAGCCGACGAACTTGGTCATTATTCAGGTATACATGCCACCGAGCAACCACAAGGAGGAAGAAGTCGATAGGATGTATGATGAGTTAGAGGATATCATCGCGAGTGTTCCTGCAGGGAAACATTTGATAGTGATGGGGGATTGGAATGCGACGGTAGGCGAAGGAAGAGATGGTGGTGAGGTGGGGGACTATGGGTTAGGCACGAGGAATGAACGCGGGGAGAAAGCAATTGAATTCTGCAGGAGACAGGGGTTAGTCATCACTAACACATGGTTTAGACACCACAAAAGGCGTAGGTATACATGGAAAATGCCAGGTGACTCAGAAAGGTATCAGTTAGATTATATTATGGTTAGGCACAGGTTTAGGAACAGTGTGATAAATTCGCACAGTTTCCCAGGAGCGGATGCGGACTCTGACCACAATTTAGTTGTTATGAAATGTAATGTTCGTTTCAAGAAGATAAGGCAAGGGCGGCGGGTTAAAAAATGGAATTTAGAAGCAGTAAATGAATTAACGAGGAAGGAGTATCAGGAGGCTGTAGAGAAAATGATGGATGACGGTAAAGAACTGAGTGCTATCGAAGAAAAATGGGAATGTATCAAGAAAGGGATATTGGAAGCCGCTAAAGACACTATAGGAACCGTTAACGGGAAAAGGATAAGGAAACCATGGGTAACGGATGAGATGATTGCGAAGATGGATGAGAGAAGAAGATGGAAAAATATAAACACAGAGTTAGGCAAAATGAAGTACAAAGAGTTAAACAATAAATTGAGAAGGGCCACAAATAAAGCAAAAGAAGAATGGTGGAAAACGCAATGCGAGGATATGGAAAGTTTACAGAAGAAGGGTGAAATTGGTGCTCTATACAGCAAGGTTAAGTTATTATCGGGAAGTAAGAAGGCAAGAGCTGTGCTAACAGTTAAAGATAAATCGGGTAAGATAATAGTTGAACCAGGAAAAATCCAAGAGAGATGGAAGGAATATATAGAAACACTGTATGGTAAAGAACTTAGGCCGACAAGGTTAGACATAGAAAAGGAACATGACGTAGAAGAAGATAGCTTAGGTCCAGGCATACTCGACGATGAAATAGAAAGGGCACTAAAGGAGATGAAAGCAAATAAGGCTGTGGGGGTGGACAATATTCCTGTAGAAATGTTGAAATGGTTAGGGAAAGGTGGGAAGAAGGCCATATATGGACTGATTCGTAGTATCTATGAGGAAGGAATCTGGCCGGAAGATTTTGTGAGATCGGTGTTAGTTCCTATTCCAAAAAAGGCAAAGGCTTCGTCATGTGAGGATTACAGAACAATAAGTTTGCTATCCCACGCAGCTAAAGTTATTCTCAGGATCATCAACAAAAGGATAGAGAGTAAGGCGAATGATTACTTAGGGGATGATCAGTTTGGGTTCAGGAAAGGAAGAGGTACGCGTGATGCCATTGCAGTAATGAGATCACTAGTCGAGAGGAATATAGAATACAATCAGGACGTTTTTGCCTGTTTTGTAGATTTCGAAAAAGCGTTTGATAGAGTGAATTGGGAAAAATTAATGCGTGTATTGCAGAAAATAGGAATGGATTGGAGGGACAGGAGACTGATCCGCAACCTGTACATGTCTCAGACTGCTCAGGTGCGAGTGGGGAACGGAGAGTCTGGATGGGCAGTGTTAGGAAGAGGTGTAAGGCAGGGTTGCCCATTGTCACCGGTACTGTTCAACGTATATGTAGAGGAAATGATTAAAGAGGCATGGGAAGAACTGGAGGTAGGAATGAAAGTCGGAGGGGAACTCGTAAAATCGGTTAGGTTTGCTGATGACCAAGCATTAGTTGCTCAGTCAGCCAAGGGGTTGCAAGCATTGTTGAGTGAATTGGAGGTTCAGTGCGATAAATATGGGATGAGAATCAATATTAATAAAACAAAGGTTATGCGATTTTCCAGAAAGAAAAAGGCTAAGCTAAATATTAAAATAGGCGGGGAAAGAATAGAGCAGGTAGAGCAGTTTACATATCTCGGAAGTGTTTTGGACCAATACGGTCAAAGTGGTAGGGACGTAAGGAGAAGAATTGCGCTGGGCAAGGAGGCTTTCTCAAGGAGGAGGGAGTTGATGACGGGGACGTTGAGTAGGGATGTTAAGACAAGACTCGTAAAAACTCTGATATGGAGCATAGCTATGTACGGCGCGGAAACGTGGTCGCTGAAGCAGGAGGATAGACGTAGATTGGAGGCTTTTGAAATGTGGGTGTGGAGAAGAATGGAGAAGGTGAAATGGACCGAAAGGAAAACAAATGAGGAAGTACCGGAAATGGTGGGTGAGGAGAGGGGTTTGTTGAGAGAAATCCTATGGAGGCAGGAAAAATGGATGAAAGGCGTATTGAGCGGTAGTGGAATGTTGAAGAAGGTAATAGAGGGGAGAATGTTGGGCAAGCGAGGTAAGGGTAGGAACAGAATAGGGATGTTGGACGGGATGAAGGGAGGAAAGAAGTACACCGAGATGAAGAGGGACCTGATATAGATTAGTTTGCTAGGTGGGGAGTCACAAAATGTTTATTTGATAGTTGTGTCCATCCAAAAACCTACCTTAACCGGTAGATTACCTAATAATAATAATATATATATATGTGTGTGTATATATGTATGGAAATATATATATATATATTTTTTTTTCTTACAAGTTCCCCCCACCTTTCCTCACCTAATCCCCAACCCCCTCAACCCTTACCCTTCCCTCATGGTGCTACACCCCCTGCCACACACCTTTTTGGTGGCTCGCAGGGTATTTATGTAGATGTAGATGAATCATTGGGTGCCGGTGGATCCCCGTTTGAAATTCTGGATCAGCGGACGCACTTCAAGGTCTTATTCCCCCACCAAGGGAACTGGGATGTCAATGAAAAATTCTGTCAGATGCTGAGATCGAATCCTAATCCGTTCGCGTGTAAGGTTAGCCACCGGTTTGTAAGATGTCTTCTCTTTGTGAGTTGTCTCTTCACTCTGTGTCCATCCAAAACCTACCTTAAAACGTAGGCTACCCTATAATGAAATTTCGGTCGGTCGATCTTGAAAAATATAGTCACACCAAGAGGTTGAACCATTACGCGTACCAAGTATTGGCAACCTTGCCATTCCTAGACTCCTCCTTCCGCTCAACAAATTATTTGTCGCCTCTCATAAAAAACGTCGTCTTAACATTTCTGATATTGCATCGAGAGTGGCTCAATTGTTTCCCGAGCATAGCAGCCTCATGATGGCTTGAAACTTCCTCTTCAAATGTCCTTTCGGCACTATTCTTAGACGTCAATGGCCCCGAGGGACTAGAGTTGGAGAGACGCACGAGATAAAGGGAATTTTCAACTCTTAAAAGGCACAGTCGTGTATTTTTCCCATCTCAGGGTTCAGTTATCACCCGATGTTTGCCAGCAATCAAGTCATTATAGCATGCATGACGCAAGAGACGAACAAACCGCATGGCGAAGAGGGGGTGAGAAGTTTACCTGCGACACACTCCTTGGAGGGGTCCCTCGCTCCTCGTGGCCGAATCGTGGGCCGAATATGTTTTCGTTTGTTTTATCGGGCGTAATGAATGTCCCTTGGCGATGCCAGCTAAGCCACTTCCAAACTGCACATTGTTTGGGACACCTTAGACTAAGGAGCGAACGTGTTCGAGAACCCGTTCATTCCGACGCTCAATAAAATCGCGCGATAAATTAAAAAAAAAGATCGACACGTTCCCAGTCGTGACTGAAAATGATTTCTGATATGCTGTGGAACACCCCTATCCTAATGCTCAGAATTTAATCGGGGTTAATCTGAGGTTCAGTTGCACCTTTGTGTAAGTACCTGCAATGACACGCCTTTCCTTAGTCATTAGTGATTTAACTAAACACAATTACATTGACACCTTGGGATCTTCTGTAGATCAGTAGTTTTCCCACAATTTCCAATCTTCATATTTTTAATAGCATATGATTTTCTAAAGAATATGCGTAAATTTGTGTTGAGTAGCAAGTTTTATCCGAGTACTACCCTTGGAAAACTACGTCAATTATTGTTCCAATACTATGAAGCTAGCTAATGTAAAAATATACGAGGTATAACTTTTTGATAATTATCAAAATTACAGCGTTTTACGCAAAATTTCAAGTCTACCAAATGCAAAGAACATTGTACGTATAAAAAGATTACCAATTGCTACAAAACAATCGACTTTCCTGTGATTATTTTTTTTAATACTGTTGATTAGAAATATCAATTAATATAAAAAATGTATTCTTTTGGAATTTTTATTCAATTAATATTAAAGTTTTTGCAATAACATAATGAATTACTCAGTACCACGCTCGCGGAAATGAAATTTACTCTGTGAACTCCCCAGTGAATATTTATTGGAATGATCTTGGTTTCGACTAGCGTCATCATCAGGTTAAGGTACAAAATTTTGTTTTGAAACCTAGGTCGTTCTAATATGTATTCACTATAGTGTTCACAGAGTTTATTTCATTTCCACAATGTATAACGTCCACCCTATCACGACAGAAAGCATTTTCTCGTAGGTCGTTATTATTTTTTTTCTTAGGAGTTTCAATCATACTAAATGTAAATTTATCTTGATTTATAAATTAATATTGGTTGGTAATAACTTTTCACCCATTCCAAATGAATTTTTAAAGAAGATTAGATTACAAATTAAATTAATAAACACAAAAATAATGATTACAAGTAAAATTACACTGCATTTTCTCACGGATATTCTAATTGTTTTGCGCGATCACCGACATAATCCGTGATTATAAGTACAAATGAACAAATTGTTCGGTTGAATAAGAAATAGTACGCAGCTCGGCATCGAGTCATTATAATTTGATATATTGCATAATAATTAAGCCATTAGCCATGCTGCGTCATCCTAATTCAATTGACATGGATACATTTTTCGTTAGTTTAACTTTAAAATAATACATCTTACGCTTTAATAGTATCCACTGTTTTTGTTTGCAGGTGGAGGAGACCATCCGCCGGCATCTAGGTATTGCAATCGGCAGACTCGCCCAGGAGCCAAAAGGTGTTGAATAACGAGGAGAGTCATGGCGACCATGTCCTCCCCGCAGGAGATCGACGCGTTCCCCGACTCCGAGGCCACCGCGATGGACAGGAAGAACGAGAGCGAATGGATGGTGCAGGTCATGGCTCCGTGGATATACGACCTCTCCTTAGACGACACCACGTTCCTCATGACTTCATCCTTCATCATTTTCACGATGCAGACGGGTGAGAGCAGGTCGGGGAACGCCGGGGGGAGGAAGGGAGCAGGGGTTGGTCATAAGGGATCGGATGGGAGGGGGACTTGGGGTAAGATTACGTGATGCGCGGTTGAGGGAGGATGGAATTGTGCGTCCGCAGACGTAATTCGGGGAGGAAAGTGGCGAGAAGGAGATTAAAAATGTTTTCAAAGTTAAGGTTGGATAATCTCCTCAATAAGTCTCCTAGTTGAAGGATGGACGAGCGGAGAGAACAGAGGTCGTCAAGGAGAAAAAAATGATTTTTCGGTTTCATGGTTTCGGTTTCATGATAATATTTTGAACAAACAATGAAAATAATTTAGTGCTATTTATTTCGCTGGGTCCTTTTTATTGTCGCTGCCAAATCATCATTCGTAGAATAAAAATGGCGGTTTTTAGTCAGTTGTACTAATAAAATAGTTATTTTCTTGTTAATTCTATGAGTCATGTTAGAAAGTTTTATCAATTTCTTGTGAATGCCAAGTAATTTTTCTACAGATATTCCTGAAACTATTATTTTAATCAAAAATTAAAATCAATTCGCTTTGCTCTTTATTTACTTCACTAATAGACACCTATTTCAACTTCATCTAACGAGATTATAATACACTTGGCCATTGAGCTTTCAGTAATGGTTCAATAATAGCTTACGTCGGAGGAATACCAACCGCCTGTTGGAGACATTTTTTATTCACCTTTTTTCGGGATCGAAAACCCTCGCATTCTTAAAACCTTTTTCTACGTCATTTCTTCAGTATATCCCGTTTTCGGCAATCAAATAATACGAAGAAATTTATATAAGTAAACTTTTTATCGGGTTTTTACCACTTGAGCTTTGTTTAACGCTATATAAATGAAATATTTACTCAAAATTTCCTGGCATTGAAAATATGGCAGAGCTCGAAGAAATAGTTTACAAAAAAATTATAAACACAACATTTTAGCATTATGCATTTGAGAGACTTGGGGATACATACGTGATGGTACAAGTAATTCCATGTTGATTTTTCTGTCATTCATGGGAAAATAGTTATCGCAGGTAAATGAATTTTCTCTGACCACGCGAAGGACTCCATTATTAGTTTGGATTGCCTGAATTGGAGCTATCTCCATAGTGTTTCACCATCATTATTTACACGCTATTTTGTTTAACTTGGTGGGTGCGGCTGGCGCAATGAAGTCATTAGAGACGGAATCAACAGCAGGCGAACGAAACCTGAAGGTCACTTGGTGGGAGTCCCCTTAACTGTTCGATGGTTCAATAGCTGTGTATGTTATCCTTTCGGAATAATTAACAGTCATTGAAACTGGCGCGGGGCAATCCGTTAGTTAATTTGACTTTATTGATAACCTCATTATTATTCAAACTTCGTAGTTACCAGAAATCGATAACATGTTTTCAAACGATGAAAAAATATTTATTTGTGTGTAGGGCATCAATGCTCAAAATTATTAAATTCTGAGCTTCGATGACCTACTGCTATTCAAAGCTCAAATTCAATGCTCTATCGAACACTTAAATAAAGAAAGGTACCAAAATATTCTTGCCCTTCTCCTGGTGAACCAACATACTATATAGGAAATAACATTTCACGACATTCATTCCCTCACGAAACCCTACCAACTTACCCTGAAACATCTTTCCATTTCTTCCGTTGCTTTCAGGTTATTCACGAAGGTCATTTTAAATGCCTCGCCCTGTTTTTTGGGGCCAAAGAGTAAATATGCCTGAAGGGAGGATATTCCCACCAGGGCCCTTCGTTGCACTGAGGCAAATATGACAGGTGAAACGTATTGGAGGATAAAATATATCGATTCCTTGATCAAAAACTTAGCGTTTCATCTGCCATCAACTTACTTATTAGCGTATGAAACGAAGTAGGAAGCCAAGCAGAATGATCACCAGGCAATCCTGTATGGAACATCTCCTCGTCATCGACTTTTAGGACCTAATATCAATAGAGCCATCCTCCGTCTATAAGTTACTTTCAAATGTAATGTTTTCCTCTGTCGGCAGATCTGATTAACCTAGTCAGGAAATTATTCGAAAAATCAAAAGGTCTCAACATTCAATCCCGTCCGGAGAGCGGGAGCTGTGATTTCATTTAATAAATTCGATAGAAATAGCTTTATGTCGGTCGAAGTTACTTAAAATGGCGGAATACCACCCAAGAACAACCCCTAGGGAAGGGAGGATTTGCGAGCTTCTTAAATGGGTTATTCTTCTCGCATATCTTTTCAATAAGTGGATTTTTGAGACAATATTAGCCCTATATATATATGAGTGTTGAAAATAAAACGACCTTATTTTAAAAATAGGCTCTGTTAATTATTGTTAATGGTCCAATCTAATAATGCACCCCCCTTTAGACTGTGAATGGCCCACGGTGATAATATCTTCTAAATTCTCCCTCAGGTTTTGGCCTCCTGGAGTCCGGCTGTGTTTCCCTTAAGAACGAGGTGAACATCATGGTGAAGAACGTTGCGGACGTCGTGCTGGGTGGGCTCACATACTGGATTTTCGGTTTCGGCTTCAGCTTCGGACACGGGACTTACTCCAATCCCTTCGTAGCCATCGGGGATTTTTTCTTGGACTACCCGATCATATATGACCCCACGAATGGCCTCAGTCAAGTCAACGGCACGCTCAACAGTACTTACCTGGACCGCAGGACTATCTATTCTAAAGAAGCAGGAAACGAGGGGAAAATGGGACCCGTGTTCGCCGCCTTCCTGTTCCAGCTGTCGTTCGCCACTACCGCAACCACGATCGTCTCGGGTGCCATGGCTGAAAGGTCAGTTATTTCCGGAATTCGGGGAGTGATGTAATAAGTTGAGGGTCCGTTTCGTTGGGTGGGCCATAATTTAAGTTGGCTGGACGGATGAGGATTCTATTGAGAAACGATTTCTTCCCTGAGGAGGCAGTCATCGTTGCCTATATCAGGGTTTCATTTCCACACTATCATATTATAATATATACAATATATTAGAATATATATAATGTATTATAATATATATAATAAAAATATATTATAATATATATATATATATAATAAAAATATATTATAATATATATATATATATAATAAAAATATATTATAATATATATATATATATATAATAAAAATATATTATAATATATATATATATATATATGCGGGTCGCGGTGGTCTAGTGGGTAGAGCGTTGGACTACTGACCGGAGGGTCCCGGGTTCGATTCCCGGGCAAGGCACTCTGGGCACCTGCAGCTCCACCCAAGCTAGTTGATTTTTCGGGTACCAGATCTTCCTGGGAAACCATAACCGGCACAGGGAAAGGAACTGGCCCCCCTACCCTGATGTGTGAATATTCACACGCCGTCGGGCTTAGTACATGGGTGAGCTCTACCATCACCTACTAAACCGACCTTCGGGTTGATTACTGTGTTTATGGTTTTTTATATATATATATAATAAAAATATATTATAATATATATAATATCGGACATGGGGGAGATATTTGACCATGTATATGCTAATTTTTGTGGAATGAATGCTTAATGTTTGAGAGTGTGCCTGAGAATATTTAGATCCATTCTTTTAGATCGTCCGTTGTCATTGAATCTTATAGCCTTCGGTTCAGTAACATTTATGGAAAAAATTCGACCACAAAGGGCAGCATTTGCCTCGAGTGTCAAGTAACGAATTGATTACGCACTCGCATAGGAGTCCACTCAGAAGACCAACGTTTGGGTTCTTTGTGATCACTCCCAAGTTCATCTTTGACCCCAGCCGGGTACGAGACCTGGATGAAACAGTCGATTTTTCTTATTTTAACCAATTTATTCCAACTGAATCTTACACTGTTTATTTTGGCATGCGATTCGATGGAAATCGATCACTTACGATTTAGCTCCTGTGTGAATTCGCCACTTGATAGATGCAAATACCATCCCGCTGTAATTATCCCTCATAGTGAGAGTTTAGTCTGCACGTTTTGAAGGTATTTGGAACTGATCCAAAAATTTGATCCGGAATTGCAGTGAAAAAGTGTTCTTTGGTTAATTTATCGCTGTCTTTTACTTTAACAATTAAAATAGACCGGATAAAATACCGTAGGAGTTGCCCAATGTTAGCTGCAAGTCGCTGGTGACAGTTCAGGGAAAATGGCGGAAAAGTGACTTTGCGTGACATCACGTGTATACCGTTTTGGAATAAAGTTCGGATTGGCCCCTAAAATAAACGTTCAAAAATATAACTGAAAAATGTACGTGTTATTCAATATCTCTTAGTACTCGATCTGAAGTATCTGATCTGTCAGAGACTTTACAACATTTTTTTGCAGACTGAAGCCATTCTTCTCTCCTTTCATTTTATAGGATCAACTCAATGTAATGTATTCATAACCTCAAGAGTGCTTGTTTTTAGTCTCAATAAACAAAGGCAAAGTCTTTCTGCCACATTTAACCACAATTAGCAATCAAAGTCTGCCTCGTATAAGTTTAAATGAAATTAAATCCTCCTTCATCTGTTCTGCCTGTTAATACTTTCATTATCTCTACCCATTCTTTGTGAGATATGAAATATATTAATTTTTTAACAACTGCCCCCTTGAATGTACTAGAAGCAATGTATAAATGCTACTATTCTTGTTCCGTTAATTTAAACATAGTTTTTAATAATCACTTCTACGATTAATTACCAAGAGGAAATTATGGATATCTTCATTCAATCCTAATTAAGTATGAAAATGATGGAAAGGAGACAAACTATGCCAATTACACTTGAATAGAGATTTATTCACGACCCGGGTTTCAAACACTTAATGTCATCTTTAGGTGACTATACAGAGTTACGTATCCTATATATATGACAAGCAATTGGGGGGGGGGGTAGGGGTTTAGGAGCGGGGGAGAAGGGAAGAGGGAGGGGCGAGAGTGGGGGGAGGGAAAAGAGTGTAGAGTGAGGTTTGAAGTATGAAAATGCTTCGTTTCTCCAAATATTTTTTCTATTAGTTTATCTGTCTTAATATATTGTAGTTTTAAATTCATTTAGGTAACACTTAGATATTTATGCTCTCTGGTCGCATTTACTGGCCGGAAGAAATATTTAATTTGGCTGAGTAAATAAAAGCCAATATTTCTCTAAATGTTCTCGCCAAAGACGAAGTAAAACGAACTAACCTCTTGATAAGAGTTACGTTTTAAATCGGTAATGATATCTGAAGAAAATTATTTTTTTGTATTTTTCTGGTCAGTTGCTAAGAATGCATGAAATATTTTTCATATTTAAAATTCGTTTACCGAATTCCTTGGCAATGGACCACGGCGATAATATTATGGCTAAAGTCTTTGTCAGACTTATCTGAAAGGCGGAGTGATATCTCCAATTAAGCCAAAAGTTCAGTGCACCCGTGTTCGCGAATTCCATGATATTCATGATCATGATTTCATGAACTTCGATTGCACGCGGCCTTGTCCCCGATGATAGTCCATCCGCCTATCTGGCCACACCCTCTATTCCCCAGCCGTCTCGCCACCTTCTTGTCCACAGAAATTTATCGCGGAGAAATGCAAAGAACACATTTCACACGTTATCTGAGTCGGAGAATATCTTTCTTTTCAAAATTTGTTCTGCTACGTAAGATAGTCGATGTGCCCCCCGAAAAGTTCCCGACTTCGGTTGTAGTCGATGATAAGGCGTGAATCATTAGCCGATACGGTCAACATAATAATCAAACTTTTTTCAAACACTGAGCTATTTAGAAGACATCTCGTGGAAATTCCTTGAAATAGAACATCCTTTTATTTTATTCTACAGTACAGTTAGTTTTTTCCGTGTTTTTCGGGTAACTTCAAATAATTGTCTTTATAATAATAAAAATAATAATATCTGAGAAATTATAGGTAAAATTTAATTATGTTTTATGTTACCTATAAATGATATTTTTAATAATCTACCAAATGCACTGGTACCTTCCCCGTCATAATATTTGTATTTCATGATCCGATTGCACACATTGGTTTATTGAGCCAAATTCTCTTGAGTGCGTATCCTCAGATTTAACGCTGATAATGAAAATAAAGCCTAAGGATAGAAATGAAGATAGGCGGTTATTGGAGGTTCGGATTGCGAAGATCTCGACGTCAATCGTAATTTTGAACTTGTATCATTTTCGTTTTGAATTTAACTAACTAATGGACCCTTAGCTTGAACTAAATAATTTAGCACTTTGTTTCTCAATACGTTTCTTCCATTTCATGAATTTAAGTATGTACGAGGGTAGGCTGGAAAGTAATGCACACATGCTTGTAGAGCGAGAACAAAAATAAATAGTAAGTTCGTGCATAAATTACATTAAAGTACAATTCTTGATTTTTAAAATCAAATATTTATTTTTCAACATAGTGGCCGTCAAGGCTAACACGTTTCTCCCAAAGTGTAACAAGTTTTTTCATTTGGCACATTTCGACCTGTGACTTGTATGCTCCATGTTCAGATTCGTCCAGTAACTTCACTTTGACATTTTGATTTTCCGAGTATCAGCATTTTGTGGACAACTGCTGAAGTTTCGGAAAAAGGCAATGGGATCCTAAAGAATTTCTCTTGCGTTCAAGATTACGTTAGTATCATGAAAGCTATTCCCCGAAGTTATAAAATTTAAACATGGGATGGACGCTAAGTAATAAGTATGCATAAATTGCTTAAAATGGATTTTATATTGTCATTATTAATATATCTTCAGCAAAAAAACGAGAGTTTAAAGTCTTCTGGGTTAAAAAATTGAGAATAATTATTTTTTTAGGCTACCGTAATGTATTCAACAGAAAGCATTTTCAATATATTCCCTGCCCATGTACGCCTGGAACTAACCACGCGCCCTCTGCTCCATTGATTTCCATTATCTGGATGAATTGTTACTAACCTAATGGATCCAGAAAACTTTCTTCGGCTACGAATACATATTTTTAAAAAACTCTATGGGACGATTTATGCATTCCGATCGCAAGAATCGGGACCCGGGATATCCTTCGAGTGCTTGAATTCACGTAAGCACAAACGTGGCACATACCGGTGGCATTGACTTCCAGTGGGTGATGTGCGAACGCATCCATGTAAGTAACGCGTCCACCTTCCTTCTCTTCAGGTGCAGCTTCCGCGCTTACTGCCTCTTCTCCTTCCTCAATACCATTGTGTACTGCGTGCCGGCGGGCTGGGTGTGGGGAGAGCACGGGTTCCTGAGGAAGATGGGCGTGGTAGACATTGCGGGCTCTGGCCCCGTGCACCTGGTCGGCGGCACCTCGGGTGAGTCCACCTCACCTCTACCCCAGCGAGCGGAGACGACGCCTCCAACGCGTGCTTTGCTACGACACACGGCAATCACTGTCGATCTCAAGAGTGATTGGAGTGTTGGGTGGGGGGAGGAGGTGGGATTCGATACTTAATGGAAGATAATTTTTTTCTTCTTGTCATCTCTGACTGAGCACTATCTAGATTAGAAAAATTACTTTTTGGATGGAGACAAGCTACACAACGGTGCAACGATCCTTGCCTCTCCCAACAAACCACAATCTGAATAATATACCCCTACCTCGTTTGCCATATTTCATCCATATTTTCTACCTCCTTGGATTTCTTTCGATAAACCCTTCTCTTCCCCCATTTCTTTCTGTGCATTTCACCTTTCACGCTCCATATAAAAGCTTTAAATAAGTTTTTCTTAATATCATTACGCAACGTCTCTATCACCGATTCTCTTCTCCTTGACAAAGCTTTTTTCCTAAAGCAATTCTCCCTCTAATGTCCCTACTACTTTGATCACTTTGGTCCATAATACTACCTAGGTTAAGTAAACTGTTCCAATATATTCTACTGTTTCAGGCTTCACTTCGTGGAGGTATTTAATATCCATACCGAAAAAAGGAAAGAAATATTTGTACTTTTCCACAGATTTTATTAGATGGTACAATGCGTTTCACCGACTTGCGGCATCATCAGGTACAAGTTTGCTACACAGACAGTGGCAGAATATATACCCTCAGGACCGAGGGGGGGCGGGAAGGGGCCTGAGAGGGGTGGGGGTCCTCAGGTTCGTTGAGGGGTTGTTTTACCCATTTCCGGGCTAGTTTCTCGGAGAGGAGTGGGGAGGGTTATGGGAACAATTGCTCGTTACAAAGGGTCGTGTTAGGGTTACAGTTACCCTAACACGACCCTTTGTAACGAGAAATTGTTCCCATACCCCTCCCCACTCCTCTCCGAGAAACTAGCCCGGAAATGGGTAAAACAACCCCTCAACGAACCTGAGGACCCCCACCCCTCTCAGGCCCCTCCGCCCCTTCCCGCCCCCACTCGGTCCTGAGGGTATATATTCTGCCACTGTCTGTGTAGCAAACTTGTACCTGATGATACCACAAGTCGGTGAAACGCGTTGTACCATCTAATAAAATCTGTGGAAAAGTACAAATATTTCTTTCCTTTTTTCGGTATGGATAAACTGTTCCACCTACTCTATAGTTTCTGAACTCTTCACTGAAAATTTTAATATTTAATTTAGCTTTTCTCTTTCTGGAAAACCGCATAACGTTTGTTTTGTTTAAATTGATTCTCATACCATACCTATTTTTATTGTTATTAGCAACGCTAGAAACCCCTTGCCTGACTAGCTAACTAAGGCTTGAACATCAGAAAAACCTAACTGATTTTATGATTTCTCAACCGACTTTCATTCCTATCTTCACTTCTTCCCATGCCTCTTTAATGATGTCCTCCATGTATACGTTCAAAAGCACATGTGATAGTGGACACCCCTGTCTTACCTCTCTTCCTAAAATATCCCATCTCCACTCTCCCTCCACCTGCCAATCGCATCTGAGCAGTCTTAGACATGTTTAGGTTGCGGATAAGTCTCCAATTGCTCCAATATACTCCTATTTTCTGCAATACTCGTGCATTCATTAATTCTTTCTATTTCCAACCATCGAACGCCGTCTAGAAATTTAAGGAAAAAAACATCCTCATTGTACGTGTATTCTATGTTTCTCTGCATTAGTGAATATATTACTGCAATGCCATCACGCATGCCTATCCCCTTTCTGAACCCAGACTGATCATTCCTAAGGAATTATTGGCCTCCTCTTTTTTATGGAATAATAACTACACTAATTTGACGAAATCTTCCTGTCTTATTCCTCCCTCATAAATGCTACCAATTAGTCCATAGAAATCCTTCCTTCCAAATTAACTTAAACCCTTAAGTAGTCCCGCAGGAATGTTATCAACCCCACGGTTTTATTTGATTTCGGTTCCCTTTCCATCTGTCCATCGAGTAAATCTAAACCTAAGCCATCCTCATTTGCATTATATTCTCTTTCCATATCTATGCTTGCTGGCTCAATATTTTTTTTATCATATAGTTCCTCTATGTATTCCTTCTATCCCTCCGGACTCCTCCCTGGGTCAATTGATAATTTTTCTGAATTATCTTTTCTTGATATCTTTGATATGATTTATTTCTTCCGTATTACCTCCTGACAGTGCTTTCACTTCCCTGTAGAGCACACCAATTTTACCCTTCCTTTGTAACATTTTCATATTCTCGCACTGCGTCTTCTGCCATGCTTCTTTCGACCTATTAGTACCCACCTCTGTTTATTATTCAATTCTTGTACTTTATTCTGCCAAATCCTAAGTTCACATTCTTCCATTTCCTTCTATCGTCTATATTTCGAATTATTTATTTTATAATCCATGGATCTACTTTTCCTTTGCGTCTGCAGACGTGATTCGGGGAGGAAAGTGGCGAGAGGGAGATTAAAAATGTTTTCAAAGTTAAGGTTGGATAATCTCCTCAATAAGTCTCCTAGTTGAAGGATGGACGACCGGGGAGAACAGAGGTCATAAAGGAGAAAAAAGTGATTTTTCGGTTTCAAGGTTTTAAAATATTTTGAACAAAAAAATCAAAATAATTTAGTGCTATTTATTTCGCTTCGCTGATATTTTTCTGAATCGCTTATTTTTACTATTTAGTGTTCCCATGGTTTCAATCGCTGCTTACGATATCCCTTATTTTATATGTTCCCATTCTTCTTTTATTGTCCCCAGATCCCTTCCTTCGTTAACGTATTTCTCTACAGCCTGCTGATACTCCTTGCTAATGCTTGTACATTTAATTTCCTTAACCGTCTTTATTGTTTTATCTCTTGAAACTGGCGTTACACTTCACGAATACTAAATTATTATCCGAATTCGCTCCCGGAAACTTGTACGAATTAATCACGCTGCTCCTAAATCTGTGCCTAAACATAAGATACTCTAACTGATATTTTTCTGAATCGCCGACATTTTTGCATGAATACCTACACCTATTGTGGTGTTTAAATCAAATGTTCGTTTTCTCGAGGGAATTTCATAATAACGAAAATTTCTCTCATCACATAATGTGAGGACAACATGTTTTTTCCTGTAAATTTCACTGGAGAATTTTTCCCAAGAATATTGATCCCCTGAAATTACATTTTTGAGCGAAATATTCTTTGTCCCCTTCCTCCCTTCCCCACCTGCCTCCGCACCCCCTTTCACTCTCTCTTCCTTTCGCAGCGGCAGTCGCGGCGGCCATGTTGGGACCGAGACTGGGTCGCTACGATCTCCCGAGGAGCCTCGAACCCCTGTCCCCAGGCAGTCCCACCAATGCCCTCATGGGTCTCTTCATGCTGTGGTGGGGATGGCTCGCTTTCAACTCCGGAAGGTAATGACGGTGAAGGGGGTCCATTTCTCTGAAGAACCATATCAATGTTGTGAGCGCTTTAGTCAAATTTCGTGCTTGCGGCGTGTGTGTGTTGTTTTAGGTTTCTGTTGAACCCTGACATGAGGTTTGAGGGCAGTGGTCATGTACGGCAGAATGAATTTTGACTGATTACGCGGGGAAGGTCAACCTTTGACTTTATGCGTAAAGATAAGAATGAGTAATTTCTAAAGCAGTTGTCACCCACGAACTTTCGTATTATCTAAGAAATGCATTACTGAATGATGCATGGCTGTTAGTAAACGCGAGGCATTCATTGTATTCCGAATATAGCCGTCCCCTTTATGGAAAGATGACAAGTATGTTAGGAATCTATAGCCACACGTAAGTTATCGATGCATTTGAATTGCACTTGGACTAGTGCATGCATAATGCATCGATCGATCGATTTTTGCCGCTTGGAGAATCGGTAGAGGTACTGAACTGAAAATTTTGATACAATGCATTAACATCATAAGACACTAAATTTAGCTATTTTAATAAAGTGTTCCATGAGAATATGCTGATTTTATTACTTAGGATGGGTATTATTTTGCACTAAAATGAGTTGCGTAGTAGTTATCAAATGTCAAATAAGTCATTAACTTATGATTAAGTGAGTAGCAGCTGTAATATGTATGCTCACTGCTAAGGCAAAAACATTTATTCAAAAATATTTGCTCATTCACGAATTTATATAAAATTTTTATTAATTTGATAGTTGAGACTAGTTCTTCAAAATCCGCGTTAAAAAACCATAAACACAGTAATCAACCCGAAGGTCGGTTTAGTAGGTGATGGTAGAGCTATCGTTAAATAAATCGTGCATCGATCATTTAATTTGATTTTTCTATTCTTTTCGACATATCATAAGAATATCTGTCTGTATATAATTTTTCCCATTTCATGCTTGTTATGGCCAAGTCCTGACATTCTGTCGGAGCTATTTGATGCTGGTGGTATTTCGACCTTCAGCTTGTTCATGAACATGAAACATCGGCTTCCCATACGCGGAAACAGGGATTTTGTCCGCTGAGGCATGAGGTATATCATTTTCATCTCTCTCAAACGGGTTGATCATAATGGTGATTAGCCCGTTTGATTGGTGAGGATATAAATGATCATGTGATTGACATCCAGCGTGTAAGTTGAGTTCGATCAATTAGGGGTGATGGAGTTGTCTGTTTGCCGCTTGTGCTTTCCTAAATGTTCCGGGGCACAGAAAATCGTGTCTTGTGTTTAACAGTGAGCATATAGAAGCATATCCCGCTTGTGAGACTGAGACCTTTACAAATTCCAAGGAACTGCGGGAGATACAGCAACAGTAACATTAACTGAGTCATCCGCTAATATGCATTTCAATGCAACAATTTTAGAGTGTAAAAATCATTCGCCTTGACCGTAATGGTAACCCATGCATATTAGCGGATGACTCCGTTAAAAGTTACTCTGAATTTTGTTCACTCTGAAATTGTTGCATTGAGACCATTGCTGTAATTTTCTACCCACTAGGCCACCACATTCCCAAATCCTGAAAAAATACACTGTCAATATTCACAGCCAAATATTTATATTTGACAGTCTTATGCATAACATTTCTACAGATGACAGGACTTTGAAGGTATCCTTAAGACATTTGGCATAGATTTGCAGTATTCTATCTCGTTGAGCGAGCTTGAGGCACAGTTCGTGCAGAGGAATTATAACTTTGAGAGAAAATTTTCATTACTGATTTCACATCCACACTCCACCTCTACGACAAATTCTTGATGCTTTAATGGACTAAACATTATGCATATAACTGGTAAAAGAGCGTATAATTGTAATTTATCCGAAGAATTATTGAATCATTTCACTTTTACAGGTACACATTGTACCTGCATTACACACACCGAGCTGTCTATTGACCTTACGAGTATCTTTTGTTGGTTACATCACGTTAGCCGGTTATCATCTGGAATAAACCAAGAAACGAGATCTTCTTTGGAAAAAGGAAACACGTAATCATTTTATTTTTATTAGGAGGCTAAGGTATCACTGTTATTGGAACGTGTCATATCCTGTCCCTGATAGATATAACACAGATTATAACCTTGACATTTGGATTAGTTTTTCTTATAAATAGCTACGACGGGATTAATCCTCTCATTGGTTCCTGGTTACATTTGGCGAATATGCTTTTCTTTCTTAATGGCACATCGTAAAAATGGCTGTAAGGACAATTTTATGACATCGCCCGACACAAGGAGGATACAAATTCTGTGTTTGTGGGGGTCCGCATTCGTGTTTCTTCGTTTGGTAGTCCTTTTTACTAGCCGTAAAAGTCTGAATGTGGACGAATCATTTCTTTTGTCTTTCTAGACTTATAGAATGAAGAAGAATTCACTTTTCTGATTGGTAGACTTCCTTAATACGCTGAGGATTGATGTTCGAATCCCAGCGGAGGTGATTTTTTTTTCAATGGGACTCCTTTCCGTTCCCGTTTTGGTCGCTGTCGGAAAAAAAACTCCTGTGAAGAGTTTTGTCCGTCGGATACAACGATAAAACATCGGTGTTTTTATCATTAAGAGTGATCGCCCTTCGTCCGACCTGAGTTTCTTATCATCCTTCCTCAAATCTTGAAATTCCCCTCCGGCCTTAGATCTGCTCGACCATTGCTGACAGAGGAGCAGACGACCTCCAAAGCTAGCCGCTTCACACGACTGCCAATTACTACTGAACAATTTTAATCGGCATTACCATTGCGCTTTCTTTAATAATTTCTGATTTAAGAGACTATTTCTGCCGAATTCAATACACATGGGAATATGGCAAGCAGATGTCGCCACGAACGCTGGTCAATCACTGAATAATCATAATTTTAATCGCTTTCTCTAGCATACCAAACCATTCCAGTTTGAGGCAATCTAATGTTTAATCGGGCTAATATTGCAGACAGTGTGTGTTCCTTAAAGTCGCTAGGGACGTTTCTGTAATTTTGGATCTCGAAACAACGGGAAAGCCGACATCAAAGTTTCCGGGATTCGATATTTTTCGGGACGTCAAGCATAAAATTAAGTCAAAATGCAGATTTGCATTATTTATCTGAATGTTATAGTCTCAAAGCCTCGTGGGCCATAAAAGGCAAAGAGGGGTTCAAATTAAGTAACTCAGAACGGATCAAATAATTTACATACTTTGGTGTCACATTTACTTCGAATCTTTCACAGAGCACACACATCAGAAGAATACTGTATGTGGGACATCCGAAAAGGGACTAGATTCCATTCCAGGCTTGAAGGAAAATACAAGGAAAAAGTAAAAAAAAGGAGTAACTTCTATTTAGTTATTCTAGATTTATAATATGCGGAATTATATGATACGTATGGGCATCGACGTTAAATAAGAATTCATTTTAAAAATCAGTGGAAATTCACTAGATTTGTTAAAAATTGCAACAAGAAAAGACTAAACAAGATGCGGATGCTGGAAGGTTTTAGGCTGGGGGTCCCTTGATTCACGAAGAGACTTAACACAATACAAGGACATTTAGAAAGCCACAGGGCATCCGAGGGAATTAATATTGCCCCGTTGGTAGATTCAAATATCAGGATAAAATATGAGATAGACGCCACTACTGACAGATTCAAGAACTCGTTCTTCCCTCTTACATAATCATAGAAAAATCATATGTAACCTCTCCAACACTTGTGTTGTAACCTCTCCTATCCTTGTGTTAGTGCATATGTGCGAATATATATTTATGTGAGTACAAATATGAAGTAATTTCCCATTAAGACTACATGTTTTCGTTTCTTTAAAAAATATTTCGTGAGACAGACAAGGGGAAGAAAAATCGTGAAACTCGCAAACTTTTCGGGGCGACCCCTTAGTCAGCTGACTGAAGGCTGACTGGGCAATTATTCATATATGCTACGCGAGTACTTATGTAACTCGTATACTTATGTAACTTATGCCAAATGCCCTCGCGGCGACTTTCTGGGTGTTGCGTAGGCATGGAATCTTTACTTGTCTCTTTTCCCTCGCAGCACCTTCGGCACAAGTGGCCACAAGTGGAAGTTCTCGGCGAGGGCCGCCGTCGTCACGATGCTGGCGTCCTTCGGCGGCGGCGTCGTCGGCCTCTCGTACTCCTTCCTCCGTAGGAACCGTCGCTTCCACGTCATAGACCTCATCAACGCCGTCCTCGGATCGCTGGTCTCCGTCACAGGTCTGTGACCCTTTACCTTTAAAACCTTTCTCAACTCCCACTTCTAACCCCTCTCCCCTTGGACGCCCCATAAACACACCGTCCCGTCATCCACACACACACACACACCCCCTTTCCCTTGATTTACACGCCATTCCGAGTTCAATTCATGAGTTTCCCCGTATCCGACGCCAAAAAGGTCGGAGCGAGAGGGAGAGCAAGAGTTGTGAACTCAACTCCCCGCGGTCCTGGCGGGCGATAATTTTGAATATGCATGTGTACCGCCGAGTTCTCCTTTCTGGAGATGGGGTCGGGCGCGTAAATCGCGTTTGGCTGCCTCGCGCAAGACCTCTCGCCCCCGCGCTCTTTTATTACCGGGTGATAAACGCGAGTGCACTCGTCATGTTTTGCACCCGCCTGACTCTTCCAGTCCAAGACGACGGCGGAGAGGATTCGAGACAGCTCCGTGAATGATGGGTGTGATATTAGAGACGCGCTTTAGGAGGCCTCCGCTTCTTCGGTGTTCTTGAAGATATTTTGTCACAGCCAACTTTAAATGAGTGTCAATGTAGTCACTAATGACATGAAAACAGTAGTCATTAAAATTATCGGTAATATTAAAAATACTAGGTAAAGCGATAAACAATGTATGAAAAAATGTAGCTTACAAATTTTCAGGTAGTTAACTATGTAAATATTAGTTTATGCGCGTCACCAAAAGCAATCGAGCATCCTCGTTGGTCTGCAGACACTTTTTTACTGTTTTTGCCATACAATTTTTTATCCGCATGTGTTTTCATATCTCAACTCCTTTCGTGCCGTGCAGAAAGATTTTTCTTGCTCTCTGTTCTCCGCTAACTTAGGAATCTCCCCTATGTAAAAATCGACAGCAACCCGCCAGTTCCTACTATTCCCGCCGTCCGGTCTTCATTCACGCACGTGCCCATAGTTGCTGGTAATGTGCACTGGTTCCTTCTTCCCAAACTCGAAATACCTAAGGGTAGTTATCGTTTACATGTTCCCAAATATTTCGTGGAACAATGGAATTTTGATCTGATTTCCGCGTTCTATTATAGTTCTTCTGTCTTATTTTTCATTTTTTCCTTTTATGATAAAACATGCGCATATTTCCAAAGAAATTCAAAGCGATGTAAACAAGTTGGAGAAACAAATCCTTTCTGTTCTGACTCCATAAACACGAGGGAATACTCGAAGTTGCAAAGGGACAGGCAAAGGACATAAAGGTGTCACAGCAGTCGCAGGCAGTGTCTACACCTAGTAGTGTGATACTCGGGATCATTTTTGACAGGTTTTATACGTTTTGTTTAAGTATAATATCAATTGTCATATTTTTCTAGCTTGGTATTACAACATGGTAGCAAATACAACTTCGTAGAAAATTAGTAGATATATCTGCTGAATGAAGTTAAGTAAATGTTAATAAATAATGATTTGATTATAAATGAATGAGCTGAATATATCTGGATCATTTTACTGTATCGGATTTACCATAACATTCCTTTTCACTTAGCCCTATAGTTATTCATTCATTCGAGATATGCTGCTCATTAGATACGTTTTTGTACGATTCCTAACGATAGGTTGTTATAGTTAGGAATCGTACAGATTCGTTCCCGCACCTTCTACGAATCGTGGGAAATTTCTTTACGTTTACTCACGTCTTTCCTATATTCCTTCCTTTATTAATTCCGCGTGCCAAAACGCTGTCCAAAAAGGCGTATTCTCCCCCCCCCCTTCCCCGCTTACATACAAGGCTCTCTTCTAACACAACCTTCCTACTGTTCAGTTATTCCCTTATCCCACTTTTCTGCCTTTTTCGGATTTCCCTCACCAACCTCCTCTCTTTGACTACAATATTTAAAACTTAATCCTTTGTGTTCCTCTCTCAACTTTTTTCTCTATTCGCACCCAAATCTCAAAAAACTTCCTTCCATGCTCATCCTCTTGCCTTAGATCAGGTTTTACACAAATAAGTCACCACCCTCCACATTGAAACCTTTTTACTAATCTTTTCTTTCCATCTTTACTCAAGTGTACCAATCATCAATTCTCTTTTCTCCATTAAATGTTTTCTTTGCTAATGCATTTCTTTCCCTAATATCCCCATTATAATGCCCCTTTTGTCTAAATTAATTCCTCGCCTACTCTAGTTTATTTTCTCCCAATTTAATGTTTAACTTAGCTTTTTAAATTCTCGAGAACATTATTACAAATCTCATAAAACTCTCGACAACGAATCTCGTATTTTCGTTTTAATTTGATTAGATCATTCATCTGATATCTCTCATTTACGATAAATGTTGCTTAATATGATTTTAACTATAAATATTTCGTATACATTATTCTATAAGTTATTTATAAGTGTCCCGGCTTTAAACCCTCTACCTCGAGGCATCTTATTCGTAAACATATGCATGTTCATCGCATCGGTAAATAATAATTAGTATATTGAAATTTCCATTTAATTAAATAAAAACAAAATAAACATAAAGCATACAACATATAAAGTTATAAAAATAATTTATTCTGAAAATCAGGAACGCTTAACCCTTTTGACAGCCTATTTGTTTAATTTTTTCCTGAAAGTTGCATATCATTTCTTTTCACTGACCGTATCTCCTTTTGTCACCTTAGACCGAATATTTTTCATGTCCAGTTTGTTTCTTTGGGTCTAAGGTATCATTGGATCTTAGGTATTATTTAAAGGATCTTTAGATATGGTAAATTCAGGCGAATCTGTCTTAAAAAGCTAGAGTGATTGGCCATCAGACACTTCAATTGATCCATTATCGTTTAGTAGGGACTTAAGGAGATCGTGTCATCTCCAACAAAACGCAATCGTGACTCTATGTATGTATAGTACTTCTATATACACACTTTGGTGGAAGCCTGAATAGCTTTGACAGTTGCGCTGTTCAATTTATTTTCGGCGTCATTTGAGATTCAGACGATTATTTTAGTGCTGGGGCCACTTTTAAAGTCAGATTCGAAGCCTGAAGGCAATGATAGCATGGGTGAGGGTTTGGGGAAAGTAGGGGAAATTGGGTATGGGGAGAGTAGATAGAAAGAGATTAGGGGTGATATGAGGAAGGGATCAGCAAGGCTGCCAACTGGAGAAACCTTATTGATGAGCCACGTGGCCATTCTGTCATCTCAGATATTGGAATATAGAGAGGTCTTGTATGAACATTTCTTTGCTTGGTGCTTCATTTCATGACTTTGTCATCATGTTATCTATGTCACGTTATCCATGCCTCGTTTTTATACTTGTTAAATCTTATTTTGGTATATAAGCATTACGGAAAATAATCTTCAAGCGTAATGCTGTGTTTGGATAGTGTAAGCATTTAGTAATGCCCTTAGTAATAATTAGCTGTATGCATGAATCCAACTGTGTAATCATACGTCGTTCGCCAAACCGAGTGGAGTGGTCAAGCAACACATTTACCGTTTGGTGCAAAGAATCCCCTTTCCAGGAAGGTATTTACACGCATCGAGCTACCCCTTCGCCCAGTGTAAGAACTTTGGGTCTTCCTTCCAAAGCGGACCTACCGCTTCCAGTCGGTAAGTTATGAATTCATGTGTATGCTTACGGTGTCTAAACGTCCCCGTTTTCCGAGATTTCCTTTCTGAAAAATTTTGCCTATGTAATATTTTTTTGCGTTTCTAATTTAATTAGAAAACTTAAACTTATTAAGTTTCTTGAATGTGGAGCACAAGATGTTACGTATTTAATTTTAAGTTTTTCAAATAAATGTTATAATATTTTATTAATTGGAATATATAAAAGCCAATTTTTTATTACGATTAATAGATAAAAACAGACGGAAGGAGTTATTAAGAAATATTTTATCACCCCCAATTACGTAAGCGACAACATGCATTTTTCACGGTTATATCCTGGTATTTATCTGATTTGGTCCTGGTTTTACCCGGATTTTTCCTTCTTTAAGCAGTAAATGTCCCGGCTTTACACCCCTTACCTCGAGGCATCTTATTCATAAACATATGCATGTTCATCACATCGGTAAATAATAATTAGTATATTGAAATTTCCATTTAATTAAATAAAAACAAAATAAACATAAAACATACAACATATAAAGTTATAAAAATAATTTTTTCTGAAAATCAGGAACGCTTAACCCTTTTGACAGCCAATTTGTTTAATTTTTTCCTGAAAGTTGCATATCATTTTTTTTCACTGACCGTATCTCCTTTCGTCACCTTAGACCGAATATTTTTCATGTCCAGTTTGTTTCTTTGGGTCTAAGGTATCATTGGATCTTAGGTATTATTTAAAGGATCTTTAGATATGGTAAATTCAGGCGAATCTGTCTTAAAAAGCTAGAGTGATTGGCCATCAGACACTTCAATTGATCCATTATCGTTTAGTAGGGACTTAAGGAGATCGTGTCATCTCCAACAAAACGCAATCGTGACTCTATCCCCCTTCAATGCCCGTCAGCATAGTCGAATAAATGTACACCGTTCCTCGCGTAAAGTATTTTCGTGTCGGTTGAAAGGATGGACTCGCCGGGAAAAGTCCCGGCCTTTCGATTTCGCAATCTGTCAAATGCAGAGCACTAGGCGATTGAAATCACTCACGCGTGAACCCTGGCTCACGGCGTACCGGATAGTTTTTGACAGCAATGCTCCAAGTGGAAGAAAGACAGTCTCTTGATGTCTGCCCGAGATGGTACCCTTTTAATGTTGCTTTTTTTTAACTGTCCAACGTTATAAGCAATTTTTTCGCTACATAAAGAATAAAAAATGACTTCAATTTGTGTTCCTACGTCTGTGTGTGTTTCAGATTGTAGGTATCTCAGGAACCGCTAGAGATAGACCCGTCAATACGTGACCACCGGTCACTTTCTGACATGAACATTCATATCGTTTCATCAACAATAGTCAAAGGTGAACACATTTTCCATGGTTCACAAAATACACCCTCCAGTGCATCTACCAATTAATTTTAATAACGAAACCGACTGTTTTATAATAATTTATTGATTGAAAGATGTGATATTGGATCAATTGATTTTGCATCAATCAAGGTTTGGCGGATTCATCTTAGTGAAAAAAGTAAAACCGTAGAAAACCTCAACATATTTCGATGAGGTATCCTTTTTAATGAAAAGTATTCCAGATTATTCTTGAAATTCTTCAAACTTGCAATTATATATATGAGATTGAGGCCCGATCATTATCCTGAGGATAACGTTCACTTTGGTCATCTCGAATACCGAGTAAATAATGCCTACCGAAGTAATCACTTAAGGCCTCTTTTGTAGGAGAGGATAGAGCTAATCTCGTGCTTAGGCCTACGACGCATGGAACTCGCACGTTCCAAATTTCCTTCTCGCTACTTTGACTCAGTTCCTTTCACCGGTTTCGTGTCGTCCAGACGTGCAGAAAGTCACACCCGTATTTCTATCTAGTACTGTAAATAATGTGGGTGTCTCAATTGCGAGAAGGCAAATTTACGAGAATGTCACTTATTTACGTCTTTCGGGAAGTTCAGAATTGACAATAATCCGCTTTATTCTCACGAGCTCAAGAAAATGAAGCTTTATCAGAAATACGACATTCAAAGACGTCGGCATTAATTGGTTCTAAAAATATGCCATCAAGCAAATTTTTAACTTATGAAGTGAAATTTTAGTGTTGGACATATTTCAAATGAGAGATTAACTATTTTAGTTTTAATTTTCCGTGAAAATCAGTTCTCAAGATTTTTAAAATCTCATTTCTTGCTTTCATTTGTACGATGTGGGTATTCGGCGTCCGCATAAAAAACCGTATAGCAATAATCATCGTCGAATTAGAGCCAGATAAATTGTGAGGAATGAAATTCATATGCATGAAAAAAAGTTTGAATAATTTAGTCTCCGCGTTTATTCGCCATGCAGTTTTATTTAATCAGCCTAAAGAGATTCATTTTGCATAATAACTTATTCAAAATTGCGTGTATTATTTGATCCGTATTTTTCTTTCATTAAATGTTGCTTAACTTATGCACGTAGCCCTCCATAAAATTCCTCAAAACTCATGAAATATTAACCATGGATTACCATGCTCATAAATAAACCGATCGAAAAAGAAATCAATGAGTATGTGGAAGCATTAAATCGATGGATATAAGGTTTTTAACGATTTCGAAACTTTTATTGTCTACTTCATTCGATAAAAACTGTACGACTGATCCAGTTTCTCAAGAAAACGCCATTTTCATTTTGAGTAATCAGTCTTAGGTGAAACATGCGTGCTGAGGGAGATGAGAATGATACTTCTGCTTCAGAAATTCAGAAAGACATCCGAATAAAGTCACTCTTAAAGAGAGAGAAAGGAGCGGGTGCTTCATTGGGTGGGGTGAACACAAGGGATATTAACCTCGGCAGGGAAGTCAAAGAATAATGAATGAAAAATGAGTTCAAATACAATGACATACTGTTAACTACCATTATAGTTCAATGTAGGTAGTTTATCCTCTGGTCGGAGTTGAACTGCCAACATATTTACAAAAATTACAACATCATAAAATAGCTCTGTCAGTTGCTACACTTCTGCGTCAATATCAATTTTTGTCACTTTGTAGCTTATGTTTTCGCCTACCTAAGACAAATATCCTAAAGACGCCACTGTTTTCCTGGATCAATTAGAAGAAAAATGACTAGATAAAGATGAGGAATAAATAAACAGACTACTGGATTCCAAATAATTCCTTTGTGATCTTTTCTATGGACTGTGTAGCGTTACACTGACGCGCTTCGACTGGGGATAGGCGACAATTCTTATTCAGTATATTTTTATCAGAATAGATTTGACGATACTAGCTCGAGGGCATTTCTTCAGAAGAACTTCTTCCCGTATAATCAATTTCCCTTCGCTTGAATTGTGGTAACAGTGACTTTTGTTTTCCTTCCCAACACTTAGAGGTTGAATCATTTAAGCACAATTAATTTAATTGTACAGGAAATATTAAAAATTCTCTTACATGGCCAGTCGAGCCTGTTAACGGAAACGCCGATGAATTCAAAGATTTGTTTTCGTACGGAAATTGTTGTTGTCCGAGTTGCGTTCTCCGAAGAGAACAGAAGAGGCGATCGCGAGCTGCTGCCACCTTCCGACGTCACACGCAAGGAGGTGGTAGGGTGGTCGAAGGGCGGAGCAGTTAAGTGGTGATCGACAAGGGTGGTGGGGGGAGGGGAAGACCTCATGCAGCTTGCGTAATTGCTTTTCTTAATCCTCGTGTCCTTTAGAAAGCCGCGTTGTCAAGGTGACGAGAGAGGATGAAGCGAATTCAATTGTGAGCAGATTTTCTGGATGAAGCGCTGCCCACGGGCCCACCCGTGCGGTGGGCGGAGTGAGGCATTAAGAAGTTTTATTGGAACAACACCGTGGAGCAGATCCACGTCGGAAGCCTTATATCTTGGTGTTTTCCGCGTCCCGAGATTACGCGAATATTATTAAGGGACTATGCTAAAAAAATATGTTCCTCAATGCGCAGGAGACGACTTGCTCAATATAATCAATTTCCCACGGCAGAGCGCGGTTGGAATTTGTCGACCGAATCTATGGAAGCAGTTGTTTTGGCTTCTATCGTATTCCTAGTAGAAAATATTTGTGATAACCACCCCTGTACTTTGATGGGCAAGAGGGCTAAAGATCGAAGCGAAATGGGTAGGAAAGGAAGACATCATGAAGACTGGTAGTATTTATGAGGAGGCGATGGAGGTAATAGTAGGAGATAAGGTGAATTTATTATTCAATATTTTCCCAACCATTTGAACTACGGTTAAAAATAACGCAATTATGTTTGGTGGTTTGTACGAAAAGCCATACCGAATTGCTTTATCTAAACTGGATCTTTGGTTTTTCTCGGACATTATGTAAAAATGAACCATGTATTAAATTTTAATTCATTTCCTCCGATTTCATTCCCATACATGATCGATTTTGTTTCAATTTCAATGAATATAGAGTGGATTGTTAGTCAAATTTGCCAATTGTCTATCCTACCTATTTTTAATCTGAGGAGTTATGAATGAGAAATTAAAAGAATATACATAAACACTGTCACATGACCGATTCGTCAAAATTTTAAGATACTTTACTCACCGACGCCGACCTCAAGCGGAATATCAGGGCGATGATCCACCAATTAAGCAAATATCCTCAATTCCAACATAACAAACAATTAGAAATTAACAACTCATCCACTTTTGCTTCACTCTCCCCTGACTGACGATTTTAACGTACAAACCAAACATAATGAAGGAAAGATGGAAAGAAACACCATTGAAACGGTTGAAGAGGGTTTTTCCTCCTCGCAGCAAATGCTCCCGTTATTCTGTGTCGCAATATACCTCCATGCAATCAGGGCATAGAAGCTTGAGCATGACTATGAGCCGAGGATGGGAAGTGGATAATTCGAGCGAATTTGAGTGCGTCTCTCTGTTGGAACATCAGCCGCTCAGGGAGTTCGGTTATTCACGGATTAAGGGAATAATCGCTTTCTAATGAAGGCCTCTCCTCTACATCAGTAAGGATTACCAAGCATGTGGCTTATTTGCCCAGGGATTATTACTCAGAAAGAGTAAAGTTCAGTGAACGCCGAGAAAAGTTACATTACCTTATCATCAAGCCCCTGGTTATAGCCTACCCTTTCTTTCCAACTATGGTGCTGTTTTCATTTTTATATGTTTCCGTAACACGCAAAAGCAAAAATAAAAAAATAATATATTATATTTACAATTGCTGTTTTTAGTGCTTTTCGATATTTTATTGGGCGAACATTCTTAAAGAAAATAAGTAATTAGCTTTTTAATGAAGTGGTTCACAGAAATCGATTTTACGCATGTGGGTAAAGTTTTATAAGTTCTGTGTTGCGAGCATCAACAATTAAAAATGTCTGTAAATGTCAATGTAAAAATGTCATACTCTTTGTCATTTGAATTTTATCCGCGTAAAATTTGGATAGAATGAAATGGGTTTAAATTTTCGCAGCAGTAAACAAATTAACCCTCCCATGGACTACAACCTTGTCGTGGTGGAAGGGCTTGTGTGTTCCGATGACCCCTAGAGCTGTGCTGGCGGGAGTAATAATAATTACTCCTGGAAGGGTCACCCATGCCAGATAGGTCGAAGGTTAGGAGCCAGACGAAAGGTAGTCCACGCAGCGTCTGTTCCTCAGTGAGGCGGCTGCAATGGCGTCTGACCCCAGTGGGGCGGCCATTAAGTGATGGTGTCACGTTAAAAACACTATTGAGGAAGGCAACGGGAAACCACCTCAATTATCATTCCCAAGAAAATATGATGGACGCAAAACAGAAATTGTGTCCTGGCAACTGCGGGACTCGGCCCAGGGGGCCGTGTGTCGTGCCCGGCAGCGGGGGAGGCAAGGCTTCCGCTGTCGTCATCCCACGAAATCCTTGCGGGGGAGAAATAACAGCAGCTGGACAGAAGATGCAGAAGAAGACGAAAGTAATTAGAATAGGAACCTGGAACGTCAGGACAATGTTGAAGAGAGGGAAATTAGAAAATATTAAGCGAGAGATGGAAAGAGGTAACATAGATGTTTTAGGCCTCTGCGAGGTGAGATGGAAGGATAGCGGGGATTACTGGAGTGACAATTATAGAGTAATATACAGCGGCGGGGACGAGAGCCAACGAGGGGTTGCCGTAATTTTAAATAAAGGGGTAGGAAGAAGCGTAGTCAACATAGAGCAAGCGACAGATAGAATTTTACTCGTAGAGATTAAAGCAGAGCCGACGAACTTGGTCATTATTCAGGTATACATGCCACCGAGCAACCACAAGGAGGAAGAAGTCGATAGGATGTATGATGAGTTAGAGGATATCATCGCGAGTGTTCCTGCAGGGAAACATTTGATAGTGATGGGGGATTGGAATGCGACGGTAGGTGAAGGAAGAGATGGTGGTGAGGTGGGGGACTATGTGTTAGGCACGAGGAATGAACGCGGGGAGAAAGCAATTGAATTCTGCAGGAGACAGGGGTTAGTCATCACTAACACATGGTTTAGACACCACAAAAGGCGTAGGTATACATGGAAAATGCCAGGTGACTCAAAAAGGTATCAGTTAGATTATATTATGGTTAGGCACAGGTTTAGGAACAGTGTGATAAATTCGCACAGTTTCCCAGGAGCGGATGCGGACTCTGACCACAATTTAGTTGTTATGAAATGTAATGTTCGTTTCAAGAAGATAAGGCAAGGGCGGCGGGCTAAAAAATGGAATTTAGAAGCAGTAAATGAATTAACGAGGAAGGAGTATCAGGAGGCTATAGAGAAAATGATGGATGACGGTAAAGAACTGAGTACTATCGAAGAAAAATGGGAATGTATCAAGAAAGGGATATTGGAAGCCGCCAAAGACACTATAGGAACCGTTAATGGGAAAAGGATAAGGAAACCATGGGTAACGGAGGAGATGATTGCAAAGATGGATGAGAGAAGAAGATGGAAAAATGTAAACACAGAGTTAGGCAAAATGAAGTACAAAGAGTTAAACAATAAATTGAGAAGGGCCACAAATAAAGCAAAAGAAGAATGGTGGAAAACGCAATGCGAGGATATGGAAAGTTTACAGAAGAAGGGTGAAATTGGTGCTCTATACAGCAAGGTTAAGTTATTATCGGGAAGTAAGAAGGCAAGATGTGTGCTAACAGTTAAAGATAAATGGGGTAAGATAATAGTTGAACCAGGAAAAATCCAAGAGAGATGGAAGGAATATATAGAAACACTGTATGGTAAAGAACTTAGGCCGACAAGGTTAGACATAGAAAAGGAACATGACGTAGAAGAAGATAGCTTAGGTCCAGGCATACTCGACGATGAAATAGAAAGGGCATTAAAGGAGATGAAAGCAAATAAGGCTGTGGGGGTGGACAATATTCCTGTAGAAATGTTGAAATGGTTAGGGAAAGGTGGGAAGAAGGCCATATATGGACTGATTCGTAGTATCTATGAGGAAGGAATCTGGCCGGAAGATTTTGTGAGATCGGTGTTAGTTCCTATTCCAAAAAAGGCAAAGGCTTCGTCATGTGAGGATTACAGAACAATAAGTTTGATATCCCACGCAGCTAAAGTTATTCTCAGGATCATCAACAAAAGGATAGAGAGTAAGGCAAATGATTACTTAGGGGATGATCAGTTTGGGTTCAGGAAAGGAAGAGGTACGCGTGATGCCATTGCAGTAATGAGATCACTAGTCGAGAGGAATATAGAATACAATCAGGACGTTTTTGCCTGTTTTGTAGATTTCGAAAAAGCGTTTGATAGAGTGAATTGGGAAAAATTAATGCATGTATTGCAGAAAATAGGAATGGATTGGAGGGACAGGAGACTGATCCGCAACCTGTACATGTCTCAGACTGCTCAGGTGCGAGTGGGGAACGGAGAGTCCGGATGGGCAGCGTTAGGAAGAGGTGTAAGGCAGGGTTGCCCATTGTCACCGGTACTGTTCAACGTATATGTAGAGGAAATGATTAAAGAGGCATGGGAAGAACTGGAGGTAGGAATGAAAGTCGGAGGGGAATTCCTAAAATCGGTTAGGTTTGCTGATGACCAAGCATTAGTTGCTCAGTCAGCCAAGGGGTTGCAAGCATTGTTGAGTGAATTGGAGGTTCAGTGCGATAAATATGGGATGAGAATAAATATTAATAAAATAAAGGTTATGCGATTTTCCAGAAAGAAAAAGGCTAAGCTAAATATTAAAATAGGAGGGGAAAAAATAGAGCAGGTAGAACAGTTTACATATCTCGGAAGTGTTTTGGACCAACACGGTCAAAGTGGTAGGGACGTAAGGAGAAGAATTGCGCTAGGCAAGGAGGCTTTCTCAAGGAGGAGGGAGTTGATGACGGGGACGTTGAGTAGGGATGTTAAGACAAGACTCGTAAAAACTCTGATATGGAGCGTAGCTATGTACGGCGCGGAAACGTGGTCGCTGAAGCAGGAGGATAGACGTAGATTGGAGGCTTTTGAAATGTGGGTGTGGAGAAGAATGGAAAAGGTGAAATGGACCGAAAGGAAAACAAATGAGGAAGTACTAGAAATGGTGGGGGAGGAGAGGGGTTTGTTGAGAGAAATCCTATGGAGGCAGGAAAAATGGATGAAGGGCGTATTGAGCGGTAGTGGAATGTTGAAGAGGGTAATAGAGGGAAGAATGTTGGGCAAGCGAGGTAAGGGTAGGAACAGGATAGGGATGTTAGACGAGATGAAGGGAGGAAAGAAGTACACCGAGTTGAAGAGGGACCTGATATAGATTAGTTTGCTAGGTGGGGAGTCACAAAATGTTTATTTGATAGTTGGGTCCATCCAAAAACCTACCTTAACCGGTAGATTACCTAAAAAAAACAAATTAAATTTCTTATTCGCCAATAACGTGTTTATAAGAATAAAATAGTCGTATGTATTGTGGCAACTAATCAAATTAATCCAAATGGTTTCTTTACAAGCCGCTCGGTTCCTTAAGATAAATGTGGAACAAAACTAATAATATGCGAATCGATACCTTCAATCTTTTAAAAGGAGTGCCGGCATCGGAAATTTATGTTCCCATCGAGTGACAATATTTTTATTTGTATTTAAGAAAACTGAAGTTATTTTTATCACTGAAATCAGCAATTTATTTTTGAAAACATAATGAAAATCTTTTGATGTTCCGAGTTCGGTCTGAAAACTTCGTCCAACTCCTGGATTGATACTCTGCTGCAGCGGGGGCTGATTAAATAATGGTATGTATCCATCACGTGGATTTTAAATCAAGTACGTATAGCTGGACCCGAGTCTTAATCTGATTCTTTTTGAACGAACGAACCTATATCCGAACGTTGAAACAGAGTTTGATACAATTTTGAAAATAAATCAAGACTTGTCCTGAGCAATACCGTTTGCCCTACGAATACAAACTTAATGGTCTGTTCAGGGTTTAACATCACCCTCGTTATAAGGACGTTATTAGTATCATAATTTCTTCTTATTGCATGTGAGTCATGAAAAGGATTAATATCTTTCTATAACGGTTACAGGAGGAGAAGCTATTATTAGAAGGCGATCGATCATAGAAAATTGATTTTATTACATTGAAGAAAAAGGTACTTCAAATTCTTAAAGTATTTCATATTTTCAAATAGTGAAATTTTAAGGAAATAAAAAGAAAATTTTAGGTATCTCAATGTATAGTTTATAAACTTACTCGAAATCAACGCAGAGTGTTTGTTACAAAAAACTTATGATCTAAACATTGAGATTAATGAGAGTCGATGATTTTTTTATTGATGGACTATTTCGACTTATATAGTACACAAGCATACTTGTAAACTAAAAGATGTTTGAAAGAAGAAAACTTACGAAGTACGAGTCCAATAATTTGAAAAGCCTATAGTTTCAAAAATGACGCTGTTACTTGTTTAAAACTATTATTTGGTGTAGAAAAGTCTTGTGACACACATTGCGAGTACCTTTTTTTAACTATATTGATTTATGAGTGGGATGAATTTTAAAATTAAATGAAACAATAAAATAAAAAAGCTCGTCGATTTGGTAAGATTTCGATGAGAAAAAGGTAAGGTACGTTAACTTAAGCAAAACTGACAGCGTATTTTCTCAGAGAGGTTTTTAGTGTAGGGTTAAAAGGTCGAACTTCGCGTAGTCCATTTATGATCTAAAATATTCGGCATCATAGGAATTGTGATTTTTTATTCATGCGCTGTGTTCCATTTACATTATAATATAAACTTATCTAAAGATACAAAAGAGGAAATGTGTCACTTGAATTAAGCTTTTATTAAAATCCTTTCAATTTCGAATGATTTAAGCAAACTTAAAAGAAAAATTCACGGACTTATTTCACGGAAAGAAAGAATTTCTATTCCCTGAATTGCCTTTCTCTAAGCGTCAATTGCAGTGTACATTCGAGCTTCCGAAGAATGTAATGAATGCTTTAAGCTATTTGAAATGATTTTTGAGAGTCATTGTGAATAATATTCGTCATCTGTTTCAAATGAAATTCTCCGTCTCTTTCTTCATGACGTAACCGACAGTCAGAGGTACAGTAAAATTTCAACAGCAGGGGTACAAATCATCCGTTCAATCGTCAGTTTAGATATGCGGTAACTCTGGTGCATAATGGACGTCTAGAATGCATTATGCGCTCAATCAATCAATGCTTTTTTATTGAATTGAAGAATAGAGGATGCCTTCCGATTTACGAAACAATCCATATCGCCGTCATAAGCCCCATGCAGCTGAAATGGGATTTCTCAAAGTCCTCGTACAATTGTCTGGATGAAAACGCATCACGAATAGAAATTAATCTTCCTCAATCCATAAAATACACTTTCGTCAAAACCTAATAGTTCTCTTTGTTGCGTGTGGTGCAAAGGTCAATTATCCATAACTTGCTCTCGTTTATTAACTATTACAGTTCCTCCGCAGTTGAATCATCAACACGGTGGACATTTATATCAAAGACGCTAAATGACGCCCATATTATTTATCCTAAATTTTGTCGTGGAAAGGGTTACAAAATTCAGAACAGTCCTCAGTTCATCATTATTTTCTACAATTCTTTCATATTAAATCTTCGGAGTAAAAATGGCCTTATATATTTTTGTTATCAAAATTTATAACTTCACCATTCAAAACGTTACAATAGTTGATCAATTTATGTTACCCTCATCATATCAATGCTGAATGAGAAATCACTGGTCCGTGTCACACCAAAAATTCAAATTAGTCTTTAAACATTCATCGTGTGTAGCGATCGTTTTTCCAGAAACGATAATAATTGTATACATACAGGTATTAATTAACACCTGTATTAATTAGGTGAAATGAAAAATGTTTTTAATAAATCGCTCGCTGGGCATCGCTCAACACATTTTCGAAACTTCCCATCCAGATTTATCGCTAGTTAGGCACACGCCAAATTTTTAAACTCAACGCCACCGAGAGCTTACATATACACTTACATGGGGACAAAATCATAAACAACGAACCGGAAATCATCGACATTCCCTTTTTTAACTTAGTACCTGAGTTTAAATGTACGCAGACTAAACAGTACAATGAAAAAACACATCTAATCCACCTCCTCTCCCCTCCCTACTCCCAGGCTCGCCTTCCCCCACCTTCTGAATGCATTCAATATCAAATGTTCAGTTCATCAAAATAAAATCGTTCCTCCGAAGGAGACCGACTGCGGAAATGTTTCACTTCCTTCGCGATCGAATCGGGCGTGGGGCTTTCAAAACCGACTTTAAATGAACCGGGTACCAGACTCGTCGCTTTTGTTGCCTGCCCGTGGTCAAGTGAATAACAAACTCACATGACCACGGGCAGTACTTACCCTACTGTATAATCCCCGTTGTCAAAATTTCCCACTCTAGTAGATGGTCACCTAGTTGACAGAAATATCGATATAGAGTTTTCCCTCAAATATTTATTATTGGATCCAGGATTGAACTTACATATATTTATGCGGTCTTGAACAACTGGACTTCGTTGAATATTGTCTTATACGTAAGAACTGGCTATTGACTCCTCCCCGTCAAGTGTATCAAAACACCGACGCAATATGTAATCGTAATCGTTTCAAGAACTTCTTCTACATAAAACATTCATTTATTTGTGTTCGATTTCATAATATAAGATTGTATGACCATCGTTAATATTTAATTCCGAAGATTATTTCGGGACTTGATTATTCCCCTCGATCCAGTGGTAACGGTATTATAATAGTCCAATAGTCCATTTGAATTTTTAAGTCGAAGGAGAGAATGTTTTCAGCGTCATTCGTTGAATATATTTCTCAAAACATCCCCTCAAAGAACTTTGGTTAATGGTTTTACTCTTACAAAAGGGCTCGAAGAACTATTAACTCTATCCGTATTCCCTAAACGTTCCTTGCCCCCCCCCCGATGCCGCTCATTCCTCGTTATTCACCCCTCGCCCAGGATCTAGGCCACCCTCGTGAATTCATTCAGAAATTGAATTTCGAGTCGTGCGTCGGAGCCGTCTCCAATGACTTGCGGCCGTGTAGTACACCGCATGCGTGGGCGAATTTGCGCCGTTTAATGGCGGCCAAGGTCGCGGCGGCGTGCTGATGCCGGCCCGAGATGAACGTGACGCCTAGTAATTAGGTGAAGTGCGGGACGTCGGCCCATTGAGGCGAAGTCGAACTCCCCTCACGTGCGCAATACGTGGGGAGGAAAAAAGAATACCAAGCAACACAAATAATACCGGGAGACGCTAGGGAGAGCGGCTAAGAGGGCAATTAAAAGTTCCACTTGGAATTCATTAGACGCGTCGTATTTTTTTCTTCCTTCCTCCGTGTCGAACAAGGGCGTAATGAGCATAATGGCGTAAGATCCAAATGCCTTCTGCTCTATTTCTCGCCTTTCGAGGAACTGTGCCACACTTAACGGCTGGCACAAATGCGGATGAATCAGTTGTCAAAATCTACTCTCCAGTGAGCGGTTGATAAACTCCGAATGAGTTCATATTGAATGATAGATGAAACGACAACATTAATTTTCACCGCGGGAAGTAACGGAGAAGTTAGTGAACTTTTTTCAGAACTTTATTAAAAAAATGTATCAATAATTTCCAGTGCAAAGGTATCGTGAGTTCGAAAATATTTAATGGAGTTTTCCAGATCGATTATTAAAAGGTTCTATTAGCTAGTGAAAACTGAAACATTAATCGATGTGTTTATCGAAAGTAAACTATTAATAAATGTATCTAATGAAACCCATTTGCGAAATTAAAAGCGGGAGTCTATAGCACACCCGTATCTTTAAATTGACTGAAAATTGATCCACCTTCATTACAAAGTGTGTAAAAAAGGTCTGCAAATTAAGCAATGAGACTGGAAACATAGCTTGTAGTAGTAGGGCTTGGAGGGGTGGTAGAGGCCTTCAGTACGGGTAGATCTGCCTTCAGTACGGGTTTGAACTTGCTCGAGTCATTTGGTTGACCATGGCGATTTTTTTTGGGAATCAGTTTTTCTATGGTGTTCTAAAAATGAGTGACATCAATTTCGAGCAACGGTGTGCTATCAGGTTTTGCTTTAGACTTGGCCACAGTGCAACGGATGCGCTTTCTAAATTTCAGCAGGCTTACGGAGATAGTGTTTTGTCAAGAGTCCAGGTTTTTCGGTGGTTTAAGGCATTTTCAGAAGGAAGAGAGTCGATTGAACCACGAAGCGGAAGACCTTCATACTCAAGAACCGATGAAAATATCAACAGAATCCGGGATCTTGTGGGTTCAGATGCTCGGTTGACAGTCAGAATGATCGGGGAAGAATTGAATTTAACTCACACCACCGTTCATCAGATGAATTGGGGATGAGAAAAATTTGCGCAAAACTGGTTCCAAAAAACCTTTCGCGAGACCAAAAGGACATCAGGAGGGAAAAGTACCTTGATTTTTTGGATTCGATTGAAAATGACCCCCATTTTCTGGAACGTGTCATTACTGGTGACGAGTCTTGGGTGTTTGAGTACGATCCATAAACCAAGCGCCAGAGCATGGAGTGGTACATTTCAACCTCTCCAAGGCCCATAGAAAGCAATGATGAGGAAGTCGAAGATCAAATGTATGCTGATTTGTTTTTTCGATTTCCATGGAATCGTCCACAAAGAGTTCAAACGGTCAATCCTCGGTCAATCAACACTTTTACTGGGCGGTTCTTGAAAAACTTCGAAAAAGGGCCATGCATGTGAGCCCAAACATCAGGAACAATTAGTCATCGCATCACGATAAAGCTTCTTGTTACACAGCAATTTCAATAAACCAGTTTTTGACCAGTCAAAACATTCCTGTGTCTCCTCAGCCTCCTTATTCGCCTGACTTGAGTCCTGGAGACTTTTTCCACTTCCAAAGTTGAAAAAGCACCTCAAGGGAACTCATTTTGGAGCAGTCGAGAACATACAAACGGCTGTCACCGACCGGCTTAAGACTATCCTAGTATTGGTGTTCCAGCACTGCTATGAGGAGTGGAAGAACTGTCTCCAGCGCTGTGCAGCTTTTAAAGTTATTTTGAGGGTGACAATTAACCATAAACACAGTAACCATCCCGATGGTCGGTTTGGTAGTTGATGGTAGAGTTCACCCGGTACTAAGCCCGATGGCGTGTGAAATTCACACATAATGGTAGGGGGGCCAGTTCCTTTCCCTGCGCCGGTTATAGTTTCCCAGGAAGACTCGGTACCCGAAAAATCACGTAGCTATAAAATTGTAATTCTATTTTAATGAAAAAATTTTAAAAACTGCCTCATTACTTAATTTACAGATCTCGTATATTGTTATTCAGCGATTAAATAATGTTAGCATATCGCTAAGGCACAAAACTTAGAATTTACAGAGCAGAAACGAAATCTTTAACTAAATTATCAAATAAATAACCAGACAAGAACCATTGACTGGAAAATTGGACATAAATGTAATAAGTTCATAATGCCTATTTAACTAATCCGTTAATTTAATTAATTTTAGTCTGGCATCAGCCTGTCGGGGTAATTTTCCCCAAGGGAATTTCCCTAAGTGTTGCCATTTTCAGGTTCCGAATTGAAATAGCTCGTGCTTAAGACCATAGTAGCAGGTCGCTAATAAAACATCTTTAAGTGGGTAAAAGACAACTTATTTGGGTCATTTATGGAATTTAATTATACATTCGTGGGTTGAATCTAGAAAAAGGCTCAAAGAGGCTCTAAAGGCTCTCGTAAAAGTATAGAGGAAAATAAGTATCAACATTTATCTTTCGGTATCCGTCCATCCGACGCCTAATTTGAGGAAACATGAGAATGACGTGGCACAAGATGAGTGATCTTGTTGCAGGATACGGATAAGTACGGTATCAGCTTACTGACCTCTTGAAAATATTACAATAATAATTTTTTGGAAGGATTTAAGCAATTATAAGTGTCATTCAGTCTTATGAATTAAATGAAAAATCGTCCATGATAGTTTTTCACATCAAACCTCGCATAGAAGCCCATGAGTGAACAGAGAACAGTGTTTTCTTTCAACGATTAAATTCGAAAAGACTAAATTACCCATTATTTTAATTATAATGAACAATGAAAATTATGAACACTATAGTGATTAAAATTTTTCATGCGGCTCTTTGCCCTTATTTATTTTTAAATTTGAAGTTGCATATTCATCTCACTTCAGAATTATTTGTGAAAGTTCGCAGCTCCCAATGACATTACGCGTGGACTTGAAATACTTGAATTCTTTAAAACAAAGAGTTTATCCGCGAGAGATTTTGCGTAGCTTCGGGTCGTAGCGGTCGTTCATTGCGTGGCCGAGATGGAATGGATTGAATGATTCCTTTCGGGTCGTTTTCGCCATTAGTGAGACACAATAAATGCCTTTACTTTTCATTAAACGCTGTCTGCATCCACGGCAAGAGGTAGTGCGCGGACGGTGGCGAAAGAATTAATGGCGTGATCATTGGCGGAAGACTCTGTTGGCGTCGTACGGTTGTCATAATGGGTTATCTGATCGTTTCCATTGTCCAACCGATTCGAGGCACAAAGATGTACATTAAAGATTAACGGACCACGTAATGGCACCCACGGAAAAATATGCACTTGCTGATCCATTTTCAAAATTCTATGATAACCTTTATCGGCTTCTTCAATAAATTTTCCCCCCACAGAAATCAAGGAATTGCCCATTTTAAATTACCACATAATTCAATTCATGGTACATTTTTTTGGGTTAAATGTGGAGATGTAAGTTCTTTTGATGGCAAATCCATCTCCCTTTTTCTGTCTTTCTAATAATTTAATAACTCATACATCATCACGTTTCAATTCAAGTATTTTAATCCATTATCAATAGAAAGCAGCACTCACGTCAAACGCTTAGTTTTATATTTAGCGGCATTTATTTTTTTTCTTCCTGTTCAAAGATATTTGATTGTTTTTTGTTGTTTATATATCAATGGCATTGAAAAATTCAAGAAAACTGCGGGAAATTCCGTGACAGAAACTTACAACGCAGTCATTCGCTAATGCGCATTAAAATGTTACAATTTCAAAGTGTAATATTCATTCGCCTTTACCGTCGAGGGATCCGGGTTTGCATTAAGTGGTCTACACGGTATCCATTGATTTTAACCGGGTGTTTGCCACGAAATATTGTTGATGCGCCGTAATTTTTCGTCCAAATGTACATTTAAGATTTTTTTGGAAGAGAATGATGGATATAAAACAATTATACTTAAAATACAAATTGTGTAAGATCCATCTTCTTCAAAGGCTGCATTTCGCTAAACCATAAAAATTTAAGAGTGATAAAATTTCATAAATGTTAATTTTATCATAATTTATGCAATTCAAAGACAGAAAAAAAATTAAGAACACACAGAATATGGACCACATTACTATCGAAACAATTAAGGTACTTTCAGATACCTTAGGGCTTGACCGTGCAAATTTGATTTAATCACACGTCTGGGACATTTCCATTTCAGGTTTTCTCAGTGAAGATGTTAATTACATGATAAGGTTCTCTCTGTTGCCATTTTGTTAAACCAAATTCATTCATGAAACTAAAACGACATAGAATTAAATAAGGTAAGCATATGTTAGCGGGTCATTGCGTTTCCGAGGAGAGAATTTGCAAGCTGCTCGGAATTCAAATGGTACCGATTGAGTTAGTAAACAGTGAGCGGCACTGCGCTAATATTGACCGGGACGACAAACACCTCCCCCATTCAAAGATTTTAGTTACCAAACCGAAAACGGTCAAATAAACTGATTGTCTAAGGCTCAGCTTGATCAAATTTCTTCATTAAGGAAGAAATGCTCGTAAGGAGGAAGTACTTCCTACAATTCCTGTCCAAAAGTTTTTCTATCACGGCCTAGATTTCAATATGATGTCTTCATCGAGAACACTTGGTGTTATCTTCATCTGAAAGTTACGGTAGGGTCAAGTTTTACAAGGCCATTTTACAATGACGATTAAATTTTAACTTCAATTAATGCCGAATTTAGGTTTTGTTATCTCATATTCCCGTTTATTGACGAAAAGTCTCAATCGTCTATGATAATTAGACATTTATCTAATTTTCACGGTAAATAACTGTTGGAATCGATCAAAAATTCTCAAACCATACCTAATTGTTTCAATCTATCGATACATGGCAATTTAATTTCACAATCTTTTTCGTGGCCATAAATTCCGGAGTAAAATTCACAAAGTGTATTATTTCTTCTATGACGAAGACAGTCAAATCAATATTCAAATAATAGTCAAATATTTTAGGACATCCCTTTGGGAGCATTATATTTCTTCAACGAATCTTTCTTTACAAATTAATATAAACTGACCCAAGAGCACTAATCGCCGAGATCTGAAGATACATGTGGGAGAAGACGTCGGGGGAAGCGAAGCGCGCCGGGCTCATCAGCCGTGAACTCGGTCTGTTTCTCCGGCGGAATACCTCACGTGCGCGTCACGAGGGGGACGCCGCCACCTCCTCCCCCCTTCTGCCCCAACACTCATGCGTCACGGACGGCGCGTGCACCCGTGCCCTCCTTTGTCGATCGCGGCGGAGGCGAGGCTTCCATAAATGGGGCTGCGTGGGTGGACGGTGGTAAGGGGATCGTGGCGGGACGCACAGAAAGGGGGATGGGGAAGGGAGCGGATCGAGACGAAGGCGACAAGGGATGATCTCGCGGACGAAGGGATTTCGCGGAAGAGACGCGATTCATACAAATGAGGCGGAAGATGACCGCCGGAGAAGGATGAGGACGTTGTGTTGGAGGGGGCCGAGGAGGAGAGTGAGGGGATGAAATGGGCGTTGGAACATGGAACGGAAGAGGTTTTTCATAACGAGGGGATTTGATAGACGGTAATGATGCCGCGATGGGGGTGACCGCGGAGGGAGAGAGGGGGTGGGGGGAAGGAGGAAGCAGGGCGCGTAAGTCGAGAAGTGATATGGGATGTCCTCCGGGAGGGGTGCGAGCACTAGGGTGGTGCGCATGTGTGCGTGCTTCGGTGGAAGGGAAAGGGAGAGGGTTACGGGAAGGGCAAAGGAGGGGGGGAGGGTAGAAGGAAGAGGGAAGGATCTGAGATGACGCGGTGTTAGGTGGAGTGGAGGCGTCGGTTGGAGGAATAAGTCACGGCGGAGTTGAATGGATGGATATTGGGGGGAGAGGGCGCCGAGTGACGTGGTCGGATGTGGGATGGGAAGGTACTCATACTTGACGGGAGGAGTTCAAGGGGAAGGACAAATAAAGACGATGTGGCGGGGTGAAGTGCGAGTGGAGGGAGAGGAGAAGGGAGCAACGCGGGAGGAGGGTGGGATGATAGTTACGTTGAGCGGATCTTTATTATGGAGAAGGGGGAGATGATTATGCTATCTCACATTGCACAAAGCGGTTTGGCGTCGTCGCGCGAGCGTGGTCACGATGAAGTCGTGGCGGCGCGCGCATGATGGCATGCTCAAAGCATCCCACGCCCCCAATCACCCGGAGTAGAGGTACCAAAAAATTTTAAAATCTATTCGTATGCGCGCACATGCCCATCGATAACTAGTGTTTTGCGGGATTGCGAAAGCGTAGATTTTTATTTTATTAATTATACATGTACGAACCGCCTTCTTCATTCGTGCAGGAATTTGACCCACTTGTCACACAAGTATACACGTTGAAATTCCCAAAATTTCCAAATCAATGACTATTCATGTAAAACTATATATACATATATGCATGTAAATATTTATGCAACAACATGCTGTGTAGCATATTGTACATAAATTGTATATATGCACATGTATGCAGTATATATGCATATATATATATACACACACATATGCATACATATACACACACACATTTGCTTAGCAAGTTTTTGTAGTTGGAAGCCTTTCAATTGAAATTAAATAGTTGGACAATACGCGAGAACATCAAACCTCATTTATAAACGCCCACATTTTACTGCATCATTTAGTTTTCCTTGGATTAAATCAGTTCACCTATCGGAAATTTGTGAAAATGGTGAGGTTGAATGCTTAGAAAAATTCAAAGTTTATTGAAAAAAGCGTTGTATGAGCGAAGGATAATTGTTCAATGAAAATGCACTTGAATAGTTTGGAAGAATGCTAACTAATTAGCAATAGGATTTCTGTTGTTGCATGCCTTCGCTAAGTATATTTTTATGTAATTAATATTCTCAGTTAGGAAGGATGGACCTTTAAATTCGGATTACACGAAATCAATCGTTTGAGACTGTTCAATGTACTGTTGTATTTACATGACGAAGAGCTGCTTTTGTAGTGTCTCTTATTTCCAAGGAACTTTAATGAACTGGTTCCATCTGCTTATATTTTTCATGGCATTAGATCGGATTTGTTGTCTAATTTATGTATTTGGAACAATAAAAAAGTGAACAAAAATATACGTATTTAGAATAAGTGTACGTGTATGAAGCAGATGAAAATTAGAAGAGGCATGCGTGAAAAGTCGAAATGAAAGGTGTTCTGCATTATTTGGAATACAAATAAATTGGCGAATCAAATATGTTTTAGTCATTCTGAGATGACTCGGTTCCGGGACTAATTTAAAAACACATTAGTTTAAGTAGCTCATTTAGTTAATCTACTCATTTTTGGCGGATTTTATCCTAGTATCTGTATCAATGACACTTGTTTCATATTTCCTCCCTAACGAAGAGCTCAATTTAGTTTAAATGATAACAAAGATATATATATATATATATATATCTTGGTATATATATATATAGTCACTTTCTTGGAAAACCCACGAACGTGCACAATAATGTAAATTCACTAAATAGCCAACACAAACACAGGAACTAAAACATATAAAAGAGGGACTCACTGGTTCTCGAATTTTCGGTGGTGCAACCACCTTTCTCAAGAGGAATTAGGAACATAACTGAGGCAGAGGAGGGCCCGAAAGCAGTGGTAGGAAGGAGAAGGGGGAAAATGGGGGAAAAGAGGGGAAAAGAAAGGAAAATGGGGGAAAAAAGGGGGAAAAGGGGGGGAAGGCATTCGAGGTGAGGGGTTTGGAGGGGTAGTGTATGGCGCGGGAATTTTAAAAAAGGTGGGGATGATATGGAAGTTGTTGGGGGCGGAGGGGGATGAAATTATGTGCATAAAGGGGGCAATTAATGTCTAATATTAATACCTGGGCGATTCCAGGAATCCAAGAGCCAGATGAAAGCTAGCTCTAATGTTTTGAGTTTCAGTGGAGGGTCTGAGTGTGGGAGGGATGCTAAGACGGGTACTTTAAAACATTGGTCAAAGGGAGTGTTGTGTTCGGAGGCTTGTTTGGGGATTGGGAGCTTACCAATAAGGGAGGAATTGTTGCATGAGGCTCGATGATTATTGATTCTAATATTAAGGGGTGTGGTACACTGTCCAATGTAAAAGGCAGGGCAAAGTTGGCACTTGAGTAGGTAGACAACATTGCTGGAGGTACACGAGGAGTAGGGAATTGGCGGGAGAGAGTTAAAGAGCGGGTGGGAGAGGGATGGGATTCTGGTTAGGAAAATAGGACATGTTTTGCATCTAGGTTTATTGCAGGGTCTGGGAGTAATTTTGGAATGGGGCGAGGATTTAAGAAGTGGATTGGTAGATTTTAGTAGATCTGATAGATTGGCGGGGCGTTTGAAAGTGACAGAGGGGCATTTGGGGAAAAGGTTGGTGGTGGAATTGTGGTTTTTGAGGATAGGATGGAGGTCCTTTATATATATATATATATATATATATATATATATATATATATATATATATATATAAACACTAACACAAAAAACACCACACACATAGAAACATAAAAGAAGGACACTTACATTGGATTGGATGACGACGGCCGTGCCGTCGAAACGTAAATATCCAATGTAAGTGTCCTTCTTTTATGTTTCTATGTGTGTGGTGTTTTTTGTGTTAGTGTTTGTGTGTTTGTGCGTCGCCGGAGAGCGTCTTTTCCAAGTGTATATATATATATATATATATATATATATATATATATATATATATATATATATATATATATATAATCTTGAAAATGACGCTCTCCGGCGACGCACAAACACACAAACCCTAAGATAATAGATATTACACACACAGAAACATAAAAGAAGGACACTTACAGTAGATATTTACGTTTCGACGGCACGGCCATCATCATCAGATGATTCTGATGACGACGGCCGTGCCGTCGAAACGTAAATATCTACTGTAAGTGTCCTTCTTTTATGTTTCTGTGTGTGTAATATCTATTATCTTAGGGTTTATATATATATATATATCTCACTGTTTAAGAATGAATTTAGTGTTTTAAGGAATAAAAGCTTAACTACGAGCTTAACTATATTAGCTATAAAGCTTAACTCGTATTATAGCTGGAAACAGCTATGTTTCTCATGCTGGAATTGTTGTAGTGAGGATTCTTATCAGAAAGCTCAACAATGGTTAATTAAGTGTGCGATTTTTGTACGAAGAGGGCAGTCAGCGTGAACACAAAGCAAGCGGATTCATAGGTTATGAGATTATTATATAATGCATAATAACATCGCCCACTGAAGGAAGTCCTTCACCAAGAGGACTGAAAGTCAAATCGAGCCAGGCGCCTGGAAAAGGAAACAATCCGACCGTCGCGGAAATGGAAAGCGGTTTAAGGAGAGATAAGCCGAGAAAATTGGGATTATCCCGGAAAGCCTGTGGAAAGGAAAGAGTGTGAATGGGATTAAGTGGAGATTGGATCGAGATCAAGAGAGAAATGCTTCGTTTGAGGGCGAGCCACCCGGGAAATTATCTTCACAGGAAGGACGCCGATCTCTCTCCCGCGACGTTCCTCTTGAAAAATAAATTAAAATGAAACAAAACCTTCGGGGAATCCATTAATGGTAAATAGCCTGAGCTGAGTTTTAGGTCGGGGAGTTGATGCAACACGTGAGTGGGTCAGAGAGGGATGAACTAAGCAAATGAGGCCAGACTCAAAGTATCGGTCGAGAAAGAGAGGAGGGGGGGGGAGGCGGACACTATTTCCTCCCTCTATAGTATGATGTTCTTTCGATGGATCAATATAAAGGATTGGGCGACTGGGGCTTTCTCACTTCCTCCTTTTTTTCACCCACACTCCTCTCTCTTTTTATGTTTTAGCTAAGGTTGCTTTCTTCGTCTACTTGGATGAAGCGACAGGGTGGATCGTAAAACAGTGTGGCGGGGAGACGATAAGCGCGGGATGGTTGGATGAAGGAGGGAGGGTCATGTGGGGGGCCGCGCGCTCGGGTTTTAGACGAAGGAAGAGAGCTCGCGAGGGGAGAAGAGACGTAAAGCGAGGGAGGGATGGAGGGAGGAGGAGGGCAGGGGCGGGAATGGGTGCCGAGGGAGAGGATAAAGGAATGGGGGCCATGGAGATGACGGAAATCAGACCGCTTTGGGTGGAGCGCACGGAGAGGTAGATGTATTAAAGCTTAATATCAGGTTTTAAAGACCATGATACAGTCGAGGTTCCAACAAAATAGCAGCAGCAGTTATTATGGGAGACGATCGAAGGCTAAGGTCATTTGCGCCATTCTAACAAACTATGGGGACCAGCTCTGACTAAAAAGAACGGATAATGTTCGATGACATGCCCATATTACGTCGGAACCTCTACATTCGAGGTCACAAAATTGTATGTTGTAATTTTTCGTAACTACGCTCGGTGGACCTGGTAGCTGCTGCCAACTATGACTCATAAAAATATCACGAACTCAAACGAAAGCGTCTGTCATGATTGTTTAAGATACATTTGTTTTTGAATTGCTATGGATTTTTGTTTCATATTAGCCTTTCTTATATATATACGTTTTTAATTTACTATTCCAATAAAAATTAGCCATCAAAATTATCGGACAAGTTTCATTATCTTAAGCTACTGTTTCATTTGCAAAGTCGCTCATTTTCATTCTTATCTGTCGTTGATTGCCCCTAATAAATTTCATGCTCTAGCCTTCTTAATATTACCTTCAGTTACCTCCTGTCACTTTTACAGCACCTAAAGTTTTACCAATCTCCGTCTTCAACTAGAAGTTCGGTTTCAGTGGTAAGGTACCGGACACCCAGTAACAATCCCCTCGTAATGTGTGATTCAAACATTCAGCTAACGAGGACATTTCATTTCCTTATATCCCTCGCAGTTTCCCAGGAGGTACGCAGGAAATTACACAACTATGCTCTATCTCACGGGGAAGAAGTCAAGAGATAACACCCAAATACTATATATATTTCTACCAGTAAGAACGGTCGCTTTACTCACTATTCTATGCCATCATGATGGCATAAATTTCTCAAAATGTACTATGGATCTTTCTTGGTAAATAATTAGTATATTTAACTTTCCTAAGCTGTGAAAATAGGAATGATGTTTACGCTATTCCTTTACGATTTTATCGTTGGGAGATGCAATCATATTGACTCTAAAGAAATAAAAATGTTTTATATCTATTGCAATAACTATTTTCTAGGACGAATAAAGATAAGAGGTATTATGAAATTATTTGAAGCGGAAATTTTTTGTGAGGTAACTTTCATAACCGCGACACGATTTTAATACATGTTAATGCAATGCAAACGGCTGCGAGTTCTAGGTGGATAACTTGTTTTATGCGTCGGAAGACAGAAAGGAATGTAGGGAAAGGAGTAGTACAACGATAGTTAGAAGAAACGTTGATGTCGTCATTATTTTCTCTTTAGCAACGGCAGCAAAGGTTCGAATTCCTTAGCTTCCTTTATTTTTAAAAGTATTGCGTACCACGTTTAAAGAATTCGCGGACCCATTTTTGAGTGTAAACTACTATACTATTTAAACTACAAATTGAGTGTAACATACTATTTAAAAGGGGAAAGTCATTAAAAATACAATTCAAGTCGGTATGAATGAGGGTTTAAACCAAGCCAACTGTGCCATCAATTTGATACGGAGGCAAATAAGGAAAGGAAAGAGAGAGAGAGAGAGATAAAAAGGAGTGGGAATGAATGAAAGGTTGTTTGATGGGGGTATTATTGGAAGAAAAGATAAGAAATCTGCTGTCACTCCATAATCGATAAATTTTGCCAAATAAAATACAACCCAGGATCAATATGGTGGAGGGGTAATTTTCCATGTGTAAAATCAAATGATTGAGTCGTAATTTTCATAAAAATGACATAGCTGTAAGGTGAAGTACGTGCGATTCAAACCATGCTCTTGGAAGATATAATGTATGAGTGTGAGTTTGAAACTCGGGAAGATGTAGAGTAATGTGACGAAGGAATAGGAGCGTAAACGTTGAGGTGAGGGTGAGATGAAGTACTGGAGTGCCTGCTTAACGGCCGCCCTCTTGTATATTCATACGTCATTCTTTTTTCTTGGCCTTTTTCGACTCCATCGCCCTTCCACCGTGGCACCCTTTGTCAATGTGTCCCCCATGAACGTATAAGTTTCATACGGAATAATCAAAAAAATGGCTTAAATCAAACGTATTTTTGGTGGACGTGACTTGAAAGCTAGGGAATGTTGGTTTCTTCCCCCCCATCGGGCTCCATTTGGAGTACACGCCCACTTTATGTGGCGCGTCTTGAAGAATTTTTGTTCGTCACATAGAGAAGATTTAAACGCAGGGAACGAGCTTGATTCATCATAAAATGTCACAATTGAATATAAAGTGACGCTGAAATGATTGGAGAGAAATTACGGGCGCGAGTCATTAAAAATAAGAAGACGACGTGTCGGTATAAAATTAACGAACAGATTTTTTACATTTTTGCTCACTCCTAAATCTCATTAAAGCATTCATAGTATATCTTGCATTCGGTGATGGGGCCATGTTTAAAAAAATTAGAAAACAGATGCCGAGACTAATGGATTGAAGCATTTCTCTCTTCCACTGGTAATACCTGCTCGCCTGCAAGCTGCTTCAAGATCTCTTCCATTAATCCAATCCATTAAAACCCTTTTTCCATTAGGTGATTAGAAATGGATGCCAAACCTAATAGACTTTGAGACTTCTTTTTCCTCCGAACAATGTGTGACAAACTTGAGGACCCCGATCCTGATCCAAAGACCAGGGTCTCATCACAATCAGTGCTCTAGGTGATAGTGTGGTCTGCCAGCTCGACCTACCTTAAAAACTTTTCCAATTCCTTATCCCTTGAACGATCCGCCGCACAGTTAAGATTGAGTTGTTAAGCATTGATGTGGATATCGTGGAGTTGAATTCTTTGCCCTTATGCGTCACACTGCCATCTCTTCCATATTATAGGAAATTGTTTCTGGCGTGACTTCGTGATACTTCTTTATGATTTTGAAAAACTCATAAAGTTTTTTTTTTTCGATTCTGCCTTTAGTGTGACTAAATGTGTTTTGTAAACAACACAAAAAAGTGGGGCATATGAAATAAAATGTGACAATGGCATGCAGTTTAAATTGGTACAAAGGCTACATACGAACAGGGAGGAAATTCAGAGGGAGAATCAAGGAACATCTTTAATGTGTTTCAAAAACGACAACATGACAACTTTATTCGCAATATATTTGATCGAGGAAGATCACATCAGTAAATTTACCCCACAAGTACTCCGCCTGGAAAAAAATGGAACCAGCTAGGACGTCCTAGAACAATTTGAACAAATAGTGTCTAGCGTTACATAGATGTAATATTGTAAATGAGTGTACGTACAGTTCCCGTTTCCACCTCCTTAACCTACAGATATCCAAGTGCCTATCAAAATACCGTCCCACCCACACTCTCATCTTCCCTTGCCTAACCTGTGTCTAACACAAACTCTCCTGCCTCCCCGCTGATAGGCTACCCCCCAACGTGCTTTGCAAATGCAACCTTAGTCTATCCATTATCAAATCCCTCGCCACACTCTCCCCAACTACAAATTTGTTACCGACAACTGTCCCTCCCCTCACATTCCGCTAAATCCACCCCTTCTTCCCCATCTTATGACCCCCTCACCCAAAAATTGGATATGTCTACTTGTGGATAATTATCACACGGAGATGTTGCAAAGCAACGAAACCTAGGTCGTGTATTGAAGATTTTTAGGCGGAATCAATAAAGCTGCAGTTATTTTCAAACTAATTTTTTTAATTATTTTTTTAACTTTAGACCAATTTCACTATTGTAACCAATTAAATAATGATATTTTTACATTTTTTCCACCATAAATTAGAGCAGCTAAGAAATAAAATTATTTTATTGATCCTTGGAGGGAATATCGTGTTAAATTTGGGCACTTAACATTTAAAGCCACACTTCTCGGCTCACATTATAAACCATTCGAAGGGACGAGATGGTGTTAGCTAACATAAATATTTATGTATCGAGAAAAATATTTATATAAATATGTATATAAAATATTTGTAAATATTTATTTAACATCATAAATACATAAATTATTTTATTTTCATTGGTCAACTCTACATCGTTCCTCAGATTGATTTATTATTAACACCCGTAAGTCTATCGTAGGCTACACACACACACACACACATACATATATATATATATATATACGTACATATATATATACACACACACACACACCATGTACAGGGTGCGGAAACGTAACTTCCCTTTTTCAAACTCAAAACGCTATCAAAAAAGGAAGTCATGTTGCCGCACCCTGTACATGCATACAAGAGTGTTGTGTGCCAAATTAATGTATGTTTATCGATATATATATAGACTTACATGGATATGTTTTGTGGTTGATGTTTGTAAAGGTATGAATATTTTTAATGAGGGAGGGTATAGTGAGGGTTAAGGCGTAGACGTAGTAACGAGATGAATCAAAGGCGTAGGTTATAGGATTTCATTAAATAAAATGATGAATATGGGAAGGCTGGAGGAAATTAATGAGAAGAAAGGCGAGTAGGCATGAGAGAAAGAAGAAATGAGATGGGAAATGGAGAAAGAAAATATCGAGCATGACAGAGATGAGAGGAGAGAGACAATGGTTAGGAATGGGGAGGAGAAGTAGGGTGAGAAGAAGGGAGGGAAAGGTTGAGGAATGATGAGAGCTTTCAAAAGACATCCTGGTGCTAAAGGTAAGGAGCTGCTAAAATTACTAGCCTGAGTAACGACCCGCCCGTGCTCTGGGCGTGCCTGCGATTTTATACGCACCCCGGGTTGGGAGCGGAAAGAGTGGATGGCCGTTAAAACGGATCTGATGAGGCCTCGGAATAAGCTCGCACCAGTCGAGATGACAACTCTCGCCAACCCCGAGCAAAAAAAGTGAGTGTGTCTTCGTGCCGGAAGTGGTGGAGGGAAAAGCCCTTACCCCAATTACTTATGAGAAATCGATAACGGATTGAGGCGACTGAAAACGAGCGGCATTTTCTGGAGCGATTGCGTCGCCTGCCAATATCTACTGCTGCCCGCACGCTGCTGCTGCGAGAAGGATTGCGAGGGAAATATTTGTGCAATGGTGATTAGTACTCGTTTATCATTTAAGTGAATACATAATTGTCCCATTATTTATCTTTAATAATAACAGAGGTAAATTCATCATTTATGCACTAATCAATTTATTTGTTTCTCAGTCCTGATTTTGAGGTTTGGCGTACGACATATTTTTCGTTAATGTGCTGAAATTAAGATATTTTTTGTATTTATATTGGTTACTATATTCGCTATGTATGTCTTTGAAAAAAATTAACCGCAGTAGGATGAATTTCACGTACTTATTTTATAGAAACCTGTGACATTTCTAACACTGAAATTTAGGATAATAAAATTCCTCTCCTGTGTGAAACCTCCGATTTCATTTTTTAATTAATTAATGTTATTCTTTTTATGTGTATAAATTACCCCGAAATTAACCAGTTTCCTTTATTTGATAATGTTCTTCTATTTCTTAAATATTTATATACCTCCCAGACCTGACTTTACTTTTTTACTTTATTAGTGGTAAAGGCGTTGACTACTATATTTCGTACTGTAACCTCGATATGACTATTTTCTACGGTATTTACTGATTTGCTTCATAGAAAAACTAGTTTGTTGGTAGTTGAGATTACATTTTCATTCTTTTAAGAGTGGGAAATAAGTGATATGAAAGTGAATGACGGCTTAGTCGTCCTTTTATCGAAAGTATTTTCTAAGTATCTATTCTGTAACAAAAAGTCCATTTCAGTTTTACTTTGGGTAATAGAATAAGAAGTTTTAAAAAGCTTATTGTCCTACCAATAATAGAAAAACATTCTGCAGCACAGTTTTTAAATGTTGAATAGAATTGCTTGTATGATTTTCACTGATGTCAAAATGAAGATTTAAGGAATCCGTTCAAAAATATTTCAATCAATTCAATGGTGTAACTCCAGTATAACTTCACGTTACAAATAACTGGCAGTCATTAGCGACTCTTTCATTGAATCGCTTAAGGGATTCAAGAAACCATCTGCCTTTGGCTCCATTTTTTCCTCTCAATATAGTATATCTTCGTCCTGGCAACCCGTGTTGCGATTGTAGGCGTTCGTGCGCACACTCCACTCTTACGCAGCCCAGCAGACACACACCCCGTATCAATAATTCCAGGAAAAGCGAAGACAAACAAATGAAGGTAAGAGATAGCCAATCCCTTCTCGTTTTATCGCACTACTTTCTTCGCCGTGCCAATTCGTGCTGAAGGGAAGCTTATGCCAACTGAAATTTTACGGGCTTCTTTATTTTTTTGTTTTTTTGCGCGCAATTTTGCCATCGATCCTCTCCCCGCAAGACACTTGTGGCGCGCTCAAGGGAAATATCTCCGAGAAATGCGCCTTCTCCCGCCCTCCCTTTTATTGGAAAACCAATGAAAGGTTTATGGCCCTTTCCTACGGCCAGAAAAAAATATATCCCTCGACAATCTCCGATTGTGGAGGAAAAAATATATATATCATGCAGCCGTAATATTATTATTTCGGATGTCATAGGCACAGTGAGGAAAACTCACTTTGTCTAAGGGGCGCCTTTTGTTAAGTATTAGCAAATAGTTGTTGAGAGTCCGTATTTTTCAACATTGGCTGTGGGGTATTGCTCGTTATTGCATAACATTGAAAATGTCGATCTGAATATTTTCAAGGTAACATGGTGTTCAGTGTGCTCTTTGTTGATGGGTGAGCGAAAACTGAAAATTTTAATATGCATTCGGAATTATATTTTGGAATGACTCGCTGAAAGATTAGGCACAAAGTAGTTACAAAAATGTCTCTGTTTTTCTCCCTCTCAGTCTCCGGAATTCCTCCCCTAATTATATTTCGTCCTTGGAAATCGTGACGTAAGGAGACGTTCTCTTTAAAAGTTTCCAAAATGAAAGTGTATCTAGCGATTGCCAATTATAAGATCCAAGGAAATCCATCGTCTAAATCTCTACTCGAAGTATCATAATGTAGGTTGATTAATCATGAAACTAAATGCAATAATAAATTAACCGACTCAAGTGCCGTGACTGATGTTTTTCGGCTCTTTGACAGTTGTAAGAAGCATTCCATTCACTCAGCGCTGTTCCTCGCTGCTTATATTCCGTGACGGAGTAACATTGGTAGATTTGGCCTTCTGGATATCCTCATGTTATTTTGAATAAGATATCTTAATTGGTCTTGGTTGTTCATTTATGTTTAGACCTTTTTCAGCTTAGTTTGAAATGTATTTTCAAATAAACAGTATTGTCGAAAAAAAGGAATTTGCACTGATGAAATAAAGAGAAATAAACCAGAACCATTTGTCCTGATTCAAGTTTCCAAAGGTCGTAATGTGATGATTAATATTGATTCCATTGCATAGTATTGAAAATATAAATGTGGATATTTTCAAGGTTATCTTGTGTTCCCTGTGCTCTTCGTTGTCTAATGATTGATTAGTGAAAGATTTTTAGGTGTTCAGAATTTTAAGGTTATATTTTTGAATGCGTTGCTACAAGATTAAGCACCCATTAGCGCCCACATTTTTTCATAGAATATTCATCAAACTTTTGCCATTTTACTCTCCACTGTCGCATTTTCTCTACCGTTTTCTTAATTTCTTAAGTCCAGTCCCCTTCCTAGGTCATCCAGGATCTTGATTCTTCTACGCCCCCTTTCTTCTCTTATTCAACCTCACCTTGAATAAATTTCTTTAGCAAATCATCTTCTCTTAGCACATGGCCTATCCAGTATGCTTTTTTCTCCCTTATTCTCCTTAAAAGTGTTCTATTCCATTATGTTTCCCAAAACTTCCCCATTTTTATTCATCTGATCTTCCAGATTCGCTTACAAGATCCAATTAATCGTTTTTTTAAAGTACTTTAATTCATAAGCTGTAAAAAGGGATAAATGTATCCATCGGCGTGTATAAATAAATTGCACATTTATTAAAATTAAATTCATCTTCCTCTTCTCCTTGTTTATGGAAAAATTAAAGCATTTTGTAGTGCTGCCAAGTTGTTTTCTTTTGCATTCAAAGAGTTATTAGTTCAAATCAATCTTTAGGTAAACTTACGTTTCTTAGTATATTCCTTTAAGAAATAATGGGGCAATATTTATTTACATCACCCATGTTGTACTCTATGGATAAATATACGTCGGAGCTTGTTAAATGAAATCTTACTTCCTTAAGCCTTAAGAGAGAATTCTAAATTATCTATAAGGTCATTATTAACATCTGAGTAGCCAGTAAATGGTTTAAGTATATAAGTCGATTTTCAATGAGATCGATATTATTTCAAGTTCAAATGATTTCACGCAAAAAGACTATTTTACCCGCAATGACACTCTTGGAGACCTATAGCTCTTAGCAAAAATATTATTCTGGCATGGATTAGAACCACCAATATGAGTTTTGCTATAAAAGAAGAAATTAGGTAAGTGAGCTCCAAATATTTAAAAATATTGATAGTTCGAATAGAACGTCTTGTTCAGGAGGATGAAAATTATGTGAAAAGTCAGTTTAACTAATTACTGTATAAAGTAAACCATTTTCAGGACGGAGTAAAGAATGGAAGAGAGTCGGTTTTTTAAGCAGCATGAAAGCAAGTAGAAGTTAGGGCGTAATGGTGAGAGAAATATGAAGTTCCCGCCGTAGGATAAATAAGTAGACCGTCCAAAGTCGACTTTCAAAATAGGTGGAACAACATGACTGATTGAGGCCATGGTAGAGGTGAGAAAAAGATAAATGACACAGAAATTCGGAAAAGCTACATGCAGAGCGACATCCTAGTAACCCAGGTATACTACTTTCTCTCTTTTCCTGCCATAGATTTTTCTACCGAGCTTATTTGAATGTAGTAGTTCAATGGAACGCACATTTAATGCAACTCACGGTTATTATCATTGGTTGGAATACCCACTGATGGGGATTATATTATTATAATGTGAAATTGCGTTCAATTTATATTTCGTTATATAATCACTTGTTCAAAAGAGCACGACTTCCATGCTACTTTAAATTACCATTGCAGAAGAGTACTAGGGAATTTCTATATTTAACTCTTGGATTCTGTTTTATAGGTGATAGGAAAACGTAGCGGGAATTTTTTTTTTAATCTTCAAACAAAATAAGTAACGAAATGAATTAACTTGTAAATTTTCCTTAAAATCAACTTTTTTTCTCTCCATAACTATTGAAAAATAGAACCTAAAATAGTGGAAAGGTACCATTGCTTGTAATTTGTATTATTGTTTTATCACTAGCGATATTTCGATGCAGATACTCTGTTACTGACGTGAGAATTGAAGCAGTATAATTACTTTAGGGAAAATGGCCAGTTTTCTTTCATTTTGGAAATGCACTTGTTGGGTTGCACGCACTTATGAGGAGAAGGGAATTATCCCCCGCTGGCGTGAATATCGATCCTCACTCTCGTTTCAAGTGTTGGAAACGCTACCAACGACCTACTATGGATTTCACTCCGAGGAAATGGTTTTATTCGAATGTACCTGACAACATAATGCGTCGCTCTTCTTTTAGCCGCTACATATTTTGATGCTATCTGAAGGTATCATGAAGAATTTTTCAGCATTAGCCCGGTAAATATTTTTTGTAGGTTTTCCAAACGTTTTTATGTCACTGAACTTCGTGGCTTTTCCTTTATTTCAAGTAACCAACATTAAGATGTTATTTTTTAAAGTATTTTCGTATTGTTCATTATTGTCTAACTTCCACAGGTGTATTCGAAAATGATCTCGACTTAAATAGAGTCACTTGACAATTTAAAACTACATAGTATTGCTCAGTCATAATAAATTTAGTATAACGTGATTAAATCTGAATCTACTACATGAATAACATGGGTGCACTTTTTTGTCGCATTTACGAGCTATTAAAGTTAGTCTAAAATTACTTTGATGTAAAATCACTCATCAACGAAGTCGAGACTAGATATATTTATTTCCATCCTGCAAAATTATCGCCGTAACTTAACCAATTGCTAACTTCGATCACACCAATATGATTTACAAATGACTTCCCACATTTTAAAGATAACTTCGAGGAGGGTTTAGGCCGGGAAAGGGAATCACTTAACCTCTCGCCTTGATAAATACGACTTATTATTACCTATTTTTGATCATAAAAAATCCTGAATATTGAATATTACTCTAGTTTTGACGGAGAAACAATGGAAAAAATAATGCTCATAATTGCTTTACCAGTGAGCTCTTGATTATATCTTCTTATGCTATAAATTCATCTTTCCATCTCCGCTAAGATTACAGACTTTCTTCCTGAAACATAATGAAATATCTAAACAAAAAAATGCCGAGACCGTAAACTTGATCACCTGGTGTCAGGTTTTCTCTAGGCACTTGCGTACCCGCGATTTCAGGTCCTTAATTTTGTTTGTGTGATTGACGGGTCCCTGACATAGCAGGAATCCTTGTAAACCCTGAATGAGTGAGTGCATGCGATTCACAATAGGTCCGATACATCTGAGTGATTGAGTGATTGCGTGTTTACCGAAGTCCCTTATTTTCCGTTTTGTTATTTCTGTGTGATTGGCGGGTCCCTAGCACAGGAGGAATCCTGGTAAATCCTGAACGTGTGAGTACTTGTGAATCGCAAAGGTCCTTGTTTTCGAGCGCACCTGAGTGATTTGAGTGAATGAGCGAGAGCGTGCGTACATCTGTTTTATAATTTTATATTAACCTGTGTGATTGACGGGTCAACGGCATAGGAGGGATCATTGTTTTTCTTTTTTCAATCAAGTTTACTGTCTTGGCATTTTTGTTGTTTATATTGATTCACGACCGTAGCTACGTTCCTTTGTCTATAAATAATGAAATATAATCGTCCATTCTTTGCTTATGTAATTTACAATTGTGTACATGAAATAAAGTTATTGATTTCCAGATGTTTTGTTACGCTTTTGTAAGGCACCGTCCGAGTAAATTGTCTCCATTCAAATAGTCATTTTAGTCAAATTCGTGCACAGTTGTAGAGACTTCATAATATTCACATTCCAAGGCAAAGAGGTGTTAATTTCCTTAGTCGTCGGAGATGGTACAACATCGTGCTATGACGCTAAGGTCGTACGCAGGCGATTCAAGGTTAAAGCGCATTCTTTATGATTTGTTTTTGTTCGATCCCTTGGAATCGGAAAAATATCTCCCGCATCTTTTTTTTATTCTTTCAGTGTAGTTTTGAAACATATTCTTTGCTATCATAATTTTCCATTCAGTTCTTATTTTTTTGTCTTGTAAATTATGCATTATTGTTTGTAACGCAACCAGCAGTAAGTAAAATGTGTGCATACGTTCTGAGCCACAGCATACGCACTGTTGCCTCATAATCAACTTAAGTTACAAAACCAGCGATGTGAGAGGTATTGCTCGGCATCTGGCCGTTCGGATTTTGTTCTCGGGTAATAATTTGTCGTTAAGTGGTACGTTCAACACAGACTCTTAAAATTAATACATAACCGAAAATATTTTTTTAAAATTACGTGCGTGAAGTTGGGTCACCCCGTGAGTATGCTCCATGTATGTATGTATGTATGTACGAGTTATGTATGTATCTATGTATTTATGCTCATATATGTACACGCACACACACATACGGTTTTTATAGACAGAGAGAAAAGTTATGTATTATAAACTTATAGGCATATATAAGAAGGCTAGGCATCTTTTCTACAAAAGCACAATTTTATAAGGACATTTTTTGGGCCTTAGCGTATCGATAGACCTTTTCCTCCCCCCCGCGATTATGTTTACTGGGATGCAATTGTCTCACATTTTTGACTCCAAAGGAAGTTCATCATTGAGATCAAAATTATCTAAAACCAGGTAATTAGTTTGATATTCAAATTTCAAAGATTCCTTATAAGATTGCAATAAAATGAGAAATCAAGATTTATTTATGTGATCAAGCATCGATCCGATCCCACACCACCGTGCTAGGACGTAATCTCAGTGAGGAGTAATTGGTTTGATTTTAAATAGAATGTGACGGTGAATAACTACCGAGGAGCTACCGAATCTGGATGCGCTTACTACAACATGAAGAGATTTGCCTCGCATTTTCTCGTCTGAGAGTTGAGGATTCCTTTTTAATCAGTCTTTAGTGTTCATGGTAGAAATATTCTTGCCTACTACAGTTTATCCATTTTTTCGTTATTAATCATTACGCTCGAGTGAAACTAAGCAACCCAGAGTGCATTTTGCACTCTGGAAAACTCCGGCATGCATTCATTCTATTATGACTCCATCGGTTTTGAGGTTCGTTATCTTTACTTTTACGCCGAGATAAGCGCTGTAAGGAAAATCCATAAAACAGATGTTCTCTTAAAGAGTTGTATAGCCTGACTGGATTGTGGTTGAGATGTGTGTGTTCCTTTTGTCTTTTGTCTGGTGCACAACATTGAAATTAATATCACACACCGAGTAAATAATGCACATTTATAATTCTTGCACTATATATGCTAGTTATTTTTTCTTTGCCGTATCGGTGTCCCATCCAGATATATAGTAGTAAACGTTTCATAATATTACGTGCCTCTTGTTCGATGAATAGATTTCCGTTCCTAAACCTGCGGTAAATTGCCTCCGTAAATTGGCAAACTATCTTTCGCCTTTCGCCTTACCAAGGTTGAAAGAAAAGAAGGATATGGCTTTTCGTAACAGCCTTTCTCTTTTAAAATTTTATGAGACCAGTATAGAGTTGAATATTTTACCCAGAAACTTGGGATTGTTGGTATTTAGTAAGCTTGCGGAACTACAAGCGTCTTGCCGATCCTGCTGATTCTCGAGTCGAACTATTTACTCCACTTATTTTCTCCTGTATGCAGTCCTCTAATTCATTTTATCAAGATTTTGCATTTATTAATGAGTAAAACGAAGAATGTACTCATCGTTCCTGCTATTATTGAGTCATTGATCATGTAGATTTTTAATATGCATCACTAACTGCCATTCTTGATTCCGAACGAGATTGTTTGATATTTTTCCCCAATCATGCTTCAGTTGGTGTGGCTATGAGATTAATTTCAACTTTTGAGTACCAAGTGTTCATTCAACCCGAGCCATTTTAGTTACCGGGATTGAAGGTGACTATTCCCGATATTGCAGTTCACAATTATAAGAATATCAATGAAAAGAGTGTTATTGGAAAAAAATGGATCTGCTCTCTCTCCTCTCTCCCTGGCTTCCACTTCATGTGTGTTTTTCATCTCGTTGACCTTGAATTCTTGCATAATATGGAGTTATATAGCATTTGCAATCAATTAGAAGGTGTAATGCTGGAGTATAGAAAGAAAAACATATCTATTATGCGATACTATTTTTTTAATCAAACCAACATTCCGGTTGATACCTACAGTTTTTAATGGTTACTATTTTTGAGAAACAATGTTCATAATATGGCGTAGTATTTGACCTATCAAAGCTGCATTTAGAAATTTATGTCAGTGAGCCGGAATACGTATACATTAACGTATAGCAGCAAAAAGTCCATGAAATGCCACCATTAGGAAGATTTTGCAGCTCTAAGCAGACTGGTGAAGAAAGATTAATATAAAATAGTTATGCACATCTCAAAATTTCTTTTAACTATTTAGATGTTATTAAAATTCAGTAGAGTGATTTTTCTTTTTTACGAGTGTTTCACATCACCAAGATAACTTTGAGAAAAATCTTTTTAGCTTAAAACTCTAAAATTTTATTAATAATGACGCATCAGACACATCGTTAATTCGATAATTATCATCCGCTCGCATTTGCAAACGTAGTTGGAGAACATTTGAATTATGTAATTAGTAGCAGTGTGGCATGATATCAACGTGCTACCAAAGGCCGTGAACAGCAAAAAGGAGTTTCGCATGTCATACTTAGAGGGAAACACGGTCAGATAAATTCTCTATCACTATAAATTTTTGACGAAAATTAGCTTTTCGGATATTTTCAAGATAATTGTTACGAATGTATTATTTGAAACTTGAAATACATAAACTTCCTCCATTGGATGAAATTATTTTTTAAGAGCCGTGTGTTTCCTTAATACACAGTATATTAAATGTTATAACAACTAATGATAATTATTCATTGTCTGTAATATTCCTTTTTGCTTTCCCATCGTCGTGAGGAAATACGGCGTATATGTATTCTCTCTTTACTTATCGCGGAATTGCTTTCCTTGTAGCTGGTTGCTACCTTTACCGTCCTTGGGAGGGACTGACGATAGGCGCCGTGGGCGGAACTGTGGCCTGCCTAATGATGCCCCTTTGGGATCGAATGAGAATCGACGACCCCGTGGGAGCCTCATCTGTTCATGGTAAGTCTTCCGATTACGCTTCCATCGTTCTTTCCCTTGTACTGTGTCCCTTCCCTTCATCCTTCTGCCGGATGAAAAACATGCGACATGCGTTTCTATGTGATGATAACTAGTAGGGAAAATAAAAGACATTATTTTTTTATCACAAATCACTACCCCAAATTTTGACAACAGTTTTTTGTTTTGTTGTTTTCAATCGACCTAAATATTCAATTTTGTTGATTTTAGCAATTTCACTTTTTCCACCCCGAAAACATAAGCTAAATGAAAATTGAAAAATTCAACAAAAGGATCTTCGCGGGAAAAAATGTCCAAAATGTGACGTAAAATGTTGTGTATCTTTGATTTGGCTTGTAAATTTAATTTTAATTGGATTGTCAGCATTTAAAACAATAATGCAAAAATTAGGATTTGTTTGATATTTTTCATTTCCTGAAGGTTAATTAATTTTTGGCGTGAAATTCAGAACAACGATGGATTCATAAAGCAAGTTTGACAAACCGTTGCTGTAGTCGAATTTAGAGATAATTGATATGTTGAAATGTGCATTCATTTGCCAACTAAAGGTACAATTAAATGCAGAGTTTCTAATCAAAGAAATTAATAATTTATCTGTAGAGAAACATTACTTAATTAGTCCTTCATCAAATTACAGTATCTATTTGAATGCGTAGTATTTTCCTTGAACGCTGCCCATAGCTGTTATTGTCGATGATTACCTGAGTACCTATTATCGGAGTATGTATTATCATGAATAAATTAGCTAATACAGTATGAATGTACAGTGAATACACAAGTATCCTTTTCTAAATTAGATTTTAGTAAATTGACGCGTTCAAAGAAACATTAAAGTAATTATAAAATAGCATAATTTTTGCGGTCGTAATTTATTTTTTGCCAAATGGTGAGGTTTTCATATTGAAGAGCACGTGATTAAAAATGGCATAAAATAAAGAGAGTCTTCTGAGAATGATTTCGTAACCCAAAAAGTTAACGGGGAAAGATAACCTCTGGTCTTTACATTGTTTTGGGAATCTCAGTTTGTTAAAACTATCGGCATCCTACGGCATTCTGCACTTACCGGAAAACTGGCATAGTGTCTTGAATTTCACTGCACTCAATTTAAAATCTTCATGTATTTTCCTTCATATTCTCTAGATTATATAAAATGCATGGCAATGAGAAATTTCTTTGAAATACAAATTTTTCATGAAAAACTAATGCATCATGATATGAATTAAGGTTGCTGCGGCCTGTGGGGTCTTATTGCTGTGGGCCTTTTCGCAAGCGACCCGCAGCTTTTGGATACTACTCGAGGAGAATCGGGCCTCTTCCATGGTCAGTATTACCTATAACAGTTTAGGCATACTTGTATTGGCATATTTGTGGAAGCTTAGTAGCCCAGTGGATAGGACACTTGGCTACCAGTCTGAGTGCCCGCGTTCGGTTCCGAGTGATACCTCTGGTCACGCGGAGAAGAGGAAATGGCCACTCTTCTAAACTCTTTACGTGAATTTCACACCTATAATAGGGATTCCTTAGTGTAAGGTGATGTCAATCCTTGAAAAGAACCTTAAGGTTTTTGGGTTTAATGTGGTATTTTATCTGTATGTTGGCACATTAAAAATTAATGATTTTAAACGTGGCGCATTATATTTTATGACACTTAATATATAAATACGTAAATAAATGTATGCATATATTTTATTTATATATATGTAAGACAATGAGCCACCAAAATAATTCCTTTGGAAAGGTCGAATAAAATCATTGTTGGCTCGATAAATTACTCCTCCCAACAAATTCAAGATTTGACAAAAAGTCATAAGCTCTTGTGATAATTGGTATTCCATATCAGCCTGCGTGCTTTAGTCGTAATTAGTTCCAATATCATATTTGGACTACTATTGGTGCATGTGTTATTATTATTCTCTATTAATTTTATGGAAATCTAGTCCAATGGATCTTCTTCAGTGATAGACGTAAAATTGACGTTGTCTCTTGTTATTTCCCATTTAATCAGCCATTATGTGTTCCCTGAGGATTGTGGGTAATCTCTTACCTTTTATCGGGTAGGATCTTGTTTGCTTAGTTCACTAATGACATTTTGTAATCATGTGTACACAGGAGGTGGATGGTACCTTCTGGGCGTGCAAGCGCTCTCGGCTCTATGCTACGTGACCTGGTCCAGTTTGCTGACTTTTATTCTTTTATGGGTAAGTATGAGAAAATTATGGGTGTCATACATATATATATATACACACACATACATATATATATATATATATATATATATATATATATATATATATATATATATATATATATATACATTCAAACACGAAATACCGCCATATGGCGAATATAAATATTCATTCACATTGAAATAGAGATAAGGAAAATGGTAAAGGAACACATATAAAGGACGAACACAAGAGAGGTGGGGATGGCGGATGTGAGCAGATCACAAATGCAAAAATACTTTCCTCGACCGGGACTTGAACACCGGATCTCTCCACTTGCCGGGCGGATGCTCTAAACCAGAGCAGGTTTAGAGCATCCGCCCGGCAAGTGGAGAGATCCGGTGTTCAAGTCCCGGTCGAGGAAAGTATTTTTGCATTTGTGATCTGCTCACATCCGCCATCCCCACCTCTCTTGTGTTCGTCCTTTATATGTGTTCCTTTACCATTTTCCTTATCTCTATTTCAATGTGAATGAATATTTATATATATATATATATATACATACATATATATACACATGCATACATATATATATATACTATTCGTGTATATATATATTTCTATATATATATATATATATATATATATATATATATATATATATATATATATATATATATATATATGTAAAACCGACCGCAAGAATGACAGTAAGTAATCTTAACAATGCGTATTAACGTATTTCATCATCAGTAACATATGAAAAATTTGTTCACATTAATGGAATCCCTCTAGGGCGCAATTATACATTACTCTGACGAGATAGACGTTCAGAAAGTATAACGTTATTTTTCTCTTGTTGAACTTTATCTTCTGCGTATTATCTGTCGTAGGTAACCTTGGCTTACGGCGTGGGTCTTACTTTTATTTTATTCAATAAGGGGAACAAAGGGGAAGTTGCCTCTTAGAGATCGATGTTTGAAAGTGAAAAAAACTCATAATATGTGGGTTTTTTTTCCAAATAAAATGGATGATTTCCATGTTTTTATCTGTACACTTGATAGCTTATCAGTTCAACTTCTCAGGTTTCGTTTTTCTCTCAAATAAATGTCCTTGGCGGACAAGAAACCTTGAGAAAGTAAAAGGCGGGATATTTTTAATTTTGGCATTGAGACCTCTTCCCTTTGCCGATTGTTTTTAGAAATGACGTCCGTAGAGGGTTATTGCGAGGTTATTAAGCATTGACGAATAACAAATGACTGCCACCGAAGCTTCTGCAAGGCTAAAATTAGCCATCAAAATGTAATAGACAGCCATTTTTTAATGTTCCGCTTATTTTCCCATGCCATGTGCGCAGCCCTTCTTTTTAGGGGATAGCCTGCCTTAATGCCATTTGCTGAAAGATAATCTGCTGTATATTTTCGCGTGAGCCCATCTCTTCTTCCTGTGCTTACAGATGGAAAGCGCTCACGCGCGTTTTTTTTTAGTATTTGCGGCCAAAACGCTTAACTGCTAATAGATTTTTCTTTGAACACCAAATGTTTCTTGTGTCACTTTTATTCCATCCCGTAAAATCATTTAGATCTCTCAATTTTATTTCACTTATAAAGTATAGTTTCCTCTCCAGGCTTATTCAATTTTGACAAATGAGCTGAAATGGCCCAAGATTAAATATTGAAGGTTTGATTATTAATATTACGACATCATGGTCATATATTATGAATACTACACAATGTCATTGCCTTGTTCATATACATACAATACCCTTGACTTTGGTTGATAACTGATGACTATTTGGCAAGAAATAACTATTATTTTCTTTCGCGAAGTATTTGGTTAACTTATGATGCTCTAAATGCATCTTTAAATTTTCATCAATTAATTAAAGTGATGAAATATTTTCCCAAAGCATGAATTTTATATGATACCAACAATATACCTTAAATGAGATCCCCAGAACGGTTTAAAATCCGCCAAACGCTTTCCCACGGTTGAGAATTGCATTTGGCTGTGTGGCACTGGAGCAAGATGGATTATTAAGCATAATAAATCTACAAACAAGCGTTATCCCTTTCATAGTCGTGGAGTTAACTAACTTATTGGTATGCAGACAATGTCTGTTTCCCTAAATGCAAAAAGGGGTAGTTATGATGTTAACTGAAAAATCGGTACGGATCCCAGAAGGCTGTAACCCAACCTTCCAGTCGGTTAGAAGTTGTCTCTAATACTGACGGGAGATAATTTACCTTGCAGCTAATCAACAAGGGTGTCGGCCTCCGCATGAAGCCGGAGGAGGAACTACTGGGAGCCGACTTCGTGGAGCACAACATCTTACGCCCGGGGGCGGGATTGGACCGAGCCTTTGCAGCCCTTTGCGATGATTTCCCGATACTTTGCAGGTCGGACGCCGCATCCCTCGTGGGACACAACAGCGGTAAGTGGATGATGTACAGAAAAACCAACTTGCGGCATCGAATACTCACAGTGATCAACCCAAAGTTTGGTTTAATGCGTGAGGGTATAACCGAGCGACCTCGAAGCAATCCCTAAGACTGACTGTAAGTAGTAGAGGCTGGATCTAATTTTGTGGAAATTAATCATACTTCGAAATAATAAAATTGTGCTTTTCCTCAGCAATTAATTGCGTGCAACTCTTTTCAATGCCAAATCATCATCATCAGGTACATACATAATAATGTACCTGATGCCTAATAATTATTCAGCTGATGCCTGATAATTATGTGCCTGGTTATATTCCGCACTAGCATGTGCGGAATAAATCACTGTGGAAAATCACAATCCAATTGTATTATTTCGCAATCTGCCCTCTCCCGAGTTTTGTTTCCTAGGAAGATCTAGTGCCCGTGTCACCATCTTCCTGGAGTCGCGCAGATTTGTAGCCGGGTCGTCCGGTCAGCAATCAAACGTTCCAATCACTGGAATGCCGCGCCATCTAAGATGAATTGACAGATAATTAAGATATAATTTTTGATAAGGCGGATTTTCATTCACCTTATCCATATCCATTCACAAGTTATCATCATACCTGTAGATCAAAAACCGGACCGGTTCAACGGCTTCGTTAAAGGTGACACGGATATCTCACAGCTATCTATTTAGATTACGAAATAAAGGAGAAAAGAGTTTTCACAGTTTTCCTCCTTAGCCTGAATGTAAACTAAACTGCCTCTTCGGAAAAAAAACAATCCACTAAATTCTGTTCTACATCAAACTCCGATACATAAGATTCATTAGATTTTCGAAAATACGTATAACGAAAAACACGTGGGTTGCGGTAGTTCAGGGGGTAGAGCGTTGGACTCCTGCCGGAGGGCCCGGGTTCGATTCCCGGGCAAGGCACTCTGGGCACCTGCAGCTCCACCCAAGCTATGTGATTTTTCGGGTGATCTTCCTGGGAAACCATAACCGGCACAGGGAAAGAAACTGGCCCCCCTTCCCTGATGTGTGAATTTCACACGCCGTCGGGCTTAGTACTAAGTGAATTCTACCATCACCTACCAAGCCGACCTTCGGGTTGATTACTGTGTTTATGGTTTAACGAAAAACAGAGCGTCACGGCATTCATTAATACCATATTCTTGTCATTGGATTACACTCAGACGGAGCACGACATCTGATAAGACGAAGGAGAGCGAATCTCAGATAGGAAGGTATTTTTTTATAATCCCAAAGATTAATCCAGCTTTAAAGGAACAATTTTAGGTGCGTTCCTTAAAATGTCGCATCATTGGATACGGATTGTGTCACAGAAATCAAATAATATTTTCAAATAACGCAGGTGGAGGAAATGGGCACGGGCTCCTAGTACGGATCATCTCTACGGGTAAAAAGATGTCATATTGCAAAGCCAGTAATGTTGCAATATGACAGAACGCGCAGTAGTAGAAGATGAAAGGTGAAAACACAAGACAAACAATGGCTGTGTAGCGGTGATGTGAACTTGACAGTTTCTTAGGTTTTTGTTGGCCAAATGAATGGAAGTGACAGTAAATTTAACCAGCAGAGAAAGAACCTTCAAGGTTTGATTATAATTGAAAATTAAATATGGATTTTGGTGTGATTGATTCTCACTATATTATTTTTTCTTCTTTCCTCAATGACTATCTGGAGCTAATTGGTTTGCGGGGTTGCCCCCAACACTGTTGGGCAAGTAATAGCAAACCTGTTATTATATATGAAAAACGCAACCCGTGTCCATGACGCGATACTCTGTTCCATATATAATATTTATTATTGATTCCTATTCTCGCCATGAAATCACCTGCGATAATTCATTCACTTACATTTTTGTCGCTCATTGGTTACGTGCCCTTTTACATGTAGGGTGAAGCCTTATTAACTCCATATTAGATTAGGTAGAACTACAAAGCGGAAAACGAAATTTTGGAAACTTGGCAATCGCTGTCGCAAAAAGCACATAGTCACACTCGTGTGATTTTAAGCTACTGCGATTGTATATATGTGTTCCTAAATTATTGCATAAGAAATGTTTTTATTGATGTGTCAGTCTCGTATAAATTAACCCATTATAAAATAAATATACATTTTATTAAAACCAATCTATGAACGTCAGCGAATCGTCAGTTAACGTGCACCGAATTTGAACCTTTTTATCTCGTCATCAAATTCGGAACAACGTTTTTATTTTTCCAGATAAATTCCTAATATTCCATTTAAGTTCTGAGCAAAAATATTTAATTTCCTAATTTTCTTTCTCGTGTTCCTTCTTCGCCAACTGTCATCATCAGTATTTTAATCTTAAGATTGGTTTACGGTATCCCTTCAGTATCGCTGACTTTACATTGAATGGTTTACAAATATTTGACTAATGTAAGGGGCTCTCATACACGTTGTTCTTTGGAGACAACCAGAGATCCAGTTCAATTTGTCATTTTGATGCGTCTTGACGAAATACTAAGGGTTCGCAAACTTAGATTTCTGTCTTAAAGTTACAAAATTAGTCATTAGCGGTCGCTCATCATTTCTATGATCGACAATGAACGCTAAAAAAATCCAGGCTGAGTGTTCCGTACGCTTCTCAATTCATTCTAAATGACTTATTTTGCTGTTTTAAAGCACGCAGGAATCGAGGAAAAATTGGTAGTCACGCCCAGCATACGTGCCCACAGAAAGGGTGCAATATGACCGTCGTCTCACCAGATGAATCAACCCATAGACCTCCGTGTTTCCTCAAAAATATTCGGTGCTGCTGTTTCGGCGCAAGCTTAGCCTCAGTTTCTCTGTCTCTCCAGGGCACGAGCTCTACTTGGAGAGGATGGTAGCCGGGCGCAAGGAAGGCGTTCCGCCGTCGAGGCGATCCGGGGACGGAGAGGAAGAATCGGTCGCTCTGAAGATCGAGGACGAGAACGGGTTGCCACCCGCTTAGGATCCGCCTCTCCCCCCCCCCACTCAATCCCTCCCCCGGAGTGAGAGCAGCCTCACCCTCATTCCCTCCGAGATTCCTTTGGTGCACGGCTGAGTTCCTGGGTGGTCGAGACTGTCTGACTATCGACTCGAAGGAAACGACGTCTGTTGCATGGAATGTGACGACTTCCGGCAAATGCGGTGGCGTCGTCCCCGCAACTAACAGGAAAGAGTTTTTTAATCTCCTGCGATGCATTTATTCATTCGTTTTGAACGAATTTTTTAACATATTCATTTCCGCATTAATTCATTTATTGTTTTTTGTCAAACAATGAGACATCTGTTTTCTTTTTGTACCGCGATCGAGTGCATACGCCATTTGGACTAAGCCCGTCCGACAGGAGTGATCTGTACCATTGAGTAAGATCGGGAGTCGCTTATCTACGTGCACATAGAGTTATTATGGCGAAGCAATTCCTCTCGTACCATTCCCCATGTTCATGTCCTAATTGGCCGCTCCCCATGAAGATGACAAGGAAAAGAAACATTCATTGCGCTTACCTCAGGAGTAAGGGAAGTGGCGAAGAAAGGGATGTTGCTTAAAAAAATGGGTACAAAAAGAGCTAGGTGGATGTTCCTTTTCTCTTACTTCCGAGGATAAGGGAAAGGCTCGAACTGCGAAGACGGATATACGTGTAGGCAATAAGGGGCCGCACGCTGCATGATCCCTGTTCGCTGCTCGCGGGGATGGGACTGCTGATGATGTGACACATTTGATTACACCAGACCACTCCAGTTGTTCTCCCTCCAAGGCAGAGTGGAAAAGGTCACCTTCCCCTTTTGGATCAAGCGTCTATTTTCAGTTTGCTGGGAGATCGGAAGTTCCATGGACCACTCGGCAAACTTATGCTTTCTCCAGCTCCGTTTGCTGTGCGATGGAGGTCGGCGATGGACAGCACTCGTCCTCGTGCGAACTACCAAACAAACCCAAGGAGCAAACGAGGATATCCATTGCCGGTATCCACGTTGCCAGATTAATCGTATCCAGCAAACGATAAGAAAAATCCTTTCCCCTTCTTGTCATCCGATGGTTGTTGCATTCCATGATGGCGCTTCGCATCCATTTAACTTAAGGAACAATTCATGCAGCTGGAACGTTTGCGTTCTAGGCAATACTTTTTTTTTAAAGAAAAGTTCCACACAGTCACCGCAAAATGTTTTAATATTGCTGGATTACATCATTTTTCAGATGTGTTTTATAGCTCGCCGCAAAAGACTAACTCCAAATATATACAACATTGTAATTATCAGGGGACGAAGCTGTCTTCAAGAACATCATTAAAAAGAGGTTTTGATTTGAGATATATATATATATGGAGCATTAGAAATTGTGCAGTATTAATGCACAACAAATGGCTAAATCCTGTTCGCTATTGAAATGCAGATGTATACTTCCCGGCTGTGAGAACCAAGAAACTCATTCCAAAAGTTTGACCCGATTCTGGTATTGGAGTTGATAGTACTACGTATTTGCAAAGTTTTTTCGGTTCTTTGTTTGTTTATCAGGTTAAGTAATCCAGTGTGGCTGACTTCGTCTTAAAAATGTTATGACAAGAGGGATACATTACTAAGGGGTGCGTGTGTTTTTGAATGTATTACTAGAAGGGAAAATAATTGCGTGAATTTTTATTTATCACTTTGTCATATCAGTTTTTATTGCTCCTGAATATAACTACTAGATATTAACAACTTATAATGAATCACTATGGGAGGTATGTGTTGATTCTTTTCAAAAGTGCTCACGCTTTTAGAATTCCATCCGCCATTTGTCTTTGTAAACGAATATACATTTGATGTAGAGTAATTGATTGTAGTAAATATTTTATTTTTATAAAAGTTTGAACACGTGTAAATTTCATGATTTTTAGATTAACATAGATTCTTGTGCATTATCCGTAGCCAACTTTATAATTTTGATTTGGTTCGCGCAATGAAGTGAAATCATTTTCTTCATGTAAAATTTTTTTGCTCCTTTTTCTAACAACGATGTCTGTCTATGTGAATTTTTTATTTTGAAATATTTGAATCTTCTCCTGCAGAAATTCCATAAATTACGGTTCAGCATCTCTGTAACTCAAGTAGACTGTTTGATTTTTTTGTGGTAATTAATACTAATCTGAGGTATCTGTACCTTTGCCTGACAGTTTGAGTCCAAGGGTCAAATAAGGGATACCCTAAGTAGTCACCTGCGTTCCTATCTACTAGTCTGACAGTGGCTTATAATAATATTGATCCCCTTAGTGGTTATGAATATTTATTTTTATCGTAGATGACAGTTAAAAACGACAGTGAATAGATCTGTGAAAATAGCACGATTCCACAGGAATAGTGGCATACTCCTTCCCTCATTACCACCACAAAAATTTTCGTAGTGTTTTTATGTCGTGTACTGTTGGTCGATTGAGATAGATTAAATCTATTTGACTAGTGTAATTCATTTTTTCGTGTTATTTTGACATCTTCAAAAATAATGTTCTTTTATTTTTGTCTCGCAATCGTCAGTGATGTTTATTGCTCCATAGGGACCATGCAAACATTTGATTTTTTAAAAATTTTTTATTACAATATTTATGTGAGAAAATGTAAAGAACAATGTGTCCGTCTTTTTTTGACATATGCAGTCTTGAATCAGTTCAGTGTACATTTATTCCAGTGGAAAATAAAATTGCAGAATTAAGGTTTTTGGTGTCATTTTTAAAACCATTTTTAGTCTTAGAATCTTCGGTCTCCATTCTTATAAGGATTCCTTCTGAAAACCGCTTATTCATCTCGTTTAAAGCTCCACCAGTGAACCCAACTCCATTGTATCTCTCCCTAGCTCCCCATCCGATCGGTGAACAAGCCATCTCGTGAACAGGATATCAAGTCCGAATTATTGGTGAGTAAATATCTTTCTAAAACAATGAAAATTTTCATTATGTTAAGTCGATTCCATGAAGTCACGCCCGAGACAACGAATTATATCTTTCTAAAATTTTGAATTTAGAAGTTGTAAAGAGTTTTCGATTCCGCTCATGTTTTATGTGAGTATTTAAGGATTTGGCGAGGTATTTAAGAATGGTGCGATGTCATAAAAAAAAACATTTTCGCAAGGGAAGGAATTAAAGTTGGGACCTTTAGCTGAGAGATTTATAAAATTAAAAGATTATTTATTTTTAAAAAATTGTATTGTACGGCTCAGAAATTGAATACCAAGGAACGATCGTATTATAATAGAAGGAATGTTTTATGGTACAATAAGGGGTTTGCATAGGTCTGGGGAGATGGCGCTAGCAAAGTTTCGAAAAGAAATTAGTGAAAAAACCATGAAAAACACGAAGCTTTTTTGGAAATAAATCACACGTCCCAGTTAGAGATCCGTTCCATTCCTTGTGTCGCCTCCCTGTTTCTCCGGAAGATGCGATGCGCGCGGAATCACACACAAGTCCTGGATTGTGGAGGTTTCGAGAAGCGTTATCCATGGCTTTGGAAGGCAGAACACTCAAATATGTACTGAAACTTGTGTTTGTGAAGGAAGTGAGTAGCTCATTAGAGTACACGTATTTTAATTAAACATTAAATGTAGGGAATTGAAGAGGACAAAGATGGGAACAGGAGCTCATTGCTTATTTTCCCCTCATTTAGTTTTCTGCGAACAGGGAGAAAAATTATAACCAGCTCATAATATTATTTTATATTAATATGTATAAGCTCATACCTATTGTAAATGGTTGAATTATTTAATGCAATTATTATACTGGATATAGAATTCCATTGCGAATATTTGATCGAGTTTTTTGTGGTTTACATCAATGGAACTCTCTGTGACTTTGTTCCAGCTTAGAAACGAATATGATTTTGCCAAGAGTGCCCACGTGCTCGATTATACTATGGCTTCATCGCATTCGTATTTCCAGGAGGAAAGTCTCGACAACAGCGCCTGCGCAGGTTAAACTGCAATCGTGTGCAACAAGATTGTAAGTTGAAAACCGTGGAATGTAATCGTTTGTGCAGAACTTAGTTCAGAACGACTGGATGACATTTCGTCACCAAGGAGTTGTTAGTGACCTGGAAGCTCTCGTAGAACGCGACAGCTCATACCTTTTTTAAGAAAAAGTATTCGAGAAGCCCCTCATGGTTCCTTAAAAATACGAGCATACGTAAAGCGGGTTTTCTTCGCCACCGACTCCACCTCGACGCCGAGAACATCATTGTTCTTCAAAGTGAAAATTCATGTTATGGTGCTTGAAATGTAGGGAAACGCGTGTCTCCGTGAAATGGATGAGCGCATGCTGATATTTGAACGTCGTTTTGAGGTGCAATTGATTGTGCCTGCGGTCCTGCTGCTCCTTCGTTTGCATCCCCAGCACAGCGTCGTCTGTGGGGATATGGATCTCTTTCGGCCCTACTTTCAGCCTTCGTACATGATGAGCACCGCGAGTACATTGAAAATATTATGGTGATGGTCGGCTGAAATAAAATTAGGAGTAATGTGAACATATCAAGTATAGGCACGCCGCCTAAACGCTGCGTTCTTCTGAGGTAACTCCTTCGAACCCCAACAACCAACATTCAAGAAAAACATACGCTCGAGAATCAACCCGACAGGAACGGAGTATGTGTGCCCATAAAATTGCACGGGGAGGGAATGTTTGGTTTGGTAACTAGTCGTCTTATTTTGGAAATAAAAGTCCACTCCGAAGATCAAGAGAAGAAAGGAATTTCAAAGGTATGAACTCATTCCGATGAATCCCCATTGACCTCCAATATTACCATTTTAAACACCGAACATTCGGTATCACTATAAGATAAACGGAATAACCCTGTGTCGCGTTTCCTAAAGACTATTATTTATTATAGAAAATCTAGCAATAATCAATCAGCCTCATTCTTAGTCATCATTACATCTATACCTGACCCTGCAAGGGTGTTTGGCAAGGGGTAATTACACACCGGACTCTTTTTGACCCAAAATACTTCACCCTCCTGACCCGGTCGGACGTAATTCTGATCCCTAATCGATCGCAGGAAAAATTACATTTTAAATTCATCCGTTCAGCACTTGATTTCTTGAATTTTAATGACATGATCTCTCCTACTACTGTACGATGGGGCTCATAACACATTTTCAACATCTGAAGTGACATCCTTCCAATTTATGCTGGAGATTAATCCGTAATTTCACCTTCGCTCCGTGAGTAATTCCCAATCTAACTCCTAAGCTGTGACTTAATAATATTGGCATTAAATATTAACAAAACCTTTTTGCTCAAAGTCAGTGAATTACATTCCTTAAAAAAATATTAAATTTTAATTATATTTTATTGTTTTGGCTGTTAATAAGTTTGGTCGTTTATTTCAAAGGTTAATATTTGCAATCGGACAGGGAAAAAGGGTTGATATTTACCACTCGTATAACGTACATCTGCGTAAGCTTCTTCTTGACCACCCCTAAATAATCTATGCGTGTGCATATTCTAAGGGTGCGGCTTGTTTGGGTCAGTAATTTAAAATTTCTCAGGGTATGCAAGAAAATACATGATGATTCCTGGAAAATGTTTATTTTTTGTGACGGATTATTCAAACCGGATTACAAACGTTACAAGATCAGAATTTATTAATCTCTGAGGCAAAAATACGGAGTACTGGTGACCGTTTAACTACTCATCTAGATATAAATTCAATTTGCCAGAAGCGCGGGAACGTCTTTAATTTGGTTGGCTAGGTCCCTATAGGCACACTTACGCAGGCTGTTGTGTGGTGGGATTGTCGCGACCAAGATAGATTGAGGTAAGCATATCGTACCTTCACTCTTATTAAAGCATTTTATCCTCAGCAAAGCATTTCTACCTTTGATTTTTGGGGCAAGTAACCTTTTACTTCGTAATTGTGACGAGTTTGAAATTCATGATAAAAAAATGCATTTATGCAATGATAGAAAATAAAACGTGGGACTAGATTCTGGAGGTGAAGGCAGAAAGGGACCGTGAGTTCAAGTTAACGTTGATTCTATTTCCCTCGCTTCTCGCCGCGCTTGACTGTCCCACTACTTCTTCACGATACCGGGATGCCGGCTCGCATACTAGCATGCGAAATGTGATTTTCATTCGCTTCACTTCGTTCATGTTTTCTCCTACTCGTGGCTCCACGGAAGTCAAGTTGAACAGCCATACGGATGTGCGAGCCACTTCTCAGTGATATATCTTGTCTTCGGTCTGTTTTTCAGGAACAACTTTATTTTTTATTACAATGTTTTATTAGTATGAAACCGTTACCTTTAAATTATCTTATGAGGTGATTTCGATTGCTGTGTCCTTCCGTCATGTTCAAGTCCCGTATTCTGCTTGAAAAGGGTCGTATTGGTGAGTTCACTCATTGTTAAAATGCTGCTGCCTTGAAATTAATAATTAATACGGTAGCTATGCGGTTATGACGCATTTCTTTGTTAACGTTACTTTGTTAATACCTGTGGTGTTATAGAAACGAAATAATTGGCTTGTTTGCAGATTATTCGGATGGCATTATTTTTTCATGCGTATTTTGTATGTCATATTAGCGTATCTGCTCCAAACTTCCTATTCTTTCTTTCTTTTATTGGAGTTGAATGGGTTACGCTTTTGTTAGTTTGTGGTTTAGTTGGCTGGCAGTTGGGGGTTTTTAAGGAATATTTTCGGTGGAAGATTCATTTCGGAACACTTGTTGCTAAATCAAGGAAAATTAGTCTGTAATTGCTCATCTAATTGCATAATATATTGATGTTCGGCTCTGAAGTTTCAAGGTGACAACGGTATGAGGAAAGTAATTTGTTCAGTAAATATGTTTGCACGACTGCCTTTAAGGCTGGTCGGAAAATTTATTTCATACATCTATTTTGAATTTTAAATTAATGCCGTGACGGTATCCCCTTCGTTGCCATACGCTTTTGATTGTTTCAGCTGCCTCAAATGTTGCGTTACATTTTAATATGTTTTTACTCCAATCTGAAATGCCGGTTATAATTCTCCGAAGTGGCCGAGCAACGTTGCGAGGTTACATCATAAGACAAAGGAAAGATGTTTGGGTTCCATTGTACTGATAGTTATGTTTTGGTGTCCAGAAGTTTTTACTGTAGTGTTTGTTATTGCTGTAATATGTTTAAGGGTGACGTATTTCCTGGCATTTGGACTTCATTTGAGGCTTACTAATCCTTAATGTCTTCGCTGTTGAGGAATAGAAAAGTAATCGTCATAAAAGCCTGGAGAGAATTTCATATTTCACTATAACCAAAGATATTGACTTGATTGTTCAATGAATTTATCATTTCTTGTTTTTCCTTAAACTATAAATACTACCAATGTTTCCTCAGTTTGACTACTGCCTGTAGTAATGTGCATTTAAGTTGAAATTAAATATTAATTAGATGCATATAATTTTTCTTTCTTTATAGTTTTCCAAGCATCTCGTATATTTGGCTGCCCCACAATGGAGAATCCACATCATTGTTCCACATCTTCTGCTGACTTGGCAAATATGCCCATTACCAATGTCACCACTAATATAAACTGTCCTGTGAATCCACTCAATTCAACTTGTTGTGCTTCCCATGTTACAGCATTACGTGAGCAAGGAAAACCATCATTTCCTCTAAAACGAGCTCTAATAGTTTCCAAGCTGTCACGGTATGAATTTGAACGTTATCGCCATCCAGATTTATCAGAGGTTGAACTGGAGAGAGTCCTCCGAAGAAGGGGATCTGATTATGATATGCTGTTGTACCACCATCAACTCCATAAAGAGTATGTGATTATTATGCAAATCTAAACTACTTTTGCAGTATGCTTTGCAAATGCTTAGTGAAGATAACATAGAGAAATGTTGGACATTTTCATGGAGCTGATGTCGAAAACACATTTTGCTGCTCTTCAAATCTTTATTGATGATGATGACTTAAGTTAATATGGCCTTATGAGTTTTAAGTATGGGTATGTGATGTAGAATTAATTTCCTTTGCATGTGTAATAATGATGGAGCAGATGCGAAGATATTGTAGCAGCTGCACTGAGAGATGCTGGTGCAGAGACCAGAGTAGTAAATCGTTTTGACTATACAGAAGCTAATATAGAATGGGCTGATGCTATATTTCCAACCGGCGGAGATGGAACATTTCTCTTGGCCGCTTCAAGAATTCTGGTATTTATGTTGTCTGTGTTTAATTACAATATAATATTTTCATGCCATACATCAGTTATTGACATTTCAGTGCCATCAAACTGCTGATAGAATAAGAATTGATATTAGTCTAGCAATGTCTTGGGATATTATTTAATATACAGCATGGTAACAGGTAGTTCCCTTACATGCAATAATAATTGTGTGTTTTTGCTGTTTTCCCAAAGTTTATTCTAATATAGTGTAAGGTGATTTATAATTTTATCATTCAGTTCACTTCCTTTTACACACTTCAAAGTGATAGTTTAGTTTGTCTGATGTAAATATAAAATGAACGTACCTACGGTCTTCCAAGCAATGAATATGAGATAGCAGAGACCGTAAATCAGTAGCCGTTAGACAGTAAACCAGGTAGCCAAGACAGAGTTTACGGTCTTGGCTATCTCGTTTTCATTAGTTAGTCTATATTAGAGTTTATTTTAATCTTTAGACAACTAAACCATAAACACAGTTATTAACCCAAAGGTTGGTTAGATTGGTGATGTTAGAGTTCACCTAATATTAAACCCGACAGGAATAAATAAAAATTACCCAAAGCCGTACTCTTAGGGGCACTAGTTAGGGGACACGGGGGAGGGTGCAAAGAATAAGGATAACAAAACTGCACACACTCTCTCACTCTGGTATTTGCAGTGCAAATTGACCGTTGCAAGTCACAAACACACACGCACTCAGGGTTTACGGGGGAAAAAGCATGTGTGCAGTTTTGTTATCCTTATTCTTTGCACCCTCCCCCGTGTCCCCTAACTAGTGCCCCTAAGAGTACGGCTTTGGGTAATTTTTATTTATTCCATTCATTCGGCCGTAGTACGTTCCCTTTTGCTTTATTTAAACCCGACAGTTTGTGAAATTCACACATCAGGGTAGGGAGGCCAGATCCTTTCTCTGTGCTGCCTATGGTTTCCCTGAAAGTTCTGGTACCTGAAAAATCACACAGCCCAGGTGAAGCTGAGGGTAGCCCTAGAGCCATGCCCAGAAATCAAACCCTGGTCCTTCAGTTAGTATACAATGCTCTAACCCCTGGACTATCACATTCCACCCAGACAAATAGTTAGCTGGTAATCAATCTATGTATTTCTCCATGATGTTGAGTATTGTAACCATGAGGGATTATCATTGGGCAAATTGAGTGGGGCCCATTTATACAAAAATTGTACAAGCAAGATAGTGGCAGGATACAAAAAGATTTTAAGCAGTGGTTGTCCTTCAGACCAGTCCAGGAGCTACTTCATGGCTCTCTTTTGTATTGGGCAAGCCTTTTCGGCATATGGAGACCTGCTCCAAAAAATGATATGATACATGAGTTTGCTCTCTACATTTCCAAAGCTTTTTTTAAATATCTTACCTATGTTATGAAGGCAATGCAATCATGAGTGGCCTCAGTTTGCTATTGGTTAAGTACCAGTTTGTAAGAGCTGAAGAACTATTGAAAACAATGAAGACCAAATTGCAACTAGAAAGAAAACTTGACTGAAAATACCACTTGAGGAAAGGAAGCTGGATGAAAGAGATACCTGTGAAGGGAACCATGGGTCATTTATGAAATTCTGGCCCTATTAAAATATAGTGTAAATTTAATAACAGAGGAACAGTGGCAAGGGACTAAAATAGGCAAAATACTAGAATATCTGGGAAGAGTGTGAATCAAGGGCTTGTTTTCTGGCTTAACTGTAAGTAAGCTTTATTTTCAGTGTAGAATCTTCATTTTAGGATCAACTTAGGGTTCAAATTTGAAACAGTCAATTTAGTAAATTGTGTTGAAGACTCTCTCTCTCTCCTTCTGAAAATCTTTGAATGAGCATCCTTTATTTGGGATCCCTCGGTATACTTATTCAATTATGTACTGATGGCTTAATGAAAAACCTTATGTAAATAATTATCAGGGTGAAATATATCTGTAATTTATTTCCTTTCAATTTTTTTTAGAATAATGCAAAACCTGTTGTGGGTTTCAACTCTGATCCATCTCGCTCAGAAGGCTACCTGTGCTTGCCTAAATATTATTCATCCAACATTAAGGAAGCTGTGGATAAAATAAAAAATGTAAGTTTCCTGTGGGCTAAGTACTCCCTAAATTCTCATCACCATTAAAGTCTGTTTTTATTGTGGACTTGCATAAAAGGTTAAAATAATTTTCTTTATGAACTCAAGCAAGCTTTATTACTAATGGGATATTTAATAATATGGAATTAATGTCCAATTCAAATTGGTAAACCAAAGTATAAAGGCAGTTTTAGTATAAAGTCACCATTGAAGTGCATCACAAAGGGTGAACTAGGATTTGTGTTAATGAGATTAATTGAAGAAATTGTCTTAATTTTTTATATCTAAGCTTAACTCAAGAAAACCAAGCAAAGAGGGAATAAAAAAATTATATTTTCAGCCTGCAAATAGTATGAATAAAATTATTGGACTCGTATAACTGCCCAACTGGAAGAAGAATGATTAAGGCACTATGAGTTTGTGATTGATTTATGAGCATGAATTCCATTAAAAAGGATCAGTAGTACAAAAGCATTTAACACTGCTCTCAGCTTAGTTGTTCTTGCAATAAGTCAAGGAATAACAAATTTTTGTGCTTATTATATGTATAGTGAAATTTTCATGGGAATTTATACGATAGTTTTTTTAATATTTAAACTGATAAAGAGTGAAACTATTATTTTAATGGACTTAGTGGTTGGATGAAGGTTTCTGAATTAATTTTACATTTCACTTTACAGAATTGAAATATGTTTGCAAAATCTTTGGGCCGTCATTTTTGAATTTGACATCCTGATTTATAAACCTAAGTGTATTAATTCTCCAGGTGGCAAAATTGTCTAATTTTAGTTGCTAAATTGGCTATTTGATCATTGAAGGTTAGTTTTTTTTTTAATTCTATAATTTTTTTTGATTATGTGCTTTTGTAAATATTTGGAGTTAAAAATGTCGGCATACCCTAGGACCACAATTACGAGTCAGGTGGATGTTACTGAAGTACCTTGGAGGATAGACAGATATACATCTTTTGTGCTAGTCCTTATTGCTTAGTAATATGCATACACAATGCACTACTAAGTGTTATTTGACGTACAGTAAGGGGATGTCGTAAACTAAAGCAAAAAACCAGAAGCATCCCTACTTGTCATGGTGTTAATTGGTCATATTTAGTAAGCATGATTAATGTCGTAACCTAAAACAAAAACCAGAAGCATCCCTTACCTTCTTGTTATGGTGTGAGCAGTTTTGCATAAGTGCAAAAACCATGGTGAAAATGGCATTGACTTTAGCTTACACCTTCAAAGTATTTCCAAGCACCAGCCTTCTTTCTACATTGTCTTCTTAATTAGTTAATCTGTACATTTAGCCAAATATCATTCCCATTGTTTAAAGCCTGTGACCTTTCACCAAAAGTGGTCAAGATTTAAAATTTTGCCTTCAAGAGAACAATCAAATTATTCTTTCATCAATCAAAAGGAATTCAATCACTGTCATAGTATTTTACACACTGAGATTTAATTATTCCTCTTAAAATTGTTGATTATTATAAAAGATTACATACATTTTAACATGAATTAAACAAGGATCAAGAATGTGTCATTCTGGATGTGTGTGATTAGCCATTAAAAACCCTTCCAAGACATCATATCTGACTTCTTTGGTTGAACAGGGAGACTTCAAGTGGCTTCACAGGAAAAGGATTCGAATTACATTGATTGGGGATAGAGTATTTGATCCTCCGATTGAACTTCATGATCAACAACTACTCCATCCTGAATACAGGTATTAAACTACATCCCTGTGACTACATTTAACTGAAGATAAAATGAGAATATTTTTTTTACTTTTTTGTCAAATGGTCTATGGTGTAAAATATGAGATACTGTGACATAATTGAATTTTATGTTATCATCTGGGTTTTTTTAGGTTTTTTGATTGTATTCAAGAGCAGCATAATTCAGCTCTGCAAACAAAAGATAGCTCAGAGACTCCAGCAAAGAAGAGAGTTCTACCAGTTTTAGCTCTTAATGAGGTAAATAAATCATTCTCATGTGTTTTTTTTGCATATGTAAATCAGTTTAAAACATTTACATAAGGAAAATAAGGTTTAATGTTTTCAAGTTTTGATCTAAGGAAGTCTTTAAGGTAAAATTGGATATAAAAATGAAATTTCATACATTCATCATTGGTAAAGCTGTAAATTTACTATTACTGTAATTGAATCTTGAAAATTTGCTTCTGCATTAAGATTTGGTAGTTCTCATATTTTTCATATAAATGCAAGTGCAATGCCATTTATCATGGAAATTATTTGAACAGGCAAAGGAAGCAATTATTGATGAATAATTTATTTTACCGGTTTAACTTGATTTAATTAAACAACATTGAATGGCACATAAGCTGTATTCCTCAATTAGGGCTAATTTATTTTTTATATTTCTTCCTCTAGGTGTTTATTGGTGAATGTTTATCTGCACGAGTTTCATATTATGAAATGCAGGTAGACGGTGGTGAGCGAAGGAAAATTAAAAGCTCTGGAATGTGTGTGAGCACTGGCACAGGATCTACCTCATGGACTTTTAGTATTGATCGATTGACTCATCAATCTGTTGAGGAACTGGTTAGAATTATTGCGGATGAAAGTGGCTTAGGACCAGAAGTACTGAATGATAAAAACTCTGCTCTCATTGATAAAATTACTTCTCGATTCAATAACACACTTGTTTTCAAGCCAGGTTTGGATATTTTTTATTTTTTGTTAAGTTTGTAATAAGAATAAATTCATTAGGCTTGGCTGCCACTTAGTGGAACTAATTAATATTAAGAATATATAATTTTGTATCATTTAAACCCTTTATTTATTTAACTTAACCAGTGTTGATTTAGTGTGGCACCTAATGGCAACAGGAAAAAAATACATCGTGTATTGTAACCCATTACAAAATTGAAACTTGTTTTGTTGAATAAAAAAAGTGTAGAAATAAATTTTAAGTTATTTATTCTTAATCTCGTTGTGGGAACTTGTGAAATTCATCCTTATTATTTATTGATATTTATATTTTGCATTTATTTGTATTATTAATTCTTGCTGCTGAAAGTATCATTCATCATGAGTGTTAAATGAGCTTATTTCTTTCTCTTTGCAGATGAGAAGAAAATGGCATACACAATCAGGGATCTCATTTGTGGAGGTATATGGCCAAGTCGCAATGACAATGTCCGTCCAAGGGGGTATGCTCATCGTATTGAAGTGAAATCACGTTGCTTTGATGCTGGGCTAGTTGTTGATGGAGGAATATCTTTCAGTTTTAATGATGGAACTTCAGCAATTTTGGAAATCCATGATCCTGATGCTCTTTTAACAATTAGCCTGTTGCCAACGTGAATTGTGACTCATTATTTTAAGGGGTGACTTGCCAGTGGAGGAGATGTTTTTGCCTTTGAACAATGGCAAAGGTGCTCAATATAAGAGAGTGAAAGAATAAATGTGTGTCTGTACTGTGAAATTCATACTGCAAGTTGTTGGTGGCAGCAGTGGGAATATTATGGTAGTTTAGTGAACACATTTTTGCTGAAATGCAGTGGTATAGGATTCTGTTGTATGAATTCCATGTCTCTACCATGTGGTAATAGAAAGTTACTGAAGGTGCCATGATTTTGGTAGAACCTGAGTCTCAATGAAAAACCATTTCTCTAATGTATGCTTTGGGTGATTTTACTTCCATGTCACTGCATAGGTAATTTGATTGCCATATTCAAGTTGTGTCAAGTTAATGAAAGCAGCTCTAGCTTGATTTGTTGGAAGATTTTGAAAACATTTTGTTGGAACATTCATTATTGTTTATGAAAGAAATTATTAGGAAAAGAGGATAATTATAAATGGTGCATATTATTTATTTGTGCGTGGAAGATTTAATGATAAACAGGAAATGTATCAATATTGTTAATGCTGAATTTATTGCAGTTTTGATGAAGTATTCGTGCCAAATTTCATGTTTTCAGTTACGCTGAAATATTTTCATTCAGGGGAGTTTATTTTTGTGATTAACATATTTTTGACATTTAAAACATTCCCAAATGTGTTTGTTAATGCTTCAGCTACCTAGTGCATTTGCTTGAATATCTTTTTCAAATGTAACATTTTATAATTCCCTTTATTTTTATGCCATAGTGCTATTTCATATACACATCTTTTGTTTTCACTGAAATTGTATGTTGTGTGCTCTTGGCATGGCATATGGACTTGTTCTTGTTGTTTATAAGATTGATAAATACTAATGAAAATTTTTCACTCAACAGCTATATATTTTTTTAGTTTAATAAGTGTAACTGAACCCTTTTCAATTTTTTATGCTGTTGATCATTTGTGTTAAGTTTGTATGCATTATAAATGCCTTTTTCAGAATACAGTTGTCTTGTTTTTCACTGTTCTAAATATATTTGTAAATTAATAATTATACTATATTTTGTTGCTCTTCCAGAGTGAATATGTGGTTAAAAATTACAGTATCACTTGGGAATTACTTGAAGTTGAAGCTACCAAAATCAATTTTACATAGTTTAAGTTTACTCTTTTTATAATTTCTATTGTTATCACAGATGTTTATATGTGCCTTAAATTTTTAAAATAATAAATAGAGAAGTGTTTCATGCAAATTTGAAGACTATTAATCTGCATCATATTAACTGGATTATAAGGTGATTTCTCCTGAAATGAACATGTGCTGTTGCATTAATAGATGTCTTAAACTTAAAAGGTAGTCGAGTGATCGCATTTATATATCAATCATTTTAAGTTGAGGATCTGATAGTGTGTGCAATGAAATTTTTATCAAGGATTTCAATGCAAGAAATCACGAAGTATAAAATCTTCATCCAGTAAAGAATTTTCAGGATATTAATGGGGTAGATAAGGAATAGCAGTCCACTCGGTGGCATACTGGGCCCCTGACCAGAAAGTCTGGATTTGATTACACACAGCACCTCTGTTCAACTTCAGTTTTAACCAAGCTGTGTGGCCTTGCTAGCTGCAATCACCGATTGGAAGAGTGAATATTTTTTTCTCAAAGCTATAATTTAATTTCCAAGTCTCTATGTAATATGCAAAACTAAAATATTTACATTGTGTAATGCAGGACCCTAAAGAAGTACCATTCATTACCATCCATGTGGGTAAATTGCAAGAGCTGGCAGACATACTTGTAGCTTTGAGAAATGTGTCACTCCTGAGAAACCACGTGCCGTGCAGGGAAAGGAACTGGCAATCCTACACTCGCGTCAATCTCATACACCATTGTATGTTGTATTCGGTGAACTCTATTCTTGCGTATCAATCCAACCTTTAGGTTGACTTTGTTTTTTTATGGGGTATATATGTCCCTGGATTGAACAATAATGATTGGATGATTCTTTTGAAGAGCACTTGTACTTTTCCAGTCAGCATCTTATTGAAAATTACGTGACAAGATTTCTGTAAATTAATTATGTCCTAGTGAAGACACAATCAAGGATTTAAATTATTTTCTGCATATTTTTTAGATTTGTGTATGCACAAGCCTGTGTAAGCTTGACTGCTTTTACCTTAAGTGTTAAAATAATTTATTTCTGCTGACTTGGACAATGGAGGGTATAAAGTTATGATAAAAATATTTCTAGTGAAAGGCTGTATCATAATTTTCTCAAAGTGATATGAGAGGGTTAAAGTTATACATTCCATGACGTTAAATGGTATGAAGACATTAAAATGAGTGTATTAATGTCTTCATTTTTTTCCATCTATCCTAAAGTCTTAGTCCATGGCAGACGTGTGGTCTCAATTTCTCTCAAGTGGTCAGTTTCTTCATCTTTGCAACTACATCAGATTATTCTCATGTATTATCTCTTTAATGTGCCTTCACTGACCTGCCATCTGGCTTGGTAAAGAATTTTCATTGTCCTTTCCTCCTCCATTGTAAATTTATAATGCACACATATTATCTCACTGTCATTTACAGACCTAATTACCTTCCTTAATATCAGTATCCATTTCCACAGAATTTGTAAATTTTTCACTATCATGGCCCAAGTCACTCTTTAGAGCATTAGTAGGAGCAAATAGTAGAAAATATTTCCCCAAATTCTTTGCCTACTTTTGGTAGTTCATTTATTTTCATTTTGCACCATGGATACCTAGTCTTTCTGCTCCAGTACTGCTAGTGTCTTTCAGATACTGAATTCCACCAGTTATGCTGAATCTTTTTTTCTTTTCTCTGAAAATTCTCTTCCTTTGATAATAATACTAATGTTTGTTGGATCCAATAAGATATATTTGGAACACATCACATTGCTCAAATTCTTTGTATACGTTACAGAATCAGCATATATCTCAAAATAAAAATATAAGTACGTGTACAGGGTAAAAACCCAAAACAGGAGGAGTAACAAAAGTATTTTTATAGTTATTTAGGAAGAAAATCATTTACATAGAGAAAAGGAAATGAATCCATCAACTGTATAGCTTTGATGATCACAAAGGAATTGATTTCGTTTAGACCTAATGACAAAAAATTATCTATTTCCCAAAATTGTCAAGGTAGTGTTTTCAAGAATTTCACACCAGCATATCCAGGGTTCTTAGCAAATATGGATGAGTTGTGGGCAGTTAATCTAAGGTCATTACAACCTCTTGTGCTCTATGGACATCAGCATTGGTTTTCAGAGTAAACAAGGCTTTGTTTTGCTGCACAAAGATTATAGGATGAAATACGTACAAACTGGAAAGAGAATGTTGAATATTATAATGGAAGATCTACAACTGCTTAGCAGCTTTTAGAACTTTTCCTAGGATTCTAAGTGCCCATTTCTGTATCTAAAGAGATCAAATCACGAGTGCCCCCACATGGCAGTTCCATACTTCTGTCTACTGTGAATAAATGTCTGCTCAAAACAAATAAGACCTCCTTTAAACTGTAAGGTATCTTTAGTTTTGGTCAAGACACTTGCTCGCTTGAGAGTAGTCAATACCCTGCTGGTAATTTTTCGGGTATTTTTTTTAAGAATAAATCAGAAGTTTGGCTTGTAGTTTGTTTTTATAACTAAAACTATGATTTTAGAGCACAATTTACAGAGAATAATCCTTGGTCTGAAAGGTTATCTTCACTGTGCCACATCTTTCAAGCCTTGTGGCTGCTTTTCAGAATAAATATTGTGAACTTGTTTGCAGTTTAGCTACTGGACAGTAAAAAATGATAACTAAGAACAAAATTGGAACAATGCTGTGAATTTGTTTTGTATAATGAGCAACCTTATCAGCTCAACACGTCTTTAATGCATCCACTAGGTAGCTGGAGGTTTACAGCTTTGGATCTTATCTTAGGAATGGAGGCGCCAGTTCCTTTCTTTGTTCCACCCTTGGTTTCCCAGGAAAATCTGGTACCCTAAAAATCACATTGCTTGGGTGAAGCTGAAGGTGCCCATGCATCACACAGAATCAAAGACGTGTCCTACGACCAATAGCGTAACGCTCTACCTACCGGATTACCTCGCCGTTCGTCCGTTATATGCTGAAGATTTTTAGCCAGAAGGAAGTAGCAAACCTGTCATGAAACAGTATATTATTATTAAGTAATCTACCGGTTGAGGTAGGTTTTGGATGGACACATTTACCAAATAAATATTTTGTGACTCCTAAGAAAACACAATTCAGCATAGCGCTCTATAAGTCCAGTCATTTGTACAGTGACAAAAAAGAGCCATGTAATTATGGAATAGTAATTACAGTCACTTGCTTAAGTATCCAGCTTCAACTAGATCAAGTACTACAAGATATGCGTAACATATGTTCAAATATATATCTATTTGATTGGAAAAAACCGCCTAAAGCGAGTGTCGGAATGACGATCAATGGAACTATAACAAAGGAAAGTCGAATTATAAATGAAAAATTCAGATTACACATGTTAGTATTGTGAGACTTATAAATATTATTTGCCATTGAAAATGAATTAGTTCCAGTTTTTCCTGCAATTCCTGTATTATGTCCATTTTCCGTGCCTTTTGCTACTCTAATCACTATAGAATATTTACTCATCCAAAAGTCCAGGCCGCGAATTTCTGGAAGGTTTTTCAACCGGTTTTTTACATTATCGGGAGTAATGTTAATATTAGGAATATTTCAGGTAAAATACTTTTCATGATATTCTTTCAAGTAATTCTATGCACCTTCAATGTGTTAATTGTTTCCGAAATTTTGCTTCAGATGAACCAACTTCTGACTCGTTACCACTCTCGAAAACAAATGTTTCTTCTTATGATTCGATGATAAAACAAAGACGGAATGAGGCAGAAAGAAGTATCCTTGTTCAGGTGCAATCAGAACATTCTCACCCAGAATTATTCACCTATATTTCCCAGTACGCTTCTGTGAAGCAAATGTATCATTATTCATTATCTGATGACATGGTAAGACATTTCTTTTGACATTTGTCGGAATAAGTCTGCGAGAATGTAAAATTTCTGCAGGATTCTTGTGTGCTAAATATTCTGGAACGAGATCATTGCTTAATAATCATCCATATATCATATTAATAGTCTTAAATTGATAATCGAAGGGCTGCAATTTACATTTATGTATATGTCTGTTGAACTAACAGAATTTCTGCTTGTTTTGGTCGTGTACAGTTATTTTGCAAACGTATCCAAAAATGTTTTTGTACTACTTGGTTAAAATTTGGGATATTAATAATTTGTTTTGTTAAACATTCTTGCAGCAATTCTTTTTGGTGGAGTTGTCAAATGTTGAGGATGTGGCAAAAATTCTAAACGTTTCCGGTCACTTAAGTCACAGTGACATTGTTCCAGTAAGGTCGCCGATATTATGGTTTCGTTTGAAAGGCGGTGGTCATTCCCTTAAAGGAAAAGGGAAGAGGAAACCCAAGCATGTTAGTAATGTAGAGAACCTTCCTTCTCCGCATTATGGCCAAATTACTTTATCAGTTGGAGATATGATGAAGAACCTTTCAAGTTGTGTTTCGGTAATTATAATTCCTCTTATCACCATTATTCGCAGGCATATGGATATATTCTTAAGAAGTCTAGCCAATTAAATTATAAATATTCCCAACAAATTTTATACTTTTGAATCAATTTCGTTGATGGAATTAAACATTGTACAACTTCACGGTTCTTGTAATTTTCAGTTATCTGATCAAGTGCAATTTTTGTATGATTTATCCTGTCTGGATGAACTTGGTTCTCGTCTGCGCTTCCTGACAGCTCGTCAGTTGGAACTTGCTCTACAAGGAATTTTTCCTAAAGCAAAAGCTTTACCTTTTGGGTCATCTGTAAATGGATATGGACGTAAGGGATGTGATCTGGACCTAAGTCTTCAGTTGGACACTTGTAACTTTGAGGTATGTATACTCGTATACAATATTTGGTAAATATGTCTGAGAAAATTCTGCTGGATAGCTATTAGCATTAAGGCAGTCCTTACTTGTTAATAGTTCTCTAGCATTGCATCTTGAGTTACATTTTTCCTCTAGTAAAACTGTAGAAATTTAATTCATGTTCCTAGATCAACAGAATATTAATGGCAGTTTACCCTTAAAGTTTTGATGAAAATGCTCCTGCCTAGATCTCACCAAACATTTCGCCTTGTATTAATTAACCCTTCACATCAAACGAAATACTATGAATGGCTTCCACTTTGCCTCATTCATGCTGTCCAACAGTCATATATTTTCCTTTCCCTACGTCATCTGCATAACATTTCCATCTCATAGTCTTCAACATTCTATTACCAAACCAAATGTCATGCTTTCCCTTTTTCTGACTTTATAATTTCTCCCAAAAACTCTCTCTCTTCTCCACTACCATGTGTAGTATTCCTTTGTTTGTTTTCCTTTTTGCCCTTTTACTCTTTCCATTTTCCTCCTCACCCACGACTGAAACCTCCAGTATATGGTTATGCTCTTGCTTGACTGACCAATTTTCCACTCTATACAAAAGTATACTCCGTATCTAAGCTTCCACCGATATATTCTTTTACATCCATGCTCAAGGTTCTTGTGCTTAACTCTCTTCTGTACATAAGCACTTGTTTATATGCTGTAATTCTTCTTCCAATGTCCCTACAGCATGGGCCAATATCGAAATACGTGACTGTTATAGTTTTTGCCCTCTATTTTTAATATTGAACTTAGCCTTCCCCCAAGACGTCATTACCCTCGTTTTATCATGTTAATCCTTATCCTGTACCTATCACACTGATTTTGTTATGTGCTTGGCAATGATTGTAATCCTTTGGCTAACTTCTAACTAAAACTTAATTATCTATGAATCTTGCTTATTTAATGAACTCCTCACCTACTTTGTTCCTGCCACCAGTTCTTCCCATACCTATTTTAATGTTTTCTCTGTGTATATGTTGAGAAGCATTGACTATAGTGGGCAGCTTTGTCTTGCCCTCCCCTACACAACATAAACTGCTCATCCTGATATTATCCATTACCTGTAAAGATTTGTCCAGATTTTGAATAAATCTCTTACCCTTCCAATGTACTCCTATATTTTACAGTACAGTTGTTAATTGTACCTGGTTTGCTCTGTCAAATGCCTTCTCAAAATTTACAAAATAAATACCTCCTGGTTGTATTTTATATTTCTTTATATCATTGATGCTATTAATTATTTGGCATTACTTGTACCTCTCCTCTATCTGAACCCAGAAAATGATTCTTCAACATTCACCCTCTTCTCCAATATTTTATTGGTGATTCTAAGTACTACCTTAGTCACAGGCAAACACAAACTTATATTCCTATAGTCCTCCCAGACAGCTGCTTTTCCCTTTTTTGGAATGGGATTTAATACTGGCCCAGTGAAGTCTGCTAATCAAATGTCTGATGGTCTCATAAAAACACATCCCTGAACATTTTCCCAAACCTCAAGTAGTTTCGCAGGAGTGTAATATATCCCTACTACCTTATTCAATTTCATTTTCTCTTATGACCTTTCTACCTCACTGCAAGATTTTTAGAGTGTTGAAATCATTTGTTTCGACCAGGATTCAAACCTGAATCCCTTGATGTCCAGCCGAGTGATTTTGTCAGTTAAGCTACCCTCTTACACTCCAAGATTATCGGGCCTGTAAAGGAACAAGATGTTGTGGTGAAATACCACACATATAATGTCACATGCATTTGTAGCCATGCATGATGCACCAGGGTCTTCAAGGTTAAAGTCAACTTTAAACACTTGGGTTATTTTACCTTTGACAGAGAAACTGCAGGAGATACCGTGATAGTAACTTTTAATGGAGTAATCGGCTAAACAATGAAACATTTCAAGTGTAAAAATCGATTGAAGTTTGAAGTAAGCTTTAACCTCGTGGACTGTGGTGTATTGCATTTCGTCTCAACATCTTGTTCCTTTATAGCCCCCAATGTCTCGGAGTGTAAGAGAATGCCTTGGTAGCTTAACAAGCTAAAAGCACTTGGCCAGATATTGAGGGATGTGGGTTCAAATCCTGGTCAAGATGAATGATTTTTACTCTCTGAAAATGTTTTATTGTAATGCACATTTAGCGAGTGACTGTTAAAAGCTACTGTCGTGACAACTCCCGCAGTTTCTTGGAATTTCTATCTCAAGATCAAATATGTATGCCGGAAGTATCTTCATTAGCATCTCATTCTCTCTCTAAACTTTCCGGTGAAATTGTCTTCATCATATATGTAGCTACTCTCTGTATTCTTTTCATCTCTCTTGAATCTTTTCTGGATCACGTTTTTTAAAATTAAACCATGATACTCAGTTGATTGGTCAAGGTCTTCTGAAGTTTTATATCCCCGTAATCTACATTCACTATAATAGTTCATCTCTCCACGAATGAAAGTAGAGGTGAATTTGAAAATGAACATGCATTTTGATACCATTTCCAATTTTTAATACTCCTAGGCTTGATATTGTTTTGATATAATTCATCCTGAATATGATTTGATTGAAATTCAGTTCGATTCTAATCATGTTCATTCTAATTATGATTTCATTCAATCAGATCCAACCAAGGGATCAAGTCACTTAGGGTCAATCTTAGTATACAAGGTTTGAATAAAAAGTATCAGTAACAATTATTTTCTGATGTGTGTTTGAAGTGCTGAATTCTGACCATCGGTTAAGTGTGCACATGATTGTAGGTCGTATTGACATTGATAAGATGACAGTGCACACTGTTATCACTGAAAATTTGCTGTTGTGAAAGATCTGTGCTAAACTCATCCCGAAGGTCTTGACGGACGTCCAAGAGTCAAGTGTCTGTTCGCAAAAGCCTTCTGCTATGGCATCGTGATGATTCCCTAACCCCTTTACGGTCCCTTGGCACCAGCAGACTATTTACTATTCCCAAAAGTGAAATCCTCCCTCAAAGGACACCACCATTGGACCCTAACTGCCGGCTAAGAAGCTTGCACGCTTACCCTTAAGGACCTTCTGGAATCCATAGCCTTTGACTCGTGGAAAAGCTGCAGGCAAGAGTGTATTGACTCTAAAGAAATCTACTCAAATGGATTTTGAGGGATTGTTGAAATATCTTAAATAAATCTATTTTACCAAAACTTTTCCTGATATGTTTTAGTCAAACCATGTATTTTAATTCAGAATTGCAGGCTGTATTGAATCAATATTGGTAAAATATATAACTTTAATGGTAGGTAAATCATATGTTGTGTCAAGCTTTCTATTTTTACTTGGAAAAGAATTCCTCAGAAAGCCAGTATCTAACTTTTTGACGCCTAAACTGTTTTACGCAGAAGATAAGAGCTTTGTATATGCTCACCTTTTTCTGGATTCTCTATAACCACAGCAGTGATGTAATGATCTGTAAGTGTTTTCCTTAGAACATTATATTGTCCAGGTACTCATGTATTGGAATCTCCTGCAATGATTGTGAATGAAAGCTTTGCTTTGAGAAGTGTTTGAAATGTGATAACAACTTATTCAAATTTATTTTATCAATATTTTTTATTCCTTCTGTTACTTAGTAAGATAAATCATGAAAGGTGCATTTACATTCTGGTGCCAAAATATTTATCCATTTGTTTCGATGGTGTTTAATAATACAGGAAGAAGATGAAAAGTCACCTTCTTTAAGATTGATATTTCAAACAAAAATGATTTCTTCAAATGGGCGTGCTCAAATGCAACGGCAAATGGAAGCAGTAGGAGATCTTCTGCAGTTATTTCTCCCAGGCTGCACCCATATACGTCGGATACTTCAGGCTCGAGTTCCCATAGTGAAGTATCACCAGGATTTCACATCTCTTGAATGTGATGTTACAATGATGAATCAGTGAGTATATGATGTTTTAAATTGTTGAATTATCCCAGTTGTTAATGTTTCACCTTCTCCATATATTTAGTGAGATCTACCGCTTATGTAGTGTTTACAAATGTATTAATTAATTATTATAGGATATTCACATGTGATGTGCACAAGGTTCCCATTGGGATGTAAATTATTAATTGCAAATTAGGGTGAAAAGGAAAAAAATCAAGGGATGCACTTTTAGATAGTACCTTCAAGTGAAATACTATATCCCTAAATGTTCGTAACATAATCACATTGCATGAAAATGATTCCACAAAGAACTAATGAAACTAGAAATTTTTAATAAAACATATGTGCTGATATAGGCTTAAATGTTGCACACATACCCAACTTTTATTTCCTCCAAGTATATGTTGACATTGTGTTTTATTGTAATATTTATTAAGATGTATTTACGTAAGAAAAAGTCTTTTGATTGGTGTGTAACTAGTGTCATATCATCTAACAATGGTACCAAGAAGGATCATCTTCTATGCAGCATCTGCTACAAATTTTATTTGCCAAGAAAAGAAAAACAGTTGGATTAGCTAATAGATATGGAATGGGATTCATTTTGGAGCGAACCAGAGTTTTGTTTTCCAAGAATCAAATCAAAGATTTGTAAAATTTCACTACATTAATTAGAACATCCTCTTCTGAAGAAAATTGTTGTGGTGGTTAGTCCTAAAACAAGGACAGATAACACCCACGTTCATCCTTTGACGGCAACCAGGGAGTGAGGTGGTGATATGATGGTGGCATAATGTACAACACTTTAAAGTTAATGGAGGCTATTTATCATTGATATACCTATTCAGGATATCTGCTTATCTTCAACAGCAATAATTTAAAGACCCTTTGTTCTTTGACCCGAAGTGCCTTGTTCTTCAGATAATTCACGGCTGTCAAATTTGATTCTCAAGATCTCCAGGCTCAATTTGTCTTTTGTCAAAAGTTCTTCTTTAATTAAGTCCCCTTTCAACGGCTTTGGTCCTTGGTATAGTTTTGAATGTATTCCTTCCATCCTTTCCCAATATCTTCATCTTATTAGTATCTTGAATGCTATGGAATTTTGTTTTTCATTCTCTATTTTCTCTCTGTTAATTATTTTAGCCATTTTACTGTTTCCCTTCATTATGTGGACGTTGATTCCCTTGCAACTGCTTGCTATCCACACTTACTTAGTCTCATATGACTTGGTTTCACAACTTCTTATAAAGTGCCCTCAGTTTCATTTCTTAGTTCCTTGTATCTTTTGCTTGTCTCTATGAGGCCTCTTATTTGAGTTGTTATCCGTGGCCACCTAGATATTGCTGCCTTGTGCATGAGTTCCTCATATGTTACTTTGATTACAATATTCTCAATTGCCGTCCATCATCCTTTTATCCTTATATCATTTAATTTTCAATTATCATGGTGAACTTCTCTCTTGCTTGTTTTTCTACCAGTATCTTTGTGTTCCATCAGGGTTTTTGTGTCACTTTCCTTATCTTCTTGTATCAGAGTCAGCAGTCCATGACCACCAGACTGTCATCATTCTTTATAACTATGCCAGGGCAGCTCATACATTGCTGGACTTAGTTTTTGTATCCCGTTCAGATAAGAATGTAGTAAATTTAGTATCTTGCCCTGTTCCCTTCCATATGTGTATTCTTGAATGTTGCTCGAAGATGGTATTTGTCAATGCCATTGTTCTCTCAATTTCTCATAGAATGTTGAATTCTATTCTTTCATTTTCCCATACCAAACTCACACAGTTTCTCTCTCTAACCATAACATTCCAGTCTCCCATCATGATTGGGTTCTCCTTCACTTTTACTGCTTTCAGAACCTCTTCTATTTGTGTTTGTATACTTATTTTATTTCCTCTTCTGAATAACAGGATGTTGGCATATACACCTGTACTAGCAGAATTCTCTTATTGCATTGCCAGCACAATTTGACTCTTGCCCATTCATTTTTGAGTAAGATGCCCACTCCTGCAATCTTCTGGTTATGTTCTGAATATATCAGTTCATACCCATCGCTCCAGAAGTCATGAGCCCTGACCCAGTGAATCTTGCTCACTCCCAGGATATCTGTTAACAGTCTGCCCTTCTCCATCTTAGCATTTTCCAACTTCCTGCAAGCCCATAATGACCTAAAATTCCATATTCCTATCCAGACTATGTGCACCTCAATTAATATCCCCTCCCAGTCCCCACCTGGAGATATGATTGGGAGCTATCTCATCTTCAGAATATTTTCCGAAAGGGATGTCATCACATCATTTTTTAATGCAAGGCAGAAGCAGGGAGTCTGACTACAGAGCTGAGTAGATCACCACTTTGATTTTCCAAGGTGCAAAAATTTTTACCTTTGGAAAAATTTATTTCTGAGTTTTCTGGAATGAGACAATAGTCGTTAAAAAGTTCCTGTTCACAAAGCGTCCACATGCACACATATTATAAAACATCTTACACAACTTTAATTCAGCATTATAGCTATAAAGGCAATTCAAAAGCTTTACCTTACAACACAAGTGTAGAAGAGCAACTGTGGAAATTTCAGTTTTCCAATGACGAAGATTAATTGAAACAATCATAGTTTTAAACTGGGGATAAGACATAAAAGATATATAAAAGTCAGATTTTTATTTACTATGCATTGCATCCTCTCTTTATGCTGCCAATGAGAGGAAAGAATATCCTTGGTTTATTAGTGACAGACTTGAGTTCAGGAGCTAGCCGAACTTGGCTATGCCGAGCCGAAAGGCTTCTAAGGCCTGGTTAATCCAGGTTAAAAGAAATTTTAAACCGGTTATTTTTGTACTGTATGTGGTTCATCTTCTCACTTCTGCTGATTCAGGACAATCAAGAGGCTGTAGGGCTAAGCCCACCTCAATTGGCATATCCTTACATAGGAAATTGTTCCCAGCATAACTTCATGGAATTGCTTCATGATTTCACAGTACTCCAAAACTTTGTTGATTCCACGTTATAACCTTCATCACACAACTCGAGTTTCATTGCTGTGCAACATCTAATGTTTGATGTTGCACAGAATAGAACCTAAAGATATAATTGATGGTTTCCGGCGTAACTTTGTGGAATCGATTCATATTGGAAATGAAAGAATGGTAACTTTGTTTTTCTGTGGATTCACAAAGTTACCATTCTTTCATTTCCAACAAGAAACTAAAGATATTGCACGGCAGTAAAACCAGGGTTGTGTAGTAAAGATATTTATGTGGTATTAACAAAGTTTTTGAGTTTTTTTAAAAATCGTATTCTTGGAACAACGGAAGAGAAAGCTATTGGATCTGGTTATCTATGATATAAATAAAGAATTGTTTGACTAGTACTCTGTCAGCTTTGTCTGTAATGGCGAAAGCACCATGCTAGGGCAAAAGAGATGCCTTGCTGCTCTATTGAAAAACCTTTTCCTTAATGTGGCACTATGCAGCACATTTACACTTGGAAGAGTAGTGGTCAGTGATACTGCACTAACAGGTGCTCATTTATATCATTTTATATTTATGCTAACTCAGTGCCTGCAATGTATCATACATTTTTAAATAGTCAAAGTGCTCTTGGAGAATTATCCAACAATCTGCATTAATAAATAAGAAGAATTTGAAAATTAATGAATGACAAAGTGAGTGCACTGTCCATACCATTTGGTCATATTTTGCTTTACACACATTTCATGTTGGTATTGCATGTTATTTACTTTGGTTTCTTTCCTTCTTTAGTTTTATAAATGAACAAATTTTACGTGATTAATACGAAAAAAGCCAGGTCCATATGCTGAAATGGTTATTGACTCTGTGCATGAATACAAATTCAGAGGCATAACCTCTGCAACTTTAAGCAAAGATGTACTGCACTGTCTTCATATAAAAGATGAAGTACATGGATCAGTAAATCCCAATTTCATCTAGAGTGTTGCTGACAATATTTGATCTCACTCGTTGACAACTAAGCCATCCAAGAGAGAACATACACCAATTACCCATCTTGAAGGTGATAAAATTTTACTAGACTTGAGCTAAATGTATCTTATTCTTGCTTGGTTAAGACCCAAGACTGAGAAATACATAGGTATCACAATATTAAATAAACTATCAGCTTCTTCATATAGCACCAATGTTTCAACCATCAAAACCAAACTATTGTTGCTATCAACCATTTCTTTTTACTCTTCAAGTAAATGTATACAAGTATTCTGTTTTTCTTTTAATAGTTTTTAACGATATCTGTTGTGGTGTGTAACCATTTAATGATGTATGTAAGTTATGATTAGAAAAATTCTGAAATGTTAAAATTGGGCTGAAGTTAAAGGCCAAGTGGTATACTGGGAAGAAAATAGCAGAAAATCTTTCTGCCCAATGCATATGTCTGTCCAGGAACAGTGTTATGGCTGAGGATTTTTACCTTAAGAATGGAGGCCAACATGTTTCAAAATTACAGGAAGCAATACTATGTCCAACAAAATGACATCTTGTTGCTTCTGCATTGTGAATGAGGATTCACTATCATGGTTAATACAATGACACAGCAAGTGTCTGTGTGTGAGATAACTTACCAACCTCTTGCTCTCGTAGTAACCAATAGTCCTTCCACTCATGTACTTGGTACCATAAAACAGCAAATTTGTGCCAAATAGACCATTTGAAAAATATGTAAAATTATCCACATCCTCAAAGGGGAGGCACTAAGAGAAAACCTCTTCCCTTGAGCATAATTAGTGCAAGGAACAATCACCTGTTCATTGTATGTCTGTAATTCTGCGATCAGATCGGGTAGAATGGTCTGGGAGTTTAGGGAACATTTTTACAGCCTTATGTCAAAACTTTGGTTGTTTACACTTCATTCCACTCCACAGAGAAGTGTTTTAATAATTAGTGGGATGAGTACAAACTGATGGTCTTCATTATCTAGTGCTTATGATGTTAACTTAGAGAAATCAACTTTGTAATCTACTAAATACTATGTGCAAAAGTGTCAATTCAATTCTAATGAGGACACTACTCAAGCTGGATGAATTTCTGAATACGAGAACTATTTAGGAAAATTCTGAAGGGAGAAAAATGGAACTGTCCCCCTTGCCTGTGTGATTTTCACTATGTTGTAGGGTTGGTGAAACTTGATTTTTATATTTTTTGAAGAGTTATTTCAATTGCTGGTAGCACAGCGGAGTAGAGCTTAAACGATGTGATAACTTAAAAGATTGAATTCTTTCATCATGGAACTATTACAATTAAAACTATCGATTTATTACAAAATACCTTCATGTTCCATTTATTAGAACAGCAGTTTACATGTCGGAGCTTCTCTGGATTATGGGGTCATTGGATATAAGAGTGCGTCCACTGGTTTTTGTTGTAAGACACTGGGCTAGGGCTGTGTGCTTAACCAATGAATCACCTGGTCCATACATCACAAACTTCACTTTGACACTATTGGTATTGCATTATCTGCAGTGCTGCAAGCCACATCCTGTGCTGCCATCACTCACCACACTCATCTCAATGGCTGGTAAGGGAATTGTGCATTTTGTGCTCGACTTTACTTTTTATTTGACAAATTTGAATTTCTTGTATGCATTTTAGATTTGCAAGCACCATTTGTCTTTCTTGCAGGCCCACAGGATCGACGAATTTCTGATGATGGAGTGAACTGCACTTTCATACGTGACATTTCACATGTACCCCCATCAAAGAATAATGAATCACTTCACTCTCTCCTTTTTGGATTCTTTGATTTCTATGCCTCCTTCGATTTTGAAAGAAGGGGGTTATCCTTAGCCAAGGGCCATCACGACAGTTCTGGAGTGGGGATCATAAAGCCTGATGCTTCGCCTCTTTATGTTGAGAATCCTCTCGAGAGGATGCTCAATGTCAGTAAAAATGTGACTGGACAAGAGCTGGAGCGACTGAAAATTGAACTTCGCAGTGCGGCTTGGTTAATGGAGGAAATGATGGAGCTGTCAGATGAAAAAACACTAGATGTAGGAACTAGAGGTATGTATTTTATAATTGTGGCAAGTATTGTCCCTCACGTAGTCACTGCCCTTTATGTATACTATATTTGATATGCATTCTGGCTCTAGCGCATTGCTTCTGTCATTTACTCAGAAATTTATGTGCTATCTTGTTCATTTCCATGAATAAAGCAAAACACAGTTCACCAAAGGGAGCCAATGAAGGATCAGAGTCATGGGGTCTGATGGCTTTATTAAATCCAAATAATGCCTCGGTTAAACATAATAGATTAAGTGCTGAGACTACAATGAAAATTAATGCCAAGGGCCGCCTAGTGAAAGTGAAAGATCTCTTTAATGACAGTGATGATTCTGAACTTCGTCAAAGCACAAGGAAAGGAAATATCAGTGCTACTGCCAAGGTGAGGAAGAGATAGTAATGGAAAAGTAACATGATTTCATATTGAAATCTTTTTAGCAGCTTTACAAACTGTAAATATATGTGAGAAGTTGATCTCGTTCACATTTTTCTTTGTAAACACCACAAGTTTTGGTAAGTATTTGGAAATAAATTGAGATCGTTTAATTAAAGAAATGCCAAGAATTTTATATATGCAACTATAGTCCTTTTTATTTGAAATCTGCAGTACCATGTAATTTTACAAGCTACATCCTTCTATCACCTCAGCATATTAAGAATGTTGAAAATGTGGCCCACTGTCAGTCTTCCAGTAAAACTTTCATGCATTGCAATTGCCTATTGAATTGGGTCATGGAGCAAGTGTATTGATTAATTAATGTATTGGAATCTGACTTTGACATTGTTTTACTTCTTAACTTTGAAATTTAAAGTTGTACACCTAAGGTAGTTTACATTCTCGTATAGCAATACATCAAAATATTTTTGTGGTGTTTTTATTTATCACATTTATTGGTTTTTGGACAAAAATTTGGATTGATAGTTAATAATAAATAGATATATAGGACATGCCTATCAACATATGGTTTTATAAGGGAAGCACATACTGATTCTTTTTGGCCGTTTCGAAATAAAATCAGAAGTAGTCACACTGCTGAGATTAAAAATGTCTTTTGTTTGGTAGACTTTGCCTCTCTTCACTCAACAAACTATTAAATTAAAAGCATTTAATTTAATTTTATCCAGTATCACTTTGCTTTTGTATTGCACAAAAAAGAATTTCTCTGAAAAAAATTAATATATGACCAGTTATACTTTTGCCAGTTGATATTCCTGGGTTAAGAAATACATAAAAACCTGGAAATGCGATAAATTTATTTTCTTATAATTTGGAAGGTTTAACTGGGTGGAAATGGTCAAGTTCAGTCAGAACTTCAACAACTTCTTTGATACAATTCGTAGCACTTGAGGCTGAGTGGTATATAGGAACGAGAAGATAATGGCACACTCAAGTTTAAATAGCTCCTTGAAAAATATCAAGTGTAGACAAAAAGTTAAAATTAAGAGTGTTCCATCATATTCCTACTAAGCCATCCCCAATAATATAATGCACACTTGACTTGGGGCCAGACCAATTAGCAACAATATGCTATTTGGTAAGTAACTTTTTCAAACATTTTTCTGAAAATTAAAGTTCACATTATAATACAAATATATATTGGCATTTGACAATCGTTAAAAACTAGAAATGAAAATAGTTTTACAAGAATGACATAATTGCAAAAGTGATAGAATCATCAGCATTGGTTCAACCAATTGCACTATCTTCTTTTGCATTAATTGTATTCCACCAGGCATAACTTTTACACCCTAAACAGCTTCTGCCTCCCAGAAGAATTTCCCTGTTTTGGAACTAGCATTATCCTTCTGTTAATCCAGCTGAGAAAATATCACAACAGAGTCATGTGATATGCAACATGAGTTCATGTCTCCATAAAGCAATGCATTATTCACCAACAGGAAACTCCAGTAGCAAATGAATAGAAATGAGTCCTGTTCCTATCCACTCAACCTCCTCCTGGCTACTATCTTTAGTAACATATTCAATGGCTTTCCCCTTTTCTACCAGAAACTCGCTTGAACTCTGACATATTGGTAGTTGAAATTGGTGATCCAACGATTACAAGATGGTCAATGGCTGTCACCTCACCACCAGCCTGGTTGTCCCGAATGAACAGTTGTATGTTTTGCACATTCTGAAATTTCACATATCGTAGATTTACTGGCGTTCCATCTAAATCTTCTGGTGTCAATCTGGAAAAAACCATTTAAAAAACATGAAACTAGAATAATATGAAACACATATAATAGTAACAAAATTGTCTATGGTCATGTGGAATCTGTCAATTTGGAGTTAATCCATAATTGTTGAGCCACTGCTCAAAGGACATTGGTAGTTATTCTATTAAAATTCCTGCTGTTGGTAACAACCGATGATATTTATGACACCACAGACGCAATTTTTTGACATAATTGCCAAGCAATTGGAAAACATCAAGAGTGGATTATTTATGTTTACTGCTAGAAAGTGTATCCTAGCTACATTTTATAATTAACACTTTGATATCATGGATAGCTTGCGTTAAGTACTGCATTGATATGCACCAAGAAGTCTATGAAACACTTTTTGAAAAATATTTTCATTATCTGTTTAAATCCATAAGCCTCTGTAAACACCACACCAGTACACAGGCTTTAAAGATTTTAAACATTGATACATAAATATGCAAAAAAGTGCTATGCATCTTAGTAAAAAGTTTGTTGTTTTCATTACATTTTTAAAAAGTGATACCTGGCTTACTGGCAAAATGATATTTGTCCAACAGCTCCATGGTAGCCATTTTCAACCATTAATTTCACTTTGAGCAAAAGTTCTTTATTTTGAAATACTAATTTGTTAAATTTACCAACAATAATTAAATTTAAATTCCATTTGGTAAACATTTTTTTAATAAACGATATTGTTAGAGAACTATATTTTATATATAACAATCACATTAGATATCAATTTCTATTTTACCTAAAATTTGCAAATAATAATTTCACGCAGTAATAATTTTGCAGATTATCATATGCTATGGTAAAATATTTATATCTTGGTGCAATTATGGATTTAAAGTTGTGGATCACTGAAAACTAAGATACGCCTCAAATTGCTGAATTATGTGGAGATATTGTTTTTATGAATGTTCATAAGGAACTCTAAAACAGCAGACAAAATTTTCATCATAAATCTGGAAAGGGTTTAATTGAACCTGCAGCCTTCTTTTTGAATACTACAGCTCATCATTCTACAGTCAGTTGCAGGTGTATCAAAATCAGCTGCATCAATTCCAAGAATTCTCAGACCGTTTACAAGAGTATAATGCATTTTTTAATGACAATAAAGACAAGACAACCACAGAGCAATGTGCTTGATGATGCCATTTCAGCAATGCCATTACATCACAACCTTCATAGCTGGACATACTGATGGTACCCAGAAAAGGTATTGACAGCTCTTACAGAATAGATACTTATATCATAGTGCCATCTTAAGTTATGCCAACGCTAAGGGAAAATATAATGCCATTTGGACTGGTTGTTAATCATAAAATACTAATATGTATTTTTATTGCTGATACAACATTACTGATTTTATAATTTTTCTTAGGAAGAAATCACCTTTTATACACCTAGGCATTAATTTTCAACATCTTTAGAGGATACACTAACTAAGAGCAAAGAAATTCATTTAGCTGGTAAATGTTGATGAGTTATGGGCATATGGATGTATATGGTATATGAGTAATAGCAGAGAGTCCTATTAAACAGACACTAGTTATTTAAAAAAATACAATGGTGATCATTTTGATTCTTCTTAGACTTCGTGAGAGAAGAAGAAATTTTTTTCAAAAAGCAACAAATTTTAAATATATGATATTTGCTGATATTGAGTTTAACAGAGGTATGAAATTGGAAACGAAAAACATCACCAATACAGAATTTTAGTAATGGGCATGGGAGGAGGGTATTAAGTTCTCAAGATGATAAAATATGTCATGATATGGTACCTCTGACTCAGCATTTAAGATAATATTTACAAGCTTCATTAATGCATAGCCCATGACATGGAAACAGGACACAACTGGACATTAGATAACTTAAGTCACTCAACAAAAGGAGAAGATGCTAGCACAAAACTCACTCAATTTCCTGTACTGGTTTAAATGAGTCGGCCATATCAAAATCCAAGGTGCGTGGTTGATTTATGAAAATTTTAATGGTTTTTGGTCCCTTGTCCTGGGGAGCTTTAATTTTCAAGGAGTGGACCTTTACAGATTGAGTAAATGATATTGAGATGATAAGCTGCAATGAAAAAGAAACATTTAATATTGTGAATGATAGCTGAAGGTACAATGATGATGATAAATCCTTCTAAACAAGAGCTCCGTCATATTTAATATCAGCAACATTTGGAAAAAAATAAAACACTGGTCAAATATATATCCGAGGTTAATATTTTGAAATGACAGTGTAACTATAGGAAAAATATGACTTCTATTTAGGAAAATATGACTATGAAATTTTATTTCACATTTTGAGACGATTGCTGAATTATGGCTATCTATAATAATCAAGTGGATAAGATAGTTCTTCCACTCTAAATCAACATATAAGTTTTAATTTAGAGTGATCAGGAGCAATTAAAATATCAATGCTTACAAAACTTTTTTTTAGAATTTTTTACTTAATAGCCAGACAAAGTTTATGAATAAAGCCAGGGAATGTATTCTTATTGACTACCTCGTAGGTTATCCATCACACTGAAACATTTCTGGCCACAATTTACCTGTTCGTCAACATCTGACTCCAGGTATCCACCACCACTAGATAGACAATGAACGAAGGGGTGTTCATCAGATTCATTGAGGCATTCACACTGCTGCTTCACGATGAATGTGGTAAGATCCATCTGGATTTAGAGAAGGAAGAATGGGGGAAACCAAATACAACATAAAATAGATAGGGTAGTCATGTCATGCAAAATGTCTCGGAAATTATAAAATGAATTGGAGAAAAATCGCAAGAAAATAAAACTTTGCCATTCATTGCAAAGAATGCAAATATATTTCATTTAATAAATTGTTTATAAATATGCAATAACCAATAACGGGCAAATTAATATCCAGACAATGAGTAAGCTTTTGCTGCAATAGATGATAAATATATAACCATAGTAAACATGTTCTAAGTCATTCCTACACATTGAGAGTGCTTAACAAACATGTAATTTATCTTCATTCAAACATAAACGAGCAAAAATTCTTGGGACTTGCAAACTCAAAGGCAATGGAAAGTGGGCATATGGGACACTGAGAATAAGTAGAAAAGGAAAACTCACATGTCCCTGCACTCCTGCATCATCCTCCGCTTCCTCTCCAGTCCCATAGTGATGCTGTATTTTAGCATCAAGAGCTACCTCATCGGCTCCATGAACTCTATCCACTTTCGTCTGGAATAGAGACCATAGTGAACTAAATTTCAGTTTGTAATATTTATATTACAAGCGGCCATAAATTGTAATTAAAAATATCCTTACCTTATTCCTAAACAAAATAAATGTAGGCATAGCAGTGATGGCATGAGCTGCCGCAGTCTCTGGACACTGGTCTACATCAACCTTAAGAAACACAGCCTTAGGATATTTGCGAGACATTTCAGCAAATTTTGGGGCTATTCTTTCACATGGTGGACACCTATTGAATACAGAATAATTATAAAATTTCCTTTTTCCAAAACACGAGTGACAAGCAATAATTTCACTTGTTCTTACCATGATGCAGAGAAATCTACAACAACAAGCTTTATCCCCGCATTTTGTAGTTCTGATTGAAAATGGCTCTCACTTTCTATTACTTTAACAGAGCCCATTCTTTCTAGTTATGAGCACGTGAAAGTTTAACCCTATTTTTCAGAAAAGTATACTAATGACTGGCAAACTTCAGCGATTAACGCTTCTCATTTGTTTAAATGACAAAACACAAGCTTAATTATGGTACAGATTGTACCCGACCCATGTCGTTGGTTGGAGGGCGTTGCGCGGCAAGTTTCTCCCTATACGTGCATTTAAAATATCAGAAAAGAGTTCAAGCAGAATTACCAGACTATTAATACGGAAAATGTTCACGGGAATTAATTACCTAAAATATAATGTGGACTCTAAGCACAGTCTGAAGTATGGCGTAAGTATTTCTTTATGATCTACGTATCCTAATATGCTTAGTATTTATGGTCAACGTTGAAACAAAATGAAAAATAAACCAAATTAAGAGTATGCCTTGGCAAAATCAGTACAACGAATTGCAAAAATAAGTGGTTTTCGAAAAAAAGCATATCAAAACAAATGATGAACTCATCAAATCTCAGGAACAACTAAATTAGGTGTCAACCTTAAGCTCACACTGTGTGTAACTTTGATAACACTATCTTTTAACCAGAACAATTAATGTTCCGAAGAACACGCACGAGTACTAATGAGCACAGAAAAGTTTACTGCTTCCAATGATTAATCAAATTTCTTAGTTTTGCAATAGATTGATAAAAAGAGTTAGCTGTATTATTGTTTGTGTTATATTAATTCACGAATTCCTATAGAGTGAAATTTAGCGGGTACATTAGAATGTAACAAGGGTATGTAATCGACAAAAAGTATTTAAAATGCAGCAGAGTACAGATTTGGGATAACTGTTTGAAATTCTTTTAGTAGTATATATTAGTTTTTTCCAATATTGTATTAGTTGTTTTTTACTTGCCTCAAAGGATAATGACATGCATAGGGAAAGTCATTAGATGTAAACAGGCAACGTGGCGTTAATTATATCAGATTTAAACCATTCATCGTATTAATGGCATTGAGCTAGATTTTTCAGTTTCGTATTCTTATCTGTTTTTTGGTATTTTAATGCATGATTCTATAGTTTGTGTAGTAATAGATTTAGAGTTCCTTTCTTTAGCAATATACTTTTAAGTGTGATGTACATATTAGGTGTGATGCACCTAATATGCAAATTGACTCGGTGATAATACGAGAAACTTTAATATACTTTGTATGGTTAATATAAGATCTCAAGTTATTAAATAAAAGTGGTTCATTATTATTTTTGGGTCATGTTATGATAACCAGCCTATCAATTTTGGTACCTAAAACTAGAAAGGCGATCGGGATGGTGCGGAGGCCAACCTACAGGCTTCTCATTGAGAAGATCCGGGTTCAAATCCTGGAGACGACAAATATTTTTCAGTGGTATCCCAATCCCTACTTGAGGTGCTTTGTGGAGAGCACATTGTGTGAGTATGATGTCCATTGGATGGGACATTAGACTGTGGACCCCTCGGTGCCTTTCGACAAGAGTAGGCTAATGCCAATGCCTCCACCCTTCCTTCCCCATCCATCTCTAATGACGCAAATGACCTTAGCTGTTGGTCGCCTCCCCAACAGAACTAAAAAACTAAAAATAGAATGGATGGAAACACGTCAATCCTTTTGGAATCCATTTGTCTTAATTGATATTGATGTAATCTGCAATACATAAAAATCACAGCTATTTAGAATGGTGTTGCAGAAAGTAATTTTATTTAAGTAGATAGTAGCCATTAAATAAGAATTTTAAATTTCAATTTATTTATTCTGAAAATTTTGAAATGCCCTCATGGATAATTTCATGCAAGTGAGTGTCAAATAATTGACTTGATATGCTTGCTAAAATGTATGTTTAGGAAGTCTTTGAGATTTAATGTGTTAAATATACTATTTGGCAAAACGCTTGATGAAAGATGGATTATTGTGGATTTATTTGAATTATTCCTCTTAGTGTGTATTTTTATATGCTCAGTAGCATTTAGGCTCACACTTTAAGGTACACAAGGTGTGGCTACCATCCCATCTCACTCTATCATTTATAAATTAGATCTGTACAGAGGATTTATTATTGCTTTTCCTTCCCACTTCTCCTTTGATCTTTGTCCTAATCATATGAATGACTAATTAAATGGAAAGGGGAGAGTGATGAGAACAATCAAATTCCCACTAAATTTTCTAGGCAATATGTAGCCAGAATACATTTTTAAAATAGATGCCAAATGGTTTGAAAATCAATTAAAGCATGAAACTATCAAAGTCTGGTCAAATTTGGGGTCACCTTGTCCCCATTGAAGATGGACAACCCAATGACATTCTGTTATACCCTTATTTGATCCCAGCTTTGCCACTTCCTTCACTCCACTATTCTCTTCTCCTCCTCTCTTCATCCTATGCCACATCTCTCCTTTACTACTAGGGAATTAGGATCTCAGTGCAAGATTAAGGTCATAATTCTTATTCTAAGAGGGGTCTGTACATCCATGCCTCCTAAAATTTAGGGATGGGTGCAACTGTTGGGGAAGAAATGCCAAGGCTTGATATAACCTGCCCCTCTGAATATTAAATATGTAGAAGAGTTTTTAAAAGTAAACCTCTGGGGTAATGAATGGGCAATATGGGCTCCCTCTGTTGGCTGGCTGTGAAATGTGGCAGTTGAAATTAAGACTGAGGCTTGGGCATCCCTACTCTCTTGTAATGGGACTGTGAGTCCTGCTGAACTCAATCAATTTTACGGGAGCAGCCTTCCCCTCCTAAGACTTTAGCTTTTGGAGCACCTGAAACCAATATTAATATTTACCACGATAATCAATATTAAGCGTGATGATGCTGCACAGCCGTGAAACCTAGATCACATTAAGGTTTATGTATAGATAGAGTAACGAAATTTTATTTTGACATTATTCTTCATGGAACAATTTCACAAAGTTATGTCTGAGACAATTATACATACCAATATTAATCCTTTTGAGTTATAACTCTATCAGTACATTGGATATAAAGAAAGTTATACTTTAGGGAAAGAGTTTTTGAGCGTATTTTATGGTCTTACAATATGAGTTTTTTTGAGCATATTTTATGGTCTTACAATATGAGTTTTGTTTTAAAATTATATTACATACTTTAAGCCTCATAATAAGAATTTTTTTAGTTAATTTAATGTTCATTGCATTGATGTAGTTATGGGGATGAGTATCAGTTCCTGTCTTAAGTCTCAAAGTCCAACCCTACATGTATCACCCAGACCCACTTACTTTCAAGATTAATTTGGGGTGTCATTATCTGGATCTAGTTAGTGTTGAGGGTACTGCAGTGTTTCCTTATCCTCCCATTTTATTCAGGACATGAAGGCTCTTGCTGAAAGAATGTATTAATTGGAAAACATTAAAAAAAATTTTCTTCCAATCTCCAAGGGCTAATATCTTTGTCTTCAGCACTGCACTTTGCTGACCCCTCTCAATCCTTGCCACACATCCTGCCCTCCTTTCCTTTTTCACCTCGTACACTCCCATCCCACACTTCCTCCCTCCTGAATAAGTCACTTTATCCATTCTTCCTGTTGTTATTCTATCACTTTCTAAAATGCATACCAATATGTATGTAATTATATGATCCAAACTGGCAATTTAACTTCAATGATGGAGTGATACCTTTACCTAGGAGTTTGGTTCACCACTCATACATTGATGTATTTTCTGTATTCGATTGGCTATGAATGTTCATTGACTGATAAAATTGACCTTTTTTAAAAAATTTCAATAATTCGAATAAATAATCAACTTCTAAAAATATATTAATATGTATTTACCAACTGTGTATCCTGTAGGTGTGCAAAAAGAAATGTGAGAGTTATTATGGTGTTAAATTTGATTGATACCGCTATCGTTGTATTTTGCCATTTATTTACTAATGTTTAAATGAATTTCATTTATTATTTGTGTCCTGATTAGTACATTGAAAAAACCATTTTGGAAATTAATGACCTTTCATTTAGGCTTGGCTCATTTCCTTAAAGTATTGGAATTCTATGGAACCACTGATTAAAAAATTATGTCAGTTTGATGATTCTTTGGTATTGGCCATAGATTTTATTTCAGCACACTATTGATGACAGGATTTGTGTGTTTTATGAATCACATAACATTACTTTGATTAGTCCCTTCCAACCCTGTCATCCTGATTTGGCTACTAGTCCATTGCTTCTCTTTCTCATGTGATAATATACTCTAGTAAAAAAGCTTTAGTACATCTGGCTAAATTGTTTTTACTATCATATAGTTTCAGGTTTAATCTTGTGGAAACTTTCCTCGTTTAGTGAAATGATATTAAACTCTTGTGATTAGTGGGAAATGTAATGAGAAATGATATTTAACACTGACGAAACCTGGGTTGTTTGAATAAATATAGTATTGTGGAAACCACAGGTGTTAAATATCACTTATCTTCATTGTTTTTACTATGTTCTAAAGGGTGCATAAGCATTGAACAGCTGCTACTTGGCTTTTTAAGTGCTAACTTATTGGGTGTGCATTAGTAACACTCCTTATTCCCAAATATAGACTCTAATAACTGGAATGCACTTATGAAATTAGATATTATATTTCATTTCCCCTTCTTTCCTGGATAACGATGAAAGTGAATGTATTCATGTAAAAAATATTTGTAAGTGAATATAAAATGTGCACTAAATTTTATACTCTAAGATAATGAAAATCAGGCTGGTGTACCTTACAAAGTGTGCTGATTTTACCAACTTACTGATGAGCACTGGTGTCTTGGTAATCCTCCTTGAATTTTAAGTAAATATGCACATTAATGATCCAGAAACATATTACATGGATATATGGGGTACAGGATTTGGTGCTGTTACACAAAAATTGAGTAAATTTGTGTGCTATATCAAACTATTTAACATTTTTATGAAAAGAGTTGTCATGTGTAATTCTAAAATAAATTTTAATTTTTCGTTTAGTTATTGAGGTGTAACTGGTCTTGGAAAACCCTCAGGGAAGCTGCAACTGCTGCGATGCTGAGGAAAATGTAAGCATGATATATGTTTTCTCAAATGGAAATATTTCAAAAAAGAAATATCAAACACCAAAAAAGAATCCATAGGGACTGTGAACAGGAAAAGGACAAGGAGACCATGGATCACGGATGAGATGATTGGAAAGATAGATGAAATAAGGAAATGGAAAAATGTAAGTATAGAATTAGCAGAAGGAAGTACAAAGAGTTAAATAATAAATTGAGATGGGTAACAAATAAAGCAAAAGAAGCTGGTGGAAGATGCAGTGTGAGGATATGGAAAGTTTACAGAGGAAGGGTAAAATTGGTCCGCTATACAAGAAGGTTAAAACACTATCAGGATGTAAGAAGGGCAGATCTGTGTTAACAGTTAGTGATGAATCGGATAAGATAATAGTTGAAACAGAAAACATCCATGGAGATGTAAGGAATACATAGAAGAACTGTATGGTAAAGAACTTAGGCCAGCAAGGCTAGACATAGAAAAGGAACATGATGTAGAGGAAGATAGCTTAGGTCCAGGCATACTTGACGATGAGATAGAAAGGGCTTTAAGGGAGATGAAAGCATATAAGGCCGTGTGGGTAGAAAAAATTCCTGTGGAACTGTTGAAATGTTTAGGAAAATATGGCAGGAAGAGTCTTTATGGGCCAATTTGTAGCATATATGAGGAAGGGATCTGGCCGGAAGACTTTGTGAGATCAGTATTAGTTCGTATTCCAAAAAAAGTAAAGGCTACATCATATGAGGACTACAGAACAATTAGTTTGATCTCCTAAGCAGCTAAAGTGGTTCTCGGAATCATCAAAAAAAGGATGGAGAGCAGGGAAAAAGATTACTTAGAGGATGATGAGTTTGGATTTATGAAGGGGAGAGGCACCCACAATGCCAATGCCATAATGAGATCACTAATTGAGAGGAATATAGAATACAATCAGGACGTATTAGCCTGTTTTGTAGATTTCAAAAAGGTGTTTGATAGAGTGAATTGGGAAAAACTAATGAGTATATTGGAGAAAATAGGAATAGATTGGAGGGACAGGAGGCTAATCTGCAACCTGTACATATCCCTGAATGCTCAGGTGAGTGGGGAACGGAGAGTCCGGATGGGCAGTGTTAGGAAGAAGTGTAAGGCAGGGTTGTCCATTATCACCGGTGCTGTTCAACGTATGTGTAGAGGAAATGATTAAAGAGGCATGGGAAGAATTGGAGGTGGGAATGAAAGTCTGAGGGGTATTCATAATATCAGTTAGGTTTGCTGATGACCAAGCTCTAGTTTGTCAGTCAGCCAAGGAGCTGCAAGCATTGCTAAGTGAATAGGAAACTCAATGCGCTAGATGTGGGATGAGAATCGATATAAATAAAACAAAGGTTATTCGATTTACTAGAAAGAGAAAGCTAAGCTTAACATTAAAATGAGAGTGCAAAACCTAGAGCAGGTGGAACAGTGATAGAGTGAATTGGGAAAAACTAATGAGTTCATTGGAGAAAATAGGAATAGATTGGAGAGACAGGAACCTAATATCTTGGAAGTGTTTTGGACCAAAATGGTCAAAGTAGTAAGTATGTGAGGAGAAGAATTGCATCAGGCAGAGAGGCATTCACAAGGAGGGAATTGATGACAGGGATGTTGAGCAAGGATGTTAAGAAAAGATTCATGAAAACTTTCATATGGAGAGTAGTTACGTATGGTGCATAAACATGGTCACTGAAGCAGGAGGATGGATGAAAATTGGAGGCTTTTTGAATGTGGGTTTGGAGAAGGTGAAATGGACTGAAAGGAAAACAAATGAGGAAGTGCTAGGTATGGTGGGCGAAAAGAGGGGATTGTTGGGAGAAATCATGCGGAGGCAGGAAAAATAGATGGAGGGAGTATTGACTGGTAGTGGGATGTTGAAGATTATGATAGGGGAGAGAATGTTAGGCAAGGGGCAGGAATAGGATAACGATGTGGGACGTGATGAAGGTAGAAAAGAAGTACACCGAGATGAAGAGGGGCTTGTTGTATAGTAGGATTTTGAGTTCTGTTTTTTTAGGAGAAACAAAATATTTATTTGGTACTTATGTCTATCCTAAATCTACCTTAACCGGTTGATAACATAATAATAATAACATTTTTTCTAAATGTCTTTTGCATATCATGGTATTTAATTTGCCTATTAATGGATGTCGCTAATTGTAGTGAAGGCTGATTATTCACTTGTACGTGATCGCTAATCACAAAATCAATTATACTAAAATTAGCTCCCCTTAAAATAATCGATTGAATTGTTCTTTGGTTTCTTTCCCCGGATGAATGTAAATTGGAGAATGTAATTGGCCCTCCTGATGGCATTGAAACGAGTAAAATAATGTGTATCAATATTCCATTGTCCATTTTGAAGCAGAAATCCCGGTTGCATGGATGATAATCAAAGGGAAATAATGATTATTCAGCATATTTCCGAGGACGAGAGATAAGCATCCAGTATTTTACGTTTATAGCAATTGTTGCATTTGAATGGCTCCAACCGCCCTTCCGAAATTTTTTTTCTCTCAGGGAATTTAATTCTTTGATTTTTCAAGCTAATTAAGACTAACTGTGGACGTGTATATATTTTCTTTAAAAAATGTTCTATTAATTGGGTAAAAGCTTAATGGAAATATAACTATGAGCAATGTGCGAAAAGTTACTCTGGGTCGGGAAGACACATTAGTCTTTGTTAAATCCGAGTGGAGCAAAATATAACATGGAGTTCGCATCCCAAGGTCTTGCTGTTTCCGGTATAAAGAATGACCGAAAATGATGAGGAAACTCCATTAAATTCACTAATGGCATCTACTGCCGGCGCAGCGAAGGCAAAACCCATTGATGCTTATAGCGTTAAGCCTCGCTTCACGTTCGTGTTGCGCGCGCCTCCAGCCAGGTTCTCGTGCGTGACGTCGCCCCTCTGGCCGGGTGGGTACATTGCTTGGGCGCTTTCGTTCTCGTCCGCAGTCAGCGAGGTCCGCCGTCGTGAACGGGCGCTCACCGTAGTTCAGTGCGAGATGTGATTGTTGAAATGTTGTGTGAATGAAAGTTTATTTGATATTAGGTAGTAGCTGTAGGAAACTCAACATCATTTCGAAGCTGGACTTCTCCTTCTTTGGAATTATACTCATATCACGGTGAGTCAAAAAACTTTTAAGTATTTTTTAATGAATATTTTAATTCCGCGAAGGAAAAAAAACATTGGATGGCTTTAGCGTAATCAGTGTTGAGGCGGTGTGCGCTGGTACAACGTGACATGGTTAATGTTATTAGGAAACTTAACTTTAAAATTTTGCAATGAATTTTTTTAGATACAGTTTCACAGTCGTGATCTTCATCGGAGAAAGTGAACGTGGTTGGTCGCTTAAATGGAGAAATATTAAATATATACAACGCCGTGATCACAACTGGTTTTCGATTTTTTCCAAAATACTTTCCTTATTCTTGTCGCCTCTTGCTAACAGCTGAGAGATATCAACGCGTGGATCCTGGCAAACGCGGTCCATCTACTTACGCGCTCTAATTCATAGTAAATTGCTGCGGCGTTTGAAGTGATCGCTCTTAGGCACTGTTTTAACTCTGATTTCCTCCTTGTATCACTTTTCTTCATATTGTAACGCGAGTTCTTCCTTGTGTAATGGCTATGTATGTTTTGAATTACCTGAAGTGGGTCCAATAGACTTTATTGTACGATCTTAGCGGTAAAAATCGGGAGTGGATAGTACTCCACTTACTATTGAATTTGTTGAATAATTTGAATACCATAATTCCCGCGACCGCTGTATCTTTCTTTTTATGGTGTTGTTTATCAAGAGTAGGTCACCTCCAGTCTGCAAATGAGAAACAGTTCTGCAGCCAAGAGGATTCAATGTAAATATTTTAAACGATCGGTGTAGACACCACCTTCTACTCACCCTCTATTTATTCCCGAGTCGTAATTCTTGATCATCGCCTACAGGTATCATAGCATCTGCTTCATCCCAAGGACGCCTGTGGTTTGAAGAAGTTCTCGTTCTCTACTGTTTAGACCTGCCAGAGTGATCATCTCACATTCATTTGTTGGGCCACAGCCGATGCCATGACGAAGGTTCGCCATGCAATAGTTCGTTGCTATTATTCGTACAGTATTTAGAACAATTCATTACTTTTTTTATATTTTCATCTGGAGGGAATTAGTTACATGGTGGCTCCGAAATTCTGCTTTTCCGAAGTATAAGGTTGGCAAAAAGGAAGTAAAAAATCGACCATTTAATATTGATTCTATTTTTTCATTCCACTAGAAGTTTTCTTCAGTATTTTGGTGGTGATAAGGTCTAAAATCACAATCAGCGTGGCCCCATGTGCGAGACATTACGCGGAGAAATTGGTACACTTTCGCTCACGATTTTATTTGAATAATTTCTTGAAGAGGTTTATTCCTCGTCTTTAATGTCACGACAGACTTTTTTGTACCTATGAATACGTATAAAATTGATTGAATTCACTAAGGAGTGGACGGGTGTTCGTGGTTCAAAGCTCTTTTCGTTTTTCGCCATACGGGAGCGGGTGCTCGCGCGTGGGCGAAGCGCGCCGAACCCGTCGGCCAATTTTCATCTTGAGGCGCCCTTGCAAAGCCGGATTCTATGCGGACCTTGCTAATTTTCTCCCATCGATGGATAATATGGTGCCAGAATTTATCGCTCGCCGTTTTGTCTATTTATGGATTCTGAATTATATATATTCGCTAGTCGCTGTACCATGCCCTTGGAACGTTGCCTTGACGGTGATATTCACTCACACTCTGGCTCGGCAGACTAATTGCAATGAAAGTTCAGTAAAAGGTAATGACTACAGTCTCGGAATGAGTGACAGACGCTTATTTTCCGCTCTTAACTACATTTTATGGCTTCTTCAAAATGCATTTCTTCTTCATACCATTAACGTCCTTCGACAGAGTTTTAAAACATTCTGTTACATTTAATTGTTTTTTTAATATCTCTTTGCTTGTTTCGTTTTACCTTTATTTAGTCTCATAAATTGAATACCACAATAGTTTTATATTCGCTTATATTTTTCATAGAAAATAATTTGATAATTAACGTTCAGCATTATTGATTATCATTCCTAATGAATGGGTGACTCAGATCTTCAGCATATCTCTATATGGTCTAACCTCTTTCCCCTGAATGCCTAGTGGGTGATTAGTAATAATGCATGTGTTTAATTACATCAATTAGTAGAATATTGTTCATCGTAATAGTCATGAATTAATATAACTAGTTACATCGACGTATATTTAGCAATTTGGTTCCAGGAACTTCATTGTACATTTCTTGTTCAATTTGTATTATTTTCAAGAAGTAATTGCCAGTGTATTTTTTTACGAATGATGACGTAATAATAAGTTAGGGTAAAGCTAACTTAATGCTAAATCCTTCAGGGTACAGGGACGTAGTTTCCTTCCCGGAAAAGACGTTTTGTATTGCCAGAGAAGACTGCCAAAAAAATCACCTTTTACAAGGATTAGTCGGGGTTGTTCGGGACCTTCGCGTGATTAGAACGCACCCCACGGAAGAGCACCCTAACTCTGTACCCTTTTAGGCTATCACGTCGCGTAACTACTTGTTGCTCGTAGCATGCCATTTTAATCATGCAGTTCTCTAGCCTGTTAATTCTTCTAGTAAGAAGAATGATTTTTCGCACTTTTATGCGCAAGACTTAAAGAGTTAAGTCATTAAAATAAATTTTGTGTAATAAAATTAGCGTAATCAGTAGTCACCTGGGATTTGTTTAATATCTCTACTTCCACGCGAAATTTTCTAAGGAAATAAAACTTTGAAAATTTACAAATTTCAATTGAAGTATCATAAACATATGTTTTTCGAGTTGTAATCACTCCCGATGTAAATTTTGAGAAAAGGCAGGAAAGAGGTTTAGCTATTCCTGTATTCTGTGTGAAATCTTTATTTTGTGAAAATGACCGTCAATTGAAAATTTTGTTCAGGATGGAATTGCGACCAAGAGTTTGGAATTATTCACATTTGTCCATCTGGAATCGTACAAAACTTGCTCTCGTCGAGAAAAAATTCTTGCGTATCAGCGAAGTTCTTAAAAGCGAAGCCCAAAACACCCATTTTTATAGCTTGTGAGAGCCTTCGGAAGAAATCCGCGGAACACTATTTCAGAACCTCTTGAATACCAGAGGAGAGCCAAAAGTAAGCATGCCTTGTCATTTGTGTTTCACTATTCGTTGTATTTGTAAATTGTTTCAAACAACTCAACAACAAAAAATTAGTTTTAGTCAGTCGCCAGTGATTCGAGAGTAATGAATTGAAAACTTTCATTGCTAACATGCAGAAGTTCAGATTCAGGAGAATTAATGTAAGTGTATATGTGATTGCAATTGGAAGTTACATCAATCAAATGGGGGGAAATTCCTCTTTTCTTGAAAGAAACACTTTGGTTGAAAATAATGCATCATACGTTTAGAACTCCATCTCTTGAGAATAATATTTGAGTTAAAAAGATTTCCTACTGCCACCCTTCATAAGCTATTATTGCTTTGAATTCCTGGGATTACCATTTCTAGGAAGGTATTCTTTCAGAAAAGTCGAAGGAAAAAGAATTAATTAAATAGTTGTTAAATCTTAAAAAGAGATTTCACCAAATCGATATGGTCTCGCAATGTGCTTTGCTAATAAAATATTAATATCTGAACGCAATGCTTACTAAGTAACGTATGGATTTATTTGTGAAATAATCAGTGGGACTTTTGCTATCTTAGTGGCAGATAAGCAACAATTCTCAAGGGGATGCCGTCTAGGATAACATGATTTACGGGTTAACAGTTCATTTTTTTCACATCATGTCGACTATTATTGGCGTAAACCGAGAGTATTATTTGGTTATCTGGCGTCCAACGTCCCTCAACGGTTTTTTAGTATAATTTTAATCCATAAAACATTGTATACGATTTGTATAAAATTATATGATTAAGAATTATGCTTTCTCAACTTATTCACTGCGTCAGGATTTTCTATGCTGATCTTTAGGTAGCTCATCCATTCTAAGAGACCCGTAGACAAGGATTTAAAGTGAGAAATGGACCCCTAGAATTATCGTATTTTATAAAATAGTCAATTCTCTCTTCAGCTGTATCTTAAAAAAGGTTTGATTTGTTGTAATTACGTATTGTCATGGTAAAAAATTTTTCTCTGTTAATTTTGGTATTTATTTATGTAATTTTGTTTTCAATTTCCAATCTTCACAGTAAGAAGAGAATGTAAGTGTACGTATGTGCCGTAATTTTTTTTGTAAAGCTCGATCATCATCGTCGGTTTGTTATTTAGCAGTCCTCCAATCTTATTCTTTCACCTGTTAATCTTTTGTTTCTTATTAATTGCGCTGACCTCTTCCATCACCTGCTCTTTATAATTTATCCTCAACCTTCTTCTGTAGTTTCTCCCTTCATTAGATCATTCCATTATCCATTCTGCTCTTCAGTGGGCGATTATTCTTCAGAACCTGCCAAATTATTTTCTCTATCTTTCTTGTCATTACTTTCTCGTCTCTCTTTATCTGTTTTTCGAAGAATATTACTTGCCCCCCTGTGATTTGGACTGTCCATTTCATTTTTCTGTGGCATTAATTGCCGGTTCTGTTAATTCTCATCATTAATTTATTTTACAAATGCTCATCATTTTTTGTGGGTGTCTATAATTGCCTTCTTTGTATATCTGTTCTCCCACTTTGCGTTTTAACTTTGGACTTCTCGCTGTGGACTAGTGTCCTTTATGCCTCCTTTCTCTCTCCCCCCCCTCCCGCTGCCATCCTCCACAGAGACGTATGTCAAGGGTGAAGACCAGCCTTTTGTAATGTACTTGCTAGTAGGTGTGACTTGTTCGCCAAAGGAATGGATTTTTATATTTCATATAAATAGTTATTTTTTATTACAAATGAAGGGATAGCTTCCTTGTGCAAACTGCAGTATGTTTTTTTCATCTATGTATCAGTTTGTATCCCATATTTTGTCACTGGTCTTGTTTGTTTTTAATTCAATGCATATATTGAAGATACTGTGTAATAATGAACTTTCCTGACTTCCATTCATTCATTATTTCTTTATTATATGCTCGCCTCTTTCATGGGATTTAACGACTGTTACCTGCTCTATACGTATGCGTATCAATATTCTAGCATTCGAGTAACTTATTATTCTTTCGAGATACGATGCATTATGCTCCCTTCAGCAACGTCCAAAACAATTTCCAGATTCAAATAATCTAATATGCTACTCTTCATTTTGTCGCAATAATTTTTAATGGTTTATGTGTTGAACGAGCTTTCTTCGCTCTTATTATGGAAGGGTAGTATACAATTGGTTGGATAGGAGTAAAACAACAACGCTCTCTGAACCATGCATCCCTTCTGTCGAAATTAGGTTTTATTAAAACGATTTTTTGGAGACCGCCCACAGAAAGTCGACAGGTTTGGACACAATTAATTACAAGCGTACACTATTTTATTTGGAATCGCGGTCCTACTTTTGGCAATACGTAACATTGCAAGTGAATAAAGCGTTGCAAACGACGCGGTATTAGTTTTTTTTGTCAGTTCGACGAAATCAATCAGTGTTTATCAGGAGTAAGTTGTCCTCAGGAAATTTGCTTCACAGCTAAATTCCCTCCCACGGCGACGAGTGTCACTATATGACAGGTGCTTGTGTGCGTAAGACCCCAGGTGAGTGGGAGCTCTATGGAGCCGGACGGGCGTCCCTTCCCGCACCGCGGACCCAACGGACACCTCTTCGCGCTGTGGTCGTGTGTTTGCGAGCCCGCGTGCTCGGCTCCGGAGTTTACACATACATTTTGTTTCCCAAGGCGCGGCGCGGGAAAAGTTTTCATGAGTCGACCCACTTAAGAAGGAGCGAGGAGCAAAGGGGGTCGAGGAAAGGAAAACGAGGGAGTAGGGTGGAGGGGGATTGGTCTGGGGGGGGGGACGCAGGTGAGCGAGAGGGGGTACGGGGAAGGGGAGGGAGTCGGTGTGCATCTTTAGCGGCTGAAGAAATCGTCAGCGGTCGAAGAAAGTGCGCCCGGGGAAGAAGAGGCTGGCTCGCGACGCTAGCAGCTGGGGTGAGAGTGTGTGTGTGTAGGTTGGGATATGGAGGGAGACACGAAGGTATGATAGGCGGGGAAGAGAGTGAGAGGTGTCCTTATGGGATTGTCACTGTTTGGTTGGGAAAGGGTGAGGGAGAAATTGGAGAGAGAGAGTGAAAGGGGGGGAGGGGAGAAGCAGCAGGATCGGAGAACTCGTGTCGCGTGGGCGTGGCAGAGGAGGGAGAGGGGGCGTCGGGACGCGCGGAATTCTGCTGACGCCCACTGCGCCGTTTCGTCACGAATAGCAATTCTGTTCGACCCTGGCCGCTCATTTTTTAGGTGCGGCAAGGTCCCAGCCGTATAGGTTTCGTTATTCCTCCGAAAGTGAGGAAATACGTGATGACCTAGCGGTATTTAAATTACGTTCGTGGAATCAGACCCCCGAGAGTGTCCCACGTTTTGGGAAACATGCAGTGAGGTTCATAACTGTTGGCTACCACTCGCCTCACAAAAGAAAATTTTTCATTATCACCACAATCAACTTTTGAAGTTGTCTTCAAAAATCTTTCACAAAATTACCTATTTATAAAGCATTTTACACTGTTCGTAAATGAAAAATTGCTTTAATCTTTATTTGCTATGCTATTATATTTCATCACTTTTTCTCATAATTTTTCCTGGAGTGGATAAATAAAGTTCAAAGTAAGTTTTGAAAACACTTCTTAAAATGTTTTATACTACACATTGAAACCTGCGATGAAGAACTAACTGTCAACTACCTCTGGTAAAAGAGCGTATCCAAGGTCCAGAATGACATTAAAAGGTAATGAGAAACTTGAGAGTGCCACGCAATAAATTGGTAGATAGGTGTAAGAATCTGCATTGATAGTTGGGTACTTCTGGAAATAGCAGTATACCAGTGAGGTGAGGAAATTAGAGGAGTGATTATCATCTGTTAGAGTGTTTTTCCATAACTTCAACGTCGTACAATTACATAAGGTCGGTTAACACTCTGAAACTTTCGGCTCTTTTCTCCGCATTTTTAACACCAAGAAGAAAATCGTCTGATCCTCCGGATGTATTTCTCGAGAGTTAAAAGCTAATTTTGTATCAACCCCCTCTGTATGCCCTTGAGGCCATTTTTGCTGAAGACGATTGAGTGTTCTGATTTCTCTTTCTAGTTTTATCTCGCTTCATTGTTTAACCAAGCTCGCCACTATAATTTGACCTCGGATGGATCGTCAGTGAACTGATAATGAGGCACGAAACCACGGGGAAGAACGTAACTCTGGTTAGACCGATAGCTGTGAAACTTTTGAAGGCCGAAGGCCCTCGCTCATGTTGTAGGTCTAGGGTATCAATTAGGGCGCAAAAACTCCATTAACTGGCATTTGGAAGAACGCCTCGTGAGTAAGAACTACTCTCTTGTTAATCGAGCCTGGTACTTAAAAGTTATTCTTTACAACTATTCAGTTACTTTTTTAAATTATGCTTTTATCGCAATATTTACTGATGGCAAAAATATGACGATTTCTTTTCTTTTAGCTTTTACTTACATCTTCGAGTATAGTTCTCCGTCTTTTGTAAATCTGTGATGCGTACTTAGTTTTGTTTGAGTAATTGACAAATTGCGATTACGCGTTTCGAATGGAACAGTTTTTCAACTTTGCTAATTTAAAATGTTTTCGATAAAATTCGTAAGACAATTATTTTTTCCTTGATTGCTCTACTAGTGTTGTAATTAGCAAATTATAAGTAACACAAAATGTATGAGTACATCTCTGGCACTATGTTATTGGAACATTAAATTTTAGTCTAAAAAGTAATCAAGTGGCTTAAACTGTATTAAAACGACGTAACAGACGAAATTTAGTTGCATGTTCTTTTTCCCATTGCCCTCTAGAAGGACCTCAGCTGCTGGCCTTGTAGTTATTTCTCCGTTGAAGCAGTAGAGGCGACGAAATTTCTTACTTGAAAGCAGTGCCGATTATGGGCAATTTTAATAGCTGAACTGCCATTCATCATAACCAAGCTATGTTCAAATGTTCTGGAACAGTTACTGCTTGGAGTGTTCCACGATCTCAACGAGATAGTCAGCGAATTTGGTTGATCAGGAGAGTGGCTTCAACTCAGTATATGAGCAATTTGAAAGTGACTGCTGATCTTTAGCCTACTTTGCGCCGAGGAGACCTTGGTACGAACGCAACCTTGTGGTTGGGGGAATACGTCTCTCTTTCTGTCTCTCCCTCTCTACCCTTTCCTTCTCTTTCACATTTACTTTGACTCTGAAATTAACTGTTGCAGTAGGTAAAGCTGGGAAGAAGGCTGATGAGAGGGCAATTGAAGGTCGTGAATGCCACGGTGCAATGATTTCTTTTTTTCTTATTCCACCGTTCGTTGAATTTAACTTGAGTTAATTAAAATAAGCAATTTTCCACAAAAATAAAATTTATTAATACGACCGGTTTCAATGCAACTACATCATCTTCTGGTGAAGAAGATGATGATGGTCACCAGAAGATGATGTAGTTGCATTGAAACCGGTCGTATTAATAAATTTTATTTTTGTGGAAAATTGCTAATTTTAATTAACCATATGGTTTATTCCACTATATCACGCCTGAAACGTCTCTTTTTAACTTGAGTTATGTATTAGGTGTTAGATATATCATCATCTTAAGAATGAAGGATAGGTATTAATTTGTGAATAGTAAACAAAAGCACCGAACTTATAATTATTACATATGTCAGATTCACCTTGAAAGGGTTCAAGTCTGATATAATATAATTGCATGTACTTAGCTTGCTGTATAATGATGTGGTGGTTCACGTCAAACTCGCGCTCATCTTTTCACAAACTTCTACATGTTTTTTTAACTTTAAATGATTTTCGGATATTATTTTCTGAAATATTTTTAATCTGACCTCGTACTATTCTGAATACCATTCGCTTCTGTACCTACGTATACCCATATGACTTCTGAGGGTTTCTCCGATGGAAGGGGTGGAAAATAGCCGTACGGGCCATGTTAATAAGGATGGTGACATTAAGACAGGTAAACAAACAAATAATAGTAGGTAATATGTTAGTGTTATGCGCATTCTCAGTTTTAGGGCCCCCAATCTCAGTCCAGTTCGACTGTCTGTAGAGCACGAAGCAGGTTCTCATACTTTGTTGGCAGTTCTCTTTATGTACAATGGGAGTTAAGGGTCACGGTCACGTCATTCGTTTATCGACTCATTTTAGTCAGATCTATGTATAAGTAGGTATTTGCCTTTGCTGCTTGCAATTATTTTAATAAATGTGCTTCTCCACTCCGCTCAGAAAAAATGTTCAAGCTTTTCCCCCACGAAGATATACTTAATTCCCAAAACCTGAAAAGGGCAACTTCCATCAGAGTATGATAGCTCCTTACGTACATATACGGACTTATCTTAAATATCTTGCCACTAACGTTGCATCTAGGTTACTGCAGCGTAGAGTACGAATTTGGAAAGGTTCTTAAACACAGTTTTAGGACTCAGTGTAATTGTGATTCCGAGCTAGCTAACCATGTTATCAATTGAATTTCTCAATATTTAATTAGCTTCTGGGGGCGAATTCTGAAAACTGCAGAGAAAGTGTCAGTTAAGCGCCGGTTTTTGTAAGAAGTGGTCTTGGGCATGCATCCTTAGGCATCGACATAAAAAGGGAAACGCACTTTCCACATATCCAAGAAAATATTTTTTTGATTCGTAATCTTTGAAGATCTTTCGAAATATATTTTTTATATTCATAAGTGAAAACCAATTCTAAATACTTATTTATGGCCTAATATTTTTACACGCCAGAATTATCATTATAGAGAAAATATGGCTATTACCTCTTGATTTTGGGTTAACGCTATTTAGAAGTGCCTGGCACGCATTTATTGTGCACCATTTGCGAAATATTTGGTTCTTTTCCCCACGGTTCAGCTTTATGACGGACGTTTTTTAAGAAGTGATTTTTGTCTGGCTCATCTCTTTTACGCGTGCATTCTTCTTGTTACGTTAATTTAAAAATATTTTATCTTTTTCCAAAATTAGTAGTTGCTGCTATTAATAAAATATTTCATCGTTTTTATAACTTTCACAGATTTTAAAATATTTCCTTCCTCTACAATGACAACATTTCCGGCAGTTATAAATGGCTCAGTAAAAGTAAAGTTATCGAGAGTAAGTGAAAGCATTTTCGCTGTCGTAAACATTTATTTATTGCGGTTTTTGTGAAAACGCTGACCGCAAGAGACGCTCATGAGGCACCCGTTGCAGCAAAGATTCTCCGGCATGTCGTAATCTTGGTAGCAAACGGAGCAGCGTATTTCAGTGGCCAGCATTTCAGGGGGTTCAATCAGGAACTGTTCCGTGAGAAAATTTCCCATCGATTTCGATCGGCGAAGAGTCCCCCTCACCACACCCCTCCGTCAACATCTCCTTGGCATGGTCCCGAAAACACAAAAGGAGACGGGACAGGAGCCCCTTGGGGAATCCCATGCCTGATTGGTCGACCTTATTCGAGAGGAAACAAGAAAGGGGTGATTTTCGAAGAAGTGAAACGCGACCCAGTCGCGCTCCTTCTTTGTGCGAGGAAAGTGGCACGGACACGAAGGGATTTACATCTGCAAACAATCGAATCATATCGATATCTCGACGTTTAGGTCGGTTATTCCCGCGTTCCGATTCTCGACCCTCCCGTCTGTCCCTTCAGGTCGTCGATAAGGGGCAGTTTTCTGGCTCCGAATGGTTTTTCTGTGCTTTTTGGACTGCATCCCACACTGGCATGCGATTTCTCCCAGAACGGAGAACTTTTCTTCCATAAAAAATGCGTTTATAAGGCACTGAATTCGATCACCTTTTTTACTGGTCCTCTATCAACAGCGTTTAAAAAAGGGAATTCCGATGTCGACTGGTATTCTCTGCATGAAATTAAAATACTGGAACCTTTGAGGCATTTGAGTTTCGGCTATCAACTTCGGTAGTGCTCCTCCTTATAGTGAGCGTAAACTAGATAGAGATGTTCAGGTTTACCCATGACAAGATAAGTATTTATTGAATATACATATCACCGAAACTAAGAAAAGGGATAGCTTGGGATTGCGTTAGTGGAATTAATTATTTTTCAATAGGCGATTTTCAATTGCAACGTTTTCACTCAAATTATATTTTTGCATTCGATATTTTCTCCTATTCTGGATGATTTTCTGGTCCTCTATTTTTGTTCTAAAACGGTATGTTTGTCAATAAAATTTGTCCTTGCACGAGTAGGTATACCACATTTGATGTCACCTTGCCTTATTAGACACTGTGGCGTGATATTTATTATCGTCGTTGAGTGCTAAACATAGCTAAGATGACTTTTTAAATATTCTCCTGTGAGACGTCATATACGTAAATTGTCATATGAGAATGCATTACTTAATACGCTTTTAAACTTCTGTTCTGTATCTCTGAAATAGTGATTCCTTGAAAATATTTTATTTTTAGTGAATTTATTACCATTTCTTCGTACATACGTGTATAAATAAATTAATTCTGTCATAGACGCAACCAAGGCATTCATGGTTGTCTAGATGGGTTATGCTTCCGCGTGGTAGACTCATTTTAACCTTATTTAACTGTGTTATCAAAGGCAAATTATCATTTGGCATCGAAGCGTACCCGTATTGAATTAATACCAACCGAAACATGTAAACCCTATGCAGCCATAAACCCATTATATCATAGTCATTTTATGGCTGAGGGTCTAAACCCCTTGGATTTCATAGTGGAGGGCTCTTTTCCATTATCTGTGTGCCTTCTCAGATACGTCAGGCATGCATGGTATCACACATCCTAAATTTATTTGGAGTTTCCATAAGTGTAACCTCAATACTTATCCCTCTTTCCCCGGCATTCTTCGTGTGATGCTTTCATTTTCCGAATTCTCATCGTGCAAGTTGGCTGGATTTTTGGACCTACACGCCATAGCTAGACAAGAAACAAACTGTTGCCATATCTACCCAAGGTTCGCAAAGGGAACCCGAAAAATAAAGAGAACTTGTATGAACCCGTTGCGAACCGGGATATTCCATATGATATTGTCTATCAAAATTACGCAGCTCCTTTTATACTAGCGTAGATACTTCGTTACTAGCGTAACAACAGGATTCAAATAAATGTTTGCATCACTATTTTACACCTAATCTTGTCATGTATGCTGCGGAAACAAATCTAATATGACAATTTTTTACAATCGAGCAAGCAAAAATTACCCCATGGCCATGGGGAATGGGAGTATTTCCTTGCGATGCTGAATTCTACACACGTACACCCTCGTGTTTGCGTACGTGTTTGTGAACGCAGGCGTATCTTATCTAGAGGCGTCGGGGGATGGATGAGCCCATTGCCTCGAGAGACGCGGTGAATAAATCATAATATATAATAATTTATACCATATATAAGCTATTACTGGATTATTTTGTAATGCTGTTACTGATGTGCTTTAACGAATCATATTCTAATAATGAAATAAGTTGTGTAAGTCAACAACGGTCAGTGTCATTTATGAATCCTTACCCACCCTCCAAAATTATCCCACTAATGATGTACTTCCAACAGACTTCTTGCAAATCTGACATGATAGAATCTACGTAAAACCTGCTCTGCGTATAATGTAACACATCTGCATTGGCCCTCAAACTCGTGCTATTTTTAACTTCATTTATCATTGAATTTTTATTCAGTCTTTAAAATCATTCGGTAGCTCTCTGCATATTCCAGTAATTCTTACCTTTTCTGGCATTAAGGATATATTACCTGATACCATATCCGAGTCTAGAGCCTAGGCGAATACGAGTTTTTGTGCAACCGTCCCTCCTCATCTCATTCCCTTAGGTGGTTGGGACAGCGGAAGTGAACCGAGTCCCCCCCGTATTCTGTCTGAAGAGACTCCAGGGGTGACTCAAGTTTCGGGCGGAAGCCAAATGCCCTCACGATACCCCGGCGGGAGGCGGGTGCACCGCCTGTAAATGGGCGTCATTCTCCCACTTCGGTAATTGACGCGGTGTTTGCGGTTAGGGCTCGCGTGGGCGGGAGATTGGACGGTAAGGGGGACGGGACCTCTCTACCCATATCTGCTGCCCCCTCTGGCACGTGTTCGGCTTGGTCACGTATCTCGGGACAATGCCTCCAGTCGACGGGATGAGAGGTTTTCTCGACGTTCGATCGTGAGGATCTTCTTTTGGTGGTGGATTCCTCTTCGTGGTGCCATACTTTACATATTCAGGATTATTCCGGGCGAATTTCCCGTGGTTAGCCCTGTTGAATGTTCCCACGCTCAAGACTCGCGTTTGGAAAGTAAATGTTATTGAATTCGAACTTGCTTGTTTAAGAGACCATGGGATTATTCTTTGATAGTTGAGCATATTTGTTGAAAATATTGAGAGGAATTTCAGAACGTATTGTCTGTGTATTCATTAAATTTACTTATTTTCTCCTTAGTTAAACATGTATTTTTTCATGTGCAAGGCTGTTAGTTGTTGTTACACGTTCAGAGTTATTAAGGGTCGCACAGTAAATGGTTTCTGAGGGATGTTTTAAGGAGATAGTTTCATGTTCTTTTCATCAGATTTCGTCGAGAAAAGGTTTTTCCGAAGACTGTATTTCAAAACCCGTCCCTCACCCCCTCGAATATTAAACTTCTGCTCTCCCTCTAAAACGGCGGATGGATGCTTGATTCATTAAATTTTCGGTCAAATGAAGAATTAATCCCCTCTAGCTGATTTTTTGTACTATCGTATTATTAAATGCAAATAGGACACATTGCTATCATGTTTATCATTCAAAAGTCATCTCCTCATTTGAAGATCTGCAATGTGCATTTCAAAGCACGCTCTGCGTGTCTGACAAATTGTCTTCAAAGACGTTTTTCATAATTAAATTAGGAAGTTAAAATTTTGCTATTTTGCTAATATTTTTCTATTCAAGTAAAAACTACTGCATCTGGAGCATCATCGTCTTCGTAAAACTCTGCTGCTTGTTTTAATTGTTTGCAGTTGCAGTGAACCTGGCCATTTTATGTTGAACTATTCTTTAGTCGTTTAACGAAAATATTTTTAATGCAAGTTTCCTTACAATTTATATATATATATATATATATATATATATATATATATATATACACACACACACATATGCAAACTCGAAAATCCCGGCATACGGCTAACAAATATTATTTTCGCACATAGAAAAAGACATATAAGGAAAGGGGATAGGAAAACACATAAAAGACCAACACAGGAAATTTATATATATATATATATAAATACAAATTTTATATATATCTATAATTTGGACAGAAACAAACATTATCAGAACATAAAAAGAACACTCACACGTTATTTCTTAAAAATTTCAACGGAATTTAGCTCCGTCTTCCTCAGAAGAAACAGTAGTACTGATGTAGTAATTCTTCTGAGGAAGACATAACTAAATTCCGTCGAAATTATGAAGAAATAATGTGTGAGTGTTCTTCTTATGTGTTCTTATTTTGTTTGTTGCTGTCCAAGTGTTTTATTCAACACTTCCGTGTTACTTCGACGAAATCACACACACACACACACACACATATATATATATATATATATAAAATATACGATATATGTCTGCATTTCCGCCTCTCGGAAACCCACCTGCCCATGACCTTTCAGCTACCCGCATGAATTTCCTTAAGATATCTCGTCGGCAACGCTGTCTCTGATATGGAGCGTGACAGCGAAACTAAAATTCCATAATTTTACAGTTTTAAAGTTTTAGGTTTGGTTACTACGTTTGAATAAAATTCTGAGAAAATATGACTTTAGAAATATAATTTGGTTTGTTCACCCTCAGGCTACCATCTACAAGGTACTACTAAGTGAGTGATCTTAGCCGTCGAGCGTGTTCCATACTGGGAACAAAGGATTCCGGCCAGCTAAGATTTTCACGTTTATTTCACCTTGTTGTTTGGTATAATAAAATGACCGTTCTATTAAGTATTTTCGCATGTTTAATTGTTATTGTTTACTTTCCAATGCCGAGACTAACTTGTAAATTTTGCGGATGTTTGATTTATTTTCGTCGTTTGTAATTCCTAAGCGTATTTACTATTACTCAAGCTCCCAAGGGCAATGTGCGTATGTACGAGACGTACATTTAGTTTCCAGACTTCGTACGTTTAGTTTCTTACTTACTTACTTAGTTTTGAGCATGATTTATTCCAAACTGAGACCGCATCCATCGAGGAAAGTTAAATTCTAAGATCTTTGCTTTTCTTCGCTTTTAAAATCAATCATATACATCTACTTAATAACCCGCAAGCCACCGCAAAGGGGTGTGGCGGGGGGTGTTAGGGTACCACCCGTAATTGAGAAAAAAAAAACTGCATGCGAAAGCCACAATTTTATACCATCCACAAACAAAACATGATACACATTAATGCAAAAACCCTTACAACCCACACGCATGCAACCACACAAACTAACATACACATGCACCTGAATTCTTTGAAATGTTTCATTTTGTTCCGACTTAGTACGTTAAATGTTTTTAATATTTCTAAAGTGACTTTGGTTTCTTATTATTATAATCTCTGATGGTTCGGGGAAAGAATGAGTTTTTGTATCTATTTGTACTGGAATCTATCTCCCATACGTAATTTATCCTTGTGGTCTGATCCACCTAAATATTGTAGAGCCATTATAATTCCTTTAGTGTAATCGTAAAACTCGTTTGTTCTGAACCTTTCTAAAAGTCTTAGTCCCGCTTGTTCTCTTCTTATTTCAAGTGTTTCCCAGCCTAAATCCCCTTAGAGACCTGTCACACACGTGTTCTTATTATAATAATTTTTAACGAATCTGGCGGATTTTCTCTGGACTTGATCCAATTCTTTTTGCCACGTTTTCTCCCAAAGATCCCAAATACTTGCGGCATAAGTATTGGTATTCCAAATGAGGTCTAATTAGAGCAAAATAATACCTCTCTTTCCTAAACAATTTAAATTTTACTACCAAATTTCATGTTGAAGGAAATATCTGAAAATACAAGTCCAAATTTGTCTTGACACTTCTATGCACTGGTTAGAGGGACGAAAAGGTTAGAAAATGTATCTTCACCTCTTGTTAATATTAAAACGTCGTGTTAAAATTTAGTATGTGATTGACACTGAAGAGAGCCATTTTGTTTTTGTATTAATTCGAAAGACTGTCGGCTAAAGCGAAATATAGCTGTTGGAATTTAAGCAATAATGGATTCGAGCACGACGCTCTGAAGATACTGCAGTTGCTTTATAACGCTCAATGCCCACCTTAGAAACCTTATTAGCCGCTTTTATGTCACCCCAGGGAGAACCGCTAACTTTGGAAGAGGGAGCGGTGAAATTGACACGGGTATTACGCTGATCGTGGGGATTAGGTTGACACAGGTGAAGCAAACGGCGGACTTAGTCTTCGAGATACTCCACCTAGTATGCTTCAACATTCGCAAACTTTGTAAACATCCCTCTCATTCCATTCACTCGTCTCACCTGAAGCGGTATTTCTAATTTTCAATGTCGCATCTGCGGCATTGACTTGTCGCCGTCAATATGCCTCGCAAATATTAATCCTAACTAATTATATATGCATATAGTTAGTTTAGATTTATATATGTACATATTTATATATAGGTATGTGCGTATATGTATATAATTAGTTTTGATTAATATTTGCGAGGTATATTACCGTAAATGCGACATTGAAAATTAGAAATACCGCTTCAGGTGCGACGAGGTGTGTGTGTATGTATATATATATATATATATATATATATATATATATATATATATATATATATGTGTAAAAATATATGTATATATATATGTGTGTGTGTATAGATTTCTATGTAATTGCATTAACGTTGAGTAGTGCATCCTTTCCTAGAATAGAGTGATCCTATCTTTATAAAATGGCCACGTATCGTATCATGTCCTTCATCGTTTGTAGTCAAATCCTACGTTGAACAGAACTATTAGTAGTATTATTATCACTTGTTCCTTTTTTGGAAAGCTGAGAGTTATTTTTACCATGCTGACAGAGTTTTTTTGTCCATGGGCTAATTTATTCTGTTGCCATTCTGTACAACTGCCCTATCTCTAAGCCCACCTTCTTCGGTTGGCGTACGACCGCCATAGCATCTGCTTTCGAGCGCTGTGGACGAGGGTTTAATATTTCCATTTGATGGCCTGTGACGGACATGCTCCAGCGGTGAAAAAACAACTTTCCTCCGCGTTCCTTTTCATTGTTATTGTAAAATTGTTTTTTCCTGTGTTCAAAAGGGGAATGCTAAGAGGTAGAAAGATGTCTTTCATAAGGTTAAGGTCGCATCTTCCCGGGTGATAGCTCCAAGTTTAGGCTGGTGAATCAATAGTTTTGGTTATGTTTGCAGTTGTCAGAATAGTGGTTAGCCCTACGATGCTCATTCTGACAAATTGTCTACAACCAACTCAAATATCATTGATGGAAAATCTGTCAAAGAATTCTGTGATTTTAGATGTTAATGAATTTGTGAAAATATTAACTTTTTAATATCAAGGTGCCCATATGTTTGCTTATACTTTTATGGAAGGTTGACTCTAGCTATAGTGTCATTTAAAGAATATTTCAGGGATTCTTTTGGATAAAATTAGATTTGTTGGCAGTCGTAAGAAGGTCTTTGATATCCGTAAGTTTATATCCATGACCTTAGTGTTTCATTCCCCAGAAATACCACTGAATGGCGCTGATCGTAATCAACAGTTTTGCATTGCAATTTTTGGAAAATGCAAATTCTAATGCTTTATAAAAGTAAGGTTAGAATGTTATGAACCTTTATTGAAATTTCAAAGTAGTTTTGTTATTGCGTATATACCGTTCAGTAGTATCTCTGATGGGAAGTAGTTAAGAAGACAGCAGGTGCCGTGGAGAAAGCAATCTTTTTAAGACGTTACGTGCATATGCGAGGCTAGTAGCATTGAACATTGGCTTTTGGGTGTTGCGACACTTCAAAGCATTTGTGTGCTTCGCATTGATACATTTCGTCTGTGTACGAGCGCGTATGACAGCTCTATATTTGTCCGTTGCATGGGTACAGTCGGCAATTTCCTGGGGCTTGAATATCCTTATTCAGTCTCGTAACGATCAATACCCAGTTCGTGTGCTTGCCCGTTTATGAAAAACACATTATCAAAGGCCTGCCTCGATTTTATATTTCTACAGCAGTAAAAATAAGCTCTCCCCTTCGCTTTGTACCTTGCGCGCTTTGCTATTTCCTCAGAGACGGTGAAATCTTGACAGAGCCTAGTGTCTGGCGGCCGCCGCTCTTTGCAGCAGCGCGGAATGTTTACGCCTCAAGGAGCCTCGGGGAGATTTCTCTTCATTAACGACTCGCCCCTCCCTCCGTGCTGATTTCGGGAAAAGGGGCGGAGGAGATACGCGGGTGGGATTGTGTTGCTAATAGTTGGAATATTGAATGACTTCCTCCATCACTCTCGTCTCTTCTCGAGGCGTTGGCACCAAATCATTACAGAAGTAATTTGGAAGACTTCATGCCTATATTATTATACTGAGTTGAAGGTTTACAGTCCTAATGTTTATATGAGCTATTACTACTTATACCGTTATATGAAGCAAATGCTACTTTTATCTTTTTGAAGATATTACTACTTATATTCTAAAATAAGCCATATTGTTTATGAACGTGTATATTATCTGCCTCTTTACATTTTTACCTTCACGTTGATAAAATCGTGATTCCATTCGAGCGTTGAAGTCTCCCCTGCATTGAAAACTCCCGCTAGTTGATGCAATGCTTTGCTAAATTTGTGGAAATCAGATTTTGATGTAGAATTTTTGCTGAATTCAATATTCAAGCATTACAGTCGAATATCTTTAATTATTTTTTTTCTGAAGGGTGCCGCATGTAATTGTTCCAGTTCGGTCGATCTTTTGTGATAAAATCAAACTAAAACTCTTGAGGTTTTTAGTTTAATTGCATAACCTTCCTTATCGTTGAAAACAAGAAATTACGCGTGCGAAATGTGCCTACATTAAGAGAGCTGAATATCGGACATTAACCCCGTGCAGCGATGAGTCGGCTCAAATTGGCCACTAAAAAAGTGAGGTGCGTAAAAAAAGCTAATCTTTCCGTAATTAGTGGTTTAGAAAAGAACTTTTCTCTTCTATGCTAAGCGTGGCTCGCGATTAGTGGGTTCTTGAAACGATGGGGATTGAGGGCGCAACAGGAAGACGAAGAAGAAGGAGAATATAATACCCTTGCGGGCCTCTTCCTGTTCCATCCCCGCCTCCTTTGGCCCTCCTCTTCCCACGTCGCCCGCACCGCTCCCCCGATGAAATTTATCTCACTCCCGCGGTCGCTTCATGCGCCGCTGCCCCTCACTTACCCAACTCTTTCCGCTCTCGCCTTCTCCTCGCTGCTTTCCTCGCCGGTCCTCTTCCTCCCCCGGTGGAGCTCCATATGGGGGTGGTGGTAGTGGTATTCCCCCTATCTTCCCCACAATACGCCCCTTGACTTTCGAGGAGTGAGCCATCTTCGAAATCCTTCTTCCGTTCATGAGCAAATCAAAGAGAGACCCACGCGTTACCCCCGCTCATCATCCACGAAAGTAATTCTTATTTGTAATAAAGTAACCCCTTTCCTTCATCTAGCTTTCCCACGCGATCAATATCTTTTGATCCGGATGCTCAAAATTTGCATATAAAATGCGTATGATTTGTGTTGATCCTTCTCTGGTTTAATTCTGAGGACTTCTTCTTGCAATCGTTTTTGTAATTGTTGAAATTGGGAATGCGTCCTGAATGGCATTTGCCTTGGCTTCGAGACATTTATATTTAATTAAAACGGTGTTCAACGAGTTTTTTAGATGGGACAGAGGGAAAGAGGGGCTCGAGACTCGCGTCCAATCTCGAGGTCTCCTCAGTTCGTTCGTACGGCTCATGTGTTGGCCAGCCATCCTATGCCTCGCGGCATGTAAATTGATCAAAGCTGTCTAACTGTTGTTTACTCAAAGTCTGTTAGGGCCGAAAGAGTACTGTACTGGCTCAGCGGGTGTTTTTTTTGTTCGTGGCAACTCATTGTGTAAATCGTTATTTCTTTTGACCTTTGGGTCTGTACTCACGTGCGATGACTCTGTTGAACCTAAGCTTTACGCTATCTTTGTGTTTTTTCGGGCATCTACCCTTCCTGGGTAAACGAAGGTGTCACGGAAAAAGGAAATGACTTCCATGCCTTAATGTGATTTTATAAATGCAATAGGCTTACGAGTTTCGGCTATTTGGAATCCTTTTGGTGCAAAAGTTTAAAAATTCAAACAGTGTTTTTTGCTTATTTTTTCATTTCGAACATCAAGAAGAGTTTCTCCGATATGTCGAGTGGTTCCGGTGCCGAACCACACGCAAGGCGATGGTACTCCAACTCGCAACATTTTGCTTGCCTGGTAGAAACGTTACTCACCGGACTAACCCGGCCGATATACTGCTCAGAATTAAATTAAACGTTCAATTTTTATGCCCCCATTACGTTTATTTCCACGCACGCAAACTTAATCATCTGTATTTTAACCCTGAGATTGATTGGCTGCAGCCCTCCTCTCTTCTCTTTCTAATTTCCTTACTCCCTGATAAGACTCCAGTCCAAAAGCTTTCTTTACTTGGCCTATGTACTTGTACCTGGATCTTCACCTTTGCGTCTTCCCATCAATTTTCCTACGTTCCTAACAAATTCTATATCTCATGTATGCCAACCTGTAATGGCATAAAAACCGTAATTAACGTTTTAAAACAGGCGTTCTTTAGCGTGTCTCTTAAAAAAATAATGCCAAAGAAAATGATTAACTCGTTCGCGAGTGAGGCGATATGAACGTCCCTTGGGACATTTCTCTCTCGAGAAACTTAAAAAGGTTTTTTCTCATGCGTTTTCTCACATCACTGAAATCTTTCAGGATACACGTAGTTTCCTTATTCCTCTACAATATTCATCATGGTTTCTGATGTACGAGTACGTGCCGTTCATGTAAACGCGTAACTATGCCTCCGCACCTCATGATCGAACCTGTGTGGAGAACATCCATTTCCGATCTGCTGCATCCGTCCGTTGAGTCGTTAAAAAGCATCCTTCCCGTGAGTCACTCACCATCTCCAGGGTGTGGAAGCGTCGTCGGTCGGCGCCTCAGATATTGTCATTCACAGTCGTCACTACAATGGAACTTTCCCGCCCACTCAGACAATGCTTCCCCTCTTCCGCCCCCTCGCGCCTTCTCCTCTTCTTGCTGCGCCCCTGCTTCTGTCCGCCCCCCCCCTCACACCCACGGGCATCCATCCACTCGACGGCTGGCGACCCTCCGCGACTCCTTTCAGCTAACCCCAGCCTTCCACCTTTGCATTCGCCTTCTCTCTCTCACCCCTCCTTCCCCACTCTTGTCTTTCTCTAACTTTCCTCTGTCTCTCCCTCCCCCTCCCCATCCTCCCAATCGTCACTTCCAATCCTTCCCATCGTCCCACGCGACCCCTCCTCACCCGCTCCCTCCTTTCGCCATGTCGAGTCGAATGATTGCCGGAGTTGCCCACCACGCCCTTACGGCCTCGGTCCACTCTCCTCAGGCCTCGGTCTTTACGCTCCATTCGGTTCCTCGTTATTTTTTTTCGCTCGTCAGTCCAGAGCATCCGCCATGATAGAACGTCGGATTTGTTTTTATTTCATGTGAATTAATCAAATATATTTCCCTCACTGCTATTGCTTTTCGGTTGCGTAGACTTATCAATTCTGACGTCAAATTTTCGCTTTATTCAATCTTCAGAAACCGTTAATAATGACGATTATGATCCATATGTTTTCTTTTAATGAATTTCTCATGAGATTTATTCAGTTTTGAAGGATCAATATTTTTGCATCTTAGACCATTGAAAGTTAACAAGCCACAAGGCACTAACATGTTTTTACTCGTTATACCAGGGTTCACTTCATATTTTCGACGTGAAATTTATTCTAATTGAATCATCTTCATTTCATATTCAAATAAATTAGTATAATTAATATGCATGGGACTCGTTCAAGATATTGGATGTGATCCATGAAAGACAAGAGTCGGATGCTGACTGCAGCGCCGCATTAAATTTGAAACAAACTTTAAACATGCCTTTTGGCTCCATTTTACCGTCTCTCAACTCACATACTGGGGCTATTCATTTAAAACGTTAAATTCAAATTGTATTCATGTTCATATCTTACACATTTTGGTATCACTCTCGTGAATTGCACGCACTTTCTCTTCCTCTATGTATGCAAGAATGGTGTAACGGTATTCGTTGTACTGGAGCGTTAATGATCGACTTTTGGTGCGTGAATGGCAAGGCGATTCGTGCTATTGACGATAGTCGCGCTTTTGGGAGTAGGCGGGCATTGAAGTCTCGCGAATATTTTGTCCTCACATTTGCCATGTTTTCTGGTGTTCTTGGCGAATTTGTGCTCCCTAGAAAATGCTTGTTATTTTCTGTTCAGATTTTATATGCCCTTCCCGTCTGCATATTGTAATTCTTTGAATCGAACGATATCAATACGAATAATAAAATATTCCTCAAAAAAATAAAAACTCCCTCTGAAAATACTGGATTGGAATGCGGGAAACTTGGAGCAGCTGGAATCTTGTAAAGAGGAAATATAGTGGCTTAAAGTGGTATTACTCACTGTGCTACCTTGACTGGAAATAGGTAATTTTATCAAATAAACCGCGGAAAGAAGTTAATTTTTCATATTTCAAATCTCCTCTACAATTGTGTTTCTTATTTCGTTTAGCTGAATGCTTCAGTGTCAGTATTAATCATTAAATTGTCTTCAGTTTTATGTCGATTCCTGCGTAAAAAATGTCTGTTTCGAGATGGTCTCATAATTAAATACCACAGCTTCAAGGTTTCTTTTTGCAAACTCAAATCCCCTCATCCGTCCTTTTTCTCTCACTCTCTCTACTCCTCCGCATGCCTGCCCACTCTTCTCTGCCTTCCGCCCACTTTGCCTCATCTGTAACCCCCTCTTATATATCTCTCTCTCTCCACTCTCCCTTTCTCCCTTCTCCCTTTCGCATTCGGCGATCCAGTCTCCGCAATGCTTTCGGACTGACCTCGCGCTCCCCGCCGCACCGTCCACGGCCGCCGTCGCTCGCATTCGCCACCGCGCCTCAGCTGTCACGTATGTGTTGCAACTGTGCAGTTTATTTTCAGCACCTCGCTCTTCCCTTGCATTACGCTTTTAATTAGTCCCGCGGGGCTAGTGAGCGTAGGAACGATTTTGTGTCTGCCTTTGTACGAGTTTGTGGATGTGCGTGTGTGCGGGGCTCATTTCGGACGAGGCCTGCTACGACGAGGACGTCGTTTTCCGTTTTTCCCCGCCGCCGATCCGTTCGGGAAATAGCAAAAAATGACTTTGACAGTCGTTACCCTTTGATGACTTAATATTAAACATGAGTTCCAACGATTTCCTCAGGATGAAATCATTGACAAGACAGATGAGCGAAAGCGGTACCCGTTAATAGTCATTCACGTGATCCGAATTCCAATCATATACTGATAGATTATTTTTCCGATGTTATCTTATTCCTATTACGGTCGTGATTAGTCTTACTCTATCTAAATTACTTTCTCAATTCTTCTGTAAGGACTCTCCTCAAAGTTCTCCAACCTATTCTCATCAAAGATTAGATTTCGGATCGCTATGCTCCATGTTAGTCTTACCCATCATATTTTCTTTACATCTTTCTTCGGTGTACCTGCCAGAAATTCTCATCTCCATGCAAATGCTTCTTGTTCTAACACAAATCCTCTTTTACTTTTTCGTCAATTTTCCTGCTAAATACAGGTCAATAACGAAGAACCGCTCTAGTTCGCCTTCTTGATTCATTTAACGTAGCCTTCCTTCTTCTTGAGAATCTGATTACTTTGATTTTCCTGTGATTAATCTCCATTTAATACTCCTTTCATTTCTTCTGTAAAGCTCTCAACGAAAATTGCCATCCCTTAACAGTTTCATTAACTATCCGAACTAATACTTGGTCCACTGACAGCTTAATAGATCATCTCGCCACTCACACTTTCACATCTCACCATCATCATCCTAATTCTCCCTCCCCCTTTTGTCTATGGATTCTATCGTATACTTAATATTCATGTGACAGAGTTAAAAGAAGTGTTGTCGACGACAGCATGGTTGAAGTAAATAGAAGCAGAAGAGAACGTTTCCTGAAATGACACAAAAGAGGCTTTTTATGACTTCTGCTAACTCGAAAGGGAACTGCGTGAAGTGGAAGTATAAAGTAGTTTTTTTAATATTAAATTAATTCAAGTTATTTAATTAAAATTTTTATTGAATGTATGTTTTAAGAGAAAGTTTCCCTGTAGTGTTTTTTATGTATCAATCGCTCATAAGAAAAATATTTTCATTGTTCACTCCATCGCATACTTTTCTCCTAATTCAATAACTTTTCAAGCACTTTTTTAATAGTTTTGTTCTTTCCCGACCGATTTATTATTTGAATTCTCCATTTGCAGTCCCCTCGAAACTGTTTTTCAGGGATTGATCAAACCTAATTTAAACACGAGTTCATTTTAAGCAATGATGAAAACTCCTAAGCTTGCCTAACTGCCTTGATAGGTCAAGAAGCGATTACTTAGCAAAATAGATCTATTCAGGGAATCTTTATTGTTCCCAAAATTTACGACAGCAGAACAACCGTTAGGAAGTAATAGGTAATTGAAACCTATCTCCCATTTAGACATTTCATTTCTCTTTGTTTTTTTGGTGGCTGAAGTGGCTCATATCCTTTGCGAAAAACCCTTACGGAGGATTGGGGCTATAATGCTGATGCAACTTATTCATAAAATTAACATTGCACACGAATGAAATATATTTACTGCAGTAAACACTTCGTAACTTCTTCCGACTTCATTTTTCTCATAAACTGCGTCATCATGAGAAAGTTAAAACGTCATTACTTCTGTTAAATGGAATATTTCGAGTCTTGAAATACAACATGGCTTAGAAAATCAGTCATTTTGAAGAGATGGGACCGCAGGCAAGCGTATTTTCCTCTCATGTGGTGTGACTAATGCGCCCTTAGTTTGGCATCTATAGATCACGGGCGGTGCTGTGACTCAGGGGTCTTTTATTATCAGCAAGTTTTACATCGCCATTCGAAACGCTGCACTAAGGTTATGCCAACTAGGAAATCATACACCCGGAACGGGCGAGTGCATCTGACCGTACCCTTTCCCTCTGTTGAAATTTTCTCGAACATATCATTTCGCATTGCGAAGAAGAGGGTGGGAATGTAAAGAAAAGCGCTTTTTGTGTGAGTTGAGTAGAAAGATAAATTGAGGGAGATGTCCAGAACCTGAGGCGCACACAAACGCTCGGTCACGTTCTTTCTTCAAAAAGAATAATTGGGTTCAACGAGCCGTAAGATGAACTCCTAAAAATCACGCATACGTACAAGGAAGCCGATTGACAGTCTTTTTTTTTTTGTATTGCGACGGAGTACGCTTGTAAAGGCCGTGGCGGGATTATGAAACGCGATCGTGATCGGTTTCAAATTTCATCTTGCATAAATGTCAGGTATGCTTGATTTTCTTAAGTTTTGAAAAATCTCCTTTTCATTGCAATTGAAAATTTAAAGGGATAGAACAAGAATTGTTTCCTGGTTGTGGAATGTACCAGAGAAAATGGAATGCTAGACTATGAATTCCAATGACTCACTTATTTCTAAAATGCCGAGGCCCAAGCAGACGGCTAGCATTATAGGCTAGATTGGTCCAGGGTTTGGTAAGGCCCGAAATGACAACACGGCCGACGAGAACGAGCAAGGAGTTATCTCTGCCGTGGATCTAAGCTCTTGCGAGATTCGTCCTTCGGACTTCAGTGAAGCGGTGAGATCGATAAGAATCTCCATAGTTTTCCTTTGATGATGTCTTCTGTACGAGATTAAAGCCTCTTAATTTTCTTCCACCATTGATTTAAGTTTTTCTTTCTTATTTTTTAGCCGATGTATCACTTAGAACTAAATGGCCTCCTTCGTTATTGGGTCTACGTGATGCCGAATTTTGCAATGACTAAGGGATCATACGGGTGCCAAAATCCATTATGATTGAATTTACTTGAAAAAATAATCGTAAATAATATTTTCAGAATATATATTTTTTGTTATCAATAGATAACAATTGATATTTATTAGCCATATAATATTGATTTTATAAGGTTTTGAGAATAAGAATAGGGGTACTTTAAATTGTAATCAACTTTAGCTTGGACTAGAGGGATGCCCATTGTTTTAGCTATCATTATTTATTATTGGTAGTCTACCGGCTAGTGTAAGTTTTAGACGGACACAAACTGAACAACCTAATAGCGATTAACGGCGCTTTATCGCATGGTACTTTCTGCAATCAGCTAAAGGGGCATTTTAAATATTATTCGGGCAGTACGTAATGTTTTATTTAATAGATCAATTTCGACTTCGCTTTACGAGAATTTATTATGGTTTGTTCATTAAAAGTGATAGATTGTAACTATGCTCTTCGAGATTTAAAATGATATTCTGCTCTTTATCAATTCAAGAGGTTTCATTTTTGCCAAATGAGTAATGAGTGTTATCTAGCTGTTGTTATTAAGCCTACCGTCTCACTATATTTTCCATTATCCGTTCATACGGTTTCATCACATGTCCTTAGATTTTCAAAGCAACGTGTATATCGTACGCTATCCTTGTTTGCCAACCTACTACTTTACAGAAAGTTTCCGTTTAAAAGTAGTGGTTAATATTAACACAATACCATTCCTTTTTCAATACCGTATGAAAACCTCTACCAGAATACCCGAAAAGTTTACAGGGGACATTGGGAAAATAAAACTTTTTTTTCTCGTCAAGTATAAAAACGAAGAATACCCGTCAACGTTCCGCTCTCACTTGGCAATCGATTCCCTCCGATTCCATTCCGCTGCACTCGTTCTCCAATTGATCGCTACGGACTGCAAGGTGAACACACGCTTGAAGGGCCTGCTCCCGCTATCTCTTTCTCTTATTAGCTCTTTTTATTTGTATTCCAAGTGGATTATATTTTTGTCTACATCTCCGGTAAGCACGTCGGTTTCAATGTTCGATTTCCACAATTACGCTCACATCTTCGTGCGTTTTTTCTTCAACCGAATTCCTGAAAAATCAAATTGCAATTGCTAAAATTGTATGTTTTTTGCTACGACCCCATGAAAATGCCATCTGAAAATTGCTCGTTCATAATCCGTGGCCGAAGACCACGAACAACAACTCCACCGCCGTCGGTGTGCTTACAAGGGTCAAGCCTTCAGAAAGGCAAAATCAATCGCATGGTCGTGCTTTGATTTCGGGGACAAACTTTCGAAGCGAGGGATAGATTGAATGCCTAGAAGGCGAGTATGGGAGTTTTTCCAGCTTCTTTGTTCTTCGTTGCTTTGGTGTAGAAGTCATTATTGCTGTAGGTATCTTGAGTCATCCGTCCGTCCGGAGACTATGCTTCTAGGCAAGAATACGTTTGTTAGCCTGCTTGTTGTTTCTCTTCGTGCTTCCGGTCGTCAACGTCGATTAATTCGCCCGCAGTAGCCCGAGAGGGAGTTTGGCACATGTGGATGGGAAAGCTGTTGGTCATCGTACGGATCGCTGCGAATGAGGATTGCTTTGTTGCAGTTGCAAACCGCCTTCCATATTCCCCCGCGGCGCCCGAGCTCGGGAATTGGCGGAACGATCGGAGGAGATAATGAATTCTCGTCTTCGGGACGAGAGACGAATGATTCGCGAAAGCTGTTTCGTTTGACCCGCCTGAGTTTTCCTTTGGCTTTGTTGAAATCTAGAACTCGTCGTAGGACAATACAGTGGCGTGAAAAGCTTTTCACTATTAACAAAGTAATGGCCATGATGGAAGAGTCGGATCGAGTGCAGATGAATTAGAATTAAATCAGGGGAAACTTTACTCTCATCGTATTGTCCGCGACCTTTTATTAATGCGGCTTGACAGTGCTTCTGTACGGGCTTTGATGCAATTTTTATTTGGAATGCCCTTCTGTTTTTATGTTTCATTTGCACTGACCCGTAATTTAACATTTCATACCTGATGATGGAAGAGATTTTAATACAATGTTCAAAGTGTTTCATCCTTAATTCTTTTTTACTTTATGCTTGTTTGTATGTATGAACTTAACTGGTGATAGCAAAGGACTTATTTTCAGTTTAGTATTTACGTTTTTATCGTACGGAATTCCACTTCACTGCTTTTCTTTCGGTACTTATGAATAATTATATTAATAATGTGTAACCATATATGTATAGACGGCAGAGAGTCACCCCATAGGTTCATTTTTGGCTATCTAATTAAAGACAATTCTCTTCCTGTATCTTGTATTTTGAGCATAGCAAATAGTAAGATCTAGGAACGAGAAATTATCAAACATTAGGACGAAAGTTATTAGGCAAAGATACGCTATGAACTAATTTTGAATCGCGAATATATGCTTCCAAGATATACTTTCATAACAATTTATATTTTTTTACAAAGCGCTCTCCTGCCATTTAAGTCAATGTGTTCATCATAATCTTACATTTAATTGGTTATAAAATAATTCACATGAAAACTGAATAAGAACGACCAATGGATTACAAAGGAGAGAAATGTATGGGAATCCGAAGATCCTTTATTTCGCAGCATGCGCAGCGGACGTCTGTCTACAAGTTATTCATCCTAGAAGTTCTACTAGGCAATTAAATGAAAGGCAAAATGCTAGGCAATGAAAATGCAAACTTCTTTGCTATTTTAAGACGAGATATGCATTTTTCGTCCTCACGTACATTGAAACAGCTTGAGAGGGCTGTGACCTTAATGCATTTATGGCTCGAATTATTCTAACGAAACGGACTTTGGAGACAATATGGCTCCCGGGAACCCGAAATAGATATTTCCTTTAAGGATTGGCCTTTTTCAATTGAGATTGATATGGAAAGTTTTGGGTGGTTTTCCGAAAACAGACATCTGGTGACGCGCCGCGGCTTAACTGGGACGCAAAATAAGACCCCGATGGAATTCTAACGCACCGTGGGAATCTTTTGCTTAGCCGTGAAACCTTCGACCCATTTACCATTTTGAGATCCATCCGTGAGAAATCTTGCCCTGATATGACATATGAAACTAGTGTGCGAGATTAACGTCTTGCAAAGTGTTTCACGTTAAAACTCAATGGCATTCGTTCGTCCTATATGAGGAAATTATTCATTACACATTGAAATAGAAGGTGTATATAATTACAATGTCTGGAAAATTTGGATTTCTTAAAAACAAGGATAGAATTTCATATGATTTACGCAAAAAATCTGGTGACACTTGTATTCTGGGTAATTATAGATAAACATTTATAATTCAAATGCATATTAACATGTATTTGTAGGTATAAAAATGATTTAATATTATTATCATAATTTTATTACCTATTATTAACAAAGTAATCAACGGGAAGGCTGGTTTGGCAGGTGAGGGTAGAGCTCACTAGTTTATTGACGTTCAATTTTGTGAATGACATCTGCCCCACCGGAAAGAAGTCAGTTTTTAATGTTTTACATGGAATATTATGGGGCAAAACATTTTGAGTTACGTACTTACGTATTATAGCACGAACGAGGCTTGAAGTTTAGAGATTCTTTGAATACGAAAATATATTTTTAAGAACTCCATAGTTTCTAAATACCAAAATATTGAATTGAACTGAAATGAAATAATTTACTTTGTAATTCTATATTTAAAAAAAATGTAACACTTTATTTAAAAAACACGACCCAGGTTTCGACGTTTAAAATTTTTTAATTAATTAATTTTGTTTTTAAAAATAAAGTGTGTGGAATTGCAAAGTAAATTATTTCATCTCATTTCAATATGTTATGCAAATTCCATAAAGTTACGCCTGAGACAGCAAATTTTACCAAAATATTGATTTAATTTCTCACATAATAATGCATGTATACAGATGATACCTATTGAAAGGTCGCGAAGTGACGTTTTCGGTTATCTCCGCGGACTTTTCCCGATGGATGGAGGGCTCTCTGGAATTTGAATGCCTGCATTCTTTCCTCTTCCAGCTGCTACTACACCGAATTCATTCAAAACGAACCGGCGATTTGTCTCACAAGTACCAGAACTTCTCCCGCGCGGCGAATATCAAAGTGTGGCATCTCAAGAATTATTCGCCTCCAGATTTCGCGGACAGAAAAACTCACCGAGTGCTTTATGTGTAGCCTGGAAATGTGGAGCAGGATGTACATATACCACAGTATTCTGTATCCGGATTGTTATTCTGGAAGCTCGACGATCCGATCGCACCCGCCGTTAACGTTCATTGATTTCCGAAATGGGGAAACCACTCTCCTTAACCTTCGTCCTCTTCGCCGCTTCTTCCGTCGCTCCTTTCTTCACGCCCCGTCACTCGCCCGTCTTCCACTTCACTCTCCCTTCCTCTCGCCCACCCTCCCCCCTTACCTTTACCGCCTTCACGTCCCTCACACCCCTCCCATCCTTTGTCTCGTCCAACCCCATCCCCTTCTCCTCCCTTTCCGAATTACCCTCTTAATTCCACGCCACTGTCGATTGTTTTCGGAGCCGTGGGACCGGATCCCCCGGGCTTGCATGCGATACCATTCCTCTCTACCCCTCCCTTCCTCACACTCCCTTCGCTTCCTTCCTAAGACTCTTTCCCTTTCCCTGATTATCTGTCATATCTCTCTCTTTCTTTAGAGGTGTGGGTGTGTGTAAGGTGTCGCTATTCTCCGGTTTTTTTTTCATTCGGCTCCCATCATTGTTGGTGGTGGGTGGGGTGGTTCCTCTTCCTCTGTTTATTTTTTTCACTACCACCGTGCGCCGGTGGTAGTGTCGTCTTCTCCTTCCGTCGCCACCGCCCCGTGTCTTTCTTCCTTTCCTTTGTTCATTGGCTCGGGAAACAAGGGCGGCAGTGTCGCGGGGATCCTGGGGGGGGGGCGACAGGGGGAGAGGGAGGGTGCGAATGAGAAGAGATGTCAAGGGCGCGGGTTATGGCTGTGTTGTTTTGTTCGCGTCGGCTCTGTTTCCTTGTGATGGGTTAGTCCCTCGACGCTCTGTTTTTGTTTTTTTTTGTCCTTTCCCTATAGGTATGAATGGAGTGCGTAAAATGGACTGGCGGTGTTCATCTTGGCTTTCCCTAGCAGGGGGAAGACTCATCGCCTCAATGGTATTTGCTCTTAGCTCTTGCTCCATCCATGTGGTGTAGTTCAATTCCGACGTCAACTTGGGTCTTAAGTACCAACCGCGTTTTCATTTTTACTAGACATCTTTTCCATTTCGTTGAATCGTCTGATGGGGGGCCGCACAAGAAATAATTGGTTTTCAGATGTTGCTGCAATGGCTGAGGTCATTTCGTAACTATTCTGGTACAGTCGACGGTGACGATTGTTTCGCTGTACGGTAAGTGAGAGTGGTGGGATTCGAACGCACGACCTTCGGATTGCCCATCGAGATCGCTATCCACCCTACCGGTCATGCGAGCCCGTTCGACGACCCTTCATATAGTTGAGTTTGTCAAGTAATCGTTTCACGACAAAAACACTAGTGGTGACGATGTAATACCCTGAAGATAATACAATTAAGCACTTGAACTGATTACTTACGTTCGTTTTTGATATTTTCGTTTCTCCGATGAGCATCGATCGTAGAATATATCGGAGCAATTCAGTAGATTGAGGTAAAACCGGACTCTGAATCAATTAAAAAATTTGCGACGGAATCCATTCGTATCCCGCGAGAAAGTTTTCAGACCTCAGTCTAGGTGTTTTTCATCGACCATTGCTCTGAGGGGGAAATCTATGTTTCCTCAGCCCCTCCCAAACACTCCCAATGGGAGCACCTGGAGCAAGTCTTGCGTAGGCATAGTAATTGGGAAGATAAACCACCGACATCGAATGAGTCTCGGCGAGAAAGCGCCGAGAGCGGGTTGGTGCACTCCCGTCGGCGAGATGGATGAATGCAGCATGGGCGTTTTGAGGGGTGGGCAACGGGGCGGGCCGCGCGCCCTGTGGGGTCGATCTCCGAGATGGAGGTGTTTGACGTGCATGGATTTTGATGCATGCATTAGAATACCAGGTTCTGTTTGAGGACAAAGCCATTCATCCATCCAAATGAGTCAAAAATCCGTCACCGAGGTCGTCTATGTAGAGATGGACAAAGTAGACCATTGGCAATTTTATTAGTGTATATGTCAGAGTGAGATTAAACGTGAACTGATAATATTTTATGTTCTTGCTTATGTTGTGGAAAGATCTTTAAGTTCTTTCGTGTTTGGGATACTTTCATAAATTACTGATGTAAAATACTTAGCCGTTGTGGCGAGGCGTGTAGCCGAACCACTTTCTCAAACTATTTCAGCGACAGTTCTCTCAGACTTCTGTCTTCCACTATTAAAAATACTCTTCCTTCATTCTATTGGGGAAATCATCCTTATATTTAATCACAATTTAAGTTGGTAATTTTTTCGGCTACTCGTGTGACTTTAGAATTTGTCGGCGAAGTATTAGAATTTGGGACTGCTAGTAGTATATTAGGTTAATCGGCCGGCCGTATAATACCGCTCTTTGCGTTCTTTAGGGAGTGAGCCCCCCTCCCGATCACCATTTCAAGAGACCGCACCCCTGATGTCACGTCTCAGCGTCCATGTGGCTACATGGCGCCCTAAATGTCAATCGGATTGTTGTTCCTAACTGCCTGCCTCGAGCCGTCCGTCCATCGCAGTCCATTGCAGTGTCCTCGTTCAACGTGGTAGGCTTTTCAGCACGCAGGTCACCTTTTTCGCCTTGCCAGAGATCCAAGGGAGCTGGGTTCTCGCACAGAAGTCGAGTGTACGTGAACATTCGTTTTACCCGCTGTCCTAGTTTTTTCGTTTGGGCACGCTGAGTTGCGCCGATCGTGTAAACTTGTTGGGAACTTAGATTTGATCGGAGGGAGGAGCAGAGAGAAACGGAAAAGCTCCAGTTGGCGGGAGCCTTCTATGGTATTATACGCACTTATGGTAATTCTTTGGCCTAGTAAGTGCAAGTTCTTCATCCTGTGGAGAAAATGTTCAAAAACCCTGCGCTTGTCTTGAATAAGGGTGTTACTCTCGTTCCCTTAATGTTTGCGAGGCAGATACGGGATTTGGTGATAAAAATGTTCCATCTATTCACATATGACGTGGAAATCTTGGTTAGTGGTGGAGAAATAGGGGAATGCAGAAATGATCAGGCGAATTCAAAATTTGTGTGCCAATATTAAGATCATCTCTGCACCGGTTATTATCACATTTTTCAATAAGTCCCCTGAAGTTCGCAAACCTTTTTCAAATTAAAACGTTTTTCGCTTCATCGTTTTAATTTTGGATGCATCAAAACGAAAATTTCTCTAGTTTTTATACACTTCAGAAAAATTTAAGAAAATGTTTATTCGTTCATTTTTTATTAAGTCTTGGTAAACTTATCCAACCATTCAGGAGAAAAATCATTAAAATACCTATTAAAATATAGTGAAAAGTGTAAAAGTAAAGTTTTCCAGAATGACGATTCTGACAACGTCCACGCGTGACTGAAATCCAAGGAGCCAACGGTTCGAGCATCGTCTCCGGCATTCTTGGCTAATAATGTTAATTTGATGTTCAATTCTGGGAATCGTAGTCACATCATAGTAGCATCATATGCTTATCTGGACCTACCACCTTCAGCGAGTTGCCTATCGTAAAACTTATTTAAGAGTTGCAGAATATCAGGTGATCCCAAAATGGAATTGGGAATATCGTTTTAGTTGTCGTCAAGAACCTAGAAGCAACTTTTCATAGGCCTTCTCGTGTCCAATGATCACTATTTGTGTCCCATTTTAATGAATAAAATGGCGAGGAATAATAATTACTACTGAATGACGAAGTGGGTGATAGAAATGATATTTGAATAACGACAGCTACTCGTATGATGTAATTCATTATCAGAATGTTCAGAAATAGGACTCGTGTAAAGGTTTCTAATGGTTGTGGAACTAGGTGGCCATTAGCGAGGCTATTTTTAAAACCTGACGAAATTTGTTAGATGCTCGATAAGTTTTTATCCTCATAGCGCACATTATAGCTTCTTCTGGGAATCTTGTCTCCCATTATCTTGTTATTCACTTAATTACAACCATTTATTAAGTAGATAAGGCAACCCGCGATCGCACAAATCAAGATCCATCGCGTGATCCACCGTCACTTTCGACCCTTATGTATGCCTTAGGCGATGGAGAAAGAACACTCAGAGCCGGATTATCTCCTCTCGGCCACTTTTGGAGGAGGACGAGGCGTTGGATCCCATAATGGCTGTACGCCTTCATGTACTACACCAAGATATCAATCGAGATTCAATTCCTCTCCGACACGATCGGAGTTGCCTCGCATGCAATCCCATTCGACATAACTGAGAAATTGGCATACTTGACGCACTCAATCTCGATGGGAGCCGGGTAAAAGTGTAGACTCAATCTTACCTTTACCGATCCAAGCTGGTTTCACAATTTGGAGTTCCGAAACCGCCCGTGCAGATAAAACGACACCGTGAATATTAATTCGCTTCTTTCCCTTTCGTTGTCTTTCCCGCTCAATTGCTTCCGCCCTCGCTACTTGTTATTCGCCTTGCGACCGAGCGAGGGTTTTATTATTACTCTACGATATATCTGTCGAAGATTAAGAGAAAGTGTGGTAGAGTTATTAAATGACGAGGCTTTTTGTTCTCTGTCTCTGACTGTAAAATATTGATTGTGAAGTATCTGTATCATTTTTACCTTTTTGATAAGATTTTTAGTTTTCACTTTAATGCGGAATATTCACTTTTGAACACATCACTATGAAATGTTTATCACAAAATTATACTTGAGTCGAAACTTTCAAATGGAAATATTAATGTTAATTAAATTTTTGTTCAACGTTATGTAAAATGTATTACACAACTAGTAATTAATTTTACAAGTGCACAGGTTTAACTAGGAATTATTAAATAAAATTGTATGCGCAAATAATGCCTAATCTTAGATATAAATCAACTATCACGAAATATAAATAAATAACAATATATGCGGACATTTCCCTACTTAGTTGTCCTGGTTTCTAAAAAGGCAGATCCATACCGTTAAGGACCGTACCTAAAAATTATGTTCGTCCCAGCATGCCTTCGGAAATGATGTTGGAATTTTGGGGGTTTTATTTTCCTTTTCTCTCGGGTGGGAGAAATAACGGGTACGTTTGTCTTCCTTGTGGAGTAGAATTCTCGTCGATGAACCAATTTCCCATTCGTTTCGCAACATCCTTCGCCTCCACCCACTCCTCCCCGCTGCGCCCACTCGCACACGGTCCATCGGGTCGGACTCGGGGAGTGAGTGTCAGCCGTGGAAGAGTTGCGGGGGTGGGTGAGTTAGCGAGGAAGACGGAGGCCTTCGTGTCGGACCCGATTGGAATTCTCGGCCGCATGCGCCCGGCTCCAATCACTTCTCCCCTTCGCGACGATCCGCCGTTCCCGGCTCATGACGAGGGTAAAAAAAATGTTGGGGGGGTGGGGAGAGGTGCAAAATTGAAGAATTGATTGGCTTCGGGGGAAAATTGAGTATGAAAATCCTTGGTCGCGCGTCGGGTTCCGGTGATTGGCATGGAAAAACACCCTTGGGGGAACGAGTGGGGAAGACGAAAACCCCGATAGGGAGTGGAAAGTAGGAAGGGGTTTACTTGCGGGGGTAAGCAGTGGGGAAAATAGATGGAGTGAGGTTTGATTACGTCATATCCCTTTCACCTCGCGCGAGCCGACAATCAATTTTTCTCGCTTCATTTCACCTCGCGCGGCGTGGTAGCCTAGTGGATACGGCGTTCAGTTTCTTGCCGGGATTTTCGTGGTACGAATATCGGGTAGTTTTGAAAATTGGAAAAACCTCATCTAAAATCCAATCGGTACGATTTCAGGCTGCCATAGGTTCGTGGGAAACATCAGGTGATTCTGGGAAAGCAACCGACATGAATACCTGTACTTAAGATCCCGTGAGGCTAAATATGTCATGAGTTATTCGCGTAAAATATCTCTAGCCAGGCAATAGCTTCAACGTTTGAAATGGGATATAATATCTTCTTTAGTTCAGGCAGTGCTTGTGTTCTTTCTGCAAGATGCTGATAATATGAACGCTCTTGGCAATCAATCCCCTTTGGTTTTTTCTTGGGGTTTTGGGATTTTGGCTTATTTGCTTTTCAATGATGACTCTCCCTGAAGTAGTTTTTTTGGTCTTTCTGAAAGACTGGTTTTCAACGTTACACTCACCCTCAACTTAGATTACAGATTTCGCAAGTGGTGAGGACCGACAGCATGTCCGTTTCCAGTTTTGGCGGCATGCTAATACAAGCAAGACACCCTTTCAAATAGCTTCCAACAAGTTCAATTAAAGTGAGAGCTTAAGCAAGCATGTCAAACAACAGTTTTTGCCTGTTGCATCGGTGGCTTGTCATTTTCTCCTTTCATTCATAGAAAGCAATACGAAATGCACAGAAGGGCATGTTATAAACTCGAGGACTTAACAATACTTTTATCGCGGAAAGGTTTTTTTTCGTTCTTTGGGTGAGCTTAAGCGTCATAATTCGAGTTGTTAATGGAGATATTCATGATTTACGATTTATAATTGGAAGTACTGGATTCCTATATCTCGTTACTTTTTCTTCACCGGAAAAGTTGTTCATTACTTTCCTGCGAGTGGGATAAGTGGTTACCGTGTTAGAATGTAAATCAGTTCGATGATGTAATTATCGTCATAAGATCTTGAATTTGATGGTCTCATTGAATGTGAATTGAATTTAATTCTCTTGAGCTCTTGAAATCAGCCATATTTCCCGATATTTTTCTCCTGTCATTTTATGTCTAAAAACTACGTTATTGTAACGATTTTTATTTGCCAAAACACTGCGTAGGGATAAATAAACACCATCATAGGTGTTCATCTCAGATAACCAGGCAATCTTCGGTCCAGGTGTCCGTTCAAGTCGCATAGAAGTCTCCATTCATTAGTCATCCATGTGACTCAGCGATCGTGTTTTAATCCGACAGACACCTCTGAGCACATTCAATTCAAACTATACTGTTTGATTTTCCGGGGACCAAAACTTTGCGGGAAACCGGATATGGAGTTGGGAAAGTAACTGGCCCTGTATGGCTGGATTTTGCATGCCATGAGAACGAGATGAGCTCCATCCTCGTGCGTCAAAACCAGTCATTACTACTCTCGTGGTTCCTTATATCATTCATGTCTTAATAATTTTGAGTTCCATCCTGGACTGGTGCTCGGTTCATTAGGTGCTCACTGATGTAGCCATACACAAGTGTAACAAGCACTTATCCACAAAATCTTTGGTTCACTGTACAACTGGCTCCGATAGTAACGCGAATTTCCCGATGCATTAAATAATAGAATAGAACTGTGGAACAGTTGTGGCATCACTTTATATTGACATTTGCTTCATGCCATAAAGGTAAATTTCGTATGTTGAGAATCTATAATTTCAACATAATGGCTCACATATCGAGTGTAAGTACTTAATGGGGCTAGCTGGAGGAAGTAACCGTCTTGGACACTCCAAAAAGTGCCTATATACTGTATGCGGTCTGATCACCTGTAGACATCTTTAAATCATTACCTCTCGATGTGCCTGGCGTCATTCGATTTGGAATAATAATTTTGAATTCCCTTCCCGGGCGCTAATTGCAAGCACCTTTCTTCTCCAGCATCATCCTCCTTACGCCGCCCCCCAGCCCTCTTCCCTTCCCATTCTCTCTCCTCCCCCCAACCGCCCCCATCTTATCATCCGCTTCGCGGAGCGAATGTAGGTGAATGCGATTTCGCACGCATTGCTTTCACTGGGCGTCCTCCGCCTTTCCTCCTCCTCCTCCCGGTATAACTGACGTGGGTTTTTTCCTGGTCTTGTTCTGGAGCGCGTCGGTTTCACCAGTCCATAGTGCTCGCGCAGCGCTCTCACTTCTCCAGCCGCCGCAGGGCGGACGGGGTCACAGGTCAGTTGTAGGCCCCTCAATTTTTTTCCCGACACGCGATCTTTTTTTCGCTCGGTCTCGGTTCTTCACTCTCGCTTCCGTCGGGCCTCGGCACTGGGGGAGACGCTTCTTCGCCCCAAGGTGACAGACGGCCCCGGCCGGGGTTTCCGTCGGTCCATCTTCGAATCGGCCGAAAGGGATTTCACTGCGAAATTGGTGTGCAGGAAGTTCTTCGAGAAAAGTAGGCGCTTCACGGGTGCCTGCAAAGTCTCCGTCAATCACCGACAGGTGTTCATGTTGCTCCAAGGAAGCATCCATCCAGTAGGTTTCTCAGTGGTTGAATTGATGATTGGTTCACTCTTTTTGAACAGACGCAATCAGTTGCCATCAGACGCGATCTGCTGCAAATGTATTTCATTCATATAATTGTATTTTTTATCGTAGATATCGTTCTTCTCTCTCTAGCTTCACCGGAAACAGACCTTATTTCTGAGCATGACTTTAATACCCGGATCTAACTTTTGAGACAAGAGTTGTTCAGCATTACACTTTTTGTTTTATGCAACTCGTGTACCAGTGGATCCTCAAGGAACTACTCAAGAGTTTGCCATAATATTTTCTAGGAACAATATCAGTGGGGTTCACACATGCATGAAGTGGTATTCTCGAACCGAAGACATTTGCGTGCATCTGCCAACCACGCTAATCCGACCTTTTCAATACTTATAGGTTGAGTAAGTTTTTATTGTACACAACACTGGAAGATGAGCTATTATTCATCGTGCGTGTATTATTACGTCCAAATCTACCCATGAATGTTGTCGTATTATTGATTTACAACAAATTAAAATGAGTAGGTGTCCTCACCCATACAACCGCATCTAGCTCATGCGCAAGGAATTTCCGGATTCGCATGAATGGTAACAATGTGGACTTTCTATTTGAGGTGGAGGCTAACGAAAACAAAGTCGTGTTTCAACAAACACTCTTCATCTAGAACACAGCTGACCTGATCGGTTTCCACACTATTTTAAACATTTGATGGAGCGAATAAAGAGTTACTGCGGCCCTCACTGAGGGCCGCAGTAACTCTTTAAGACCTTTCTAAAATCACTATAATGGAAATGTAGATTTTCATATCTTTCATAGTTGCTCAGGTGAAACAGTTAACTTGACAAAATTGATGCAATGGATTGAACTTATATTTCATTTGGATATGGTATAATAGACAGGACATTCATAGCATTCCTAAATGGCCCAGCCTTGCCATTTCTCTTTACAGTAATAAAGTAACCTATATTAATTAGGTAATTGATGTTCCCCGAACATTTGGATTACAATATTCTGCTTAGGCCGATGATAGCAAAAGTCTATTTGAAAGAAATAAGGAGAAGCTATTGATTCACAATCAATCTGGCCTATTCACTTCAAAGTGTACGTATGAAAAATAGCTACTCCCCTACTAAAATAATAATTGTATGTTGATACTTTTCCATCATAACGCTCCATTTCTAAAATACATTTTTCATTTGCCTTCTTCTCAAGAAGCTCGGGTTCAAAGTTAAATAAATAATGACTTAGCAAAATGAACAAGATATTATCCCACGAATATGATTCCATTGTCGAACACAAAATCAGGTCTTTGCAATGAAATCGGTATGACAAAGCTTATTCTGGCGATTTTAAAAAGTAAAACTATTGTAATGAGGCCTAAGGTGTATTAATTATGTAGTCATCTGCAAATTATTGTAAAATTACCTGTATTGCAGATTTTGACTTATATTATGTAAAATTTTATTATAAACAGCAGTTTCCGGAAAAAATGGTCGTAAGCTTGAGGTTCGTGATTTTTTGAGCATGTTCCTTTACTTCATGCTCTCAAACGGCTTCCTATTTGAAGTTTGCTAACACAAAAGGTACTCGCTCTGTTACGGGAAACTGAAAAAACTGGTTTCACTCGGACAATTGCCCCCAAGCTTTGCTCAAGAAAGAGCAGATTCAAGAACTTCTATTTTCGTATGTGATTCAGACTGGGTAACACGAAAGCGTATGGCATTTTTTCCTCAAGTTGTAGAATGTCATGATTTTTTATTGTGGAATTTAATAAACTCAGAAGCGTTATGACCAGCGATTCTTGGGGCAGAGAAAAGTCGAAGTTAATTTTCGACCGTCATTTGATACCGAAATGTACCTTAGAACATCTTCATCTTTGACTTGTGGAGAATAAAACCTGTAATTAAATTTTTTCTTTGCCTTGCGTGAAAGAATTTAGGCGTGATTAACGAGGAAGTTTTTATGAATTTCAAAATGGCTGATGATACACTATTATTATAATTTGGTAGTCTTCCGTTTAGTAGGTTTTGGATAGGCACAGACCGATCACGCTTACATTTGTTAGCCCCACCTAACGGTACAATGCATGAAATCCCACAATGCAATACATTTTTCTTCAATTCCGAATGGACTCTACGTCCCTTCATTTGGGCCAGCATTCCTTTCTTTTTCCTGCCCTACCTCGGTTGCTTGACGCCCTCCCCGCTATCAGTCTTCAGCATTCCATCGAGCTCTGCATCCACCTTTCCTACCCCTTCGTTGGATTTATAGTACTTCGTCTCTCCTCATTTCCATCCATTTTATCTTTTCTATCCTTCTTCACACCCACATCTCCATAGCCTACGATCTACTCCTGTCATCTTGTTTCAGTAGCCAAGTTTTCCCACCGCACAAAACCATGCTCAATACCATGCTCCATACCAAAGTTTTCAGAATATAACATGCGATTGCGGAACGTTGGCCGTTTTCCCTGCTTCTTGGCTAAAATCCCAGAACTCTCTTGATGCTACCAAATGTATCCCTACCGCCGTTCAAGAGTCATTTGCCGCCTAACATTTTATCTTACGAATTACGAAATCGTCTTCGCCGCAATTACCTGCTATTACTTTATCGCTGGTCCAGTCGCTGAATGACCATTAAAACGATAAAGCATGTGACAAAAATAAATGACGATAAAGTTTTTGAACCAATTTTACTGGGATAGGGCTCATTTTTTTCAGAAATAAAAATAAATTGATCTGATTTTTTATGAAAACGCTACCAAAAGTAATTTCCATTAACTTGTAATCTAATTCTTTTATTTTTTTCTTGCAGCAGAAAGAAATGGCGAGGACTATCCAGAGGTTGGCTTCCAATTCGATAGCGGTAAGTACCAGGAACCTCTTTTATGTTGTCTGTTCTCTTCAGTAAGAAAGAAGTAGAAAGAAAGTATTTTTCTTCTACATTACCTCTCCTTGGCATATTGGTTTTACTTTTATGAAGAATGCTGATTTAATTAACTTTGATATTTGTGATATAATTATTATAATATTACGCTTACGAGAAAAAATAAGAAACTCGCTACCTTTTCAAGTGATACTAAGGGAAACTCCTTCCGAGATAAAGTGAAATTGTTTTTCGGAATTATTTGTTGAACTGAGGTTCATATAATGAACTCAATTTGCTTTAGTATCCAAATTCGACAAATGGAAATGGAAATACCTACAATGGAAATTCCTTAGATTTTGGTGGTTGTTTTGTAAATGAAAATTCCATTTTGTAATCGTCTTAAAAATCGTAAACTTATTTAAACGACGAACGACGAGCGTCATTCATATTTCATGTAATGCGTGCCACTTTTTGGGTTGTAATGTGGGTGTAAAGAAAATATTACAGACATTTGATTGCGTTTAGTGTCAAGTTTCGCAGGTTAGTTTCTTCCGAATCAATTGTGGAATGCCTGTCTACTTTGTTTGTAAATCTAGGATACACTACGCTTTATTTAAACTAAGCAGAGTATTCGAGGACCTAAAAGTTCCTCTCCAGTGGCATTTGTTTGAAAGGTCAAGACTTCCTCACGTACCACATTTTCCCTGGTACGTATGAACTCCCAGTCTTGCGCCATCGCAATAATAAAAAAATATTGCATATATGTTTCTCATTTCTCTTGTCTTATCCCAGTACAGATTAATGGAACATATTTATCCAAAGGAGCATTCAATAAATATATTATGCAACTTCGCCCTCTTTTTTCCGTCCAATATAGGTTTTACGAGCTGTGTGTAAGATCATATCGCTGTCTTAAGGCCATTATCGGAAATGCCGTTTTTCTTTCTCGAAAGCTTACTTGCCGGAGAGTAAGTGCTTTATCAGTCCACTAGTCCAACCGAAAATCGCCTCTCCCACTGCCCCGTGTTCTTTCGTCACTTCGCACCTTGAGATTTCCTACCCCCATGGGATATCCAACTCCTACACTAAACGCCACATCCTCCCTTACCGTGATATTGGCTGGCTATTTTCTCAACACATTTTCCTAAGCTTTAGGGGTTTTTTAAATACCCATAGTCAAACGCCTTTTCCAATTCTCTTTTTAGAAAACACCTCGTCGTGTTCAGCAGGGCGAACATTTCACATAATTTCCCACAATCTTACAAATTTATTTCTGCTTATTGGTAGCATCTTTCGCCGCGTGACTTAGTTCTCATGGTTTTGAATATCAGGTGCTTATTGCATCTTGTACAAGTTTAATATATATTCCGAATTTAATTTTGTGTGTTTTGACCATCCTATCTTTATACCTGTCATTCTATAACTTCTAATGTGTGGCATATTGTTACGTCGAGACATCAATGTTCCCAGCCCAGTATTAACATGTTTAGATGTGCCAGTTGAAAATTCCATGTAAATAACTCTGACTCGAGATTAGTGGCTAGAATATATTTAAAACCTTACATTCGATATAAAATGCATTTTTTTATTTTCCATCATCTATTTCTTTTATTCGAAATACTTTTTTTGGGATAAAAGAACAATGAACCGAACTGTACTTTCAGACTCCATTTCTCTTGCAATTCTTTGGTACCACCCAACACTCAGATTATCCGTAAGAAAATCTTTAGGATTTACCAAAATTTTCTTTTGCTGTGTATCATTTTGCTTATCATTTTTCATTGCTAGATGGTCATGGAAAGAACATTTCCGTAATTTATTGATATATTTTCTCTGACTGTACTTTCGGATTTTTGCTGTGAGCTTTGGCTAAAAACGTGAGTGCGCATATCTAATTCGAAAATGAACGCTTGTGTAATGAGTATGATAACAATTTATTGTATTATTCTGGTAATTCATTTTTTGAAAAAAAGGCACAAAAATGTCTTTACGTGTGTGATTGAATATTCTGACTTTTGCGTCTCGCAGTGTATACTGTTAAGCGAATGCTGGCTGTCATTTTATATCCCATTGCTTCATTCCAGTTTCCACGTCTCTCTTCTCCCTTCTGCTGCCCTAGTTCTCTCTCTTTTCGATCGATATTGACTCTTTACTATCCCTTTCCTTCATCCGCTCAGCATCACCCGCCTCTCTCTGTGCCCTACCTTTCCGAATCAGCCGGTTTAATCGCTGCTACATATCAGAACTGCCATCGGCGTAACGTGCGAATTTCGTCCTTGATGGAAAACATCCGCTGGCCCACCAGATAAGCCGGATGCTGTATTTAACCGTTCAATGCTCCACTTATAATTCTATGAGGCTGGGAAGTTTTCTTAGTGTGGCCTATGACATTAATTTAGCTGTGTTTTGGAGTAACTTTATTCTATTTTTCATCATTCCATTTATGAGTCGGGTTGAAATTTGTCTTTTCCTAGTCCACTGACGACACTACTTTGATCATGTTCGCATTGGGTGATATCTTCCAGTGACCGAAGGGATAGAGACAATTAACCCCATGGGGCACGGGTATGCATTACCTCTAAAAGCGACTTAGGAGTTATCCCCATATTTCATACCGATTATAATTCATAACTGTAATCATAAATTATGTCTAATATCAAAATGAGAACCATCTGTTGTCGGAATAATATCAAATTAAAAGGTTTTTCCAATTGAATTAAAGAGCTGAAAATACGTGTACTTGAAATATCAGTCAATAGTGTCACCATATTTCCTGCTTTGTTTGGCATATGGTGGAGTTGAATAAATTTCACGCGCTGCAGGCTTAGTGTTACCATCTACCCACCACAACAAGTACGAGGCCCTTCGAGTTCTCCTCGTACACCACTGGACCGCACCTTTCCCCACGCCCTCCTTCCTCCCTCTCCCGCCATATCCCTGTTCAACTCCCCATCGCAGCGAACATTTACCCCACCACCCACGATTTTTCACCCCCGTTTCCCTCGGACGTGAGCGCCTCCGGCAACGCCTTCGCACCCTGCCGCAATCTCTCTCTCCTCCCACCACCCGCTCCCCACTCTTTTCTTCCCCCGCAAGTCCCTCCACCCACGCCCTTTCTCTCTCTCTCGTGCGTGGCTAGTTCACCGCTCCGACTGGCCGGCATTGGGGACCACTTCTTTCGACATCGAACCAAATGCTTTGGTCTCCTCGGCCCCTCCTCTTCTGGGAAAATGTCTTCGTGATCTTTTGTAGAGTTGGACAAGATGGGGAAACGTCATTCGGGCGATATTTATGCCCTTAAGTTCCCTCTAAATTATACTATCGTCGTAGTGGTGTAACATATAATGCATAAGACTGCATACAGATGATGACATCGTTGGTGAATAAAAAAATGTTTTACCAGTAGAGTGTAAAAGTAAAAGTAACCAAAGTATACAATTTTCCATATTTCAGATATTGCTCAGGGGACAAAGCAAATGTGCATTTTATGATGTCTGGAGTAATTCTATCAAAAATATTGGCATGCACACCCAAGAATAGAACTTAAAAATATTGCTGTTAAAGCCATCCATAAAAGTCATAAAGAAATTGCGTCGTCCTGAAATGCTTTTTTAGGAAAGATGTAACCATGCGTAATAAGTGAATAATTATGAAAATGTATCTCTTTAAACTCTCCTCTATATGAGAATTAAGCTCTAGGTATGTAATAGATGTAACAAAGATAATTGTAAAACGTTAATCCGTAATTTTGATATTTAAAAAGGTCGTCGAATAATATCAGTTACATGCAGGTAATATAATGAATCCTAAAAAGAATCGTAGAATTTATAATCAAATGTTAGAAAATTAGATTCCTGTAAGTTTTTCCGTTTAAATTTAATTATTAAATTCTACGGCTCCAATAATATAAATCTGAGCCTCCAAATGTAGTCGTGACACATAATTTACTGCCCATGAGCTATCTGGAAACATTCACTAGAAATAAAAGTTGCAAGTACAAGCAACCAACGTTGCATATTCGATGGAAAATAACAGGACGCAGATTGGAGGAGAGGGGAAGAGGGGCGGGTGGTAAAGGGGTAGCAACGCAATGTGGGGGTTCGCCTTCGCGCCTGTCCGCAAAGGCGAGCCCCCCTCCTGTCCCCCGGACGCCGCCCTTCGGTCTCCGACCGACTTCTCCCAATTCCTGTCTCCCGCGACTTCAAAGGTCCGGCAATGCGAGAAACCTAGCTCGAGAGCGCTCGGGTTCCCACCGCAAGTCGCAATGGTGGAAAGAAAACGAGGCAAATAAACTGAGACACGAGACATTCACTATCTTCGAGGAGGCGAGAGTAGGCGTAACTTGTTGTTTCCTCTGCCAGCCCTTTTTATTGCCTGCATGTTTTAATTTTAATTATTTTCTTTCAAGTGTATCATGTTCCTTACGAAGAGCAGATAGAGAGAGAGAGAAAGAAAGAAACAGAAAGTTCTCCTCTTCGCGGTTTCGCTCGTTATTACGCGTCCGATTTCGCGTAAAATGCGTCGAGAATCGTGGTATTATGTAATTTCTGAGTCGAGGCGAATAATCTTCTCCAGCCGTGGCGATGGTTTAATGGATACGAGTAAGATGTTTGACTCATGCGTGGAAACACGAGTGAGAGAAAATCGGTAGGCAAGCGCTTTCGAAAAGGGACAGTCCCCCAAAAATGTGAGCATTTCAAGGAGGAGAATGAGTGCATGATTATGCAAATCAGGCTCTGCATAACAAAATGAGATCATTTGAATCATTATTTTTTCACTTTGTGTTTCTCTCTTAAATGGCTTCATCAGTTGGGGGCGGAACTCCGTCGTTTTGCTGTAAAATTTGGTGAAGGATTGGTCGGATCCACGTCTGCATATTTGTCGTGCCTGTTTTTGATTTCAAGTGTCTCATTGGCACCTGATTGAAAATCAATAGAAAACTTTTTCATTCATTGGCGGTGCTTCGATTTAGCATTACTCGTTCAACCCTCCTTTTTCGTATATCTACTTAATTTAATTTAGCTTAGTCGTCTTATTTTTCACTCGTCATCGATCGATCACCAAAATACATATCTTCCCAAGTGAGAGGATAACATGTTGGGTGAAATTTATTCTGGCGCTCTTTTTATTGGGTTCTCTTGCACGTTATAATATGCAAACGGGAACATTTTAAGGCAGCTATCCTACATCTCCTAAAATCTTCCACATTCCGATTCTCTACCGACCAAAAATCAAGAGGAATTTGGTATACTGGCGGGAGTGGCCTTTCGTTGAATTCGAATCGTTGGACACCTCTGCTTCCTGCTGCGAAGGATAATAATGAAGGAAGAAATCTCATTCGGTTGCCAACGCCCAAGCATTTCTGCGCTCAAGGCCGCTCAGTTTAGGACAGCGAAGGCCAGAAGAGATCCATCAGAAAAACTTCGAAAAACAGGTTTGGCAGTGATTCGCAAATCCGTAATTCTCTTAACGTTTTCCGAATATCTAGACAAATGTATTTCGGCATCTTAGAGTGAGAATTTATTTTAGAAAAATTCCGAATTAATTTACAAATGGATTTCCACGAAGTTTCGGTCTCAAGCATCTCTCAAAAAAATTGCGAACTATTTTCCTGAATTTTATCTGATGGATTATATCTATATAGATGAACGGAGAAAGTTCAGCTTTATACCCCTTTCACTCCCTTTCATTGGACACTCGTTGTGATTATCCCTTTCGGTTTGTGTGCAGACACACCTCAGATGGTAACTTCTTTTTCCAAAGCTATCTGGCAATAATTTATTTCATAGGTCGGATGAAGAAATTTTAGTATTTGTATGTTATTTTCAATTTTATAATGAATTTCATAATATTTTGTAAAATACTGTTTCAACCGTCATTTCTGATCCATTGAATCTAGCGAATATCCATCATGGTGTACGATGCCTTAACCCTTTATTTTCAATCTATAATACCTACATATACTAACGTAGTGTTGCAGTTTATGTAAAATTATGGTTCTCTCTGATCGTGGACCTTTTTTTGCAATGCCTATGTTTTCGAATTATTTTTCAGATTTTTTCACTGCACATGCCTGTGATTGAGAAAAAATTCGCTCCACCCTTAGCTCTACGTGGTCTCAACGATTAGGTTTGTGCTGTTACTTAGGGAAAATATGACTGCCTGGTTGAGGAAACATTTTCCTTTTTATCTCCAGTACGCCGCGGAAATAAGTCAAGCTAAACCATAATTATAGAATGGCGCAACCTCTGGAAAATAGGAAAATATCCTTGAAGGTTGGTCGAGTAGCAGAATTAGATCACATCAGTTTACATAAAATAGGAACAATTTCAATTCTGACGCTAAGTAGTCGTTCTCTCATTGACTCTTCTGTGGCATATCACATCCAGACCTTGTGGTCATGGTTTTTAAAAAAAATTGAATGCAAAATTGAATTCTTAATACTCGTTACACTTTGTAGACATCAGCAATGTTTTTCTACAGTTAACTTTATGATCATTTTGAAGTTTAATGAATACATTCATTTAGGGCATACTCTTATTTACTGGTAAAAACTTCGTTCATTCTACGGGCAAAGGCTCCCCACCACATGGCGTCAACCTGCTTTCAAACTCAGTCATAGAGGAGGTATTTTCTCATATTCTTCATTTTGTAAAATGCTATCTGAAAGATGCAAAAACTCTCATGAAACAATCCGTCCAGAGATAAATTATGATTGAAACCTTGTTTGGTGTAGTTTGTAAACCTAATTTTGAAATGAATACGAGGGACGTCTCTGAAATAAAATCGGCAAACTCTATGGGTAATCATTTCTCTGTGCTCAAAGTGTTCAGGTAAACCAAATACATTCAGGTGCCCCCCGACCGCAAGTTTTCATTCCCTTAATACTCCCAGCACTCGAACGTTTCGTAGTGACATTACTAACGTACGAGGGAAACATTTCCGTGCGATCCTCGAGTCTCGAAAAGGACCTTAAACCGCACGTGACGTACCGTTGGGTCATTGGTGATGTACCGTAAGATCAACCGCGAATCTCGCAGCATCCCGAAGGAGTAAATCACCACCCGTCTCCAATTTTCTCCATCTCCCTCTCAATCGCCTGGCGAGAACAATACCACACAAGGGCAACCTTCCTTCCCCTCTCCCCGACCGCCACATCGACTGAGCCCATGCCTCCCCCTCCCTCCCGTTCGACTTTTGCCTGGCTGCACGACCTCCACCCCAACTCTCCCTCCACCTTCTCGCCATCCCCCTTCCTCCACCGACAAACCATCTCACCCCACCCACCCATCCTCGTGAAATTTTATTTCTCCCCGAAGTATAGCGGGTAAGTCCGTGACGTCAGACGTCGCGGGAGACCTGGGCGAGTTTTTCGCTTGCGGAGGAAGAGGGTTGGGGCGGGCACGTCTGGGGCGGAGTACAGTTCTGGATGCCGGCGGCGGAGTGTGAAGCACGCCTCCACGTCTCTCGCGGGAGATGCACGTCATATTCCACGGCCGGATTGATGTGTGCGGGACGCAAATGGGGGGAGGGGGTCGTGCGTGGAAGAAGGGGACCGGGAGTTGGGGGAGACGGTTACTTGGGTTGCCTAGGGGGTGTTGGATATGGTTCTTTCTATCACTCTCCTCAAGGACTGGGAGACGCCCTTCGCGTCCCGTATAGAGGGATATGGCGGGGGAGGGAGGACAGGGAGTGGGGGAGGTGGGCGGGGTAGTTGAGAGGGGAAAGGACACACCGTAAACACCACGGAGGATGTTGGAAATATGGTGCAAACAGGAGCACGATGACCAAAGACTCGTTCTGCGATTGTTTCTTTTTTGCGCGTGCGCGCTCTGGTTTGTCGGGAGGGGAGTTACAAAAAATACCGTCCGAGCGGTGGAGTGTGTGGGTGCGTGCCTTTAATGATTTATTCGCCAATGATTATGATTTGAAAGTTTCTTGAATCGCTCGCCGGTAATTAATAGCATTCAGCGCTTTAGAAACTTGGTAGTGCTCATAATCGATGCACTTTTTGTTCCGGGGAGTTGCGGAGGTCTCACCATGTCATTCATTCTTCAACGAATCAGTAAAAACTAGATTTTCTGGAGAGGGTTTGTAACACAAAGCTTTTTATCGAACTTAATCGTTATAATAATTGGATTATCAACGTCTAAATGTGACTGTTTGAAAGTAATTGTGGTAGTCCAGAGGTAGAGCGTTGGACTACTGGCCGGAGGACCCAGATTCGATTCCTAGGTACGCCTTGCTGAGTACCCTCAGCTTCACCCGAGCTGTGTCGTTGTTCGAGTACCTGAACTTCCTGGGAAACCATGAGTGACACAGGGAAAGGATCTTGCCCCTCTACCCTGATGTGTGAATTTCACGCGCCGTTGGGCTTAGTATTGGGTAAATTCTACCCAATGGCACCTACCAAACCGACCTTCGGGTTGATTACTGTACTTTATATATTTGCTTTGCTTGAGGCACTCGTGGAATCCCTGTTCATGAATTAAAATAATAAAATGCAATTAATTCCGTTGTTAGACGTAAAAATGTAACTTGGGGACGCTTTATTTGAACGTATAAGGTTACAAGAGTTGAATTTAAGAATTTAGTCTCACGGGTACAAACTAAGTGAATTGGTCAGGTAAATGCAGGAGTGCAAGAATAAGTTTTGATTTTTTTCGTCAAAACTGGAGAAGTACGTGTCTATAATCAATGTATTGTGGCAGAAGGATGGTGGTTTTTCGACGGTCGTGCTAACAAAGCCTTACTTTCCATTTTCTCTACGGTCTTTCCGTACTAACTGGTGTGACTCATAATCATTTGCAGGTGGTGACCGAGGGAAAGGGCTCTGCTCTCATTTCTATCTGGTTGAATATGCTCTTAATTTGCACTCGTATCCAATCCAGAATAATTTCAGGCAGCAATCTTATTGCCGCTTTCGGGGTTGTGCTTAGCATTAATACTTCCATGCAGTGAGTAGAAAATCATTGTTTCTTAGATTAAATGTGTCATATTTAGCCAAACTTTGCATCATTACGTGTCAAAAACGCTTTAGTATTTAAGTTTATAAATTATTGATCCCAGCCAATGATATTGCGACACCAATAATTTCGTAACGGTTTTGATTATGTTCTCTACGCCCTTACGTCCCATTGTTTGAGTAATGCGTATTCCGTGGAACCGAATCTTTTGCGTATGTGCTCCTCAAGGATGTTTTCGCAATCTAAATAAGTTCATCTGCGAAGGCGTGGGCAAACGAGGCTGTCTGATGCGTTACACAACTCTTGGAGGGCGAATGACACATCTTTTTTTCTCTTCCAAGAGCTGTAGTCTGTGTTTGCCGCCATTTCATTCATTACTTCAGATGAATGTCCTCGGGGACTCGTACGTACAGATTCTGCAAGTTTCATATATGAGGTAAATACATGGTGCAATTTCATCGATATAAATATCTTAGTGGAAGTATATCGTTTTTGTTGTGATTCGGAGGATTCGTAACGAGTCCAAATTAAAGTACTTTAAACAAACCATGCAATTTTCGGTACCACATATTGTTTTGAGAAATGTTTTATACGAGTAGGTAAAGTCTCACGACTCCAATTTATAATCTGAGGGCTGTGATATCGATTTTTGGAATCGATGGATTTATCTATATAGAGAGATAGTTCTTTCATTTTGAATCCGGCAGTAGTGGATATATTTCAGTCGGTGAATGTCGATTCAGTACAATATTTGAAATTGAATTACTTTACTGCAGGGAGTTATGGTGCAATAGAAACGGGAATGGAATTTTCTGCTCGCCAACGTTACTTCTCCGACTGACCCTCTTTTAAGTGAAATACCTTGGTATTCAAGGGCAAATTCGATATATATTTTTCATTATGAGTTTGTTTATTTCATTCATGCAGTAGTTTCCAAAAGAAATGGGGAAATTCCAGAGTTAATATTTGTATGCTATGAAATGACTGATATTTCATAAGAGAGATGAAGTTTTCCCACTTTTGTCGCACGCGACTGGGCGTTTCCTATGATGATGGCAGGGTAAGAGAGAGAGAGTGGGGGGGGATAGTCAGCAGTAGAAAGAGCGAGAGAGGTGAGCAAGGGCTGCTGCATCACGCGCAGCATGAACTTCGAAATATTTTACCCCTCTCTTGCCTTCTTTCTCTCCCAAATTCCTTTGCTGAGTTTGTGGCCATTGTTTTAGTCATCTGATATTGGCAATGTATGGCTCTGAGCACACTCCCAAAATTGAATCCTTATCCGAGAGTTTGCGGAGGTGAAATTTGAGTCCAAATGTGGTGACGGATTTTTTCCTACTCGTAATAATTAAATATTGCCTAACAGTCGATCTTAATATGGAAATAATTATACCGCCGTAAATTCTTTAAAATATTTATGAAATAAGGGCTAGAAAATGAAAAATAATTAGTAAATTGAAGTTTTTATTTTGTAATTATGTAATATATTGGAATTGATAAATAAATAATGCAACTTAATTTAATGTACACAATAAATAACATAAATAGTATCGGAAGTGGCAGTCTGCTATAAACCAACATCATACTTTCGATCACATAATAGTTTTAGAAATATAAATCGGGAAGTTGCTAAGTGCTTTAATTACGAGCGCATCGCATCAAGATTTTAACCGCAGATCAATTTAATAAAGGAAAATAACAATTGTGCAAGGGATAAGGCATATTTCGTAAATTCCAAGAAGGCGCTCGTTTCTAATGCTTATTTATGGAAATGAGACCTTTAAACCCAGACAAAAAATCTTTTTGCTGCGAGTTGCTTCATTCTTCAGGATAAGACGCCACACCTACAGATGCTTAACTGAGTTGGGGACAGTGTTCTCTAGTGTCGTAAGGAATTTCTCGAATTTTAGGGCATTCATTTTTTTCCGTTTAGCATCGTGTCAAGAGCGTCATCGCACTCTCGTTTAGGATCTTCAAGGCTTCGGCAACGGCTGCTGCTCAACAACCCGCTTTGCGTCGAGTGAATCACGCGATTCCCGAAAGGACGCTGTCGTAAAGGAGGGTTTTTCCCTGCCGTCCCATCTTCTTGAATACTTGGCGACACTTATTGATGCATGAAGAGGCCAAGACGCACCCGTCCAAGGCCTTTCTTTCGTTCCTATTATTCTTAGGCTGAGAGAGTGAAAGGCAATGATTAAATGCCAATGACTTTCTCTTCCATACTGCGCCTGTTATTTATGTAGATTGCTCCGGCACATATTAGTATTCATGATGGAAACTCGATTGTTTACTTGTAGGTTTTGAAAAAAATTAAAAGTCGACTGTCTGGGTATTGAGTACAGTTGACAGTTGGATTTTATCGACCATAATTATCTGCAGATAAATACTGATCTCCTCTACTTTTTTCGATGTGGCTTCAATTATATTTCCCTCTTCGGAAGATGGATTATTTCGCAAATACCGCATAAAAAAGTCTTCACCTTGGATGTCGAAATGTAGTGTGTAATATAATTTTAAATTTAACCCCTAAATTAGAATTTTAAAGGTGGAGAAATTCTTTTATAAATTGCAAAAATAACATTTGTGTGAAAGGAGTTGTAATTTTTAAGTGTCTAATCTTCCAACTAAGTGATGCTTACTTACGTACATTACATTCTACTCATGGCATATAAGCAGATGTTTTAAATCATTAAGCGATGCATTGCATCTCTAAAATCCTGTAAATAATGCCTAATTGAAGTTCTTCTGTCAAAGTAGGTGGAAATGTTTTCTTATCTGGTGCTCTGCTTCTTATTTTCTATTTGCCAAATGGGCGATATGTTAAAAATAACTGTTCGTGCTACCTTTCTGTTTCCCTAATTAGACTTCATACTTAATCGGATGTATAATTTTTAATAATTAATCATTTCTCCAGTTGCAACTTTGATTTTCCTCCGTCAGTTAAAATCAGCTTTTCAATAAAATTGCTATCGGTATATGGTGATGTTCTCATTTAATTACTTAGGGCTTAGGTGGGCCATTAAAATATTCTTAGCGTAAAGTGACTTCAAAAACCCACTCGAGGTGTTAATTTCAACTCGCAGCCTGCTAAGCTCAGTGCCCCAGCGCTTCCTCCCACATCCAAAACACAAGGGACTGCAGCCTGGTGTGTAAGGATCCCCCAAGGCTCATCGATCAATGACCGCTCACTTGACACCCATCTCCTCATTCTTCTTGCGAGAAGGAACCATACCCCTCTCGAGTTCTCCGAAGGCACACCATCGGAAGTCAAACTTGCGTCAAACCAATGGCAGTCGACACTAATGAACGGGTTCTCCTTTGTAATATATCCACCGTTTAAGTCCCCCGAGAAGTTTCCCTTTTCGGTGTGAGAGAGAGAGAGGTCGAGAACGGTCGTAGTAGGTCCTTCGTTCGGTGAAGTTGAACCATCCCCTTGGCAGCACGCGCACTCCAGGACCCCCACCCCGAAACACCTGTGCCTGGAGGGCCTTGCCTCCGGAGATGCGCTCCCCTCTTAGTCCCTTCCCCTGGTGCTCATGTTCTTTTCGGGTTGTCGAGGAGGCGTCACCGATCCTCCCCGAATTTCGTGAGGTCCTCCATCCCCGCGGTTTTTCTCTCCTCCGGCCCACGCCTTCCCCCTTCCTTGTCTCCTGGGTATCCTCCCGCTCCCCCTCCTCTCTGCCTCCCCCATCCGCCCTTCCCCTGGCCGTCTCTGACCCCATTCCAGCCGCGCTACTTTCGATTTTCGGCTCACGTACTGCGTGCCGTACACGTTCTGTTACGCTTCTCATTTTTGGACCTTCACGTTCCCTTCTTTTCTACGGCCTCGTGAAAAAAAGTTTCCTCCCTCCTCGGTCCAAACTTTTTTGATGTCATAACAAACGTAAGCTTTGCCTGTGCGAGAATTAAATCAGTTTGGTCTGGTGATTTAGATTTTCCATCTGCTGAGCACGGGGTAACCTCAGAGGAATACTATATGTGTTCGGAGCCCATACAGTCAGTCAAATTAGGACTATCTAAAATCGTTTTTTTTCGGTGTAAGTGTTATTTACTCTCCCCCGAACTGAACGGAGAAATTATGATCTTAAATGTGGTTCCTTTTGAGGATCCCTACAAAGGAAATTTCTGAAAACATGCTCGTCAACATGTAACGTTTTTGTTGAAGCTGGTTTTTTTGAGCCGTCATGGACTCTTTTTAGATTATTCTCCCATATTTTAAACGATCTCATGTGACCTCTTTGCCCTATCATTAAGTTGCAATGATTTTAATCTAAGATGTTGAATCATCACTTCGGCGAAACGAGGCGTATGGCCAAATGAAACAACCTCAAATAATAAGTAAATATAGATTTTACAGTCCATTTTTTTGTCATAATATAGAAATCTGTTCAGAAATAGCCAGCGTGCATTTAAATGTCATATGCACTTAAAATAGAGCCTAATTTTGCCCTTGAAAACCTTTACAAAACATCACAAAATATGAGGTATAAAAATATTTTAATTTCACTATAATTCCATGCTATTACTTACACTTCTCAGGATACACACCCCGAATTTAAACAATTCATGTAGCCTCATTATAAGTTTACCTTTGGATTCCGTGGAATGCTTCAGTTACCAGTCACTTGAAGATGGGTAAAAAGTGCTCGTCGACAGACGCCTCTGTTTTCTTGCTTCGAATCGTGAATCCCCCCTCATTCCTTTCCACTCAACCCCCTCCTCGTCCCTGTCAGCAGACGCTCCCCTCATCCCTCTCCTCTGCCTCCCTCCACTGGCATTCATCCTTCTCCCCTCCAGTCTACCCTCTCCCCCCTCGCCGTGTCCCTCGCGCCGTCTCATCCCGTCCCGAGGTCACACGTCAACGGGGAGGCCCTTTCTCCAGCCGACGCATCCTCCCCGCCTCTGACCCGCGCCTTCTCCAAGCATTCCTCCTTATTACCTCTCCCCTTTATTCTCTCTCCACTCTCCCCCCCCCTCAGTAGTCCTCCTCGAACCTTGACGGGAGACAGGGGTCGTCTGGAAGATCCTCCGGAGGTAATCTGACAATACTCTTCCCGTCGGCGGCGAAGGGCACCTTGAAACCCTTTCGAGTCGAGAGCGTAATGAGTTTTCACACCGGGGGAAGGAGACGGAAGGTGGGCGACCCTCCGTCGCGACTGCCTTCCCTCGATTCCCCCTCGTGTTTGTGCTGTGGCCGGGGATTCGTGATGTATGCCGCGGCTGTCGCAATGGAAATGATCGCTACATGCGACCCTGTATTTTGGGTATGGTCTCTCAGTTTTGGGCAAAACCTCCGGGTTCTGCATCCTGTTTGGCACTGTCCTCCCCGGTGAATGCGCCAGCATTGCTTTATTTCATTCACAGTGCGTCCCACGCCTCCCCTCCAACACCCGGCTCAGATCTTTTCTCAAATCCAAGAGAGGTCGGCACGAATCTTTTGTAAACGGGATGCTATTACTTGGGCGTCAATCATCTCTATCCGCATTGAACATGATTTTTTCCTAGTCTCCAATGGATAACACCATCATTTGTCATTTCCATTTGTGAGACCAATGTGGACTTCTGTAGGTGTATAAATATATTTAGATGGTTAGATAGTCGATATTATGCCTCGAAATGCCAATATTCCACAATGTAATCTAAAGTTGGTACTTTGGTATCCACGTTAGGGGCCTTACTTGAGATTGTGTGTGCATTTACTTGGAAGGGGTAGGAAGAAGTAAATGCAAATATTTTTCGGTAGTTTCGAGAAATACAAGATCAAAAAAGGTATTGCATTGAAATCTTCTTATTCTCTAATCGGGGAAATGTTACATAATCCGATTCCCAAGATTTGGTTCCGATACCGAAAATAATCGATGACGCTAGTTAGGTGACAGAAATATTTGAAATTTATTTTCTGCTGTAACTGCTTCGTTTCCCATACATTATAGTTGCAACCAACGTGAGAATGTCTTGAAGAGTCCGAAGCTATTGACTTATTTTTCTCATTTTTCCCGTAATTAGTAATCAACACTTCATTTACCTCGTTGCAGGCACCCACTTCAATGTTAATTTGGAAAGTGAAAGGGGAAAAGCCCATGCCATATGTGCATGGTATCACATATTTAGTTGAGCGGTCCACTTTCACTCGGTTCATTGCTTATGACTCGTTGGTAAATCACTCCATCTGGATTTAAAAAGGCTCGAGTTGTTGCGGTAGATAATTTGAAAGCATTCTCATGTGGATAGCCCTGGGGCTTTTTCCTCTTTATGATAGCTTCTTCAGCAGTATTCTGGCCCTTACTTGGATAATTTGAGAACACTAATCCAAATATTGCCTTCAATCCCGATGACTTCAGAACCTCCAAAAAATAACTATTAATTGTTAAAATATGAATTCTCTAATGTTATCCACAATTAATGGCCACATTTGACTCGTATTACGAGTTGGTGACTCCTCTATCCTATAGAAATATTCTGCACATTCAAATTGCATTCGTAAAAATGCACCTTTTCCATTGGTTACGAAATCGTACGGGGATCATGGAACCATTTTAAATTTCACACAGGTTTTTCAAAGCGATAAATAAAAAAAAGTTGATAAGCATGCAGTTGCTGCATGCTGAGAGTTGCCCTACATTTGCTCTGCAGTAAAATCGAGAACAAATGATTTTTAACCCCTTGGCAACCAGAGCGAGCGCGTTAAATTATTTCACACCTACACCCTGTATGGGGCAGGTTAGAGTTGTTCATGAATCATTGAGAACGTCACAATGGTACCCACAGTCGATTATCGTGTTAAAGGTGAGTGCTTTCACGAAAGTTGAATATTTTATTAGTCGCACGAACAATCAACCAGAATTTTTATTAGGCCGATTTCGCAATGTATTCTTGACTGGAGCACACCTCTTTGTAGAAATACTTAACCTTACGTGGAGCCAAGCAAAAAATATTCTCTCTCTCTCTCTCTCTAGCTTACCTTTACCTAGTTTTGAGTTATATTTTTTGTTACTTTGTTATATTTTATAATTTTACTCACTAGTTTTCCACCTGAATTCATTTTCGAAAGTACCTGGTTGTTCTCTTTTCATTAAAATTTTCATGGAAAAAATTCCATAACAGCCAAAATAATGCAACAATTTCAGAGAGTAAAAATCATTCGCCTTGACCGGGGATTCGAACCCGGATCCCTCGATATCCGGCCGAGTGCTTTAACCAATTAAGCTACCGAGACGTCTTCTTACACTCTGAAATTTTTCTTACACTCTGAAAAGTAAGAGGACGTCTGGGTAGCTTAATTGGTTAAAGCACTCGGCCGGATATCGAGGGATCCGGGTTCGAATCCCGGTCAAGGCGAATGATTTTTACTCTCTGAAATTGTTGCATTATGATGCACACATAGCGGGTGACTCCGTTAAAGTTACTGTTACAGTTTCTTGAAATCAGCCAAAATAACTTTCACGAGGAGACTCAAATATTAATTTAATTTCAAGAAAAATATTAGGATGCTGAAAGGTGGAATATTTTTGTCCTACGTGCCTAAATTTTACTCAACGTGTGGCGTTTGTTTTAGCGTCCCTCCATTCCGTTGTGGCTCAATCTACTGTTTTAACTTCCCCCTTAATAATTAAATTTATTCGTTTACTCTTCATTTCCATTTCCTTTCTGTCTTTTTTCTTTTCATTTCTCTCATCCAGATTACACCAACTCTCCGAAAATTCATAAGGTCCCCATCACTAAGCCATGTGCTTGAACACAACCTTAGTTGAGAAATAAAGCATATTTAATTTGTGTACAAATTTCTTATCTTGTCGACTCGTAAAAATATTTGTGAGCTCAACAGAAGGGAAAGCAAACTTTATTCCAATGTTATTGCCTATTGGGTAATTATTTCTACTCGAGAGCCTTCCAATCTATTTGTTGCTTATCGGAACGCAAATGCACTCCTTTAATATCGGTTTATTGTACTTTGACCCAGTGCATTTTTTTTCAATACTCATGCTCAAGCGTATAATAAATAACATAATGCCTCTTCGTCTTTGACACGACTCGAATTTAATGGGAGGCCAGAGAAATTATAATTGAGTGAATGGCATTTTCATGGTTGCTTTCTGCGGAGTGTTTCAATACAGCAATTATCAAAATAAATGGATGAGCCGTGCATTGTGTGGGGTCACCGAGGAAAAGAAACGTCCGATTAGTGCATCTTAAATTCATTCTAAGAACCCAAGTTTGAATCTCAAATTGGTCCATATTCATCAACCTCGACGACCCAATTTCTCATAAAAGCAAGGGGTTTTACCCCTCAGGAGATTTACATCGCTCGATGAGTGGGCGTGAATGTTGGTCTAAAGTAATAACTCTTCGTTGAATAGATTTTCCGCTCGAATTGAACTTCTTTTCCATCCCTATTATTATTGCTCCTTGCGTAATTGGAGAAGAACATCAACTGTCGGTGTTCAAGAAAAGTCGGCCGTATAATTTTCTTATGCCAATGAATTCATCTGGAAAACATCGTACATTTTTAGTTTTTATTCATGACCATTTGTAAGAAATTTATTTCTTATTATAAAATCTGATATTGATACAATGAGCATATTATCTTTGACACTTTTAAGTCCCAGGGCAGACCCAGTCAGCCTAAATTCCTTAAAGTCATTACTGATTTCATAAGCTCCTGATTCTCAAATTTTCCTGAGGAATTCTCTTGCGTCAATGTTGCTAATCCTATTTTCCCCCTACCCCCGTGCTTTCTCCTTTTTGTTTAACGATGACATTTAAAACTTACACCGTTGTAAAAGAGCTTGTCATTAGGGAACCGCGAAAATTCCCATGCAGGTTAAATTGCCCTTGTATAACCCTATCCCACGAATATTGACTCTGGAAAGGAAAACTCATTTACGAGGACCCATAAGAACACTTTGTTGTGTCTATTAGTGGCAAGAGAAAGGGTTCTCCCGTTTCAACTCATTCTTTTTTGTATTAGGTGCTGTAAGCTTTTCTTCCGGGACTTAACACTTCTACGCCGACAATAATCGAGAAACGGCGGCGGGTGGGTTGTGTTGGTCGAACAACTCTTCCACTCATTTCTCCACGTGGTTTCCTTCCGGTCGAGGGGAGAAAAACAACCCCTCCCGCCTTATGGCGGCCCCTCTCAGCCCCTGCCTTTGTCGACCAAGTTCTCATTCGGCGGGCCACGAGAAGAAGGGCCTAGGGGACCCTCCCTCCCAACTGACTCTTCACCCACCTGCCTCCTCCTTCCTCCCCTTCCCGCACCCCCGGCGGTCTCTGGATTGTTTCCCGTGGAGCAGGCTAAGGGGAGGGGGTGAGTGGAAAGTAAGAGTGCTTCTCCTTCAACGGAAGAAGGTCCTTGGTTCGCCTGAGGGCTCCCGCCCTCTCGCTTCTGCTCTCTAGAGGGATGGTTCTGTTGAGGGGATATGGTGTGGGGTGGTCGTGGAATGGAAACGAGTGGGAGGGGGAAGTACGAAAGCTTTAGGGCCCGTCTGACTAGGTAGTGTGGGTCCCTTAAAAACCGACTCGGAGAAACAAGGCGAAGGGGATGAACGTTTAGGTTGACCTGGAAACTTCTTATGCGAGAATTGTGGTTCAGTCGGATGGACGGTTGATGGACGTGGTGGGAGAGGCGTGGACATCAGGGGGCGTGTACGGAGGAAGGTGGCCATGGTGTTTTGGAAGTGTAGGGTGGGCGTGTGGAGGGAAATCCATGGGGGGAGAATATTTTTAACAATCGGCCCGACGCGTGAAGCGTTTCCCCGGCTAAAGGGACGCCGCACGAAGCCGCCGATTGGAGAAAAAAAGGTTTATTAAAGTTATGACAGGAGGGACTCGAAGGGAGTTCGCTGTCGTAAGTTAAGACCGTAAATGAGGACTTGGGGAGCTTTTTTTTCTCTATTCCTCCCATTCTCATTTTCTTCGTTCGCCGTTCGAACCACCCTCTGGATTGCCGCCCGTGTTGTTTTCCCCACTTCAGACGGAAGGGTCCTGGTCAGGGATACATATTGAAGGGGTGCGTGCATGGCCGTTTTTTTCTTAACATTGGGACGTGGGATGTGAAAAGAGTCATAAAAATATTTCAGTCGGGGATAGGTGGTTGATTTTTTCGATTTTTATGTTTCATAAATATAGCTCAACATGGATCCAGAGGTCGTATATTTGAACGAAAAATCATCGGATGTGGGATGTATTTTGATGTGTGCTCGATGAAGACATTTCCAATAAATCGGGGTATGGTTATAAGTCACGGTGAAAAATGCCGAAGGCTAAAAAATATAGTTGAAAGGGGAAATATAAACATGTGCGGATTTTAATTTGGTTTTTGTGGGGGGTTTGGAAGGTTCCATGCTTATTTTTTTATGGTAGAAATGGCAGTTTTTGTGAGAATACCCCGTAAACAGCTGACTAAGTGCTTTTAAGGATGAAGAAGGCAATAAGAAAGAGGAGAAATTCATACGGCTTACTAGTCCCCGATTTTGGTATTGCTATTCGCTGCTGTTAAAAATTATGGTATCTATAGTGTTTTTCCTGACCCTTGGCATAAAAAATTTTCCTGTACCCCTCTTAAAAAACCTGTGAAATTTCTCGAGTCCTTTTTGACGTTTTAACACGAGTTACCTAGGTTATTTGACAAATCCATAGCCTTTTGAGGGTTGCTTCAGGTAGCCAGGGTAATAAATGGGACGCAGAACAAATTTCCCTTTTTCCCTTCCGATTTCCCTTGAATCTTATTTTAGGGCGAGTAAAGGAAGAGCATTTCTACGTTCTGGGTTTTTCCTGTGATCTAGCAATGTTATATTCCTTTTGGGATAAAATTTATCTTGCTATTATTTTATTCCTTTGTGTCTCATAGTTATGGCAAACTTCCGGCGTCGTGGTCCCAATTGAACCAGGCAGCCATTTTTTATGTCCCCCAATTTGACTTCTCACAGTTTGGAAAAGTCACTCTTCCTTTCGGTTGGTATTCTGTGGGCAAAGGGGAGCGTCCCCTTGGAGAAACCTTCGGCCGTCATGAATGGGTTCTCATGATCTCGCCGTGGGCGGTAACCGATTTTCTTCATTTCTAAGTTCCGTGGACTCTGCCAGGGTCTGCGGAGTCTCGTGGTGTCTCGGAAGGGGTCTACTCAGGTAACCAAGAGAGGGTTGTGCGGTGGAAGTAAGCTTTAGCTTTGGGTTTTTCGAAGCCACCGCCAGCTTGTCACTGTATATAAGCCGCAGTAACTCATCGCCTTATCTTTACGGAACCATTAACTTCTAATGTTTTTTTTTAAATCCCACGCATGATGCATTACTGTCAGGAAATATTTTCCCGCTCCATTCACGTCCAGTGGCGTTATGGTTCTCAGGATTTTCTGAAGAAAACGTAGCTGTAGACCCTTAGCGCCAATATTTTACCGGATAACCCAACGAATTAATGCACTGCAAGGAACCGAAGGCTCGCTCTAAATAAAAAGCTGAAAGATTCGTGAGAATTTGTGTCTAGTTGACCAATAAAACTCTGAAATTAGTCCCCTATTCGGTTTCTTATTTATGGTGCTTGAAATTTCGAGGTGAACCTAATATCAGGAACATTTCAAGGGCGCTAATAGCTTTTATGTTACGCTCAAGTCACGGAGTTATATTATTGTTATTCCATTAAGACACTTAAGAACACTTGAAAATATATGAATGGGTTTAACCACGGCTTCGAATATTCACGCATTGCGCTGCTTCCTGTGTGTAGTTTTAAAAATGAATCGGTCGATACTGTATATATTTAGTATAGTTTTTTTGTAGATTTAACAGCGTTTTGTTAAAGACTTTTGCTAAAGGAAAAACTGTTCTTTCTCGGTTTCAATGACGAAACATAATGAAGGAATTCGTGACAAATACGGCTATGAAAGGATCAGTTTATAATTTTATGGGATATTTAATATCTACTTTCATTATATTGAGATCTCGATTTCCTATATAGCGATTGAGAATAAAAGTTACTTTGGCATTACTTATCTCTACGGGCACGAAGTATTATTTCAGCCAACTATTCTGATTGATATCGTGCGATAATATGAGATTATGGTAATTGAGGGGGAGTTATGATTTGCCGAAGCCAAAAAAATGTAAATTTCTCCTCCAACATGTTCTTCCTCGAAGCCGTCTCATTAAGATCGTATTGCAAAAGATACTTAAAGTATTTGAAATATTGCCTCGTAAGTTCATTAGTAGAAACTTGTAAAAGTTAATAAAAAATGGATGAAAACTATTCTCGTGCCAATTAACACTATAGAGCCAGTTTTAATTTTACCGGGATATCTGGTGTCTATTTGAAAATCTCAACGCCAATAGTATGCATTCACTTCATTCTTCGCATGTAATCTTCATTGACGAAAAACTAAGAGGTCGAAAGATCACATATTTCTTTGCGATTTCATCACCCCCAGTACTTAGCTTTAAATACCATAGTTCAATTAATTCCATGGCCTACTCGTAGATGATTCGAATGGCAAACTCATGGTGCACCCAACGCCACATCAATAATGTCTTTATGATTGAAGTGCATTCGAAGTGTTTCTCCCCAAGGTCGCGTGGCGCGAAATTAACTGTTTTTGCTCGTTCTAATAAAGACCCCAGAGAGAACAGTTATCAGTGTCCCCCGTCTCCCACCTCCGAGGCGGAGCACTCTTCCCCCGACATCTCCTCGTTCCCAGGGCATCGAGGCATGTTGATTCTCACGCGTGTGAACCAGCTTCTCTTGGAATGATTTCTCTCCTCTTCCCCCCACTCTTCGCATCCTCCTCCTCCAGGGCATGGAGCGATCCAATTTTGGCGAGGACAAAAGGCCCCCGGCGCCAGGCTCTCCCCCGCCTTTTCCCTCCCGCAAAGAGTGTCCGTCCTTCGAGGAAAAAAGTCGTTCGACACGCATCTGGAGCGATGGAATCCTGCCGGGTACGCGCTCTCACACATGGCCTCCTCTGGAGTTTGAGAGGACGGGGTTGGCACATACCTCTATCTATTAAATGATCGCATTTACCTCCGAGGTTTGGTTTGTAGTCCACAAGAGGTCAGCCCCTAAGACTGGCTTCTTTGGTTATTTATTATATTTCCCTTTCGATAAATTGATGATTCCCCGTGCCTTGAAATCGCAAGTGCTGGTTTTATATTTAAGGGTCGAATGGTAACAAACGTAATACTGTTAAAAATGCTGGAATGCGTGGATAATTGCCTTGACTTTTCAAAGTAATGTTGAGGTTGAAAAGGATAACTGTGATTGTTATAATTTAATAAATAATTATAATCGACTTTTATACTCTTTTGGTATTTACCTTGGATGAGCAATTTATTCAAATACTCTTATGAAACCTAACTTTATTCAATTATTAGAGTTTAAATAAATTCTAAGTGAGATCTTCGAATGTTTGTTACAGAGGAAAAGGAGATAGGTCGGAAAAATTCGCAAACTGCGCTTCGTTTTTTAGAATGTTTCTACTACAGATCTTTGTTCATGTCCACCGGAAATGTAAATGATTCGGCAATAAATTTCCTTTGGTCGAACATTTGCGCACTAAATTATTATTTTCCCTTGGGAAATGGAGAAAGTGAAATGAAAAATACATGAGTCGCAACATGGAATACTCGGAGTGACTTCAACGCTCGTCTTCCAGTGCAGTTGAATTCTCTTTAGATAATTAATTGGTGTTTGTCGGTTGCATATCTATTGTCATTGCAATATTATTTTTTGGAGTGAGACAAAGCTGAACCGTATCACCAGTGCTTTTCAATATGTATGCAGAAGAAATGGTGAAATAGGTGTGGGAAGAATTGGCGATAGGAATAAAACCAGGTGTGGAGTATAAAATCAGTTGGGTTTGCGGATGATCAAGGTTTAATTATCTAGTCAGACAAGGGGTTTCAATCGTTTTTTAGCGAATTAGAATATCATTCTGATAAGTATTGGTTGAGAATAAACAACCGGATGCCTGCCCTCAAAAAACATTGTATATCGCCTCTCCTGTAACTTCTGCCCTGCTTTCTACGTGGGCGAATGCACGATCACCCTTTCCGTCCGCATGAATAACCACCGCTATTCCACCAAATTTCCCACCTTCATTAATTGTCCCATCCCTACTCACACTGCTTCCCACAACCAATCTTTCGATGACTGCATCTCTGTTTCGGTGATTGAAACGCAAAATCTGCAAGTAGTATAGAGGTGAAAACCCGTGAGTTGGCGCACATCTCGGTGATCCAGTCATTTAAACCCCCTGGGATGAACCAAGCCCACTGAATGCATCCAATAGCTGCCTACATATCCCCTCCCACCCCCTTGTCCATTTCCTATTGGTCTCCTACCTCTAATCCCCTCACCTGTCCCCCACACATCCCCTCTCCGCTCTTCCCCGAGAACGTCATTCTGATGACAACGGTCGTGCCGTCGAAACGTCAAAACTACATATGTGAGTGTCCTTTCTTTGTGTTGCTATGTTTAAAAAATCCACATCTGTGTTTATATATATAATATACGCAAAATATATAATATTTATGTTATATATATTTTCCGGAAAAATGTTGTAAATTTTCTTTCGTGTTTCTTTAACATTTTGACCTAATATTACGGTATTACCAGGCTGACGAAGAAAAGGTGACTGTCGTCACAGAAAAAAAGAAATCGTGGAATTGTCCATGCTGGATGGAGCTCTGACGTTTTTTACTTGCCGCTCATTATTTCATTCCTGTTGCGGGATTAGGTCGACCTTAATGGACTAATGGGCAAAGTGCGTCTGCTAACCCAAATTCCCAGTTATAGAATATCCCTCTGGAGTATTGTTTAGTCGTCACATAATACTTTAGTGAATAAGTAGAATTATATCGTGGTATGATCTCATCCTTCATAGTGGATAACGATCGCGATGACTAATTAACTAATGAAAAAGGTTCATTATGAACCTCTTGTGTTCAGTTGGTGTTGATGTGGGATAGCTACCAATTACCCTTAAAACAAAGCGCGTTATTCGAGCATAGATCCATCCAATTAGGCCATAATTTGAAAATAATAATCCTCTTTATAATTCCAAAATACTGCAGCACCGACCCATTACAGTGAAATTTTTGCACATAAATGTTGTTGGCATCAATAAAAATCAGATAACCGCTGTGCTTCCCGAGAGCTCCACGACATGAATATGTATTTGAATTATTATATTATATATGAATATTTTATATTTGATCGATTTTCTTTAATTCGCTTTCTTTTGTAAGATACAAGAAACATTCTCATGAGTCTTCGAAACCTGTTTTGAAGAGTTCCTGAGATCACACATAAAATTCGTCATTTAAAAAAAATTATTTGTTTCTCGAATGCCAGAGGAACCTTTAACCTGATTTTAGCATTTGGTAATATTTTTTAAGTGGGAGAAACATCACGTAGCTTCGAGGATACCATCTGTGCGATAAAAAGAGAAAAATATACAATTATGTTAAGTGCTTTCCCCGTGCTTTCCGCTTCCAAGAGTGCCAGGAGATCTGAACGCGTTACATGTGCGTCGTTCAGGCGATATCTTGAAGCGTGTGGATGGGGAGCAGGTGACTTCCATCTTGCGTATGTATGTATGAGTTGATGATGTGTATGTGTGTGTGTGAGAGTGCGTCCCACTTTCACCTCTCGCAACCATTTTGCAATGGCGCCCGAGCCTCCATTAATATCGTCCCACAGGCCGCCGCCATAAACCCCACCGCCCGATCGGAGGCCCGCTGCGTCGGAAGGGCGGCCAGCCACCATAGTCCGTCCGTCCCACCCGGCACTCCCGCCCCCTTCCTTCCCTCAACTGCCTCACCGCCGTCTCCCCATTCCTCTTCCCGCGACTAACTCCTCCTCCCCTACCGTCCGGCCCGCTCGAGTCTCCTGAGTTTTCAATCGCTAATTCAAACACTGCTTCTTTCGGCTTTCGCCTCCACGGCGGTGGGCGTGCCGTGTGTATCCGGCGCCGCGTAGGATCCTGTGCACGGTGGGCGATATGGTGTAAGAATTGGATAGTATTGTGTTACTTGGTGACTATGTTCATTCATCCAGGATCAGAAAGAGACCTCATGACCAAACACGTCATCCTTACCGTTGGTCCCGCTCCCGGATTTTAATCCTGGCGGCGGCGTTCCAAAAAAGAATTAGTTTCATACTCGTGACTCCCTGTGAATAAAATGTAGGTATACCCGTGATGCCAGTGGTCTCTGTTTTCCAAAACGGTATTGGTTCTCCCATCATTTTCACTTGGCAGCCACTCCAAGGAATCGAAAGCGGAGGTATGAGTCTGGATGCGTCGACAAACTACACTCCCTCTGAAAATATTTGGTGAAATCGCTCGTTTTATTAGAAATAGAGAAGGTGGGTGTATTACAATCCCTTCTAGTCCATCGCCACTGTGAAATCGATTATTGTCAGGGTGAGGATTCACTGTAAGTTCTAGAACGAACGCAATCTCCGTGATGTAGACGGAATTTGAACCCACGATCTTTCAGTTGCCAGGACGGCGACCTACCGAACTGACGGCCATGGCCGGCTCTTCAGTTTTAATTTTACAGGTGTTGGTTCCAGCGAGACGACATTAGATGTAATGCGTATTCGAAACCCTCTTTTGGCTGAGATATGGCATTCAGTATAGATGAGGAACAGTTGTAAGTCATTTAAATTGATGAAGGATTCATTTCATTCGATTAACTAAACTGTCTGGGTTAATTTAACGAGATGGCACTTGAATAATAATTACCAGAAAGGTTTATATTCTTTGGATTTATTTGGAGATCATCCAACGCAATAAGACCGCATCTATTTACCAAAGTATTTGAAGTAATTTGGCAATTCTTGCCCTAGTCCTATCCTAGGTAGGTTTTAAAGAGCCATTTTGCCCGGTCACATCCCCATGCAGGTCCTAAAAGGTGTTGCATGTTATTTATATCCTATTTCAAATTTCTTCGATTCTAACGAAATGAACATCCAAAATGGAAGTGGTCCCGACCTCTCATCGACTGCTAAGTTGGATTGCTCTCGGAATAATTACTGCTTTCATTGATTCTTTAAACAACCCATTCCTTCTAGTGTGTCAGGTAAGACGGAAGTAGCACGCCGTATTGGAATCATCGAGTAAGGTCAAACACCGTTTTTGAAATGCTTGAATGCCCGTCGGTGGTAGCGACGCATATTTTTGAAGGACTGCACGAGATGGGGAGACTGAAAACCCGACTTTTGCCAGTAGTATTTACCCTACTCTAGGCGTACGTCCCTTCCCAAGGACGGTGTTGGCGGTGGAGTGTCATCCTCCGTTGAGCATGCCGCACATAATTTATCCTCCCTGCAGCATCTCATTAGGAAAGTGGAATATCGACCTTGAAATGGCTCCTCTATCGAGTCAACTGCGCGAGGAACATAGGGGCGGGCATACAAACGACTTCATTCTGGGCAGAACACGATGGGATCGCTCCAATACTTGAGTCACTCCCATGAGGTTTGCCAAAACATTTCTACGAGACTGTTGGTGTGTGGATGTTCGATTTTAAAATTAATTCTCTTTTTATTTTTCGTTATTCTTAAAATTCCTGTGATTGACCCCCTAGGGCCGGCCGTCCGTTCTTCCTTATCTAATGCTAGTTTTCCCATCCTTTTTGCATCTCAGTCTTCCCCGTGGGAACTTGCATTCCAGTTTCCTTGCTATCATATTCTTAACGAATTCATTGTGCATCAAACAGTACCTATGCCAAATCAACTTGGCTGTTCGTTCCAGTACAGTTCTCCACATTGTCCTTTTCCCTTCAGTTCCTTTGTTGACTTCCTCCCTTCTCGCGCCATCTGTTAAATTCATCCAACTCTATCGAAAGGTTTTGGGGACTTTCATTCTTTTTTGTGTACTTCTCTGAATCCCCATGTCACCGATGCGTGGGGTGCCACACTCCACAAGAATGTAATCACATGAGGATTCCTTGTTTGCAATCGAATTCCTATTGAAGAAAATAAGAGAGGGGAAGAGTGGAATGAGATGGATTGGGAGGAAAGGGAAGTGACAGCGACACCGGAAATAGTGTACTCACGAGGGGCATTTGGACGTGCCTGTCATCGACAGGGTGGGGGATTGGCCGTGAAGGGGTCAAGTGGGCAGGGGACACGGCAGAGACAGGGGATGAATAAGGAAGGGAAAGGTTCTGCGGACCTGGCGTCTTTCCCCTCGGCTTTCTTCGAGACCTATAGAGAGGGAGGCTAAGGTGTTTAAGGAATTCATTTACGCGTTTTAGAGGATCATGAAAAGACATGTTTGAAGAAACTACACTTGTGTGAGTGTGAAAAACAAAGAAACCAAAAAATTGAGAGAACCTAGATGTTTGCCATTTTTTCCTGAACGCTTCGTGAATTTTTTTTCAGCTTACGTAAACTAATTTCTAACAGAATTATTTGTTTTTTTTTTCACATTGTTTTTCGAATGATATCGAGGTAGTAAGTGTTGGCGTTTCAGTCATCAAGTTGAACAAGGTTGAGAGGTCTCCAATTGAAAAAATGGTTCCATGTCTAATGAGCGCCCTTGAGTATTTTGTTCGGCAATCGGATTCAGTTAATCTTGTGCTAAGATTCTCTGTATCTATTAGGTTATGCCCGCCGTTCTCTTACAGAAAGAGGAAAAATTTCTGGAATTAATTTGAAAGTTGATATTTCTCTCATGAATTCATTAAAAATACCGTCGTGTAATAAAATACTTTATATTGTCGTCATTGCGTATGTTTCTGCAAATAGCAGAGGAAATCTTTTAAGCAGTATGAGTTCCATTTTTGTAAATCGAAAACTGGACCTGATATCCAGTTTTCCTCTCACGATACTCAATATTAGGATGGGTTTGGGACATTGAAGGGTGAGAGTCGACGTTAAATCCGGCCATGCACCGCGGTTAAAGTTCAATTTTCAGGTTTTTACTGCTCGGACAACCTTTATAAATATCACCAGGTGGAATATAATTTTTGAGACACTTCTTCAGTCCCGTGAAAAAGCGAGTAATTATTTGTGAATTGCCGTTTTGAGATGGTTTCATCTGCTCACCGAAGAGATGACTCGGAAAATGAGCAAAGTGGGACGGAGATTCAGACTATGAAATAAAAGAGAAAATTCCAAGTATAGTAGATGAAGGTCGAGTCATTTGCAAGACTCTTGATTTAAAAAGATGTCCATTCTCAGTCTCGACTGAAAATGACTTGAAATACGTAAAAATCTGAGGGTGAAACATTTTCCTAAATGAAAAAGAAAGCAAAATTGCTGAAACAGCCTCGTGTACAGACTATTATTAGCGTTTCCTAACCGACCTTCAACCAGGAAATATCATTACTGAGCGTGAGCTTTTCGGTAGCATTGACATTAAAAACATATTACACATATTGAGTGCTATTTTCAACTCGACTGTGAGGACTCTATCCATGGCCATATTCTCATCCTTGAGGTATTCCTTTGCTCGAGTGAGTGTTACGTAATAATGGCTTGATGTACGAATGCATTTTTCAAAAATTATATTTAATTTTGCTATTATGGCCTTTTTCGTGAAGTGATTTTTAATGTTCGGTATTGTCAAATAAAATTCGTATGAACTGAAAGCCAAAATCTCTATTTATTAGAGTCACTTCACGAATCTCTTCCGATTATATTCATATATAGTATTTTCAAAATCCGTTGTACCGATTTTGCTACTAATGGAATTCAGTAATTGGAAATACACTGTAATAGATAAAATTTCAGATTCATTGTGAGTCAAAGATGAAGCACTTGACAGTGTTGTAGTCTCTAATATGACTGTTGTACTTAGATAATCCTCGTCTTATTAGGCATAGAAACTCAATTGGCCCATCTACCGCTCAGACTCTTGACACCATTTTGTGAGTATAGATGATATTATAAGTTGTACAATACAAAAAATACGTTTACAAATGTATATTGTATTAACTGATTTTAAATTACCAAGGACATAAATCATTTATCGTCATCATCATGTCTCGATGACAGAGGGTTTATACAATTATGGGAAAAATTAAGGTTTTGGCAGCTACGTACATATTCTTATAAATAGGACCCTGCGGACAAACGCTATCACAAGGATGCCGCGGAAAATCCACGAAGTCCGCCAATAGATAAGCTTAAGACTGTTATTGTGTATAATTGCTTTAGGTATACATATGCAATTGATTCCTCCTGAATAAATTCATCTGGAGATGCTAAAAAATAAATTCTCTTGAATAAAACGAAGTAATGTCTTGAGTAGTATGAAAAAAATGAGTTCCCTATTTGCATCTATTCGCTCAGTTAATATACGTAGTTCCGGGTTTTGAATATGAATGTATATTACATGTATTTTCGGATAGATTTAAGAGATATCGGTCCTCTAATACAAAGTTTATTTCAATTTTAGCAGTGTTGCTTAATTGTTAATACCGCTAATTTCTCCTAGTCACAACAGTGGAGAACAATGAAATCATTATGAGAAAAGTATAGTCTTCTCAAGTGAGAGTTCATTCTGGAATTGCTGCGGCAGGTGTACACTTGACTATTTTTTAGACTTGACTATGTCTCACTGACTAAAACAGATTGCTAAGTAACGCCTTCAGTTTAGCTCATTTCCGTGTACCTTGATGTAATTATGTACTTGTTTGAAAGGATTTTAATGGCCAAGGACTGACACAAATTTAACCTTCCAAGAGAAAATATTTTCATATAGTGTGACCTTTGCGGAGCAAACAACGCACGCGTATTTACTGACGTCATTGTTTTCTCGATGACGCCTCCATTTTCCGACTGTGTAAAGAATGAGCGAATGCAATTTAAGCTGTCTTGTTCATTCTCCTCTGCTCAAGGAGGGAACCTTTTTCCTGCTGTTGTATCTCAGGATCCCTTTCATGGCAACTCACGTGTCCTGGTGATAATTGCGTCTTCGCGCCGAAAGAAATGCCAAGAGGGAGGGAGGTGAGGTGTGGGAGCGGAGGCGTCTTCACCCAGGAGGGTTTGACCCTTCCCCGGGAGGTGACGACATCGGCCTTGGAGGGAGATCATGCGGTGTAGGGGGAGGAGGACGGTTTAGTGGTGGTCTCCGCGAAAAATAAGAAAGCAAAAGTAAAAAATCCACATCGTCGTGCACATTTTATTCCAGCTGCTTTCTGGAGAGGTTGTTTAATCACGTGTTATCCGCCTGTGGTCCCCATCGCGATCCTTCATAAGAATTCCCTCTCACGCTCCGTCCAACTTCCATAGCCCCTCGCTTCGCACGTATTGTCCATTTCGAGGAACGAAGGGGGATGACGGAACGCCCGGCACCTATCGCTCTTCCCGGGAGAGCGAGGTGGAGATGCCGGAGGGGGAGGGAGGCATGGTTGAGATAGGGGGTGGACCGAAGGGAGAAAAATTGTTCTTGGGTGAGATTGAGGATCGGTCGAGGAAGAATGTTGGGGTACGTGGGGGGTGTTTGCTGGAAGATACATGATGGTTTTGATGATTTCAGATGAGGGGAGTTGGGGGAAGAGGAAAGAGGGCCTGTGTGCTCAGAGAACAGGATGCGAGATGATTGAATTACAACAGGAAGAAAATGAAAAAATACACCTTGAGGTTTGAGTATGACGACAGCGCGAAATTTTCGAACACACCGCAATCATTTCTCTACAAAGTCACTATATTTTATTCGAATTGGTTTAATAGGATGCGGTATATTGACATATCAATATTCTTAACTGAAGTTCATACAGTGTCGGTTGTAGTGTGTGTTATTTTATTTATTTGAGATTCAGAATATTTTCATTACATATTTCTTAATATTCGAGATTATATTGAGTATTTTTTTATTTTAAAAGTAGCGATGGACGTAGTAAGCGGCATTGAAATTAAGAATCCATTTCTCTTATGGTATATTAAACATTGCAGATACCAGAATTAGTTAATCAACATTCGTTTAAATTTGCAATAATAGCGTAAGTTCTGTCTGTACTTCTCTTCAATCTTTGAATGCCTATGAACTTTGCTCGGTGGTTAGGTTGGTTTTGGAATTTTTTTCCTAAAAATGAACATTTTCCTGTGTTTTTCTATGTTATGGAAATAAGTCATTCCAATCGTTCATCTGGGTGGATGGTCAAAGACTTCGGATACCCTTGATTCTTAGTCCAGATTTTCGCTTTGCTGAGGCGTAGGAAAAGAGGCGGATGCCTCTTCCCTTGGCCTCTCTGGCAACAAGCCTCGGAGAAACTTTTCACGCGGTTCTTTCTTCTTGTCCATAAAGAAGAAGTGAAGCTCATCTCTTTGCATTGCACGAATTGGAAAGAGCGCCTCGCCGATGGCAAACAGGTGGGAACTCATACAGCTTGCTTATTAGGAAGATGGAAGATAACTATAAAAGGTTTTAAGCGTCCTTATTTGTTCAAATCGAAAGTGTATACTCGGGACGACCAAATTTGACGATTTGCGCTGGGAGAATATTTAGATTATTGACAAAAATAATTTTCATGAGATTTTCGTGCGTTAGAGAATTTTCGTGAGAACTTGACGGTTGATGAGAAAGATAAGGAGTGTTTATGTCGGAAAATAACCTAAATTGAACATTTCTTAGGCCACTCTCATAATTTCATTTTTATATTACATGTTTTTGTTACCGATTTCTGTTTCATTGGAAAATTTTAACCCCAATTTTGTTTCATAACAAGGCGATAGGCTTTTTTTTCTTATTAGTGAATGATTTGAGTCAGTCATTTGTGAAATCTATAAATTAGAGCAATTTTCCATCTTTTGAGGGAAGGGATCATTATTTTAACATCCAGTCTGAATTTTGAAGCAGAGTTCTTTTAAGTTTATTGTTTTGTCGTTATGTCCAGTAATCGAATGCAGTCCTCATCGACCGCAATAAATAAATCAACGGATATCATGTGAGTGTTTCGCGTCTATAAATTATTTCCCTTTCACCAAATGGTAGTTGCCAGACGGTGATAACTGTAAAAATACATTTCATGAAATTGAATTTCTTTATTTAATTTGGTACAAGATTATTTGTTCACATCTTCGCGTAGTTGATGTCAGTAGAAATATGAAAAACTGTGCACTTCAGAGAACGCGGATTGTGTTGTTCTTGTAAGCAACGAATAGGTCTATTCTTCAAGAAGCAACGGTTCAATATGAAAACTTCATATTAATCACTATTAGCCCTGCATTAAACACCGATATAATTACTAAGGGTATACGATATCGTAACTATAGGCGTACACCGGTGGTGTTTTTGCTACTGGCCCAAGCACTCCGCTCGGGTCCTGCGATAGTCATTAACTCGAAGGCTTGTTTCATGGGTGAGAGAGTTGACTGCACTCGGCAATGATCTTTAAGGCGCGCGAAAACATGGCCTCGGGAAGGGGTTTCTTCCCTCTGTCGCACTACCTATAATTTCCGTGGAGAGTGCGGATGTTAAAGAAATAGCACCGATTTTCTTTGTGTGAGGGCGTTCGGAGGCATCGTCTGGAATTGAGCCCGGAATTCCCCGGTCTGAAGCCGAGTGTTTGGTCCGGTAGACTAACAAGTCGCTCAGCAACAATCACCCCCTTTATGGTACATTCCAAATGTATGGCAATAATCTCATCTATTCCTTCCCACGTAACCTGTTGGTCCGACATTCATTGCCAACACTTTTTTCATGCACGATTAATTGGTGCACTCGCATTACCTTAGTGAAAGAGAGAGAGAGAGATCTATTTTATTTTCGAAACGCTTGTTACCTGCTCCATTACGAATATTACCATAATATTTCTCTTGGTGTCAGCCGATCGTATATCAAATTTCCCAATGTTGATCGTAGCCCCAGATAAAGTAGGTATAGTCATCATTTACCAGTATCTATGTTGTTTTTGTGGTGGCTGTGAGGATTATGTACTTGAAACATTTTCCCCGAAATTCTTAGTAATTCTCCTGAAATTAATCCAATCCAATAGGTGGCAAGAAGAGACTTTAAGTTCCAAGCTAGCCTCCAAAAAACAAAAACCATAATCTAATAATTTTTTTAAATTTGTGAATATGCTAAATACGCTGTTCATGTATAAGGTACGTGTCAAATTCTATTGTTGTGAAGACCTTTTTCCTTCATTTCTACCTTTAACTGTATGTTTAAATATGATTCATTTAAATGGTATATATCTATAAATAAACTTGTGACAAAAATATAGCATATTGATAGTTATTGGTTACGTTTCTAGTCAATTTACCTCAGGCCTACAAGGATTTTAAAAATCGACAGTGAACACGTAATTTTTTATTGATGACATCCCTCCCGGTTTTTGTTAAATACTTTCCATTTTTATATTTTAAATCTATTTTTAAAATATTTTATGACTGATGTGGAGATAGTGGTTTTTTCTACTCGAAGCCGCACGGCTTACGTTCTTTTGCTCATTGTAACAACCAGCTGCCGGCCTGGGTAAAGAAGTACAAACCTGTATGGACAACCACTCAAGAGTGAACTTTCCGTTTTATTACAAGTATACTGCGTATTTTCACAATTTAACATTATATGTATGAATTATATGTACTTCTTATACACGCGACTATGAAAATATTTCATACAAGCCATTCATCAACGGGTTTGAAGTATGTAGCAGGGATGTCTTAATGAGTTGATCCCTTAGTAGGCAAGTTTTTGCAGACTTGAGGAGACCGATTGCCTGTCAATGACGTATAATTTTTCGTATTTACATAATGAGTTATAAGCTGGGCTCTTCCGCTGGAATTACCTTTGTAATTCATTGCAAGCCACGTTGCGTATTTATATGATTCACTTGAAATAAGACGGAGAAATAAAATGGTTTTCCAGGTTGGAAGAGAGGAATGTTTTTTTACATATGGGCAAAAATTCCATCTCCAATTCATCAAGTTCTTGAAAATACTTTTTTGCACCAGTGCACAACAGGTTTTCCTGGCATTCGGATCCAGATAACTTTTTGTCCGCTGGAAATGTTAGCTTCTAATCCCAACTCCTTTTTCCCCTTGGCACATCGCGTCTGCACGCTGCCCCTTCTCATGCGGTCGCGCCGATGATTTGCCATTGAGACATTTCTCTACCCCTCTCTCTTTCCTTATCACCCCCATCCATGCCGCACATCATATACTATATACTTTTCCACTTCGCCCTTTCCAATACATCACGGAGGGCTGCGCGACGCCGCTCTCCCTGCACGGTGCGTGCCAAGCGAGCAGGAGTGGAAGTAATGCACTCAGGAATGGCGATCGCGCGTCGGGGGATCTTTGCCCGTGGCGTACAAAAACTCAAGTGTGCCCAGTGTGTAAGCTGAATTGGGCCGATAAGTTTCGAAAAGGTGGGACGAGGCCGCTGGGTAGGCCACGTAGTGGAAGAGGTGCATATAAATCGTTGAAACGTTGGAATGCGTTGAAACTTACGCTCTTCGTATGGAACCTTCTTCGGGAAGCGTGTGGGAATGCAGACGCGTGAATTCTAGTGCCTCTGTGAGCAAGTTCTCTTCTCCGCCTGAGAAGAATCATTCTGTATCCTCTGGCACACAACTGATGCATATATTTTTAACAAGAAATAGCTCTTATCTTTTCATCTAGCCAGGCGATCGTCTTCTGATCATGACGTTGGTTAGGATTAGGAAAATGGAGGAGTTCTCCATCAAAACGTTTTAATGAAAAATACCTACGAAATCATTTTACCGTATTTATAGTGATTAAGGCTAGTATATATTTTTAAGTTAGGTTGTTGATGAACCCAGAGAAAACAAATTTACAAGTTACGAAATAAAATATTTTCAAATGGAACATTTTTGACCGTAAATATTCATAAAACCAAAGCATTAGTTGGAACGAGGGAAGAAAATTCTCCATCTTTGAAGAAAAGCAAGCGAGCAGACAAGTCATTTGAAGGGAAAGGAGGATCTTGCATCATTACTATTTCACCATCGCAAATGCATTCTTGACGCATAGCATTTCTCGCACTACGCAATGGATTGGTGCATCACGCGTTGTTTTTTTCAATCCATCGACACGAAGAAAATTGCGCCCGAAAATCCGGAAACTGTAGTTCACCTTTATTCAGAAACGTCAGTTACTCTCTGTGAGAAAAATTGAATTTTCCTGTAAGGTCGATGACGCAATTTTTCATATTCAGCATCATTTTCACTGGTGACGTCTTCGTCGAGGTACATAAGCACATGCACGCACATGCCTCGGGGGAAGGTGCTTCTCTCGGAAAAGGCAATGAAAGGATGGGATCGTGTGGTTTGATTGACTCCAGGAACTTGACCTTAAGATGCCATCGGGGGATTTCCGCCTCCATCAGTTTTCTAGGAGGAGTTAGCGGGCGCTTCCCTCGCCCACACTTTCTCAGCACTCCCCTCCCTCCCAACCACTTCTCTTCCAAGTACTTGGCCAAACATTGGCGCCGTCGAACCATGCCAAAAGTCACCTGCCACCCACACCTAGGCTAGGATGAAATCCGTCGCCACAGGGGATGGAATCTCAAGACTGAGGCATAGAGACACGCTAGTACCTACACCAATCGTTCCTCAGTTAACCTCTTGTAACTTTACGTCCCTTCCCACAGCTCGTGCCCATTCAAATCCCTTGCCGAGAATAACATCCTCCTTGGAAAATACTTATGAACCCTTTTGAAGGGTATTGCCTCGAAGGGTCACGGTTAATGAGTCACGCCCAGCAATAGAACACGATTTTCATGTGCTCTTGGGTTTTGCGACACATCAACCACCCCTCCAACTAAGTGCCCCTTTTCTGGGAAACCAGAGACTTGACGTCCGTCCGCCGTGTTTTACGGCAGGGAAAAACGAGGGGCATGAAAGCGGCAATATTTTTTGCCTGACGCAATAATAGCTCCCTACGTCAGGCGAAAGCGAGTAAATTATAATTTGCTACCCTCGTAAAAAAGGTCCTTATGCAGAAATACTAAGTTCTGTGCTGCAATTTCAAAAATTCATTCAGAGTTTTATCTCTGGTGACCATGGGTGATTGTATTTGCGCTTATTTATCTTACAATAAATTTCCCTCTCGTGACCTGAACACAGAATATGAGTGGAGCCATTGATCGTACTTGAGTGTTGTTTCAAGTATTCCATACCTACGCTAGCGACCATAAGTTGTCTACGCCGGCAGGAATTGATGTCACCCGGTGTAGTGTGTTGTAAAACGCCTCTGACGCCATCGATGACTGTGACTGCCACAGCTTCATTCCATTAATGAGAAAATTTAGGCTGCTGTTAGGAGTGGTAATGAATGAATAATGTAGGGGAAAAGAGGCCACCGTACATTTCTAATTCTTGCACGTTCTCCGTTTGTGGAAGTCCTTTTCAACAACGAAAAGGTGAAATTCCTTCAAAAACCATTGAAATGTTTTTACATACTTTACAAATCCCCTATCAATGTCTTCCATATCCTGGTGGATGAATACTTAAATTCCGACATTTCCAACTTTTTCTCGAAATACTCGCTCATAATCTGTCACTCCTCCCATTGAGGTCATTAATGCGTTCGCAAGTTCTCTGGTTCTCTTCCCATTCCCGAAGGAGCAAGTTTTTCAAGGGCATTTCGTCGGCCGCGCTTGAGAATTGCGCTTTGATGATGGAGCATTTCCCACCCAAAAAAATATTTCCTTCCCGCACACGCGTATAAATAAATGCCCACCGTGGCGTGGTTGTGGTGCCGAGCGAGGCGAATGCGGAGCGTGGGCAGCCGCAGATCGAGGGAAGAAGTTTACTCCGCTTCCCTTTCCCCTTGCCGTCCCACGAAACGGAATTTTAATTGCGATTTCCAAAAGGATCGCCAATTAAGGGGTTGTTCCGTCCGTTTGCATTCTTCCTAATCATCCCCTTCCCTCCCCCTTTCTTTCTCCCTCTCTCTCCCCTTTCCCCCATTTCCCTTTTTCTCCTCCCATTTTTACCTCTTCCTCAGGAAGAGAGTTTCCCTCAAAACTCTGCGGATCGTTTGCTTCGTCCTTTCGTGTGACTTTCCGGTCTGTTTTTCGTGCCGTGTGCCTAATTAAGTCCTTCGTTTCACATTTCGCGTCTCCCGCTTTTGTTTCCGCGCCCATCTCTCATCGACTTTGCTCATCTTCCATTCATTGTGGTGCTTGAACCCCGGGCCAAACGGAGGTGTTGTTGTTGTAATGCTCCATCTTTTTAAATTCCACCTTCAGTAAACGTGTCTTTTTTATGAGTCATGATTTCCTTGCAATCACTCAAATAATGCTTAGGCATAAGTTTTCTTAAGGAAAGGATGGTACCGATTTTGTTTTACGAACAAATGCTGACAACTTTTAAAATCATTAGTTTAAATTTTATGCTGTCCATCATGCAGGTAAACATTTTAACGGTATGCACTAGTTCACAGATCGTTTTTGGCATGAGTGAAAAACGTTGTAGTAAAAAGAATGGTTTGAGGCGTCACTTTGTGGAAGCGATTCATAGCGGAAAAAGAAAATTATCATAATAGAGTGCCTAAGTATTGCTTTTATGTGTTTATTTACTTATTTTTGAAATTTTTACTTCAAATATTTTACTTTTATAAATATTAAGTTGAATAAGATCGAAAATTAAACTTGGATAATACAAATTTGCGTCATCATAATGTCTTAGTGTTGTACACAATATATGTATACGAGCTACTTGTATGTCCATTAAAGTGATAATGACAAAATGACATTAAGAACATGTTCAACATTTTAGGAAAGTCATTAATGAGTGTACTGAACCAAATAAGCATCTCCGACTCCTCTACTTTAGTGATATCATTTTTCTTATGAAATTTACAAAGTATTTATTTTCTTTCTTTTCAGGTAAGTTTCCTATCCTTAAGCATCTTTTTTGTTTGGATTTGACGGGTGAGGATTGAAACTTGTTCTGTAAGTAATGAAATCAAGTTGCTATTTTGATTTAAATTTTTAGTTTATTTATCTGGTATAGTTAGATTAGTAAATATTTTGTTACTCGAATAGACTTTCCAAATTAGAAATCATTTGCACTCCATAGACGTACAAACATTCGGGTACTTTGTTGGTCATTTCCTGTCGACACGTTTGCAAAATTTAATAATGATGATCTGCGCATTGTGGGTGTGTCCACCGTTTATTAGTAAAACCTATTAACGTCAAAGAAGACAGATGGTTTCGCTCTATTCCTCCATCATACTGAGGTCATCGCACAGGCTATTTTTCAATGAGCTTGGTCATTGTTCGTGGTCCGTCGTACATGCGCTCCTTTCCCGGGTGCATCCGTGGCCATTTGTCTGCGTGGCGCCCCTCTCGGGACCCCGCGGTCGTGGCTCTTCCCTCCGCGCAATCGCCTCGACTCATCTGGGCGTGAGCCAGCATCTCATGAATTTTTAGTCCTACCTCCTCCTCCCCGTACGGCCCTTTTCCACCCTTTACCCTGCCACGCACCCCGACAGCCCTTTCTTCCAAACACAGTTACATCTCGGGTCCCGCATCTCAGAGTGAGGGGCCCTCGTCCTGCGGCCATTGTTCTTCTCCCCTCCCACCTTGTCTTCCCCCGCCTCGTCTAGATAATGCTCCACCATCTCCCGGTACACCTACATAGGCACACCGACAGAAAATGCCCTCCTAGGTTATACGCCAGATATACATATTTCACCGACACGCACTCCGAGAAGAATGAGTCAGTCTAGTTTGGAGAGATTTTGACGGTGGTGTAAAATAGAATCTCGTGTTGGATCGGGAGTTGGAGGTTTCTATTGTTTGGTAATCGATTATCTAGAGTGGGAGATGTGGGGGAGGGGACTCAAACCGTAACACCACTCCCCATTGTCCTTGTGCGCCTCCCAAATGAGTCACCGATGAGGTCTTTTTTATCATCCGGGATACTTATTATTACATCTTTCGGTCTAGACACTCCGAGTTTATTTGTATGATACTAGAAATTAACCCTTGATTCCGAAATGGGGAGAGAAAATTCAGAGGTAAACCAAAGTCATCGACAACATCAGTTTCAAAGTCATTGAGTACATGCGTCTCGTTCATGATTATCTCCTCAGCTTCCTCCACTGGATTTATTAAGTTTATTCGCCGAATAATTCCGAAAGAGGCAAATTAGGAATGCTCCGTTGCATTTGAGTTTTAAAAATCCCAACTTGTGATTCACGCAAGTGATTCTCACCGAGAGTCTGCAGAAGGCATTCGCCCTTCCCATCGAGATTTCGAGCTCTGATGAAGAAGTGAAAAGAAATCCATAACTACGTCGAACTAACAGGGGATCACCTTTTAAAGAAAGCTTTGGAACCAGTGCAACACCTGTGCAAACACATTATCTTTTCTTCTCTGATTACTTGATGATCCGCGTTTCCTTCGACGTAATTCCGTATCAATTTCGCTAATATCCGTGCTTCACATTGAAAACTTCGTATATCACGATGGTTGTTTGTTAAATTGGCGTGCGGTAATGTTCAGTGTGCTTAAGGATAGCCATCGTTAGCGGGCATTTAATAGTGTGGAAACTCCTAGCCATATGTTCGGTGTATATTACTCTCTCCCTCTATCTTTATCTCAAGCGTGCCGACTTCTTTTATTTCCTTTCCCGTTTTCCACTCACTCTCACCCTTTCAATCTCCCCGTTTTGCGCTCATCGCCCACCTCCTCCTATTTTCATCTTCCCGTTGTCTCGCGTTGTATCGACCCACGCACTTTCCACAGAAGACCTCGCGTCCTTCAACCCTTCCTACGCCCACCAGTCCTTCCAAGTTCCAAGGCTATTGAAGTTCGCATCCCGGCGTGGGCGAAAGGTGGAGGAGGAGGATTAGGAGTGGAAGGGAGGAGGGCGACTCGCAACGCGGCTTCTGGATGGAGTGGGAGATGACTCTCGTTTATCTCTTCCCCTTTGTGTTCTCCCCTCTCTCCTCCCTCGTCCTCTTTTCTGACTCATCTCAAGGACCTCTTCACCTCCTCGAATGCCTCTTTTTTTGTTTTCAACTCTCGGCGAAAAGAAGAGGAGCCCTCTGAACAACTTTCTTATTGGGTTTCGAAATTTGGCTCATTCGCCATGCGGTCAAAATGGCGATTTCACGTATGCTGCTCCATCCTTAATGACAGAGAGAACGTCTCCGAAATCGATTGAATGTCATATGTTACTCGAACGAGAAATGAAGGAGTGTGTTTTTAATTAAATTCTAGGCGCGTGAAGTATTTTATGTCGCGCTCATTTTGTTCATGTGATCAAACGGATCCATTCGGTTTTACTTCACCGTATTTGGTGACTTGCCTTTGGAAACCAGAGCCAAACTGTCTTTTTTTTGCATTACGGCTATCCGCCGTGCACCAGTTATGTGGAATGAAGGAAAGCAATAGCTGCATTATTTAACTTACCATGTAATTTTTGGAATTGGAAGCGCAGCTAACGAGCTGTTCGGAATCTTGGTCACCCACGATTGAAAATTACCTCCCCGCCTTTTTTTTGAGTTTAGTGGTACAGAATTTCTCTTTAATTGGTATTTTTACAATTCATACGATTGCCTAATTTAAAACTCCTCTATTTAGCAAATAATCTCTCCAAAATACTACTTAATATCAAAATTCTATTCAATGAGAGATGGCGGTCATTTTATATACGGAATCGGTGACCATAAGGCTATTTTTGTAGAGTTAAAAACTAAGTTCGTGAAAATAAAAAAATAAAAGCGTAAAATATACTTATTCAACAAGGCAAATTTTGACGGACTACGAGAATATTTAAAGAAAATAATTGCCAGAATACACGACAAAAACATTGACAACCGATACAGAGAACACTTGGAAATCTTTCTTAAATATTTTACGCGACAGTAAGTAACCTAGATAGTACAGCAGAGAAGTCAGATCGGCAATAAGAAGGCCAAGAAGACTATAGTCAAATTTTAAAAAGGGTTTAAAGAGTGACGATATAGCTTATGTGAATACATCCAAACAGAAACTAAGAGAATGTCGTAGCAAAACAAAAAGTATCATGCGCACAGCACTACACTCTTTTACATTTAAAATGCTAAAAGAATATCTTGAGGAAAATCCAAAGTCATTCTGGTCCTATGTTGGGGGAATGCAGGGTAAACAGGAGATTAAAAACAGGGAAATAAGAAGCCAACTAGATTGCGAGCTATTCTCTAGAGACCTAGACTCAAACTCGGATTGGTGCAAGGAATGGGGATTAATGCTTAATATAGACAAATGCGTAGTTTTGAAATTTTGGAAAAAAGGAAATTGCGAACAGAGCATAGACTTCGAAATGGAGGGTTCAGTGCTAACTACGGCCAATCAAGTTAAGTATTTGGGAGTAGTTCTAACACCACACCTTTCATGGGGAGCACATACCAGGATAATATGCGGATCCACTTGAAAGAAATTCGGCTTCATTAAACGGGTGGTGGGCAAATGCAATGAGAAAGTTAAAGAGAGGTGTTGTTTTGCTCTAGTTAGACCTCATTTGGAATACCAATACTTATGCCGCAAGTATTTGGGATCCATGGGAGAACGTCTGGCAAAAAGAATCAGATAAAGTCTAGAGAAAATCAGCCAGATTCGTTAAAAAATGTTATAATAAGAACGCAAGTGTGACAGGTGTCTTAGGGGATTTAGGCTGGGAAACACTTGAAATAAGAAGAGAACAAGCGGGACTAAGACTTTTAGAAAGGTTCAAAACAAACGAAGTTTACGATTGCACCAAAGGAATTATAATGGCCCTACACTACTTAGGTAGATCAACACCCAAAGATAAAATAATGGAGATAGATTCCTGCACAGATAGATACAAATATTCATTCTTTTTCAGAACCTTCAGAAATCAATTAGCAAGGAACCAAAGTCACTTTAGAAATATTAAAAACATTTAACGTATCAAGTCGGAACAAAATTAAACATTGCAAAGAATTCAGGTGCATGTGTATGTTTGCATGTGTGCAGGGTTTATGGGTTTTTACATTAATGTATACCATGTTTTGTTTGTAGACTGTATAAAATTGTGGCTTTTGCATACGGTTTTTTTTCTTAATTACGGGTGGTGCCACACGTCCTTGCGATGGCTTGCAGGGTATTGGTAGGTGTAGATTATGAAGTAAAATATGTCATCTTTCTTCTTGGGACAAAGGAGTAGGTGGTTTTGCTAAACGGATAGGTAAACATTGGTTAACGAAGCACCTCGGCAGCGCTCTTTTATGTTGCAATGTTCATGTGACGCTACTGCTGAATGTAGAGAGCAGTTTTGTTTCATAACCGAGAAACTGAGAACATGTGCTACGTGAGCCACTAGCCTTAAGAAGCGCGTCTTCGGTGGGATAGGGAGTACAAAATAACTATAATTAACTACTCTCACGACTCGTCTGCGCCGTTTTATTCGGATGTGTTGGACAGCTGGCTAAGCAAAGGGGTCCAGTCCGGAGAAGACCTCGCTTTCTCTTTCCCCGTTCTAACTGAAGCGAGGTTTTTCGGGACGGAGCGGTCGTGATCTATCAATCGCGGCAAATGGTCCGCTTTCGTTTTCCTCCATCGCCTTCCAGATATTTCACAAGGATGTGCCGCATTAGTTAACCATCATATGCTGCTAGATGTTTGCATCCCCTTCGGTAGCCTAAAATTGTGAGGGAGGGGCCTAAAAGCCATACATCTCTTTCAATGACGGAAAATTGATCTTGCTCACTGGTTGGTTTGCCTAAGGGTTAGCTCAAATTGATGCTTAGAAAACTATTTGGTGATGGAAACGGTTCTGAATGCACGGGGTATATTTTTCGTGAAAAATTCGCAACTGGCGATGATTTAAGATCTAGCTGCTCCTGACCTTTTGTAAGGCTCCTAGTGTCGGTTGAATTTCCTTCGAAAAAGATCATAAGTCGTAAAATCGGATACACGCTCTAAGGTATTTAATGAGACTCTAATAATGATTATCTATAGAAGAACATTCATATTGCTCATTTGGAATAGGATTTTGCTAAGAGAAATGTGCTGCATTATTGAAGACATAACAAGTTGTATGATGCAACTGAAATAGCCGAGAAAAATCGTTATCGAGCGTCCTTCAATATGCAGGGAGAGTTTGATTTCAAATTTACTCGGATTTTTCGCAGCAAGATCCATTAACCATCCAATGGCTTTTGAAAGGTCAGAAAACAGCCTTGAATGAGCGATGAAAATTTCGTGATATTTTTGAGGTACTGGGTTCTGATCCCGTTGCCTTTTGCATCTTCAATTCTTTTCGCTTAATCATGTCGGCAGACACCATGCATTACGGATCTCGGCACCGGTATGCCCCAATGGTGGAATTATTTTCGGCTCCTTGAGACCACCAGAAACGATGACGTTTGCGATTTTATTTTATGAGGAGGTCGTGGAAATCAGTTGCACGAATGGACGTGATCTAATCATCTCTCATCCCGCAGGGCTTTGTTAGTGAACAGTTGGAAGATTTGAGGCAATTCGGCGTGAACACAAAGAAAGAGAGATGAGGGGAAATGGGAACCATCTGTTGGTTAGGACGTGGGTTTGGGAATACAGAATTGGTAATAGAACAATCGCGAATGAGCAAATAGAAATTTGTTGACTAACAAAAATTTTATTACAAAACACTAATGAAATATGTATGGCGTAGTGCATCTATGTTTTGTGTGTTTTGCCAAGCGAGAAACCACGAGGCTTGTAGTGCTGGTCCACCGTCAGGTAGCAGTTAGAGTAATAGGCGATGATTTCCATTCCGTGCAATTTTATTCTCTTTAATTTTGGACTACCGCGCTAGATGTTTCCCACAGTTTACGGTCACGAATTATACGAGGGGTAGTATTATATGGAAGCGAAATCCTACGCAGAGCATTAGTAGAAGTATTACGTAAAAGGAACAGAGGACGTATGTAGGTATCGCTTCGTAGGGGAGGGATGATGAGGATGATAGCTGGATGGAGGGGCGATTGGGAGAGAAGCGACCCGTGTCCTGGCATCCTTGGGTGGCGGAGGCTAACCCGCACTCGCGCGGTGAAGAGGAGATCATCAAAGGCGGTAAACCTCCATCGCTCCATCCTCGAGTGCACATTCATCTGCCTCTACCGATAGCTATGACATCTCTCTCTCTCTTCCTATCCTCATATCTAGCTACCCTTGCTTTCCCTCTCGTCCCAAGCCCTCACTAATGGAATCCCCCTCGCGTAAATCCCCTCCTGACTTCACTCGCACCGCTACGCACTAATCCGCTCATCTTATTGGCGCGCCACGGGAGCTCATGTCATAAGCCATCGGAATCAGTGTCGGTGACCGCGCGGTGGGGTAATTAAGCAGCCCGTCGTTTAGAACTCGGAGCCACAACGCCAGTGTGCTCGATAGAATCTTCGATTTAGGGAATCCATCCGACTACCGCTCCTGAAAAGGTGTTAGATGGAGTTCCAGCATTTTTCTTAACTCAGTTAGTTGGACTGAGGATGAAAGAGTTTTTTATGGTGGTGACATATACATAGGACAAATTAAGAAAAACGTAAAACAGAAAAGGTATCAGGGATTGAGGAAATTGACATTAAATAGAGGCGAATGTAGGGCTGCAATAAACCAATCCTAGGATTGAAATACTGATGATGGTTTAAATTAATCTTGATCTTGTTTTATAATTAAACGGTTTAAAACGTTCTTTCATTCAATTACATTTTCGAATAATTTTTGTTGTTTATCGTGGCGATATCCAGACCTGTCATAATGGCGAGTTCAATAGATTTCGGGCGTGTGTGCATTAATTATGCGCAGAAAACTTATGCCTACAACGCGCTATTATTTAAAAATTCCAGTTCGTTTATCTTTGTCATCAATTTGCAGTATTTGTTCTCTTCTCTATGAATTTATATGGCAACTAAACCTCCGTAAGTAATACGATGTTACATCTGCAGTTTTTTGCAACTTCGACTGAAAATTGAATTAAATTTCAGCCGAGAGTTGCCGTAAAAAATTAATTAGTTCATTATTTCCACCACCCGTGAAAATCATTCCAGTAATATCTGTTCGCATTCTGTAGTTGTTAGTTAACCTTTGGAAGAGCTCATTTCCGTGGTCAGTCAGGTGGACGCGGACGAGTTTACTCGAGTTACACTGCGATGAATATTTGTTTCTCCCGGCCTCGTAAATCTCTCTTCCCGTCTCTCCCAGCATGTGCAATCCCTCTCCCGCGTAGACGCCCCCCCCCTCCCTTTCGCCCTTTGCATTAACCTTTCCCGGAGTCGTTTCTTCTCTTCTTGCATCTCTTAAAAAATCATCCACCTCATGACGTGTGTTCTTTCTCCGTGTTCCACCCCGTCGCCGATTCCCCCCCCCCCGTGTCCTGCCACCTCCGCGTTTCCTTCGCGGCCCCCCCGACGTTGGGGCCGCGTTAGTCATCGGCCGAGTTCCCGACCACGCCTACCCCATTCGCGATTTTTTTCCTCCTCGCTCGGCGGCCAACCCTCTTTCCTCCCTTCTAGCTTTGGCGATGCTCTGCCCACTCGCCCGTGCGCCGTCTGCCATTCGTTCACCCCGCCGCAGCCGCTCGTCCCACCAACGCACGTCTTCCCCTTGTGGATCTCTCCCTTCCCACCACCGACCTCCCACCCCCCACCGCCTCCGCCCGCATCTACTCTCACCTTTACTACGGCTCAGTGCTCTCTCAAGCGGCGTCGACCTTTCGAAAAATGTATTACGATATTATATCCATTTCGGAATTTCCCCATCGTGTGGAGGGTTTCGCTTGTCCCGCGCACTCGATGGCCTTTCCTCTGTCAAATATATTAGAATTTCCAAGTCAATTTCTCGTGACTTCAGTCTGGCGTCCTTTATGGCGTCGAAGTGCATTAGAAGCAAGAGGACGATGGCAAAACGATGATGCATTGGTACAGGCAAATATAATCAGTTTCGGACTCCTCGTGGCCCTCCTATCGTTCAAATTACCAAATGTCACATGGATCAAGATGACAGCATGGTCAGAGAGCGAGAGTGCACAACATTTTATTTCAAATCTTCTGATAGCATTTGTACTGAGAGTTTTGCAAAAATATTAGTCTAAATGACCCCTTTTAAGCTCTTTAGCATAAAATCTCTAATCGTTGAACCCTCTATGTATCATATGTTCTGGAAGCATCTACGTTCTTAGTAGTACTCGTATGTAGTGCGTTAAAATCTGCAAGTCGAAGAAATATGTCCAGTGATTATACTCGTACTTCAACTGGTTAACTAGCTTGTTACATTTACTCTATCGCACGGTTATTTTTGAGTTTTCAAGGTCATGAGTACTTTGCATAATAGCGGTAAGACCAGCATTTCGGTTTACATTTAACGTTGTCACGAGTACTTCGACGGCTACGCTGCTTGATAGTGGATGTGAATGACCATCAGCTTTTGGAAATTGAAAACGGACTCGAGATCATCCGAACTTTATTATCACAGCAATAGAATTGCCTTTAAATTTCACTTGTCTTCCGTAAGGTCAAAAGGTGGATTAGAGAATTAAGGAGTTTTTCAACAAAAAGTTTCCATAATTTAAACATACGTAGATTGATAATAGATGGTAGATTGATAATTTTAAATCCGTATTTGAATATAAATTATTTAGATGACGATGAATCGGAGCGTAGAATTTGTTCATTGCATTCACACACTTTGTTTTTCGATTACGATATTTATCCTCGAAAACGGCGATCGTTTGGGAAAATTTTTCCTGAGTGCAGCAAACATAAGATCATCTCCATCCACTCCCGCCTCACCGCAAGTGCCCTTTACCTCTTCTCCCACTCCTTCCCCCTTCTCTCTACTCTTCGTCCCCAACCCTCGTCTCACCCCTTTCCCTTCCCCGGAATAACTTAAGACCACCTCCTCTCCTCCCGCCTCCGTCCCTCCTTTTAGCTCCTCATTTTACTCATTTCCCCCGCGTCCTTTTTGTCTTTTTGCCCCAGTCGATATACCCGTTCCTTCAAGGTCTCTCCCCCTCCCCCAACCCCACCATAACCAGACCGGCATTCTCCTCACACTCCTCCCTCGCTCCCTCCTTCCCCCCGCCTCCCTATCCCCCTTTCCACTCCCACTCCAACCTCGGCATTTCCCCTCCATGTACCCTCGCGCTTGCATCGCTCCTCCTCCCACATCCCACACCATCTTTCACTTTCATCCCTCTCTTCACATCTCCTCCCTATCATGAATATCGTTTCCAGCCTCCGTTACTTTTTCTTCGGGGATGCGAACAACCCCTTCCATCCTTTCTCGCTCTCTCTTACTATCCGTCTGGCTCGCTCGTTTTTCCCTCTGTTCTTCTCATTCCTAAGATCCCTCTATTTTTGCCTCGGGAAAGGACAAGAGGTAATACCTCCTTCGGAATGCGTCACCCTAGACTACCGTTTGCCTTCCCCTTGGTGGGGTGGTGCCGGAGATAATGCATTGCAGCAGCCTTCCTCGGGAATCAATTACCCAGCATGTAAGGGGTTGGCTTCCCTAGCAAGATCTTATCGCGAATAGACCTAAAATTGCGAGCATTATATTAACTTGCAAGCGTATTCAGCTACGACAAACTTGCAACGATATTTATCGAAATTCAAGCTTTGAAATTCGTTCAACGCACCAAGGATATTTATGAAAAGGGAATAGGTAGATGAGGAGGATTCCGTGTGTTCAGGTGGGAATTACAGCAGAAAGGGAATTCATTGTGCAACTTCGTCCGTGCCATGAATCGGAGCCTTTGTCATTTATTCGATGTCCTAGCAATAAACGCTTCCTGTTGGGACTTGAATCGTTTCCAGATGTACCTCAATATTTGGTAATATATTTAAGAAATATTTAAAAAAAGATTTTCACGGTGTACTGATGTTTATAAGTGAAGTTTCAGATGACCATCTCTTGAGATAATCACGCATCCATCGCGTAAGAGGTTGTCGAAATGTATGCACGAGTAGTGCGAATATTTTCTCAAGAGGAATATCGCCTAAAGAGGGTTGGGGAGCGTCATCTCCGCATTGTCGGACGGACCCGCTTATAGTCTTCGGACGGGACTGTGCGATATGTTCGTGTGTGTGTGTGTGAGCTCAATGGGTGGGAAAACGACAGGCCTCCTCTCTGGCGCTGCTGCTTCTGCGTCCTCTTCAACCCTCGCCGCGTTGGGGTCGGGCGTATACCTTTGCAAGCTAAAGGTCCTCTGGTTGAAAAATAAGAGGGAAAAGGGTACCCGAAGATCTGCGCGAGTAGTCTGGACGCTTACGGATGCCATTGCATTGAAATGGAAGCAAACTGAAAGAAGATCTCTTCAATATCTCCATCCTCATTGGACTGGGGCTAATTCCCATTTTATTTCGTGTCGAATTCTTCTTACCAAATTTATCCGATGTACGAGTATAGCTCTTTATTGAAATAGCCAAAATGTTTTAAGTATATCGAGGGAGCCAAACTAAGTGTCCCGTTTCAGATACTCGTACCTGAACCATTTTAATTTTTCCTCTCACAATTTGTTTTTCGACCCATTCTATTGACGAGTCAAAAATGTATTCATCTGCCACTCTGCATCTTTGATTGTACTGTACTGGATTCTTTACTCAAACCAAAGGCATTAGTATCCAAGCTACACTAAAATTCAGCATAAATCAAAAACTGCATTTTTAGCTGACCATGTCTCTAGTTCTTCATCTGCTGCTGACACCGTTTTGTAGGGTATCGATGACACCATCCCTGGATATTTGGAATCTTTGAGGACAAGTGATTTCATTCTATTTAAGACCTTTTCTTTTTTTTTCTTGTTGCTGATGAAAACGCGTCTCAATGGTGTACCACACATCTGTTGGGGTCGTATTTAATACAAAACGGTACCTCATAATTGGAGTAATTACTCTGTAAATTGGTATAATTGACGGATTTTCAAAATTCTTGCCAAGAAAGAGACCGGTAATAGTGAACGCAATCTTTTTCCAGTACCATGCGTAAGAGTGCGGAACGGTATTAGGGAATGCGACTAAAAAGTATTCATGCGTTAAAGTGCTTTCACTCAATGATGTCATCAAGTGCCATTCTAAATTACGAGGTCTAATCTTACAAAACTATTCATTCAACCTATTGAATTTGTCTTTACTGTTCTCATTGTGAGTTTTTTGCAGTTGTCGCAATATTTTCCTCTATAATCACACGCATAAAAAACTGCCATTGGTATTAACAGTTACTGAAAAGTTTTTGAGTTCATAAAAAAACGTTCTAAATTGACCATATAAACCCAAAGTAGCACGCATAGTCTTTATTTTCTGTATTGACACTTGATGAGAAATCTTAAAATTCCCACAGAGGCCGCAAATGTTATATTTCGGCGTGGTTAACAAGCAATCTGAATACAAATGTCGTTTTTTGTCAAATGCACGGCCTTTATGAGATATTTAGCAAGGTAGCCAAATCAAGAAGTGAAGTAAAATTGTAAATATTTTAGTCTTCTTCATACATTATTATCAATAAGACCTGTGTTACAAAAGTTGTGTTGAGGGAATTATGCGGGGTAAATTCTATGGAACAGCTCCATTTTATTAAACGTCTTCCAGGGAAAAAAATAATACTTGTTTGCACCATAGCTCCTACATTTTAAGATAGAAAAATAAATACTCCATATTTCTTGAATTTAAAATTTCCATTTGGGCGCAATTTTCCGGTGCGATTCGTGAATATTTTTGTCTGATAATCAAGGGAGATGTTTAATTTCATGTTACTGTATTTTCCCGAGAATCGAAATTCGTACCTGATTGCTCGGCGACCCGCGACTGTCGCCTACACCCGCGGAAGGTTTAGAGGTTTGATAGGCTCATATCACGCTCTCGTCCCCTCCGGATGCCCACTCCATAATCGGTCGTTCGCCCTCTTCAACTTCTCTTTCTCATCCGAGCAGTCTCCTCTTTCGGGGACTCCCTGGCCCACGTCTCTGTTCCTTTCATCCCGCCCCTTACTCACTCCCCCCTCCACAGCACTTTCTTTCTTCTTCCCACCCACCGGAGAGGGGCGACTAGGCACGCTGGTCGCCCCTCTCCCCAGCGTTGAGGTCGCCGTGAGGCGGACAAACCTGTTCTCTTAGTTTATACTCCCGAGACCAGTCTCTTTCCCTCCCTCCCTCTCCTCTCACTCCTCCACCTCCCTTCTCCCCCTTGCCGTCCCCCCTTCGTTGGTGGTAACCCTTTCGGTCGAGTGGGGAGAGTCGGACAGAGATCGCGGGGAATGGGATAGACGAGGGAGAGAGGGAAGGCGTGGGTGTGGAGGCGCTGGATCTCTTACGGGCTTGTGGATGGGGCTAGCAAACGAGCTTCCACTGTTATTTTGGGCCGTGAGGGGGTATCGTTCGTAGGATATTGAGGTTGATCGGCTGGGCTGCATGGTAGAAATCGTTTCCAATCGCCACCGTGGCCCATCAGGATCTCTTTCCGAAAACGCTGGGATTCGGATAATGGTGAACAAAAGTAAGAAAGAGGCTGCCGATCAAATGGATTTTTAGTATTCGCTTTTCCGTGGACACTATTTTCGAGCTCATAAAAATGTTGAAAAGAGATGAAAATGATCTAAGTAAAAGATATATCCCATTTTCAGACTTCAACGACTCCTTTTTGAAAGCTCTTTCCTTAATCCCCCTCTCCCCTAGTTCTTCGGATCCCAGTGGAGGGGGGGGGGTCCGAAAAACTTAGGGAGAGAGGCATTGGAGGTGTAGATATCGATTGTTGATACATTTTCAGAACATAGGACGATCTGTTTTAGGACTTCGAAATGTATAATTATTTTTGCTTCTTGGTAAAACTATTTCTTTTTGTAATGTTCTGAGCTGAAAATAACTGATCTCACGATGACTTTGCCTGAATTTTTGATTATCTGCGTCTTCGATTGTCTTTGTAGAAGAAAACATTAAGGTTTTTATTTGTGAAAGAACAATGCAATTTCCTAATAGTGGACATTAGGTGGTTTCCTGCCCTTAAACAGATGATTAAAAGCCATAAGCCATATTGTTAGTCTGAAGCAACGAGAGAAGGACGAACGATGCGAGATGCTCCGTCTACCGTATACAAGGTCGCCAATGAGGCTATCTTCTCTCGTACCATATACTGCTATGGAGAGCCGTAACCGAATGCTTGTGTAACATGAATGCATCATTAAAGCCTTTGCGTTTACTTTATCCGTAGACGACGTCTTTCAAGGTTTCTTTTGAGTCAAGGAGTTACATACGACGGATATAAAAGAATAATAGGAACGTTATGGTAGCAAATTTGGACGTTTATAATGTTTCTCTTTAGTCCTTCCGTAGACAAGAAAATAAAAGATTTAAGTAAAAACTGCTTCTGCGAGTTGAGGACGTTTTTAGTACCACTCTCCGGGAAATATTTTGGGTGTCATGGAGAATTTTTGAAGAATTTTTCCGTGATTTTATTCTCTCTAATTTTAATAATATTTCTCATTTAAAATCAAATTCATGAAGTATTTTTTCAGGTTACCACATTTAGATGACTCTACCCCTCGGAGCTCCATGAGTTAACTTGGAAAAATAACACTGCACTTCCATAAGAAATTACTCTTTATTGAACACGACCGGTTTCGTAACATAGTATCATCATATGGTGTACCTGATAATGTTAACATGTAACAAAACCGATCGTGTGCATTGAAGAGTATTTTATGTATAAGCGCAGTGTTATTTCTCATAGTTAAATCACTCAACAGATTTCCGAAATTTGAGTTAGTCAGATGTATATGGCTATTGATAGCAATGTTACAGAAATTAAAGTAGTAGTTTCAGTCAGCATAGATGGTGGAACATTTTATTGCTTAGTTGCATGCCATGTCTCAAATTTTCTGTCATTGATAACTAAAATGCTCGTGAAATATGTATTAACTAATCAGGCTTTTACCTATACTAAAATATACAGGGGTGCTGAATCCAAAGGTGAAACAGCGTACACGCTTATCAATGTGTTAATGTACTTTCCTTTGCGAGAGGAACCCCAAATTGGTTGTAATGCTAACTGACGTTGAAAAATGATCATTTATGAAATTGATCGTCCGTCTGATATTACTTGGCTGTAGCTTCATGGGAAGTCTTAAATCTCCCCCTAATTCAAGATATATTTTTGATACGCTTGTTTCCAGATAAATTTAGCATTCACTTGGATTGGACTCAAAAAGAATATCAGATCGATGGTTGACTTCGGTCCCAAAATTACCAATGGATGCCATCCTAATTTTTTTGGTGTGAAAAGTGTTTCCCTTTACCAAATACGATTTTTACGACGGTTTTTAATGATGAAATGATAACTTTCAGATAAACAGGAGGTTTACTATGTCCATTTGGGGAAATTTTCTATCGAGGGTTGACCTCCGCCAGAAGTTCTCCAGATGGACACGTCCTTCCGTCTTCCTCCTCCGGTTTTTAAATGGCGACTCGCGAGAGATAATTTCGGAAGGAACAGGTCAAGTTAATGTCATCCTCCCAGCATCTGGTTGCCATGCCGACCTCTCCATTCCACCGCGTTCGGTTGTAGTTGAGGCAGGAGCCCGTTATGGAGCCACCAACCTTCTTCCCGCCCACCCCCTTCACCTGTGAGACAAGGAAAAAGCGAGGAGCGCAGAAAACACCGTCGTTTCGGATCGCGCTCCCTTCCCGTTGCTCGGACCCGGAGCCATTTGCGGCGGCAAGGACGTCCGGTGGGCGGGTGTGAGGGCGTGGACGGCGGCAGGAGGAGCGGTGGCGGGGAAAGGCCGGGAGGCTCCTGGGATCGCGCTCGAGAGCGTGGCGGCGGGGGAGGGGCGGAGTGGAGGAGGGAGGTCGAGGAGAGTTTGAGTACGTGACGAGAAGGGAGAAGAGAGGGAAAGTCCGGCTTCGCGGAGGGCGAGGTAGGATGAGGGAAGTGTGTTGGTTCCGCGGTTCGTTCAGAGGGGAGTGGTGTGGGGATAACTCGGGTGTCATGAAGCATCGTCATTCGAGGTCGTTGTGACGTGGGCTTTATCAATCTCCAAAGATGGATACTCGAGGGTGGAGGGGGGAATAAATGCAGCATTTAACTCGCGAAAGGCGTCGTAAATATCGGAATTCAATGTCGTGCGGAATTGTCCATTTTTATCTTTAAGTCACGAGGAAGAAAAAATATGCATCGCTGTGATCTCGCCCATTCGGTCTTTCTGTTTTGATGTTTTAACGAATTTTATTTGTTCAACAATTATCATTTCACATGAGACAAAGTTATCGAATTTCAAGTTAAATTTATCAATACCGCGAGTGTTCTACTGTTTTTTTGTCTGAGGCGTAACTTTATGGAATTTGCATAACATATTGAAATGAAATAATTTATTTTGTAATTCCACACACTTTATTTAAACAAAACGAATTATGGGGCCGTGTTTTTTAAATAAAGTGTGTGGAATTACAAAGTAAATTATTTCATTTCAATATGTTCTACCGTTGTTGCGTAATTCATATACGCCGAAACGTCTAATACCCCATGAGTCGACATTGATCAGGGAAGGTTGTCGGGATTGGGTTAACCTATGGAATGTAAAATAACCACGGTAGGACGGAGCTTTGAGGCGGCATTCAAATATCACAATCCGATTACAATTGAAACGAAAATCAGCACAACACACGTTTTTCTATTTCTGCTCTCATATTCGGTGATTCATCAGCAGTTTTCGATCTGAGAATTAGCTCGCGGCAGTTCTCCGCTTTCTCTTTCCAGTTTGTCGACTCATTTCTTCGTAATTTTCTAAATCCATACTCTTGACCATCTGCTTGAGGTCCGCCATTATTTGTATTCCTTCATTTCTTGATACGCGAGGAAAATTTGCCATGGGGTAAGACGCATGTCCATGAATGTGCGCAATTTCTAATTTTACGCATTAGCAATAGGCACTTAAACGTCCCCTCAAGTTTCGAAAACGGCTGTGAAGAACACGTAATTTTTATTTTTCCTCTCCTAAATTCGTCTCTGGAGGATCGAGTAACTTTTTTTCCACCGTGAACTAATTCCACAGCATTCCTCCTTGACATCTTCGTGGTTGAATTCCTAATAATCCACTTCGCGAATAACTTACTATCTCAACATGACATCCTCATGTCAACGTTGGGATTTCTTTGTGCGTGTCCGAATGGGTGCCAAGGGGAGCTGGATTTACTTCAGGACTGCGGGGATGATGGTGGTGTATCGAGGGATTCGGAGAAAGAAATCGTAAAAAAAGCAGTCTTGGAGGTGGTAGGTGTCTAATGCGGGAGTTAGCGAACGTCCCTCCCTCCAACCAGTGGCCTCCCCAAGTCCGTCCTCCTCAGACGTCCCACCAGCGCCCCCACGCTTTGAAGTTACCGCTCCCGGTCTCGCGCCAGCTCATGTTCCTGAATTATTGCTCTTTGGATTTGACCTCCAGCCCACACGCTCCTCCGCCTCTCAGTGCGTCGCGCCCGCTGCATCCCCGTCGCTCCCCCCATCTCCCACACCCTTAGTATGCCCTCCCACCTCTCCTGGGGGAGGCGAGTGCGGAGGTGTCGGAGCCGTTGACCGGGGAACAACGTGACAATCTGGATTCCCACAGTCCAAGCGCCTACGTCTCCCTGCCGTGCATCACCCAAGCCATGCGTAGGGGCTGAAGTTATCTTAATTCATGGGAGACACCACAGTTGCCGATGATGCTTTTCTTCTCCATCGAGAAGTTGGCATCAATCGGTTTCGAGGGTGATACCTCTCATTTCCTGTATCTTAAGTGATGTGCTTTGTTCGGCTGAGCGAAATTTTTCTCACTAGTCTACTATCGAACGCTAAGCAGTTCGAGTGGGGTGCATCGCAATAGCGTGTTCGAGAACACGTTTGTGATATCCAAGAGTTCTCGAGAAACTCTTTGTCCTTTCAAACAAAGTGGTATAATTATCAGAAAATGTTTTCGTGGTGTGCACTTTTCCTGAGATATGAAAAAAATTCCGTAGCATTCCAGGGTCGTGCGCTTGCTCTCTTATTTACCCCTTTGCTATCAGGCAAACCTATTTTCTTGGAAAATTGCAAAAATGTTCGATTGCGTTCACTAACTGTGAGCCAATTTGTGAATGATTTCCCTCTTAACTTACATGTCTCACCAAAGTTTGTTGATTTTCTCTTACTGTCATCTCACCATTGGATAAACTCAACCCAGCTGATGGATGGACTTATTTAATAACGTCATCCAAAATGGATATTCTTCTATCTTGTTGAAACTTATAATTTAATTGGTGAAGTATGTAAAAAGCTGCTACATATAATTTTGCTGCAATTCGAGTGTTAATTTCTTCTAATATATCTTATTCAGATTAAATTTTCTGACAACAAATGAACGAGATTCTTTCCTTGTTTAAGATTCACTTAAGCGTATTGAGTGAGTATACTTGCGTAAGTGCTATGCTAAAAAAGTGAGATTTAGGGTAAAATACATCATTTTGTAATTCATACTGGATTTTTAGAATAGGGAGGCTTGTTCTGTGTTTTCTACTTTTTTGTTAGAGCCATTACTCTTTCGTTACCTATCCCCGAGGCCCAACTATAAACACAGTAATCAACCCTAAGGTCGGTTTGGTAGGTGATGGTAGAGTTCACCCAGTATTAAGCCCGACGGCGTGTGAAATTCGCACATCAGGATAGGGGGGCCAGTTTCTTTCCCTGTGCCGGTTATGGTTCCCCAGGAAGATCTGGTACCCGAAAAATCACTAAGCTTGAGTGGAGCTGAGGGTACCCATTGAGGCTTGTTCGGGAATCGAACCCTCCGATCAGCAGTCAAACGCTCTCCCCCTGGACTACCGCGACCCTTGCTCAACATTACTAGCAAATTAAGTTGCTCCGAAAAGTGGGCAAAGAGCAAATAATTAAATTTCGTGTATCAGAAAATCACAAAGGAATAATAGTTATGTTCAAGGAAAAGGTCGGTTCATCTCATTAACGAAGTGTGTACGACGTGGTTAATGTCAATAATATAATTAGATTAATAACTGTTAAGCTTGCCTACTCATAAATTTCGGTGAAAGTTCACCCTTGGATTAGTCTCCTGACCACTCTCGCCCGTTACGCCCTCGGTCCACTTTCAGCTTCAGTTGTGGTCGTGCCTCACGATTTTTCGGTCTTTATGACAAGGCAGCCCCTCGAGAGTCTTTTACGACTACTGCGGCGTGTTCAGCGTGGGTGGACAAGGAGAAAGGCATTTATTGCGTAGGGACCGCTCTGAAGTTGACGGGGGCCAAACCATCCATGTTCTTTATTTTTGACCACCTGTGTTGAGACATTTGAGCTTTGTCCATTGGGTGAGAAGTATACAATACGAGACGATCTGAGATAGAATTATAAGCCGCTCCTAAACAGTAACATAGTCATTTGGCTGACATGAACATTAGTCAATACCTTGAGTAGAATGCTGAATGAGATGCAGATTATGTAGATTTTAAGCCCTACTGTGCTGGAATTATTTTGTACTTATCTATTTGTATTTGCGACAAATAGAAAAGACCATTTTCGGAGTTTCCATTTTCTTAAATACATAGTAGCACGATTTTGTTTTAAGTATTCGTTTATCCGAGTAAATTTTTTAGGTAAGAATCTCACGGTTTGAGTATGATTATGCTTTAATGGCTTTAGCTTAATAATTACATTATCTATTCAAAATTAACTTGGTATTTTAATCCTTAGGTCTAAACGTTTCTACTAACCTTTATACTCTTTGAATGATTTTGAATACCAACATTAAAGTAATCTAAAATGCTTTGAGTTAATCCATTCACTCTTCTTCGATTAGGCGAGGTTAAATACCTAGAGACAGATAATATACGTCACGATGTTCTTCAAAGTTTCTTTAATCTCAATGAGGAAGTTTGCAAAACCAACTTCGCTATTTCTCAGTGCACTATTTTTTTCTCTTTGCCGGATATAATTTCAAGGACAATCAACGAGAACTTTTACCAGGTTTAACGGTATTATACATTCTCTCACATTGGTCCGCAAATTCAGGTTGATCGTGGCGTAGTCAGTAGTGCTTATGAGATAGGTTCGTATTGAGAGTGAGAGGGAATGATTCGATAAATAAATACCCCATGGTAAAAATAGGCGACGGCCTTGAATACATTTTGCGCATCAATTGAAGTATTCATTGGGAAGATGCATCATATCAGAACTTATAAACATCAATTTAATGTACTTGTAATTTATTTTTGGTTTTCGCGTTGTCGAATTTGTGTAAATTATTAAAGTTAACCCGACGAAGTCTCATCTTTCTTTTCCCGATCGGAAAGAAAAAAAATTACCTTCTTTCGGACCAACATTTTTTCGGCTACAAATTTTATCGATCGTCATAAGCGTGCTGTCATGATTGTAAATTAGTTTTTTATAAGCTTGGAAACCCCAAATGAAGATTGTTCTTGGTGTTTGGTAAATTTTTTGTCCCGTAAATTGTATACACTCCAACCATTTAATTTAATACCCAGTGTCATCATTAAATTTCTCTATTATCACACCATGAAACACTTATAATTGATTTACGTATTGTTTGATTAATTAGCGGTATTGATCTATGTTAACTCCCTGTTAACAACCCCATGGGTATTTTGCAGGGAATGATCCCACACCATATTAGCTCCATCAAAATCAAGTGTTGCTTAAATTTGATTTAAAATTATAAATTTGAAATAATTTAAATAATGGAAATAAAGTTTAAAAAGGCGTACATACAGTACGGTATCTATGCGTAAAATAATTAACACGCATGCAAGATCAGCTGATAATAATAATGGCGATAAATTATGGGTAAGGTAACGTAGCGATCACAAGTTGGAGTACTTAACATAAACATTTATTTTCTTAACGCTTTCGTTTGCAGCTATTATGATTCTTTATCGTTGGCGGGAAAAATTACATTTTAATTCGATCGATTCTGTGTACATTTTATCTGATCAGTCTTAAAATATAACGTGGCAATCTATGTTATATGGTTTTATGTAAGCATGAACACAGCCATGTTTGATTAGGAACAAACTTCTGTTGCGTAATATAACTCAGTCACGTAGATCTAAAAATACTGAAACACGGGAATTGATCGCTCTTCGTCCCTCCCTTGCCCTATGATTGAATCCCTTTCACTTTGGAGAAATCTCATCTCCCTTCGATCGTATCGGAAAATATAAAATGACATCGAATTTCCTTCTTCGTGGCCCTCATATACTCTCATACTTGTTGCTCATTTTTCTTCCAGTATAACTTCTCCCAAGTAGTTAGACGAAGATTAGGTGAGGATTTCTGCTTTTTCTCTTCCCTCGTCTATTTTTTCTCCCTCTATCTCAACTGAAGAACTCCTCCATAGGATTCGAAAACATTCATCAGAAATGAAACACTTTGGTAAGAACCAGATATTTTCGAACCATCTTCCCGATAAAGGAAATCATGAGCTCATCATGGGAACTTAGTCGTAAAAGATGAAGCAGAAGGATATTTGTTATATGATTGCGATAAGAAACCTTGGACACTCCAGAAGAAACCTTTGTTCCGAATTGTGAATAATGTTGCCATTTGTCGAAACGAGTTTTTCCTACCGTAATGACTGTTTTTGCGGGGGCTCCGTTTCGTTTTGGTGAAGTTGGCGTACAAATTGACAAGGAGTCGTCCTCAGTCGGATGGTTTTCGGGATGTTGGGTTCTCGCAAGTGAGGAAAGGCACCCGTGAGAAGTAAATTTCGATTAACTGTACTCCTTTGGGTACGTTTCCGTGGTGTTGATGATAGCGGAAGACATCACTTTTCATTTTAACTGCGCTCAATTAATTCCTCCCATCCCGTAAGAATCTTTCGACAACGCAATGGGTTCCAGGGGAAGTGCTTTTTTTTCAGGCTGAACCCCTAGTCTTGTTTACGTTTCTTTTGCTTCCTGCGAGGATCTCTCCGTAACGGGTAGCGATGCAGGGGGCGTCCGTGCATTTTTTCCGCCCCTATGGAAACAGCAGGTATTCACATCGTTTGCTTCGCTGCGTGGGAGTAGTCACTTTTCAAGAATGCGGGGATTGTAATGTTTGCATTTATGAAATAGCTTCCGTCCATCATTGTGAAGAAGCATTTTACCTACGTTTTGGTACTTGGTCGTGAAAACGCATACGGGAACGGTAAGACTCCTTTCTGTTTACCCATTCAAATTAATAACCCTAAAACCGGTCGGTAAATAGAAGACAGTTACGTTTACGTCTGTAACAGGTATTCCATTGACGTAGTGTTTTTTCGTTGCAACAATGACAATAGTAGATTTATTTTCAACTCGTAAAAAGGTAGTTTCGGTTGGCCCCGAAAATTGGCTAGTAGAATAAATTAGAAGAACAGAAATATCGGTGAAATCATGAAAGATGTGTCGGCATAGAGTCGGTGTAAAATTGCTTGCTGACAAGAAACATTTGCCACTTTAGAAGTGAATGTGTTAATTTTTATGGCTATCGGTGAGAGGGGAAAATCGGTGAAGGGATACAGTATTCCTTTATGGTGGAATTGAAATTTAATTTGTTAAGATAGGTGTCGCGTGAAAATTCAAGGTAGAGAAAATGATTGCGTGTCGTGCGAGGAGGTATGTAGGAGGAGACGCAGGACATAAGATATTTGAACCGATAGTAGTCATTCTTTAAATCGCGGATAAACTCCAACTGCTTACATGTTATTCACAATCCTCGGCGTAGTGAAGGGTAACTTTATCCCTCGAAGACGGCATTCAAGCGTGAAAATTGGGAAGCAGTCGGGGATAGAACATGACTTTATGGGCCGCAATCTACGAACTCTTACGAGTACTAGTATTTCCTAGATGCCTCTGTGGCATAAATTTCCATCGCACAAATAAAAGTCGAAAATAATAATACTTTAGATATTCAAAAGGTAGAGCTCTAGCTAGAGTATATGTGTGTATATATATATATATTTATATATATGCAAATTCAAACACGAAATCCTGCCATAGGGTCAACAATTATTCATTCACATGGAAATAGATATAAGGAAAAGGGATAGGGACACATGTAAAGGACGAACACAAGAGAGGTGAGGAAGCCGGAATCGAGCAGATCACAAGCGCAAAAATATTTCCTTGACCGGACTTGAATATATATATCCACACACACACACACACCATATTTACTCTGCTTCGGGGTTTGCCTTATAAATCGAATAGTCTTGATTATGTCCAACCCGTGAAACCGGCAGAAAAAAAATTAAATAACTTGCGGAAGTCACAAATTACGATTACTCGTATTTTTTATACTTGTTTCAAGCAACGATTCCACCTAATGACTGTAGACATTCAATTTCACCAGCATGTTATGTTAAAATTCGTTATTAAAAATTTTGAGACAATCGTGAGGGCTGAGTATTCTGTAAAAGTATGCAGTCTGCACTCTCCCAAATTAACGTTGTGCTCACGTTTCATTCCGAGACTTTCATAAGAACGTTGAAGGCATCGAATAATCCCTTAATGTACTATTTATTGCTTTTGATACGTGATCCATCACACTAACATGTCGATTGGATTTCCCTCACTTTTTTACCATCCGTGGAATGTTATGAAAGAAGAGCTCTTCGTCGCTCGCTGAGTGCTCCACAAAAACGTCTCTCATCCACCAGCCGTCAGTAAAACGTTGAGGGAAAATTCCTTAGTGATAACCGATTCGAATCCAAGCTCTCTAGTCCCTTGGTATTTCTTTTCGCGGGACCTGAAATAATAGCGCTGAATATTACCTGGCGAGATCAAATCTCATTTCCCGTACATTTGCAGCAATTCATTCGAAGCGAATCGCTTTCAGCATCCAACGTCCATTAAGTGGATGTTATGCATTGCGGTCGGGTGATTGATCGGGGGACGGGGGGGGGGGAAGAGAGGAGGGTTGAGAAGAGGAAGTGGATGAGTGATCCAATAGAGAGGGGGTGGGAGAGGGAAGGAATGGATAGGAGATGAAGGGTTTCGTGGAGGGTGAAAGATATCCATTCGTTCGAAAAAACAAAAGCGATCGCCCCCGTCTCCTCCGATTGCTTTAGAATGGAGTTCTGCGTCAAGATAACGGTTGGGCCCTTCGGTCCATCGACTGCGCGGGACGTTTCCCTTTCTTATGAATCGCGTCGGTTCGGATTGTTGGTGATGTCCAGTGAGTCCGCATGCATGAATAAAACCGTCTCTTCAATTCGCCACTCGCTGCGAACCTTCCCGTGGGCCCGCCCAGGGAGCGCCCTGAATGTCCCTCCGGTTTCTAGGGCCGCACCCTGGCATGCCTCGTCCCCCCTAGGGTTCCGTGACGAAGCTCCCGAGTCGAGGAATGCCACCGAGTCCACTCCGCCGCCGCCACCGTGTGACCAAGCGCCATCTGGGAAAGGTCACCCTCACATTGGTTGTGCGTGGTCATTTCTGGAGTGGTTTTCTTTTAGATCCTCTGCTTGGGGCAAGAAATCTTCTTACATCACACCGGTGGTCATTGCTCGTGAACTCGTTTCACTTTTCTTCTCAAGCAGTCGAGCGAGATTAGATGCAGGTATTCTAACCTTTATCGAAACATGAACTTCTTTTATGGCTCTTTTTTTTAGCGAGATCCCTGTGAAAGTATTCAAGGTGCGGGTAAAAGGTTTTCTCTGTAGGCGCTCAAATGCTAGATATGCATCATTTACGAGCTTGTGGAGAGTCTTAGGCGTTTGCACTATTGCGGAATTTATTTGATGATGTTGCCTATTTAACCGTAAAATTGAAAATGAGTACTATTTTTTTGCATCGTCGGATTACGCAGCGTTTCGACGATGATGCAAAGGGGTCAATCAAATGTGGATATCCTGCTGCCACAATGTACTCCATGATCAGGTATCCATGAATGCCACTTTGGCTTGATGCTATGTATTATTTATAGGGTTAATAATACATATGGGAACCCCTGGCGCACTTCAGTGCATGTGGAATGAACACACTCCACTCCCAAGCGCCTAAGCTTTTCAGATGAAAAAAAATTCAAGAAACTGCGGGAGATGCCGCAACAGTAACTTTTGACGGAGTCATCCCCTAACATGCATTTCATTGCAACAATTTAAGAGAGTAAAAATCATTCGTACCGGTCAAGGCGAATGATTTTTACGCTCTAAAATTGTTGCAATGAGGTGAAAAAAACTTTAAATATTTGCGTCTTCATTAGCCAATTCTTCGATCATTGACTGAACCATTTAAAAAATGATGTCTTATAATACCTGACCATACTTGTATAATCAAAGTTTCTTCGCCGAGAAGAGTGCAGAGAAGAAACCATATATATCATTTATCAATAATAATTAAGATGTTATTATTTAACATCAAAGCTACGAAGTCCCTAGTGTCATCATGAACCTAGGTTAACGCTAAGTTGTTATGATGCGATTTATAGAATTTTAATGAAGCTTCAAGGGTACACATATTTGTAGGGTCTGAGATGTCGAAAGAATTTAGTAATACCCAAAACTACCATTAGACGTCGTATCAAACTGCAGTGCACCCAATGATGAATGTCTTTTCCGAAATGTTGCTGCGTTTTCCTACCCTCGTAAGATGTCGATATTAGGTCATTGTACCGGTTCCTGGACAGCACTCAACTGGCCGTGCCCGTGAAATAAATCGCTTGATTCTAACGTATCATTTCCCAGATCATTGCAGCGGAGCGATTTATAGCTCCTCCCGATGGCATGAGCGAATTCTGCAAGATTACCCGTAATTTTTGAGAACTCTGACTTCGTATTTATATACGTCCGGATGTTCTTCAGATTCGCATAACAGCAGCTTGCGCAAAACCATGTGCTTGCCGCGAATTAGGCGGGCGGTGAAAAAAATTTCATGTGGCATGAGGAACACCATCGGTTTTACTTAAGTCTCCCCCCTCTCCCCCCCACCAAACCCCTCGTTTGAGACCGACTGGAAATCGCGTGACTCACACATTGGCTAGGGAGGTGGATGGACTCTTCTTCTTCGTGGCAATCTTCCTCCAGCCACCGACCAACCCCATCGCCATGCGTCAACCCCGTCAGTCAGTCCCACCACCAACCCTCTCGTTTAGCCGCAGCAGCTCTCAAGTGCCGATCCCCTCCGAAATCCGAAGCAGGAAGTGTTCTCTCGTTGTCCTTACGAACCACGCGAACCATAATGGACGGAGGAATTCCGCGCGCTCTCAACGCAACACTCCTACCTCCACTCCTGCCTCTTTGATCAAACGCTCCAAAAAAGGAATTGATGACGCCAGAGATGGGGAGGGAAATGGTGGAGAGAACGAGAGGGAGAGGATGAGGAGCAAATGGGGAGGAGGAGAGAGGGCAAGAGGAAGACTGAAATCCAAGGGAGAATGACGGGCAAGGAGGAGTAGACGGGGCGAATTGTTCTCGCAGGAGAATATGATATCTCGAAAGGAAAAAAATGTGGTTGTCCGTGCAGGTTTAAGTCCACGAAATTCGCTAGTTCGCTAATGCATCAACGAGATTTTGGTTGGTTCTTGATCGAGGGTGTATTAGACAATCCGCTGGATTGGATGGAAAGAGGCTCGCTGGTGCATTTTATATGGTGTGCCCTAGGAGTTTATGCCATAATTATAGTGCATTGAATGGAACAGAACATGACGAGGGGTACGTAGGTATCTCTCAAATGTTAATGGAAACTTGAGCCTAATTCCAACATTGTTACCGGGAGGGTCATTACGCACGATTCATAATGACAAAATCATACCTCGAAGCGATTTAACTAGCCTTTAGCGAGGACTAGTCTAATCTAGAGAGGAATATAATTCCTTTAAGAAGGAGAGGTTAAAAGCAGCAGGACGAGGGACTCAAGGGAAAGATATTCTCGTCGGACATAGAGTGAGGGAGAATGCAGATGGAGGAAGAGAGAAAGAGTGAAGATTTAGTGAGCGTTGAGGCAGACGGAAGTGCTCGGAAAGGATAATGGAGAGGGGGGAGAGAGGGAGACAGAAACGTGCTTCTGATCCCTTTCGCTCTCTCTCTGTCTCCCGAGAGAGAGAGAGAGAGGGGGGGAGATATGGATGAGATGCAAATGGTACTACCTGAGTGAGAGAGAGGGTTTACGAACGAGAGAGATGGAGAGGTTTAAATATGCATGAGTGAAATTCATCTATAGAAATCGGGAGGTCGAGTGAAAAAAAGGCTCGCGTGATGAGACGGGAGGTGTCGCGAGGGGTGGGTGGTTGGGGGATAGGCGACAGCGAAAGGGAAAGGAGAGGGAGGGAGGGAGGACGTGTTGGCGGCCAAGTGAGAGTGGAGGAGGGAGGAGGAGAGGGCGAGGATGGAGAGTCCCGCGAAGGATGGACGGAGCATTACGGTAAAATGCCTCCGACGAAAGAAGTTGCGCGCGTGTGCGGGTGGGTGGGTGAATATTTCGGAGGGAGGAGGACCAAAGAAGATAGACAGGGGGAGTCGCAAAAAAGAAGAGGACGGAAGGCTAAGGAAAGCGAAGGATGGAGAAAAAAAGAGAGGGAGGGATGTGAGAAAAGGAAGGCGGAGGAGTGGCGGGAGCCATTTCGAACGCCCTCTCCTCTTCCTCATTCCCCCGCCTCTTCCCCTCCCTCTATCATCCTTTTCCTCACCTCCCGAGTTCGTTGCCTCCTGCCCCGTCTCAACCGTTGACCGCTCCCTTCCTCCGACCCTCCCGCAGGCAGAGCATACACACTACGTGAACGAGAGGACTTAACAATGCTCAGTTCTAAAGGTTTTTTTTATGCATTTGGCATTTCAGAAGTCGATTTCCAGTGTTAATTACAGCATACAATTGAAATTTTCTCGAAATATCAATGACCCTCTTCATATTTTCTACCTCTCTACCTTCCCAAACAATAGCATATTCGTCGTTTTCTGGTATTCTAGAGTATTTCGATTCGATATTGAAATCCATTATCGGTAATTGCGTACAGAGACAAGATACACGGCATTGATTGAGGAAGAACAAAATTTTGCAATCATGAGGAGGAGCAGAATGTCATTTAGGCCAGTTGGGTGATAGGAGAGGACTTAAAATGTGTGAGTGAATGGAGGGAGCATAGCACCGAGCAACAATATGGGCATGTGAAGTTTGCATAGGGGAAGTCTGATTCGGGTTCACAATTTCACCGCCCCATCCCACGCACGGGGCACTGCTCTTTTAGTGATCTCCCAAAGACGGGCCACTCACGACGCGGAGCGAGACGAGACTGAAAGGCTCTTCTACTTAGGAGAATGGGACCTGTTCCATGGCTGTAGGGACATCGAATATCGTTCACATTATACTTTGCTCCGAAATGGTTTTTTTTATGGACGCGGATGTGGTGTGAACATCATCATACTTCCTTCGTAACATCGTGCAGATATTCCATCACCCCCCGCACTCAACATTTCTTTCTCCCCGGCGCTTATCGACTCGCCCTCTCCCTCCCTTCCGCTTCACATGCCTTCATTATATTCCCTGCCTATCACTAGACTAAACATTGTGACATCCTACACAAAATATCTACCATCCCTTTATTTGATATTTTCTGCTACAAGACAATATCTAGATCGATATTAATGAATAAGCACCGACTAAGTCGCTTTGTTTACTAATTATTTATATTAATATATATCTCGTCGTATTTAATCTAAAACTTGAAGTGTGGAAAGATGGTAAAATGTCCTACTTTCATTTTTGCTTTTATCTCGCTCGAGAACCCCGACATCTAACCAACTTATCCTATATACAAGTATGTTTATTGTATTAAACGTTATTAGTACATGTTTCAGGATTCTCATCGTATGCATATATATACTCGTATAGTTATATATTTAGTGCAGGTTACCTGCTTCGCACATTTATCCCTTATATCCAACGGTATTTTCTTGACACTAGGTGCAATTAATGGCACGCTTCCAGCATAAAGAGTTGATTAGTTGCTAGAACGGGAAGGAGAGTGACATTGACATTTCCCTTTTGACTGAACTCATTGACTCTCCCTCATTCGCTCTCGTTTTCCTTCGCTAACTCTCTATTTCTTTCTTCCCAACCCCGTCCTTCCTCGTGTTGTACGTAGCGTCCGTCCTTCTCTGTCTCTTTCTCTCTTATCTTTTCTTCCCCTCTCCCTTTCTTTGGATGCAGAAGACCTAGAGGAAGGAGGGTACGGCAAGGCGGAAGGCTTATTCACGTTCCCCTTCGATGGCATCCTCCAAACCCACACGGAGAGTACGCCGTGGCAGTTTGATCATTCCCCCGCGTAATAGCATGTAATTTTCGAGCGTTTTTCCCGAAGGGCACGGAGGCTTGAAGGCACGAAAGCGGTGGTTCCCCCACCACCCTCACCTCTCCCTCTCCCCGGGCGATTTGTTGTTGGCTCTTGCACTGAGACCCCTGTGTCCGGGTCCGGAAGGTTGCGTCCCCTCGCCATTCCGGTTCCGCGGTACACGTTGGCGCTGTCTCTCGCGGGGTGAACTCGGGGATCGCTCCTGAGCCTCCTCCCGTCAGCTGTTTGACCGCTTCGAATCGAAGGCGACCGGAATGCGTGGACTTTCACGGGTGATTCTGTTCCAATTTCCCTCGACGAATGATGTCATAAGTCTTCTGCTGGCAGCCGTTGCGTAATCGCAAATTTGTATGCCGCTCCGTCAAGGCACTTCATGCCTGCGAGGATCGTGCGATGATTTAACGTAGTCCATTGCGGGATGAGACTGGATTTTTTATGTTAAGACTCTCTCCCTATGGAAAAAATCCTACCAGGGTGGAGTTCAGATATTTCGATCATTATGACATACGACGTTCCTTGTCGAACCGGAGATTAGCTGGGCGTTTCCGAAACTGATCCGAGAGACCAAAAGGGAAATGGTAAATTTTTCATCATCAGGTGTTAGCATCTCTTACAAATAATGAATAATGAGGGATGCGTTGGAAAGGCTGTCCAAGTGTTTCATAGAGAGTAATTACGAGAAGTTCACCCAGTGTACTCAATCTTTAAAGGATTGGATTGAAGCCATTTGGGTCAGTCTTATGTGTGAAGAACTCACCGGCAAACCGGATAAAGTACACGGGCTCGAATCCCGCAAGGGACATCCTAAAATTATTTGTGATAGAACGTTCATTCTGTGAGAAGGACTTGGTGGTGAAATAACCATATTCAGATGCTGTCGCCACCACATAAAATGATGTTGCTGGGAGCCTCAGACTGTAAAATAATGGGCGTCTATCGTTTAAAGGAGGTTATTGTATCTTACCAAACGACCGCTGATTGATCTGGAATAGCTGCTGTTAACAGCGACTCGAGTCTTCAAAATTTTATTCCAGAAATTCATACAATTTACTCCCTCTCATTAATGAACCATTTTCGGGGGCAGATATTAGTGATTGTATTGCTTCTCAATTCGTGTAATTTCCTCGCGAAATCGTTTGGTATCTACCCTCTGAATCGAATCGCATCTGGTGATGTTATGTCGGTGTAAAGATTACACCCCCCCCCCCTACCCGGTGTGGGTCCGTGAATTTCCGGTTGACTGCTTCTCATTTCTCATCAAACCTCTCCTGAATTCCGAATTCCTATGGGCAGTTTTTTCCGACTGAGCTTAGTATTCGAACGTCAGAGTGAGCATTCACCCCTTAACGTAACGTAATTTGACCGCTCTTAAGTTTACAGCCTCAGCGGCTACCACGTAATGCAAAATAAATGACGATCCGGTAAACATGTTATGATGATAAGCTTTTGTTTTATTTTTTGAGTAAGTTTCGGAGTGGAATTAGAACTATTCATTTATTAGTCGTTGATGGGAAATGCTCCTATAAGCCCTTAACTAATTTCAATGTTCAGTGAAAGAGACATTTTGACTTTATTGAAGCAACAGAAAACTTAGTTTGCATTGTCATTTGTATTTAGGTATAGTCACGAGCTCGGAGTGTGATGGTGTAAATAAATAGTATATAGAACATGGGATACGAACATCTCAATTTATTTTTTTTTACCAATGAGGAAAATGTAAAATGAACTTCTTCAAAAATATCGTTTTAACTATACGTATCTGAAACGATGCCGAGTTACGTTTATCTTATCCGCCAACTCATGTAAGCCATTGAATCATCGAAACAAATACCTATGAAAGATCGCACCCTTTATTTGCCTTTGTCGATGAAATGATGGCGGATGTTGCCCTTCCCCTCCGTTAAGTTCGGGGTGGCTGCCTGAAATATAAGGGGTTTGCGGTTCCGAGAGAGAGAGAGGTAGTTACCTTGAAGGTCGATCACGCAATTATGCTCTCGGGTGGAGGCGTGCACGGCCGCGGGCCCCGTGGCAGTTGATGGGCAGAGGAGAGGGATGAGGCGACGGAGGAGTGGCTAGATGGGCGGGGGACGTCCGCGAACAGGTGCAGTTCGGATGTACGAGAGCGATGGACCCGCCCGCGGGGAAAGATTCTGCCGTGTTCAAGGAGGATCCTGAGGAGAGGTTGGCATCAGAAAATGTACGCCCCTATTGCGAGTCACATTGTCAACCTACCTTTCATTCATTGAACGATGATGTTAGTTAATTCGTACTTCGATCTATCAACTGTTCGAATCTAATTGTACCCCCAGTCAATTCATCAGTTTTGTCATATTTTATCAATCAAAAGGGATGCATTAACGTTTTAGAGGAAGAGATGCTTCCATCGATTTCCTTTCCTATTGCCATGTCCAATGAGCAACTTTTGTTTTTTAAAGTGATTTAATGTATTGTGTTAGAGTAAAACGACATAAAAGTGTTGGAAATATTATGGACTCAGTTGTTCTAAAAACAAATTAGCCGTTGCAGTTCTTAAAGGTTTTGTTTGGGTATCTGTGTTAATGCTTAGTAGCATTTCTTCCTTACACAAACGCCAATCCCGAAAGTGATCCACTATATGGTCCTCACTCCGCGATTTTCGCACCAATCGCTCTTTCTAGGGTTGGTGGAGATGATTGGGAGATGGGGGGAGGGAACGGGGAGGACAGAGGGATGGGAGTAATAGGGGAAGGCCTGTTGGTAAACTGCCCGTTGCAGTTGCGTGCGTGAGTCATTGGTCCTCTCCCCTCAGATCGTTCAACCTTAACCATTCTGCTTCCACCTACATGTCTTCCCCCTCATGGATTTGCGTTTCACTTCACAAAAGTGACCACATCCACTAGATTGAATCACTTGAAGGGTCTTTGAATATCTCTTCCGTCATTGTCTAGACTGCTGAATAGAAGTTTTGTTTTTTTTGTGTGTGTGGATGGAATTTCCCTCGGAATCGTTGCCATTGGTGCACAGTGTCGGAAGAATGCTTAAATATATTTACAATCAATTCTTAATCACGGATAAACCCCCAAATTTTGTTTACGTCGACAATCGAAAGGAAATATAAATTCTGTACCAAAGTTTTAAACAGTTAAAAAAAATTCCGAACCATTAAGGAGTTAATGAGATCGATATCAATTTAATAATTCTCAATATTAATTGAGTAGCTAGTCGTAAGAAATAATTTTCGATCGTGGAATAGATCGTATTGTCACCAATCAAAGTATAGAGGACAAATCGCGTTGGCCATTCACTTACGCCGACCGGAGTAACGTGCTGATCGATACCTGAGATATTTCCGAGAAAACGGTAATAATTTACGCACTATTGGATTTATTCAGAGCCAAGGTCATCAGATCACATCCGCGAAGTTTTAACACCGTCTTCCATTCCTCTTCCGATGATTAAAATGAAAGCAGAGTAAGAAACGAAACTTATGCCAAGGTAAACGGGAAAATAATTTGGGGTGAATAATAGGGTAAATAAAACTTTATATGGTTTTAGTTTACGAAGACGGCCTGCAAGAGAATCAAAATGTTTTACTTGAGATAATCCATATGTCCATTAACTCTCGGATTAAAACAGTAATATGCGGTGGTATTATTTTATGTTCATAATACAAACGTATGCGCGTTTTCTATGGTATCTATCTTTCTCAACATTGGATTATTACAACAAATTGATCAAAATTTTCTCCCTTCTCTAATATGATGGCCATAAAAGAATGAATCAGTCGATAATGTCTCCGTTCTTCACCGGGAATCGAATAAATAATCTCATCCCTTTTGTGGTATTTTCTCATATATTCTTCTTTGGTGTACTATATATCGTTTCATGGTTATTTCAGTCTTGCTCTTAGGTATTTATCGAATACTCTTCAGATTGATTGAACAAACTATTTCCTTTTCTCTGTTCTCACATCTTAAATTACTGAATATTAGGTAAGCATAAGGCAGGCGCACGATTCAGTATGTAAAAGTAAAGATTTCTGTTGAAAAATAATTATTTTATATTTTGCAAACATTTGTTTTCTTGTACTTTGCGGAAAGAAGAAATATTTTGCATTTCATTGTGATCTAGGACGAATTCGGGACGACAAGTAATCTTTTGAAATGATAAAATTTATTATCTCTGTTTCTTATTCCCGGAGAATATTTTTTTTGCCGCCACTAGTCAATTAATTACCGAGTCGGAGGCCATCCACATTTAGAACAGCCTCAACATTTAAAAGGTGGAAGAATTTCATTTCACTGGAAAGTCGGCAGCCTTCAACTATTTGCTGATCTTGTTGAGGAACGTCCTGAAAAAGAGAAACCGTTACGTATGTGTACGGCTGCAATGGTAATTTATCTAGTAAGTCAAAACGATATGTTTTCATTAAACTCTATCGCAGGTAGAGACTGTTTTTTTAGTGGAGCGTCTTTGTTCCGCATTATATTTATATATGTATCCCAGTTCCGTATTAGATTGTCATCTTAGTGATCGATATCTACCTCCATTTATTCTTTATTTGTCGTTGAAATTTTCAACGATGATGGATTTGAAGTTTTATATTTCATCGTAGTATTTATTAAGGGAGGTTACCGTTAACTGAGTTCTGGATGGCCGTGTATTCGGCGTTGATGGACAATACTCATATCCATCGCACCAATCTGAACCCCATACTTTCATAGTTTATGGGAAATTCATTCTTTTGCAAAATATTATTTTTGCTCTTAATCTCAATGATTTATTATTTAATGAATTATTATTTTCCCTTAATAGATTTTCACTCAAACGTCTGAAATTGAAGGAAGTATCGTGTGTGCTACGAGGTGTGCTCATAAAGTAAGGCCCGTTTGGTCACAGGAAAAAATATACCCATATGAAACACATTTTATTGGCACTTTTAGTTAGCTACAAACCTACTTCACTTATCTACATAATCGCCGTTCACTTCTAAGCATTTTTCGTACCGCTGCACCAGCTTCTTTAACCCCTCTGCATATAAACTCGCCGCCTGAGGGTTGAACCAATCGACAACGCCATTCTTGAGTTCCTCTTCGGTTTCGAAACGTTGTCCACCGAACCACTGTTTCAAGTGCAAGAAGAGGAAGTAGTCGCTGGGTGTAAGGTCAGGACTGTACGGTGGGTGGTTTAAAGAGTTCCCAACGGCCCAAAAACTCTCGTCCACTGGACATTCTTTGCTCTTTTTGGTGGTCGGTGAGCCTTTTCGGTACCCACCTTGCACGCAATGTGTGATATCCGAGGTTTTCTGTAACAATATTGTAGACAGTAGTGCGTCCAAGTTGAGGAAATTGTTCAGCCAGGCCATTAATTGTCAATCGACGATCACATCGCAGTTTTTGTTCCACTTGCGAAACAATTTCATCGGTCAGAATACTGGGCCTACCACTTCGCTCTTCGTCATGGACATTTGTTCGTCCATTTTTAAAATCACAGCACCATTGTCTAACCTTTCCTTCACTCATAACTGTAGGTTTATAAACTAGGCATAATTCCCGATGAATTTCAGCAGCCGACAATCCTTTTGCATACAAGAATCGTATGACAGAACGCACGTCACAGCTGGCGGGATCAACGATTGTCGCGGACATTGTTGTTTGCATGCACGGACAAGCAAACGACTTCTGAAACAAAACAAATGCTGCTATAGCTTCTCAATGAATCAGTAGATGGCGCTGCAGGAGCAAAACTGTGTTCTGAAGCGCCAATATTTAAATATAAGCAAACGGTACTTACTTTAAGAATGCGCCTCGTACGTCAATACATATCCTTGCTTCCCACTCAGAAAAGTAATGGTTATTGGAATAAGTAACAGTTGGATGGGCTTTGTATCTCTCTAATATTTTCTACTCCATTGTTTTCTCCTCTATCGCCATGGATGTTGCCAGGAAATGAAGGTTAGGCGCTTTAACTCTTAATGGATTCCAGTCATAAATATAGGATTTTCTTCATAAGGCTCCCTTAAGTTGGGGTAGCTTCGATTATTAGTTATAGTAATTGATATATAAATGATATAAAAATAAATGAAAGTTATTCAATATATACTCTATGCATATGTACTCTTACTGCATGATTCTCTTGGTAATATGTGAGATGGTGTTGTGGACTATACTCCTACTGAGCAACTCAAGAATGCAACAATTTCAGAGTAAAAATCGGGTCCGGGATCCCGGTCAAGGCGAATGACTTTTACACTCTGAAATTGTTGCATTGAAATGCATGTTAGCGGATGACTCCGTTAAAAGTTACTGTTGCGACATCTCCCGCAGTTTCCTGAAATTTTACAACTCAAGAATCACCGATTTAATTATTTCAATGGAAATTTTGTATTGCCTTAATTTTTTCCGAACTACACCATTGACACTTTTTGGTGCGCAAACTTAAATTTGGGTGTTGCCAAAATTTTCGAAAGAAGACCGGTTTCATTTCATTTTGCTGAATTTTGAAGGATATATTGAATATGCTTCTGTGTAAATAATATGCCACCAACTAAATGCTATTATCATCGCCGGGAAAGACAATCAGCTTTTCAGTTCCAACTTTCTCCTAGTGGCAAATGAACTGTTTTTCATATTCAAGGAAACATATTAAATCATGTTAAGGTGCTTTCTTAGGTTTAAACAAGAATTTAGAATCGAAAAACTTCGCAAGGTGGTCATAATGGCCACATTTTTTGTCTCCTCATTGTGCAGTAGCTTCTTAAATCCTCCTGAATGGAACCCTTTATGGCAGGACGGCAGGAGAGGCAGTCCGATGGTGGTGGTTTGAAGGGGGGGGGCATGCATGTCAGAAATGTAATGCATGTCAGAAATATAGCATGCGTGCTATGTACACGCGTCCACCTCTTTCCAAAGAAACATCCCTCATCGGTTGCAAAAAATAGAGAATTCAATTTTGGTCATGTGAATCGCGTAAGTAGTAAAGGAAAATGCAAAAATAAATGTATTCAATATCAAACATAATTTTTCCTTTAAGCTTTGAACTCTCCTTCGTATGAGTAGTGAATCATTTCGAATTGTTGAATCGGATGAAGTAGTGTGCTCTTCGGAGAAATAGTTATCCGATATCCAATTGGTAAATTGAACAAAATTTCTGATAGGCATTCTTTGCTTAGTTTTATTTGTATAAGAATTATTGCATCATCGTCTGCACAAATATTTTACTTATAACATCTGGAGCTTTTGTTTCTATTAATTTTTATCATATTTTATGTCTGTAAGTAGTCATTTTCACCGAAATCAGTATTTACGTTACTTATTAACATACTTATAAACAATGTGTTATTATTCCTAACTCGTCCAGATTCCATCGTTTTTGGCTTGGTATAAAATAATTCTTTCTGGGAAGGAAAGTTCAGTTGTATTTTTTTTTGGTATTTCTTAGTAGGAGACATGAATAAAGTATTTCGTAATGACCTTTTCACTGAGGCAGTTATCTTATCCTTGGCTGTTTTCTGAAAGCTTCGTTCAAATGTTGCATATTTGGAAGCAATATTTTACCCAATACTCTATTTCTATATTTCCACATATTTTTAATTTAGTCTTACTTAAGCTGAATTGCATGCAGTTGACAATGATGACAAGTTCAACTCACTCGTATTTGGTTGAGGAATCCTGAAGTATTTCTTCTCGGTAAGAGGAGACGCCTTTCTGTGACACAATTGTCGCCTCCTTTTCTCTCTCTATCTCTCAACATTCCCTATCGAACCGTTTTTACAATCCAATCCCCTTCCCTGTCCATTATTTCATCTCCTTCCTCCTGCCGCGATCACTCTCCTTTTTCCTCCCTCCTCGTTTCTGCTCTCTTCCTTCAGAAGTCCATTAATTGGGGTTTATGCGTGTCAGGCACCGGAGGAGTCCTCCCCGACCATTCACGTGACAACAGGAACTCGCTTGGTGGGAAAGAACTCCTCTTTCTCTCTCTCGCTCGCATTCGTTTTTGTCCCCACCCATCCAACCCTTCCCTCATTCGCCTGCCTTAAAAAACATGTTCGATGGTCATGCGATGTAAAGCAACGAACGATCCGAACGCTCTTCCTAGCGGAAAAACATGGAATGCGTCTTGAGAGCCGTCATGCTGCATTCGAGAGACATTCCTGGCTGGGTTTAAGTGGCAAATGATCAGTCCGCACACGTCTGTAGTGTCGAGAAACCGTCGCAGTTTATGTTTTCGATACATTCCACAGGGTAATTCCATTTTTGAGTCATCGATCATATATATATATATATATATATATATATATATATATATATATATCCCTGACATCATCAACGTCGGAAGGGCAAATTTATCTCCAAAGTGCACTTTTCGTTCACTTGCTAAAGATTATTCCGTGATTCAAGGAGTTACCTCTATCTCAAATTTTTTCCTCGCGAAATTTGAAAGGAATTATGAATCTAAAGTCAAAAACGTTAGTCTTTCTTTGACCCGTGCACAGCGAGGGTCGAATTTGTCACGAGCGTTGGCAAAAATGCCTTTTCATTCCATGTATACTTTCCCATGTCCCTCAATTTCGATTGTTTCTCATGGTTATCAGCTAAAAAAAAGACATCGAATCCGTTTTCTCTTCTTAGCGGTCTCTTTGATTTGATCTGCTACGGAGGATAAATGAAGCCAAAAGAACTGCTGGTGTCCGAAGCGGCAGCCGTCGTCAATCGATCTGATCGGCCTCGCAATTCCGAAAAAGTAACCGAATATAATTCCGCCTCGACAAAACAGTCGCCAAAGTTAACCGGTTCTGTTTTTATTCGGCCTTAATGTCGCCCCTCGCGGAGCCACGAAGGTACCGCTACCTGCCAAATTGCATTCGAGAATCGTCTCGAGAGACAGGGGCGTTCTTGATTAATGAGCTTTCTTGTAGCAATCCTTCCATTCTTTCCTGATCACAGGGTTGGCGAGTCCTCCCAGCGGCTCCCCTGACGCCAGTTTCCCGTTTTCGATTCTGAAATCTCGTTCCTTCGACCAGTCTTGGAGCCTCTTCATCCACTACCCCTTCCCTACGTGCCCACTCTCCCAATGTCCACCGCTCTTGTTTTCGTCAGAGGGCCAACGATCTTTCCCCGCCCTAATTGTCTTTCAACTCCCATCAACTCCAAAATATAAATGCCAGCCACACGTAGAAGGACCAGGGGAGACGAGAGCTCTGACGTGAATGGCGAAATAAATGATCCAGATGAAGGGGTCTCTCTCTCCCTCTCGTATGTTCGCCATGGTCATCAGACGTCGGCCGCTTAAATCCAAGAGGGTGGGGAAACATTATTCCAACAAGTCCGCTCTCACCAGGAATGGTCTCAATGTCACTTCAGTTTTTTGGTATCCTCTTCTTGAGTATGAAAGCTATCATCAGTGTAATCACAACATTTTTCCGCGGGCATTCGAATTAATGTCTTCCCAATGAAAAACACACAACCATCTAATTGATGTGTGCATGCATTTATCTTGCGATTCTCTGTCTCTCATGTATTATTTCCGAGAAGAGTGAATCTTGAGTGCCCTTGAACTCTCTTTCTGAGGAGAGATAGAGGAGCAAGAGGGTCGTAAAATGTGACAGTGAAAGGAAATATATCGCTTCAGAGAAAAGGATTATGATGGGCGCGGTGTGATGGGATATTCGGATGTGTTCGGTGAGCCCGAAACAATGTGAGAATGGGTGTTTCGGGGTTCCCGAAAATAATTGGTCCGTTTGTTGTGGGTCGTCTCTGCTTCCAAGAATGTTTCCGCTTTGGTTCCAAGTTTTTTTCTCATAGTTCGGCCCTTCGATCTCGAATAAATGCGCTCGTATTCCCGTTGGGGAAACTGGTTTTTAAGGAGCATTTCTGGGAAGAAATTTTCGCATAGTCATCCTAAAGTTTTACCCGCTGGCTCGGTAATAAAAATTCCGCCTTCACTGTGATTAAGTAATCAGTGATTTGCGGGACATGTCTTGCTAATAATAGATGAATAATAATTGACGGATTTCAGATGCGGTGTAAAAGTTTGGAATGGTTATCGATAAAGGTGACCTGAAATTTCCTGTGGCTGCTGTTATAATAGAAATACGACCAAGATCTGGGATCGTTGGTAAATTCAGGAACAGATAAAAGTTGGAATGTATATTTGTAAGGATGGGGACCTGAGGAAGAAATTATGGTTGACACTCTAAATATTCTAAAGGGTCCGCACCAATTAATATCGTCTTACGTTATGCCAACGAATCCTGAAAGTATTTTCCATAAAACCCGCATGTAGAGACATAAGTCTATCATTGACATAATATCCCCTTAATGAAATAACTATGCACACTATATCTTCTATTAACAGAATGCTTCGATATTAAATTTCGAACTGCATTTATAATTGACAATACGATTACTTCCATTGAACATCACATTTCTCGAGGATGATCAACAAAAAATAACGAAAAATTGCTTACAAGAAAGTGGAAATATTCAAATAATTTCGCGAGTCACAATTATTCTCGATATAAATTACTGTAGTCAAGTCAGGAATAGGTGAAATATCAAGTAAAATAGTTGCTATTGCCTTGATAATCAATTTGAAACTATTGTGAAAGTTAAATCGTGTGAAAACTATTCCTTTTGTATTTAAAGAATGGTGGAAATTATTTCCGTCTGTCATATAACCTCTCGGCTAATCACTAACACGTTAGGGATTTTTATGAGACATTCCTAGTGTGGTCTCAACCGCTACCACTCCCTTTGGCGGTGAAAAGTGGAGTAGAATCTTGTTAGGTTTTTAAGTATGACTCAAGCTTAAAACATTAAAATATGCAAGGGAAAACAACACCTCTATCATTTGATGTATGACTGCATTATATTTGCCGAAAAGAATGTTTGCACGGCTATAGTAATATCTCCCAATCACTTCTTTTTCTTAGCAGTGTAGTGATTATAATCACCAAATATCAGTCATTAATTTGTAAGAAACTCTGTTGTAGTGGTCTTGAAATTTTCACATAAATTACTTTTGAATTATTGTATGGAAAAATTCTTTTAAATTATTGTTCGCAGCTATAAAAAGTTTTCACCATAGAGAGTGCATGTTTATGACAAACTGCATTTCTGAGAACATTAGTTGGGGTTGAAGATTTGTAGTTATGTATAATATAAGCCATTGCGCTTGGAAAACAGTGACCGAATAACAAGTTTACTCTGGAGTCAAGTATTTGAATCTGCCATTCAGTGCGTGATTTTCCATATGGATTAGCATGAAAGAACTAACTATTAATAGCCAACTTATACAGGTTTTTTGATACATAACCCTCTGATTCATTAAAATTATCCGTTAAACTTGAGAAATAATATGATATATTTTACAAAATGGAATGATTACGAAAATTACATTATATCACAACGTGGTAATTAACCGTAAGGTTGGTTTGATAGGTGAGAGTAGAGCTAATTTCGTGCTAAGTCCAGAAGGGCAGGGGGTGGACATCCTGAGCCCTACGGTTAGCAACCAAGTACTCTTGGTGAAGTTTTCTCGGGTCCTCAACCGGGTCAGGGGTTCCATGATGACCGACGTTTCGATGCTCGACTCGTGCATCGCCTTCAGGGGTGATACTCGTTCATCATCCTTGAGGATGATGCACGAGTATCGAACGAGTAACGAGTATCATCGAAACGTCGGTCATCATGGAACCCCTGACCCGGTTGAAGACCCAAGAAAACTTCACCAAGCTCATACTCCGGGAAAGCACCAGATCTTACTTAACCAAGTACTCTATTTACACTGTATTTGGTTACCACACCTCCTGCGTTTTGGATAGTCGCTATACGAAAAAGAATCCGTCGAAACTTGAGGGTACGCCTATTTGTCGATTCCACGGCACTCTTTCTAATCGTAGGCTTAGAAATCGAATATAAAAAGGTCTTAACAAAAAAAGTGATCTGCTAATGAGAAGGAATATTATCAAATTCCGCGCGAAATAGGAACATTAAAATAGAGGGGAAATATATCCAGGTTGAAATATGCTAAAATAATTGCGGGGATTCGTTGCAGAGGAGGTTTAGAGCAATCAGTACTAGTCTTGGAGGAGGAACGCGGTCCGCTTCTTGTCATCTCGCCTTCCTCTGTTATCATCTCCATAGAGGGGGTGCGACCCCACCCCAGATTCAGGCGGAGGTGGGAGAGGGTAGAAGGGATGACATAAGTGAAAAAAAGACGCTTCGGATGACATCGTCTTCGCGTCCTTCCTATTTGGAGTATAGAGAGAGAGAGAGAGACCCGCCTTCCCGAGCGCGGGTGGGGGAGAGGAGGGTGGGAAAAGGGGACGAGGGAGGGAGGGAGAGAGGGACAAAACGGAGAATGTTTAACTCCCCCATCCCCCGTGTAGGGGAGAGTTTACCGGCTAGGGGTCGATGCACCATCCATACCACTTCCACCGCCCACCCTCCACCCCCGCCTGTCTCTCCTTCCGCCCATCCCCACCCCTCCCCCCCCTCCCCACAACCCTTCTCCCCCCTCCCCTCAACAGCTCTGCATTCTCTTACCCATGGCGTAGCTTCCCCATCCCACCAACCAGAACACGCACCATGGCGAGGTGTTACTATTACGTACACCACCGACGTTGATGTGTGCTAAATGACTTATAACTAAACTGCGCGCGCATCTCGTAACTACCTACCAAAGCTGCGTCGTGAGGTCTGTTCCTTGAAATGTCTCGTAACAATGATCTCATTTATGAGGGTGCTTGTTGGTATGATTTCTTTTTTGCGTCGTTTTAAGTTTAATCGCGGAGATTTTCACAGAAAATGGTGCCCGGGAAGAATCTGACGAACGGATGTGTCTATCTTTGATGAGATCTCTGAGGAATGACCATGGTGTGTTGTTGCTCGAGTGCAATAGCTTGCATATAAATGGCAGAAATTCCCGTTATTATCAAAATATTTTTTCTCTTTACCTTTATACGCCCGCTATATACTTTTATTGTGGAGGAGAGTAGTATGTGTGATGATGTTACGTTCATACTCCTTCCATAAAAATGCAAAGCAGTTTTACAGTTCAATATGTGATAAACTATGCTGTTTCCTTTTAATACGTATAACCGTGAGAAAAGGGAATGATAAATGAAAAATTGATGAAAAAACGAAAAAGGGGATCGGTATAGTGCGGTGGCTAACGTAGTCTTCCCACCCGGAGGGCCCTCGTTCGAATCCCGGGGGCGGCATATTTTATTTCAATTCCTAGTTGAGGTGCTTAGTGGAGAGCACTTTGAGTGAGTACGACGAACGTCGGATGGGACGTTCAACTGCGGACCCCTTGGCGCCTTTCGACAAGAGTAGGCTAATGCCGACGCCGGGTTTCTTTCCCATCCATCCCTAAAGGCGTTGATGACCTTAGCTGTCGGTCGCCTCCCATAAAAACTATTACTACTACTTAAATAAGAAGCAAGCGTACACTAATTTCTTTAAAAAATGTTTAAAAACTAGAGTAGGCTGAAGAGAAACGAACGAGAAGAAATTCGACGAGGTTAGATCGCGGAAATGATTGAGTGATACCATTTGACAAAGACTGATATTTCCAGTGGAGTTAAGTTAATTATACAACCTCAGTCCCTCAGAGGGAGAAAATATTTATCACAGATCCTTTTTGAAAAGAAAATGGGGTGGAAAAAGGAACGGGAAACGTCGAGATTTAATGGAGGTGATGCTGTAAAAAGACATGGGCTGTAAAAGCGAATAATCAGCGACAGCTACGGTAACAGGAAATAAGAGGGCAGATTACTATCACTTCTCCGTGCGAATCAAGCGAGCGGAATGGGAAAGCCACGCGGGGATGAAGGAGTTAAAGTCAAAGGCACGGTTGGTTCTTGACGCGCCAGTTGATGTGGGGGTAATCAAGGCGCGTTAGAGAAGGATAGGAAGGGAGAACAGTGACTCCTGAGGTCAAGAATCACCCGCTATCTCCTTCTGGCGACTCATCCAAGTTCGACCCTAATTGTTTCCAACTTGCCGTAAGTCCTGGTGCAATAAGATTATCGTTTCGTTCTGAAACCTAACTCCCATCTCTGTACATTTGATGGCTGGAAACGTGGAAAGTAAAATTTTTCGTGACGGATTCGTATTAGCTGCGATGAATGAATAATAAATCAATTGAAATGGGAAAGAAAATGAAAAAGTAGTGGGTGGAGTTAAATTCTACACAGTATGAATCCAGGAATGTTTTCGTCAAATCTTTGGTAAAATAAGTGATATTTTCATTGTAATATAGTCTTATGGTGAATGAAACATTCGTGATCCTCAGTATTTTGGGTGTAATTACATCCAAAAACTGAGGATTTCATGGGGAGAGGAAATCTTTTGGAATTCAGATAATGGCCATCGATATAAGGTGACTGCAAAAACTACGCCAGGAAACACGCAATAATTTTATTTATTGATAGTTCAGCTGGCGTTATTGTGTCTGAATCATATTTAGGTATTTTCTAATGAAAACTTAATTTTCCCTTGTCACAACTTTATGGATCATAATTTTCCGTTTTACTAGGAATCTTTATTATATCACTAAGTATGTTCAAACAATGTGCGCTACGGAAGAACGGCTAGTTTTTAATCTTAGTGTGAATGAAAGATTAATGTGACTGTTGGACTTCTGATTTTGTTTTAAATTTAATGCCAAAATTTAGCATATTTTCAACCCTATATTTATTTTTCGGAATCATTTTAATTTTTAAGTTACAATATAAAAGTTGAGGAATAAAATATTTAATGATAATAATATTATCTTTTTTCTGTTTACAGGTAAGTGGAATGTTCACTGATAATCTCTTCAAGATTGGGCCTTTGATGGTAAGTCGTAAGATCCTTAATTAGGAACCCAAAAAGAAAACTAGCGTGGAAGTTTCAAATCTGATTTTCCCAGAATATAACCTGGACAAAAGGCTGATTGCTATGATAAGTAACGTATTCCAACCTCTTGGAACGACGACGTTGTCATAAACCCCTAATTCTCTATGCATTCTTCTCTAATACCTAACCTTTGTGGAATTATTATCAGCTTATATTTTTTTCAAAATTCATCCTTAAAGAGAAAAAAAATATGACGTGCCGACGACGTGCTAGTTAATTGGTCAACAACTTGTAAATCTTTTCGTCGATTACGTTTTTATGATGAAATTGTTGTCAATACAGATCTTCTAGGTTTTCGTTACAAAAAAAGTCGAATTGTTAATGTTTCTTGTTCGTTGAAATTGTTCTTAAAATCTTAAATTTTTAATTTCATAATCAGTACTCTCTTTTTGTTTTAAGTTTCCCCGTGTGAATTTTTTTCTGAGATATTTTTTCGGTAGTATGTTTCACTAATTTTAATCAGTTTAATGTAAAAAATCATTGAGAAATCAAACTATGAATACTCGCAAAAAGATAATACTCTAGGCGAACTTGGAAAATCAGTCCGTTATTCGTATTTACGTTATGACAAACTAGTATCAATTCGACCAATGATATGCGGTAATGATGGATTTGTCATCTGGAGTTCCAATGTTTTAACCAAGTGGTATGCATGTTCCAACTAAGCATCATGTTTTTACGGTCGAGCGCGATAATTGGAAAATTGAAGAGTTGAAGTCAAGAAGGTGGTTCATAACTGGGGCGGATGTATGTGAATGAACCATTCACCCTAGCGAAAGGAACTTGGTCTTTTAGATTAAAAAAATTGAATGACTGAATGCGGTGTCTGTAGGGAGAGAGAGAAAGAGAGATATTTTCGCAATGGCTGTAGCTCTTGCCGACAGTGACTGTCAACCCCTCCCCCTCTCTTCGCTCACAATCTCGGCACGCGGTCAACGCCCAACTCTCTTGCTTTGATCCCTTTCTCGATCACCCTTTCCCCACTCCCACCTCTCTCGCTTTCTGTATTCTGTTCCCCGCCCTCCTCCCTCCACCACCATTGAAGACACTGCACACCATCCCCCCTTGATTTTCGGTGTGCTGTGGTTTATTTTTTGAAAAGTTGGCTCCGGGCGTCCCCTTTCAAAAAGTGAATTTTTCAGGACATATGACAGGGCTTTGGTGGAGGGTGGCGAGAGTTGAGGAGCTCGAAGGGGTGGTGGGGGTTTTATTTTCGCGGATCGACGGAGGTGAGAGACGGGTTGGGAGGGCTGATAAGAGAGAGAGGGAGAGAGAAAGAATTGAAAGGGATTGGCGGCCGTGGCCTCCTTCAAGAGCGGCGGTTCTTTTCCATCGGGCCGGACACATTTAGCGCGCAGTGCGTAGAATTCCCTTCATCTGGAGTGTGATACACTGAGACGCGTTCGGAAGCGTATGATTCTTCCCTTATTGAAGAGCAATCTTGTTGAAGAAAGCAGATTTCATGTTCGTTGTTTCGCATCAGGAGTACAAAAGAAACATTAAATACGTAATGTTTTTTTTTGGTCTTTCAAATGGGTTTACATAGCCGCAATGGAATTTCTCCTGCCTTTCGGTTGGATTTTTAAAAGAAGTGTTATCTGCAAAAGTCATGTACGATGGTACGCACCCTAACCCTCGGCTCATTTTGTGGTGGACAAAGGAATACATGGCGTTTCGTCTTAAGTATTAGTTAGAAATGGTTTCTGTTTATTCTACGGGGAATGATTAAGATAAATAAAGGAGGATTGAGTCCAAAAGGACAAAAAATCTTCACTATCATTAACACTTTGTTGTAAACGTCATGTTTTTGCATGCTGATATCAAATAATTGTTTATATTTCTTCCGTCGGAACATATTCCTTTCTATATTTTCTACTCTTGGTTCCTCCTGGTTGGCATTATGAAGAGTGGTCTAACGGTGTAGTTAGTTTTTCTATGAATCCAGGAACTAAATATACCTGGCCTTCTAAGCTACGCCTGACACGAAACGGAATGAATAATTTAGTCAATACTGCTATGTGGGTAAAATTGTCATGAAACTGTTTTTGTAATCCTAGTAAGTTTTCATTCATGTGAAAAAAACGTTTTATCTGCGATAATCGCGGGACATTTGGCGTTGAACGTTCCATGGGCGTGTGACAAGCAAGAAAACGGTGAAGAAATAGAAGGGTAATAAACTGGATTTACGAGAAAGTCTTTGCAGAACTGCCGACGAGCGTGGCCTCGTGCGAGGGCGTAAGCCTTGCTTACGGTGAAAGGGAATTTTTAGGAGAAAGGCGAAAGGATGGAAATGCCCACGAAATCACTTGCATCCGGGGTAGAGGGAGAAAAAGGCCACGGTGGACCTTGTCATAATTGAGTTCAAAATCAAATTGGAAACGCCGAAAGTGAGAGGCAATGGTTCCTTTCGTATCTATGATGAATGTTCCTTCGCAAGGTGAATAGCTTAATTTTTAGGCTGATTTTTTAACTTGCCATGTCATCCTATTTCATTACATTTCGCTAAATTTTGCCTTAATATTCCAATCGACAAGAGACGAGGAGCCCTAAGCGGGGAAATTCTCAGATACATATTCCCTGTATGCTTGTACTGGAGGTTTTTTACGTAATTTAAGTCGTTGTGTTAATTAAATTATATGTACACGAGTCCTAATTTAAGCTGATTGATTGGTTTGTCTACCAAGAGCTGGGTAGACAAACAAAGACTGTCGACACAGGGAAAGGAACTGACTCCTGGTACCCTAATATGTACTTCTAACAACTTAGAGCATAATAAGAGTGAAACTCGAACCTAGTGTATCAAATAAACCTTCAAGGTGGTTACCCTGATTAAAGCTTTTCCAAGTCGAAATCGCAATATTATCAAAGTATTCTCTGTTGTCGGGAAAAAGTTTTTGGAACTACTTTTCGCGAACTGGTTGTGAATAAAAAATATGCTCATATTATAAAAATTATTTATTACTTTCCTCATTGAGATATGTTATTTATTTTCAAAAACAAAGAAAATAACTAGAACTAAATAGAGCAAATGAATTGATTTATGGGTAAAATTAAGTATAATTTCTTATTAGTGGTATAGAAATTGATTTGGTAGTGGTAAAATAGTCTGAGTTGTATGTCGCAATTGGTCTTTTTAAATGTTTTGAAAAGTAATTATCATTTCTTGAAGTCGGGTGTATAGTCCGCAGCTGCAAATTTAAGAAGACTTCAGTCTAGCCCTCAATAATTAGCTGTAAGCAGTAAACAGGACAAAGTGAACGGACGGTAGGTAAGTAAAAGTGAGGATGGATTCATCTTATTTGCTTGCGGAAGATTCGAGGTCTTCCCGGGGGATATGAAAGTGGGAGGTTGTTCAATTGGATTCTTAGAACCCTTCCCATCCCTCGTCGTTGGTTGGATCGAAGAAGCATCTGTAGGCATTGGCGCCCATCCATTATTTTATTTCACTTGAAAAGATGAGCCAATAAAAAAAAAATCTTGACGGCACAATCTTCCCTTCTCCTTCCTCATAGTGCACAGGTAAAACAACTTTCACTACTTGAACTTTATTCCTATTGGTCGGGACTTAACAGAAGTATGGATGCGGAATTAGTTTATCTTGACGATTTTCACTTGAGAGTGATTTGTGTACCACGGAAAATCCTTACTGCGAAATTGAAAATTATGTAATGTTGAATACTCGATAGATTTTTATCCGAAAAAATAACGCAAAATTACGCCTAGTGAATTTTGTTTATAATAATTGTCAGCTATTACGAATATTGTATTTCCTTCTAGTAATTGGGCTAGTTGTTCGTTAGGCACGGCTATTTTTTTAAGGAAAGAAACCGATAGTTAATAATGATACTTAATTATCGGTAAAAATGCGTACGATATTACTGAAAAGTTGTTAAGACGTTGGAAAGAGGGAAAAATAAAACCAGGTCGTCAATCACAGTAACCTTTTTGACACTATAATTGACGTTTTTCACCATCAGATGTTATAAAAATTTCCTATGAAAAGTAAATGCCCTCTATTATTGCTTACGCTTTGGATAATTCATTTTAAACCTCACTTGATATTTTATTTCCCTGTCTTGAAAATGATTCGTCCTCGGGAGTAAAAACATTCTCTCTTTAGTACATGGTGAAGTGAACTGAGAGCCAATAATTATAGTTTGAAGAGATTATGATGATGAAGATGATATCATTAGCTCTTAAAATAGTCTCAAACATATGAATTTACTATTCAACATTGTACCGAGTACTCTGTTTTCCTAGCCCCTCCAGTTAATGGCACTTTCAGGTTCACCATTAAGCGCTCTATGCTCCAACATTTTTTTAGAATTCTTGGACATGTTTCTGAATATTTTCTATTTGGTTAAGAGGATAAATCTGAGCATCAGAAGCAATTTAGCTAATTCCGCTTTTCCTGATTTTTCAAGCCACCTAGAAAAAAATATTTTACCGAATCTTTTGTGTATTTTAGTATATAAAAGTTTCAATATGAATAGATTTATTTATTGTGAAGATAAAAACTGTTTTTTTGTACATGTAGAACATTTGGAGAGACTGAAAAACGATTATAACTCATTTCGGCTAGAAACTGGACGGCCATCCAACTGCTTCCGAAGTAAGCAAATTGCGACGCTTAGGTGCGTTTTTCGGGAGCGACTCTATTTTTGAATTTGCCTTGCCATTTGTCTTATTTTTTATTGCTGAAATTTCAATGTAAATCAACGTAAAATCTGCAACCTAAGGCCGTGAGGTCAAAATCGGCCACTTTACGTTTAGCATTCTTTTCATGCCTAGTAACTATATTATTATAAGGTAATCTATCGGTTAAGGTTGGTTTTTTGGATAGACACAACTATCAAATAAATATCTCGTGACTCCAAAACAAAACACAATCGAGCAACATACTCTACATCAGGTCCCTCTTCATCTCTTTCAACTTCATCCCATCCAACATCCCTATCCTGTTCCTGCCCTTTCCTCGTTTGCTTAACATTCTCCCCTCTATTACCGTCTTCAACATCCCACTGCCGCTCAATACGCCTTTCATCCATTTTTCCTGCCTCCATATGATATCTCCAAAAAACCCCTCTCCTCGCCCACCATCCCTAGTACTTCGAATTACTCATAATTATAACATATTTGAATATTCAGGTGATTTCCAGTTGGAAGCAGGTTACTCACCTTAAGATCGCGTGTGCATATGCACTTTCTTATCTTCTTCCCCTATCATTCCTGCCATCTCGTGCACCATTGCAGGTAAACATTTTAAGACAGCGCACAGCATGGAGAATATGTTCTCGTCTTATGTCACATTTCATCTCTTCCTTTGCGTGCGTTTGGTGAGTGGCCCGTCGCCGCTGAACACCTGCCGCCGTATAGTTTGATCGGACTGTCCTCGGGGAGGCTGGGATCGCCGATTGGAAAGGTAGTGCGACGCTGGAAATCAATTGCTTGGGATTTTCCATGTCGAGGCACGTAGGTGTGAGGCGTGTGTGAGAGGGAGAGGCTTCTGGCGAGTGCGGCTAAGTAATAATAAAAGAAGGGAACGCTCGTTACGTAGTCGACCGGAGAACCTTTTAGGCTCTCGTGGTACCTTTCACCTATATCGCTAGTTCTTCATGTTGGACAGTTTACGCGAATGGAGACTTTCTTTTCCTCGTTTCTTGTTCATTTCAATGAAATGCAATGGGCTTATTTTCACTAGTTTTTCGAGTCTGACAATAGCGACAGGGATTTATGGAGCGAGCTTCAGTTCCAGAAAAATTAGTGACCGTCCAAAACTCCTTAAACATTCATTTCTTCTGTCTTCAGAAGAATGCACTTACGGATTGGGGCATTGTGCTCGTCACCAGTCATTTGCAAGAAAATATTTTTCCTTTACTGGTCTTCTTTTTATGTAGAGCTCTTCTTTTCCGAATATTACGGTCATCGATCCCGGGGACATTTTTAGGTGCGTACGAAACGCGATTATTGTCTGCTTCGGTGTAACAGGATTTAAAAGGCTTATTTATTAGAATGAAATAAAATACAGACTTCACACACACTTAATTTTATATCTACTCAGCCTGATAACTTGGTGGATACTACATGCCATGCACTCGCCGTCTAAATGGAATCCCACAGCTTCGAATTTTGCCCTGAGAATGGATGGACTTCTTTTAACCATGTTGGGGATATTTTTTAAATTCGCGGTGCGATATTCCGTCAGTTGTCGGCGAAAGCTAATGACCTAATTGCCACGGCCACGCTTCTGTATAATTTATATTTATTGAATGATATTTATCGGTATTTCAGTGTAAACATGTTGAAAAAGCATGAAAAGAGAGCGGGGAGTAGAAAGTTAAATAGGCACAAAATTGCGTCAAATTTGAGCTCATTACATCCATTTAAGAACTAGTACTCAGATGACATGGCGTAATCATTTTCTTGCAACTGACATCTTTTGTGAGCTCGGGAGATATGGCGTAGATTACCTGTTGCTCAACTGTTGTCGATTTCCTTAACTTGTTTTTTAGTTGTTTGCGTTATGCTTCGGAGGAACTGTGGATTACACTGTGTGGCAATAACTAATTAAAACCATTATAATGTAAAACTCTAACTGTATGATTCCACAGTATTTTATTAAGATACAGTCTGGATTTTGAAATAAAATACTGTAAAATCACAACTGTATAGTTTTTAATTATAATATGAATCTATTCCTTAAATTTACGTCTGAAACCACCAATCAATCTTAAACTTAAAAGCGTATATGTGGATATAGGATTGTGCTTATGGTGAAATATTTCGTCAACTATTGCGAAAAAAGTCACATGCAGTAATACCGGAGCGATGTTATTTCTTGTTATATCTTTTGCTATAAGCGATTCTTCCATTTCTTGTTTGACTTAGAAGTGAACATAATAAAAATGTTTTACCTCATACTTCTTCGGAACCTTTTAACATTTTCCGTAGCTGCTCACTATATTACTTTTAAAAATACCCAGAAATACCATTTACCTATGTTTAAATTTCTTTCATTAGACTGCGGTGGATCTCGAACTGTCAAAGTAATCGGAGACAGAAATCTTATTCACTCTGAAACTCCTTCAAGGATTGGCCAAACCATTTTTTCAATGTGAAAAATTTTATGTTTAAAGCTGTAAATTCAATGAGAAGTATATTGAATAATTATTTATGCTTTACATTTATATGAGTGTTTAAGGAATATAACTTAACAGATAACCATTATTTCTTTCTATATCACTTAATTAATTTAGTAGACAATACAGCTTACATGCATTGAATTAGCTGATGATTGCTCAGAGAAGAAAAAATAATTCGTTGGCTGCCTCTAGTATCCGCAAATATTTATTTGTAAAATCGCCAAAACAGCAACCTTCTAACTGAAATACAAGCCATTCATATTAACAAAGAATGTGATTAATTCTGCATAAATAATATCGTAATTGTATTTTTTGCATAAAATCAACCTCAAAAGAAAATTAATGGGCTAAAAAAACTGCACTATAAAATAAAAATATTCAAATATGAATAAATACAGCTTGGCATTAAAACATTTAGCATTATTCATCGGGTAAATGGTTTTCTGAATTCGCATTCCAGTAATTGTTACCCCTATCGAGTTAAACAATTACAAGAATTGAAATTATTAGCTTCTGATTACAATTCTATCTCAGGAAAACTTGTCCATATCAATTGAGTTTGTAATTTTCCACAGACTATTCTAAAGTACGACGCGTTTCCCTGACTTGCGGCATTATCAGGTACCTGATGATGCCGAAAGTCGGTGAAACGCGTTGTACCTTAAAATAATTTCTGTGGAAAGTTACAAACTCAATTGATATGGACGTCAAATAATTCCACGAAGTGAAGCCTGAAAGTATTAAGTATAACAGGAAAACATGATGAAATCAGATAGACATTTTATATACCTAAATATCCTTCGCAAGTACACCTTAATGGGGACACAGGCGAATCGCTTCATTAGTCGGTGTTGTTGTCGTAGAAATGCCCCCTTAGTCGTTGCCGAAAAGTTGCGAGGATTTCGAAAGGATAGTCCACCGGCTCCAGGCATGGTATTGCGTCCGCGGACGGTCGCATCCGCACCTGGTTCGCCCGCGGGAGTTACGATGGGGTCGTTCGTTGCGTCGCTGACACTTACGAGCCCACCGCAGCAGATCGGACATGGCCCTTGGAGGGCGTACTTTTTCGGTCTCTCGCCCCCATTGTCTCCCGGTGGGCGGGAGTGTCGGCAGGCTTTCACGCGTGCGTGGCCACCAGTAGGACGGGCGGCGGGAGACAGGGAAGATACTCTCCGGAGCGGATTTAGGTTCATCGCACCGCGGGACTGCGTGTGTGCGTGCGTGCTCAAGTTGAGAGCGTCGACAGAGGAAGGGCGGGCGATGGGATGGGGTGCCCACAACCCCCCCGTCCTCTCGTGTGAGTCTTGTGCGGGGGGAGGAGGAAGGAGACGGTTCGAAGAAGGGGCAGTTGGCGTCGAGGGGAAGAGGGGCGTCAGGGTGCGAGATGTCAGCGCGTGGGGGTGGGACCAGGAAGTGGCGCGGAAAGGGGGGTGGAGAGAGGGGAGGAAGGAAGAGGGGCGTGATGGCGAGAACCCTGCAGGACGGTCGTTGGGGTGGGGTGACGGGAAACGAGGCAATCGTGTGCGTGCGAGTGTGGAGAGGTGGGGTGGACCCACGACAGAGGGTGTGTGTGTGTGTGTTTGGTCGGGGTGGGGCCCGTTGGAATCGCTCACTAAAGCGTTGGAATAGGTGAGAGCATCGGATGGGGGAGGGGTGAAATTATCGGCTTCGCCGGCTGGTGCATTGTTATGAGAGTCGATTCAAAGTCGTCAAGGCTTGGCCAGAAAAGGCGAGGGGAAAGGGAGAAATTTTTGGAGAAGTAATTCTTGCTGTAAGATCAAATCTTGAGAAAACTTAGTGTAAGATTAGTTATATAAATCGCTCCGAAATGGCCTCCCAGCGGTGGTAAGATTTAGGAAAACGTTGCGTTTATCATCTTTAAACCTTAATGTGTCCAGAGATTTGATTGCATTGTTGGTGAGGTTTTGATGAAGCAGGCTCGTAATAATAATGATCCAACCATTTTTTCATGAACACAACTCCTGCTCCCTTCACCACTGAGTCACATCCTCTCATGCCATCTCCAGGAAAAATATTCTTCAGGGAAACAATTTTATATTGTTAGAATCTTGGAATTGCCCCAACTTAGACCTCCAAAAGGGATCCACAGTATTGCAGTTTCAGAGATCTAATATTTGGATATGGAAAAATATGCCGTAATAATCAGGACATTGGGAGTGCACCGTGGTCTACACTCACACTCCGGACGCGTGGGAACAAATCAGTCTGTTTACGACACACTCGTTTACTCTCCGCGTAATGGCCAAATAATAAACAAGCCGGGTCAAGCTCAATATTTACGGTCTCTCACCTACAGAGCCAATGGCCTCACTCTCTCTCGCATTTTTTCTATTTCTGTTGATCGTGTTCGATGGAGAGGGATGCTTGTTTCGGCATGAAGGGATATATTTACAGTATTCCCCGTGTGGTAATCCAATATGCAGCCAAGTTAAAAGTCTTAAAATTAACGAACATATTAATATATAATGGTTTTATCATGAGGATATTATAATAATGTGATAATGGATATGGTTTAATTAAAAAAATAATGTTTGATCACTTCCATTTGAGGATTTGGAGATTTATAGGCGATAGAAAATTCAAAATGTATCGTCGATACTTTTTGATAATTCTGACACACGAAGGTTTTATTCGAATGGCAACTGAAGTCAAAAGTTCTTCGTTGTTCAGCCACGATATTAGTGTATCAAAAAACTCTCCACGCACAATAAAGCAATCGACCAGTAGGTATACTTCAGATACTATTCAGACGGGTGAGAGAAGGCTCTCCCCAAGCTAAACCTTATGGGGTGTGAAAGTCGCACATTCAGGGTAGAGTGATTCCTTTCCGACGCACCACCTGCTGTTCCCCACGGAGTTATATTGATCAGAAAATTACACCGCCTGGTTGTTTCAGATGACGTTTTTCAAAGGTATCGGCTGGCATTTGAACCTCATTCACTGAGGTACTGCTTTATATGAATCAATAATTTTGGCACACCAGATTGGCTTTCCACTTGATATTGCGGAAAATATAATAAAATATCGAATTAACTCATACCCTTATCAATTGTGTAATATGAATATATGATTAATATTTCAAACTAATTTTTACATAATTCTTTACAGCTTTAAATCTTATAAAGTTAGGAAGTCAATAAAAACCACATCTGCCCATTGAATCAGTTCCTTCGGAAGTTCTGATATTCCCTTTGAGACTAATTAAGAATGGGACTTAACATTTTCAACATTTAATTTACTTCATTCGTAGGAGTTTGCTTTGCTTTTTATATAGAGTACTATGAGAGTAAAAACCTGCAATGAGCTGGAAAGAACGGCGATAGAGTGAGATGCTACGACAAGGCTCCGCCTTTAGAAGATGATGATAGGGATTTGCAATTATTATGTGGCAGCTAACTAGCTTCTATTCCAGAGAGATATGCGTATTCCATAGAACTCATTGAGGAAAGAAAGTTAATTCACGTAATGGAATTTCGTACTCACTTTCCCAACGACTGGATTTAAATCATAGGCTGTGCAGGCGAACTTAGATGGGGGAGAAGGGAAAGAAGGGGTTGAGGTTAGGAAGTGTGGGAGAGACGTGGAGAGAGAGAGTGAATTTAATATGCCCCCGAGGGGGATAGGGAGGTCAGGAAGGGAGAGCGTGTTGTGTTCTTCTTCTCGAGAGAGCGAAGGCATGTTTGTGTGGTAGGGGCGTTGTCGTAACCAGCGCCGGTCAAGCCTTACCCCCACCCCCCATAGGCGAACTCCCTGCCCACCTCTGGAATTCTTTCTCACTTCTTCCCCTTCCTCCTCCCGAATTCCCCCCACTCCTTCCTTAAAGTGAATCCCTGTCCGAGCACACTTGTTTACTGCTCCTTTGTTTCCATTTGTTTTCCACCGCTGCACCCCCACCACGCCACTTTCGCTTCCTCCCTCCCTCCCACTATCATCTACTCCTCTCCCGCTCCTGAAGGAAACCAACGGTTAAGTCCTATCGTGTGTGAAATTCTTGGGAAGTCTAAATGCACATTACCTTACCGTCCGCCGATCGAAGGCGACAACCTGCATATCGTTTCCGAGTCTTGTGTCTCGGATGCATGAAGGGCTGGAGAGTCTCATCCTCAAATGGAAGCGGTTGAGTGGCGAAACACCCGAGTGCATATATTTATTTGGCGGATGAAATCGGATGCCTATTCATCGAGACAATTATTTTGGTAGCTGATTGCGGCAGCTGATTTAAAATGCCAGGCTATGCAACTTAGGCTATGCGAGTGGATTTTAATTTACTTACCTTAAAAAGTGAACTGGAATACTCTGCCCAAATTGAAAATCTAAACAGCTTTCTGCGAGTCACCTTTGCCTCGAGTCGGGAACGAGCGGAGTGTTAACAACAAATGTGAGGTGTGAACACACACATGGATAGTCAAATAAAATGTTATAACTTTGTGAGTTCTCTCTGTGCAGTGCATCTTCTTCTTTCCATCGTTTGGCGTTTTTTTTAATGACTTCTTGTAAAGTTGCGGCGAAAAGAATGAATGAGAGAGGCTTTGGGGGACATGCAGTCTAAGCTATTCCATCATTTCCGGAGAGGGCGTTTTGAAAAGTGACTCACGCGGACGCTAAAAGGTTTTTTCGAAGTGGAAAGGCGAAAGGAAGACGGTGATGGGGCAAGAAGACGGAAATGACAAAACAACGATGTTTTAGAGCCGAGGTTTTCAGTTTTAGGCTTCCTTCTTGCTCTCGACTTCACTCTTCCTTCCATTTGCATAGAATCCTTCGCGTTGATTTTTCCCCCATCTCTTGCTATTACTCTTAGTCACGCTCACTGTCTTCCCAATTTGGTCTCGTCGCTTTCGTTTTTTTTTCTTTCGAATACAACTTTGAGGTACCCTTGATTAGCTCTTATTTTCTCCATCATCAGCGACAAAATTGAGAATAGGCGAACCCCGCACGCCGGGTGAGTTCACCAGAGGGATTCACGGCCGTGATCTCACTGCCCGGAAATAGAAACGCAGTTGCTCCTCACGCTTACCCTACGCCCATGCCCTTTCTCGGAGAGTTCCTTTCACGTATTTTTCTTATTCTACTGTTCATCTCTTCTCCTCCTCTTCCATATTCCGTAGTTCTCCTGCCCTCTCCCTTCCCTCCGCGCTTCTCCTGTTGCATTTTTCGAAGGTGGAATCCTCGTCATTTCCTCCGATTCGTATCGAGGGGGCAACATTTTTAATGCTTCCTGTGCTAAGAGCTGCTTTGATCTGATTGTGCGGTTGGGCATCCGCTTTTTCAGAGATTTCGTTCTTCCCTCCCTCTGCCTTTAAAAGTTATGGTCGTTCGAAAATTTATTGCTGGCGAGTGCTGGCGCGAGGTTTGAGATGAGACTGCGCTTCCGAACAGAATGTTCCTCATTTATGTTACAGAAGTACAAATGTAGTTTTAGAATTACGGTTTAGATTTGGACCGAAATTCCATTAAAACACTAATTGCTCATAAGTACTGATTTTCAATGTGTGTACATTTTTGGTTTAGTAATAATTTGTGATAGTTTAATAATAATTTGGTTGGTAATAATAATAATTAGTGAAAATATTCAAACTTTCAGCTCATAACCGAGGTTAATATATTCACTGAATAATACCTAACAAATTCAAAGGTAAAGTTACACAAGCAAGTGACAAGTACAAAATTAGGTTTATTACATGGTGCATTTCATTCCGGTGTCAAATTTTTAGATGCAGACGCCTGTTGTGCTTGCTTTAATCAGCCCTATAAGGGTATTTTTTCATGCTTGCAAAGTAAATAAATTAATATACGTTCGATTGTATGTGCATACACACTAGGCAATAATCATTTCTTCCTCTATATTGGTGATAACAAATCCTTGGACATAGCTAATGACCGAAGTTGATATTTTACATTCTCACGTATACTTTTGAATTAGCTCCTTGGCATTTTTTCTGCAGTGAATCGCCCCGTTTTATACTAATAGTGCAGTAAATGCCTAGGGCGGTCAACTTCCAAGGCTAAAATCTCTCGGCCATATCGATACCTTCCAGCTATAAATAGCATTTTATACTTCCGTAGACATTTTATATGTACAATTGGGTGGTTGTTTATTGTTTCCCAAAATTTATGAATGAAAACATTAGTGTGATTTATCTCAAATCCAAAAATACGTTTGAATAGGGCTTCCTCTCACCTTTACGTTGATTATAAAACCATTCATGGCATTAATAAGCTTCTTTCATGCTAGATGTTGGGAGATAAATTTGGTGTAATCAGTGTCATCTTAATATATCTATCTGTTTTTAGCGTAAATGGATGTAAAGTTTAAAACATTTCGAGATAAAAGATTATTACAATTTTTTAATTTGAAATATTTGCTGCTAATGAATGAGAGTCCTTTGTTCTGACCTGTTTGCTGTTGCGAAACGGGCTCACTGTTGACTTAAATTGTACGCCTGGACAATTTGGTGTTAAACAAAAGGGAATGCAAATATTGTCCTGGAAACCCAGCGGACCAATTGAAGACGTACAATTGTGCACAAGCTTTTGGTCTTTTAAAAGGCATCCTTTCGAGTGTTAATGAGGAAAGCAAAAGAAGTGCTACTTGTTAGTGGGGATGCTGTACGAGTATAAGTCTTCTACGCGTTCCGTCACGTTTCAGGAAAAATACGTACGTACGTCCCACATAAGCGACGAACCGATTTTGGTTGCGGCACAAGAAGGAATACTTTCGAAACCTCTGAAAGAAAACTTCCGAAATTAGACAACAATCGAATGACCAATATTTCCGATGAATACCTTAATATGAGGTACTATATCTAATATGTTATTTTTCTTAAAATTTTAAACCAAAAACAGTTGATTGTGTCAATTTACGATGTTAATTTGTTCCAATGAACGTATTGTATGGAAAAACGTATTACTTTTCGAATTGTTAAATCTCCCTTAATTTAAATAAAGGGCAGGGGAGATATTAAAACTCAGGGCAAAAACGAGACCTGGTCCAGTAGAAAAGTGTAGGTATCTATTTGACTTGAAGGTGAATGGAATTATATCATGGAACCCTATTATGCGTAAGTTAAATACCAGAAAATTTGTCTTGGTATAAGAAAGTCACTCCATCGGTAATGATGAAGATCTAAAAGTTCCCGTGAGTTTATATTTGGATTAGGATAAACGTAATCAAAATTCCCTGTCAACTTGAAGGTGTATGATACGTACCTGTTTATTTTCATGCTAAAATAAAAGAACGCTTCTAACAAGATTACTCTGAAATGCTATCACCAGAGATCAATGTGGGAGTATATAAATGTATACCCGTTGGCATATTGAGTTAACCTTTGACATACTGTATAGCATCGGTTTCTCTTCTCCTTTAATTCTTTCTGCTCGTAGCCCTGAATCAGCTCGTGGGCGTCACCTCATTCATGGGATTATGTGTTTGTCCTACTTTCTCCAAAGCCGGAACGAAAATGAAACTATTTTAAATTAGCGAGCGAATAGATAGCCTTAGCATTTTAGCCAATTGAGCAAGTGACAAGAAATATTCATTTGGTGGTCTGGATATTAAAAACGTCACGAACTACTCCCATAGCTTACTTTCTCTGATAATGATCGGGGTTATATACATGGTTAAATTAACTTAGTATCAGGTGGCATTGAATATTTCATTGCTTTGTCGAAACAGGGTTGTGCAGTAAAAAGATTTTGATGGAGATACTAAGTTAATATTATCCCATATTCATAAGTTCCATCAAGTCTGTCGTTCTTAATTGGAGTTATGATATTATTGAGAGCAATGGCATCATTCATTGCGTTTTGATTCAAGATATCCGTTCAATTAATTGAATGATAATTGTATCTTTTGAGGTAGACATAAACAGAAATTTTTTAGTTTTTTGGATCGTCCTGTCATCTAAGAACTCCATATGAAGCTAATGTTTTCGGAGACCTTTAGAAATGCGAATTCCCGAGTACGTGTACATCTGAAATTGTAAATAATGAATGTCTAACGTGCCCGGGAGCCCAAGTGCTGGATTTGTTTCAATTTTTTGAGGAAAATTAGGAAATCCGAGGGCAAAGAAATGGTACGACTTGGTCGAACTCCATCTCTAACCCCTATCAGGTCGGTTAGAAGGGCCATTTTAGCATCTCGCTCAGTGTTGAAATACTTATACAAGAACCAATTGGGAATCTGGCTTCAAATGAAAAATTTAGACCGCTGATCGGACTTGGTCGACCAGATGATATTGGAAGTCACTGCACCAACCTCCAATGGCACAATTTGATTTGAATCTTGTTGGAATAAAATATTGACTCCGGCCCATACGTCATTCAAGGGGTGAAGCGGTTTAAAACTTCGTTTCCTCTGTGAGTGTGGTTTGTTTCTCGCTGGCTTCTGTCCGCAAGGGCGAAGGTGGCTCTAACGACGGGAGCGCAGCAAGCCGGAACTGCGAAGGAGAGGGGGTTGATGCAGGAGGGACGACGGAGCTGGGGGCCGGGCGAATGGTGCTATGGTGCGTGACCTTCCATCCAGTGTGTATGACATGCCGCACTAGAGTCGGGATTTCATGGGTGGCTGGCGAGAGGGGTGACAGCGCGCGATTTTGCATTTCCTGCCATTGGCTCGGGAACGACCGTTGACTTTTATATACGAAATTGCTTCGGTTTTCTCAGGGTCAGAAGTTTCATATGCAGGGCAGGGCCATGATGCCCTTCGCCTGGGTCTCGAGTTGCCGAGAGATGTTAAATAATAGCAACATTATGAGGGTCTACGGAAGGAGTTCTTGCGGTGATTCTGCTCATGTAATCAAATGTATGTGCCTGTTGCAACATAGACGATGGTAATCATTCGCCCTACCGACTGGTAGAATATTTCATCATGTCATTTGGTTTGCAGATAGAAGCCTTTCTTGTCCCGAGTGGAGCAATCACGTCTTTTGAATTTGTTTGTCCTTTTCCAATGGATGCCAAGTGATAGTGTCTGCGTAGGCGAATTAAACCGGAGATTTGAACGCCTGATACTGGTTTCATCTAGGCATTGGACATCCGGATGTGCGAATACGTGGGCGATATTTTATGACAGTGGGACTATTCGTGTGGGACGATGTGCCTGTTCCTTCTCTCGACTTACTTGGCTCATCTTTCCATAGGTCGTCACTCGAATTTCACGTCAAACCCGTATTTTTTGTATGGTACTAATATCAGTGTAATTTGCCGAATAGTTGGAATAGATGCTTAAATGTTATAATGCCAAAAATATTGATTATTTGTCTCCGAAATTAGTCTGTAGTAAGTGTAGTGTAATTTATCTTTCCTTAACTATTTTTACAGATTATCAACAACAATCATTCCTTCAAAAAGTATTTGCGGTACCTTCCCAAATTAATGACTACTCCAGGCTTCACTTTGTGGAAGTTTTGAATATACACCAAAGAGAAGCAATCGTTTTAGAACAATCGAAATGAAATATAGAAAAATTCTCATTTCTACGTCAAAATACTGTAAAATGATGTAACTCATCGTACCATCTTATTTTCTGTGTACTATCAAGATTATTCTTTTTCAATTCCGAACATGCATCCCTACAAACAATCAAAATTGTTTATGGGGCCGCATGTTCGGACAAATATAAAGGGTATAACTAAATGATGAGATCATGTTTCTGAGATTCTGCTATTACTTTGTTTTCAGTTTTTACCATCTGTAAGCAATTAAAGTCACTGGTTTCCCTTATGGGTCAATATATTGATTATTAACCTCTGTAGGCAGTTTTAACACGAGGTGAGGATATAATGTATAAACCATAAACAAAGTAATCAACCCGAAGGTCGGTTTAGTAGGTGATGGTAGAGCTCACCCATGTACCAAGCCCAACGGAGTGTGAATATTCACATATCAGGGTAGGGGGGCCAGTTCCTTTCCCTGTGCCGGTTATGGTTTCCCAGGAAGATCTGGTACCCGAAAAATCAACAAGCTTGGGTGGAGCTGCAGGTGCCCAAAGTGCCTTGCCCGGGAATCGAACCCGGGACCCTCCGGTCAGTAGCCCAATGCTCTACCCACTAGACCACCGCGACCCACGATATAATGTATATACCACTCAAAATATTTGTAAAAAAATCTCATTAAACACTTCTGATACCATATTTGCCGGCGATAAATAAAAAAGACTTTTAGTCTAAATAAGAGTTGACTTTATGGCAACAATTTCAAAACTTATGTCACATTTTAGAATCCTTGGATATCTTTGGAATCTATCAAAACCTTATTCTTCATTGCTATCGTTAGGAGTGGGAGTCACTTCAATGCCCAATTTAGCACGACGTATGCCTTGTGTGGCCCTGATGTGGCCCTTGAGTGTGCTGTTCCATTGACGATAAAAGTGGTCTTTTAGTGTCCTCAAATTACTGAATTAGTGACAGCCATACATCCTTCATAAGCGTCCATATCTTTTTACCTTACTTAAGCAGCAAATACCGTGAATACTTGGTGGGGAGATTTTTTTTGCCGCACCTAATGCAGTGTAATTCATTATTACTTCCGCCTACCTCACGCGATTTCCAAAACTTTTCGTGAACGTTTTCACACATCTATGCTATTACTTTCCTTTTTTTCTTGACGCCCATTCCATTTCTCATCACATTTATCCTGGAATCTTTCCCGCTTCCATCTATGTGTCTATTCTCCGCCCATCGCTCTGCAAATGGTTCCCCTCTCTTACCTCCCTGAGCACACACCTCCTCCTCCTTCTCACACTCTTTCTTTCGCTCTTTCAACTTCTCCCTCCCACTTCCCGTTTCGCTCGCCGCGGAGAAGACGTGGAAGGAGAGGGGAGGGAAGGGAGGAGGTGTGAGGTGGATGCTGCAGGGGCGAGGAGTGTGGTTCGGTGCAATGGTCTGGGAAAATGCCTCTTGGGCCGATGACCCTGGACCAGGACTTCATCAGCATCCGCACTCCAAACTCCAATGTCCTCGGAGGCAAAAATGACCGTAACTTCATCGATTCGGACGTATTTCTTCCTCTTCCTCACTCACTCTTTTCCCCGGAATCTTCCTCCCATTTGATAATGTAGCCTCGTACATTGATATTTCTCGCGTTCACTCTCTTCGCAGGAAGCATGCGGCGAGACATAGGTATGCAGAATACATATCTACACGATGTCTCTTATGGCCTCTAAGGAAAATATGATTTGCTGATAGGAATGATGATTATGCTTAGGTGACATTGGTCGATAGACCCGCGAGG